>JAAWVA010000030.1:30743601-30798296 GCA_015227895.2 Colaptes auratus
CCCTTGCTGTTTTGCTTCACTCAAGAGGATAATGTGCTCTGGCTGACCGTGGCTTAAGTCTAACTTCTCTGCTCCTTTTCTTGTCCTTTTTATGCAGGGGGATAAGGGGGAGCCAGGGAGGGAGAAGCCAGTAGCTTCCCCTGGTCCTTGCCTGGGGGGGGCATTGTGCTGTTTATAGTTAAGGATCTGTTAGTACTGTACCCATCACAAAAAAAAAATAAAAAACTGGTGCCTATTCAATGTGGAGCAATTGCTTGATTGATTAATTGCTGCTCAGAGTAAGGAAGCAAAATGAAGCTGTTTTGGGTTTTGAGGCATTTGATATATTGTCCTCTGACTGGGATTCTGTACAAATGGTGTGTGGCCTTGAAGTTGGGTAAGCGAGGAAGATATTTGGCATATAAACTGTCCCTTTGGTTTAAACAGAAGCTGAAAATGCTGTATGAGCACTGCATGGGATTTCTGTGGCTTAACAGCTATGATTGGGACTGTTCCTGCAGGAATACATCAATTCAGCATTCCTGTTGCAGAGAGTTATGTGAGCAGCTGGGACCCCAGAATGATTTTACTGATGGCACTGCACCGAGAGAGACGAGCAGCGAATAGCTGTTCTGCTTTCAGACGCAGCAGACGCAGACGTCGTAGGGCTAGTTCTAACTCAAATGCAGACATTTCCAGTGATGAGGAAGACACAGAAAGAGGACAAACAGGACAAACAGGGGGAAACAGGAAGACAGGAGTTAATGGGAAAGCAGCTCTGAGACCGGCAGCAGTTCTGGCATTCAGCCAGCGGGGGGCAGACGCAGCTCACAACAGCAGTGCCAGCGGCTGTGGCTCCACCGGCAGCCATTAACGAGGCAAAATCTCTTCCGCCTGCAGCAGCAGGAATGGAAGCGAGTTCCACAGCAGCCCCTGGGTCCCAAAGTCCACCTGCCAGTGGTGTTCCTTGCAAACCCCTTCTGCTTCTGCAAAGTCTGCTGTAAACTTAAATGCAGCTCCAGTTCAACAAATCACAGCTTTGGATAAAAGGGGCAGGCACAAGGCAGATGCAGAGAACCAGAAAGGACAGCAAGATCCCTCTGCTGGTCAGGGACCTTCTGCTAAAAAGGATCCTTCTGAAAATGGAGAGAAAGTTTGCCTTAAAGATAGAGCTGAATTGCTGAGGCCATCAGTGGAGAGTGGAGATGCAGGACAGGATACAGGTTCTGGTAAGTCAGGAGATAATGGAGGTGCTTCTGAACTTAAAGATGTCCTACGGAGGGCAGCAGCAGGATTATGGGGACAGCCACTTCAAGAGGAGGAGACTGATGAAGATAACATCCAAGCAGCTAATGCCCCCAGGCAGGAAATCAGGCATGTAAGAAAGGATTACATTAGAGGAGAGAATGAGCCAATTCTTACATGGCTAGGCAGGTGCCACGATACAGGGACCTCCTGCTTCAGTAGTGGGGGACAAGTCAGCCTCTCAGCTTGGAACCCTCTCAAAAGCTAGTGGAATAGATAGGCATCTAGGCAGGTACCTTGGTAAGGTTCCTTTGTGGACATGCCTTTGACTGGCAGCTCTTAGGAGGTGTCCATCCAGAGATGACCTTCCATGGAACCCTAAGGCTTGGAACACCATAGATGAGGGAATTAAGAGTGCTGACAAGATTAACCATGGTCCTCATCTAGGACTGAGTCACACACAGGCAGTAGAAGAGAGGAAAAATCTTATTTGATAGAAAAGTCCTTCCATGTCTTGGTCTTTGCTGCCACCTCCTGTCCTTTTAGCAACATTGCAGTCCCCATGTCTTCTGTCTTGTGTTTTGCCTGTTGGTCCTCTGCCAATCCCACAGAACTGTCCTTCCTTGTCATGAGGCCCAGGGGTGTGAGAATCAGCCTGCTCTCCAGACTCAGCCTTAGTTCTCTCTCTGTCTAGAGCTGCCATCTGCTGCTCTAGCTCCATTTGCTCTCCCAAATCCAGGATTACTTGATTGATGTCAGAAAGCTAATCTCTGAACTAGTGGGATAGTTTCTAACAGTTAGTGAGAAAGTTCAGAAGTCTCCTTCCTTCAGATGTCCTGCTGAGTGTTCTGGCAGGATCAGGTGAGGGCCAGTTCTGAGAGGCAGAGGTTGGTTGAAGCCTGGGATAACACCCAAGGTCAATGCCAAGGGTAAAGGCTGGAGCCAGGATGAGCAGTGGGGCAGAGTCAGGGTCAGGAGTGGGTTTGAGAGGGGCTGAGGTGTAAGGGGTGAGGTTAGGGATTGGCTCAGCTCCACTGCATTGGAGCAGGGCACTGAGTAGAGGGGATGGGAGGGGCCCAGCTGGACTGGGAGGGCATCCTAGAATCCAGTCTGTACTGGGAGGTGCTAAAAGCATTCAGTCTGTCATGGGAGCTGTGAGAGTTTCAATTCAGACCCCGAGGAGACCCCAGACACCTGGGGGAGAGTTGGGTGGGAGAGAGGAATACCTTCCTGCCATGGAGCCCTGCACCCATGCCTGTGAGGAAGACAAGGACCCCCTGATGAGAAGCAAGCTCCAGGCTGGCCAGGAATGGATCTTGATCAGATTCCTGATGTCTTCTTTTTGCCTTGTCTTTCTTGGCTGCAATGCTGCTCATTGGACACTCACTGGAAAATGAAAAAGGCTCCAGCAAAAGTTTCCAACCTACCACAGCCTGGGACTGCAGACACAGTGCTGTTAGGCCTGCCCTAGGAACTGTCTGCAACTAAGGCAGCAGCTGAGCTGACCACAGACTCAAGTGCAGGAGAGTGGTTCTCAGCTGACTGCACCCACTGTGTGGGATGCAAATGGCAACAGAAAGCTGCAGTGCTGGAGGCTGGCACTGGGAAGACTGTGGCAGAGGAAGGTGGTGCACAGGTAGGAGGATTGCCCTGCACTCATGCTGGCAGCAGAGAATGGTGCCCCTGCTATTCACACTGATGCCTGTGCAGCCTCCAAGGGTGCCACTGAATGGATGTGCCAGGGGAATCCATCATCAGGAGAGCTGGAGACTGGCAATGACTCTGAGAAACAGGTCACTCAAGACCCTCAAAGGCAGGAGGGGTCAAAGGCCATGCACAGAAGGGAAGAGCTGCTGCAAAATGGAGCCAGCAGGCAGATCACCCAGCAAGAATTCCTGTGGTGAACAATGAAGGGGAAGATTGAGCAAGATTGGCTGAGTGGCTGTACATGAGAAGAGGCCACCCAGGGAAGGCCAACCTCTATTCTGAGTGCCAGGCTCGAGGGAGGTCAGTTTGAAACAATTCCAAGAGCTTGTCTCCAATGTTGGGTAAGGCTTAAGGCCAACCACCCAAACCAAGCCTCTGCCCAACAGATCAGACACAACAAGCCTCTGTGGAGTCCCTGGCAAATTGATTATGTTGGCCCTTGGAAGACCTCTCCTGGGCAAAGTTCTATCCTGGTAGGAGCAGAAGTGGTTTCAGGATGAGCCATGGCCACAGCTCTCAGCACTGCCACAGGAGCTCAAAGGATTGAAGCTCTGGAGAAATGGTTCAGCATTCTTCCTGTGCCTGAGTGTGTCCAAAGTGCCAATGGATCACACTTCACAGTGAGCACAGTGCAAGGCTGGGTGCAAGGAGAATTAATTAAAGGAGTGTTCCCTACCCCATGTTATACTCAGGCTAATGGTGTAGCTGAACAGACCAATGGTCTTCTTGCAAGTCATGTTGATAGCTCAAGGCACAGCTGGGACTCACAGTTGGCAGAAGCAGTTTTTACTGCCAGGAGCTGATGAGGAATATATGGAAGCCCCAAAATTCAAACATTTAGTCCCATGGAACTAGTGATGGCTGTGCCCATGGCCCTGATGGACAAAGGAGTGAATCCCTACCACAGATACAGATAGCCCAACCTGTACTACTGAAGCTACTGTCCATTGGCATTGTGCCCATGATATAGGCAAAACCCAGAGGCTTCTGTGCCTGGGAAGCCTTGGATGGGATTGGGATTGGGCAGGGACAGCAATGGGGAGGTTGGGGAGGGTGAGGAGCAAAGTTGTCCCTTCAATGTCCAACCTGAGGGACAGATTTCCCTGCAAGTGCAGATGTCCTGGTGAGACAGCCTGGGTCAGTGTCACTTGGGGAATTATCATCTCTGCTCTGAGCTGAAAGCTAACAGAATATTCTCCCTTTGATAGGAAATAAATACTAAAGGAGCTTTGTGAGGAGCACTTTGAAACCTTGAAGGAAACTACAGAGACACAAAGAGCTCTTAGGGCACTTGGGGATCATTGCCTGAGCCTCACACACTGAGAGGAGACTGAAGGAATCTACTCAAGAAGTCAGAAGCAGAACAAAAATTCCTTCAAGTATCAATTGGCCTCACTGAGGGCCATGAGCAACAAAGCCTCCCAGGGGTGCTTAGAGAAGCTCCATGGAGGCCATGATTGAAGGCAGACAAAGGCAAAGTGCAGCTGAACAAACCCCAGGCTTGGGTTAGGAAAGAGAAAGGCCAAGCTCTGAGCCTCAGGCCTTGGAAAGGCAGATCCTGAGAGCCTCCAACTCAAACTTCATCTCAGCAGCCATGGTGGCAGAAGCTGCTGCCAGAAGGAACAGGATCAAGACCTTGTCCCTGTTGAGCCTTTCAGCCCTGCCAGAGCCCTTGGCCATCCCTCCTGCAGGCTGTGCTACATTGTCCCATGCCTGCAGCAATTTCCCTTCAGGCTGTTGACATCCATCTGGCTTCCCCAGCCAGCTCTCCCCCTGACATTTCCACACCTTCCCTCAGGCCTCTCCACTCTTGCTGCCTGTTCCTTGACACACAAAGGATCTCCAGATTCCTTCTGGGTCACCTCTTGCACCACAGCTCTACACTTGGAGTGACATTGTTTTGTCCCGGCTCCCAGTCTGAACCTTTCAGTTGCACCTTCTGAAGGCTTCCTTCTGTGTCCACAAGCAAGAAAAGCTCCATCAGCTGACACCCCCCTTCAAGCAGGTGCACATCACCCCTGAGCCTTCACTTCCCCAGGCTAAAGAAGCTCAGCAGCTTCAGCTGCTAGATAGAGACTCCAAACTCCATCCAGGCAGATCTCCTATAGAGCTTCTCCAGTACCTCTCCATTCCTCCAGACTAAGGAACTCCACAGCCAGACCCCAATATTGCAGATGTGGTCACAGCAGTGCTGAGTGCAGGGGAGGACAACCTCTGTGTCTGGTTGGCCATACTCCTCCTACCACAGCCCAGCTGCACTTGGGCCTTCTGCACTCTGCTCAACCTCTGCTCCATCCCAGACCATTGGGAATGGTCCCTGCCAGAGGCCTTTCTGCCTGGGCACAGAGCAGAGCCTCCAGCTGCAAAGCAACAGCCAAGGCACCTCCCTGCTGCTGCCTCTCAGCTTGGCAGGCACAAGGGATGGCACAGTCCCCAGACCAGTCCTGGGGCCTGCTGCTGGCCAGTGACACAAAGGGATTGGAGTTTGCAGTGAGCTCACACTCACCTCCTGGCCATGTGGCTCCTCCTGCCCTAGGAGCTTCTCAGCCATCCCTCATGTCCCAGTGCTGGCTCAAGGCTCAGCAGCCACAAGAAACCTCTGCAGGGCTTTCCAAGGCAGGTCCCTGCTGCTGCCTTTCAGCTTCTCCAACAGCCACAGCCAAGCCCTGTCCCTGCTGCTGTCCCCTCAGGCCCTCAGGTGGCAGGGAGGTGACAACCCAGCTCCAAGGCTCTCCCTGCAGAGGCCACCAGGTGCTTAGGGACAGGGAGTCACACAAGTGCCTTGCCCACCACATGCCTTCTGCTGCCTGCTGGGGACTCTGGCAGCTGGGAGGCCAAAAGCACAGAGGCCAGACAGGAGTCAGGGGCTGCTCTCTCAGCTGCTGCAGCAAGAAGTGACCTCCCAGTCCCTTTCCTGCCCTCTTCCTGCTGCTGCCCTATCAGCTGATGAGCCAGCAGTGACCTCCCAGCCCCTGCCCAGCCTTGTGGCTGCTGCTGTGCAGGAGATCCTGAGGCACAGCTGAGCTGTCCATGGCATTGCCACCCATCTGCTCCTGGTGTCCATCAGTTACTCAGGCATAGGTCACCTCCTGCTCCTCTCCCATGGCCATGAGGCTGCTCTGTGAGCTCCCAGAACCTGCCCTGTGCTAGAGGGCCAAGCAGAGTCCCTCAAGGGTAGGAGGGGATATAAGAGAGGGGTCAGAGCACAGGAAGGAGGTTTGTGGCTGAAGTGTCCAGGGGAAGGCTGAGGGCTCAGAGATACCTTTGAGGGCTGGGGCCTAGGCCAGGGCTTGGTGACAGCTTTGGTGTCCTGATGAGCCCAGTCTGAACTGGGAGGGCTTAAAACACAGAATCACAGAATATGTGGGGTTGGAAGGGACCTCCAGAGATCATCCAGTCCAACCCCACTGCCAGAGCAGGAACACCCAGAGCAGGTCACACAGGAACACATCCAGGCAGGTTTGAAAGTCTCCACAGCAAGAGACTCCACAACCTCTCTGGCAGCCTGCTCCAGGGCTCCAGCACACTCACAGCACAAAAGAGTCTCTTCATGCTAAGGTAGAACCTCCTGTGTTCCATCTTGCACCCATTGCTTCTTGTCCTATCACTGGGCACCACTGCCGAGAGCCTGGCACCTTCCTCTGACACCCCCCTCTGATATTTGACAGACATTGATCAGATCCCCTCTCAGGCTTCTCCTCTCCAGACTAAACATCCCCAGGGCTCTCAGTCTGTCACAGAATCACAGAAACATTCAGGTTGGAGAAGACCCTCAGGAGCACCAAGTCCAACCATTAACCCTACTCTACAAGGGTCACCCCTAAGCCATATCCCCAAGCACCACATCCAAACCACCCTGAAACACCTCCAGGCTTGGTGACTCCACCACCTCCCTGGGCAGCACATTCCTCTCCCTGAACACTCTGGATGGGAAAATCTTTTTCTTCCTGTCCAGTCTGATCCTGCCCAGTCTTAGCTTGAGGCCATTCCCTCTTGTTCTGTCACTAATGACCTGTGAGAAGAGACCAGCAGCAGCCTCTCCACAACCTCCTTTCAGGTAGTTGTAGAGAGCCAGGAGGTCTCCCCTCAGCCTCCTCTTCTCCAACTAACCAGCCCAGCTCCTTCAGTTGCTCTTCATCAGATTTCTTCTCCAGGCCCTTCCTCAGCTCTTTGCCCTCCTCTGTCCTGGCTCCAGCACCTCCACATCTCTCTTGGATGGAGCTGCCCAAAACTGGACACAGCACTCAAGGTGTGGCCTCGCCCAGAGTCCCAGGGGACAGTCACCTCCCTGCTCCTGCTGGACACAGAATTGCTGATCCCAGCCAGGATGCCTTTGGCTTTCTTGGCCACCTGGGCACACTGCTGCCTCCTATTCAGCTGCTTGTCCATCAGCACCCCCAGCTCCCTTTCTGCCAGACAGCTCTCCAGCCACACTGCCTCTGGAGCATTGCTTGGGGTTGTTGTGCCCCAAGTGCAGGACCTGGCACTTGGCCTTGTTGAAGCTTCTCCTGATGATGTTGCCCATGGATCCAATCTATCCAAGTCCTTCTGCAGAGCCTCCCTGCCCTCATGCAGATCAACTCTGCCACCTCACTTGGTGTCATCTGCTGCCTCACTGCTGACACACTTTGTGTCTTCAGCAAGGTTAACAACAAAGATGTTCAACAGAAGTGGTCCCAACACTGAGCCCTGAGGAACACCACTTGTGACCTGCCACCAGCTGGATTCAACTCCACTGAGCACCACTCTCTGGGCCCTTTCACCTAGCCAGGGCTGTATCCAGCAGAGCATTGCTCATCCAAGCCAGGAGCAGCCACTTTGCCCAGGAGAATTCTGTGGGGAGCAGTGCCAAAGGCTTTTGGAAAATCTAGGGAGACAATAGCCACAGCCTTGCCCTCATCCAACAGTCACTCATCCTGTCAGAGCAGGAGATCAGGTGGGTCAGCCAGGACCTGCCCTTCCTAAGCCCATGCTGACTGGGGGCTGATGCCCTGCTTGTCCTCTCCAGGTCATGTAATGGTGCTGGAGATGCTCTGCTCTAGGCCCTGCCCTGCTACCCATCTCACCCTGCCAGCTCTATAGTTTCCTGGATCCTCCTCTCTTCCTTTCTTGCAGCTGGGTGTCACATTTGCTCCTCTCCAATTCCCTGGGACCTCCCCAGTGAGCCAGGACTCCAGGTCAATAATGGAGAATGGCTTGGCCACAGAGATGTTCAAGTCCCTTCCTCATCCTCATAGCCTCTGTTGGACTCTCTCCAGCAGATCTCTGTCTCTCTTGACCTGGGCAGCCCCAAACTGCAGGGATCCAGTTTGGACAGGAAGAGCCCAGCCTGTACTGGGACAGGATTAGGCTTTCAGAGTGCACTGGGACAAGGCCCAGTGTTACTGGAGGAGGGTATGGGTTCAGCTTTCATTGGGAGGTGTCCAAAACTTTACTAAGGCACACCAGGAGCTCCTGTTAGTACTGGGATGGGGCGCAGTGTGTACTGGGAGATCAGGAGATGCAGCTTGTACTCAGATGTGACCAGGTCTCTACAGGGATATGTGGTATGTGGGAATCCAGTTTGTGCTGAAACAGGGTCCAAACTGCACCAGGAGGGCATGAGGGTGTGCAGTTTGTTCTGAGATGGATGCAGATGGTACTGGGAAGGGAGCCAGGGGTTACATTCTGTGCTGGGATGGGATCCAGACTGCAGTGCTAGAAGACAGTAGGATCCAGTTTGTACTGGGATGAGGCCACATCTGTACTGGGAGAGGTTAAAGGAACCATCTTTGCACTGAGTCTATACTGGATGGGGGTCAGGGTATCCAGTTTGGACTCTGAGTAGGTGCAGTCCTTAATGGGGGAGGGGGTTGGGGTATGAAGGCATGACAAGACCTCCTGTTCTGATGGCAGTGCTGCTCTGCAGCACAGCTCTGCCCCACAAGCAGCCCTGGCCTCTCCCTGCCTGCAGTCCCAGCACTGCTACACAGCAGCACAGTGCCCAAGCTGCCAGAGCACTCAGGCCTTGCCCCAGCACAGAGGCTCAGCAGGAGAGGGTGGAAGCACTGCTGCTGTGCTGGGACTCTGCCCCTCCACCTCTGCACACAGGCACTGCCCTGCAGCTCCACAGAAGCCTTGGAGAAAGGAACTCAGAGAAAAAACTCCCTGCAGGGTCCTTTATTATGTTGAACACACAGAGAGCACAGCTCTTCGTGTCTGCAGCCTCTGGGTCACAGCAGACAGGACAACACTGAGCAAGAAATGGTTTGAAGAAAGACATTTGTGTGGGAACAACATTCTATTAATAAGACAATACAACAAGACAACAAAAACTTGAGCAGCCAGGCTGGGCCTGCACTGAGTGACATCAGAACTGCTCTGCAGGAGAAGACAAAGAGTTTATTGCTTCTGAAAGCATGCAGGGATCAGTTGGCTCAGGGCAGCCTTGAGCTCCTGGTTCCTCAGGCTGTAGATGAGAGGGTTCACTGCTGGAGGCAACACTGAGTACAGAAGGGACACCACCAGGTCTAGGGATGGAGAGGAGATGGAGGAGGGCTTCAGGTTTGCAAAGAAGGCAGTGCTGAGAAAGAGGGAGACCACAGCCAGGTGAGGGAGGCAGGTGGCAAAGGCTTTGTGGCGTCCCTGCTGAGAGGGGATCCTCACCACTGCCCTGAAGATCTGCACATAGGACACCACAATCAACACAAAACAGACAAAGAAGAAACAGACACTGGCTGCAATAAGCCAAATTTCCCTGAGGTAGGATGTGGAGCAGGAGAGCTTGAGGATCTGGGGGATTTCACAGAAGAATTGCTCCACAGCATTGCCCTGGCAGAGGGACAGGGAAAATGTATTGGCTGTGTGCAGCAGAGCATAGAGAACCCCAGAGGCCCAGGCAGCTGCTGCCAGGTGGAGACAAACTCTGCTGCCCAGGAGGGTCTCATAGTGCAGGGGTCTGCAGATGGCAACGTAGCGATCGTAGGACATGGTGGTGAGGAGAAAATACTCTGCTGACATTAGGAATATGAAAAAGAATAGCTGGAGAACACATCCTGCATAGGAGATGTCCCTGGTGTCCCTCAGGGAATTGGCCATGGATTTGGGCACAGTGGTGGAGATGGCACCCAGGTCAAGGAGGGCGAGGTTGAGGAGGAAGAAGTACATGGGGATGTGGAGGTGGTGGTGCCAGGCTATGGTGGTGATGATGAGGCCATTGCCCAGCAGGGCAGCCAGGTAGATGGCCAGGAAGAGGCAGAAGTGCAGCAGCTGCAGCTGCCTTGTGCCTGGGAATGGCAGGAGGAGGAAGTGGCTGATGGAGCTGCTGTTGGCCATCTGCTGCCCTTTGTGCACAGTGCAGTAGCCAAAAGGCAAAGGCAGTCACAAGTCAATGGAGCACAACCAAAGCCATTTCTCAGCCCCTGATACAGAGGCTTAAGATTTCTTTTGGAGGAGACCTCCCTCCAGCTCTGTTGCTGGACTCTTTTGTGCTGGCTGAGCATGCAGGGAAGTGCAGAAACTCTTCCTGCTTCCTGCTGCTGAGTCAGTCCTGCTCTGCAGCAGGGCAGTGGTGGAGGCAGCAGCAAGCTCTGGTGTCCACTTTCAGATGAAAGAGTCCCAAAGCAGAAAGGCTTCTCAGCATCTCCCAGTGCTAAGGAGAGAGGGTAGAAAAAGGCAGTTCCTGAATGTTTTAGGCTTTTGTACTCCAGCTGCCCACATTTCCCCCCCAGAGTGCTCTTGGCTGTCACAAGTTCTCAGACACAGCATTTCTGTTGCCCTCAGGGGGAGCAGAGAGAGCAGAAGCCTGCAAGGCAAGAGGCTGCCTGTGGCTCAGGGCAGAGTGAGGGGAGCTGCTCTGGCCCTGCTGCCACTTCCCCACTTCTCTGGGCTTGTGCCCTGCTGAGCTGGAGCTGATCACACTCCCATGTGCCCCTGAAGAGCCACCAGACAGTGCTGAGAGCAGAGGCATCCACCACAGACCACTCAGTGTCTCAGCCTCTCTTAAGGTCTCAACACCACACTTGCAGCCCAGCACACTCAGGGCTCATTTCAACACCCAATGACATTTCCTCTCCTGTGGCAGCTCTGCCTCTGCTGCAGCTCTGGCTGCAGAGGAGGTGCTTCACACCTTGGAGCCCATGACCCTGAGGGCAGAGGCTTTTCTGGGGGGAAGAGGAGGCCAAGGTCTGTGCTCAGAGGAAGGATCTGGCCTGGAGGGGATCAGATGGAGATGTCTGAATGCTCCCTCCCACAACATTGCTGGGTTCAGTTTCCTTTCCTTCCATGATCAGCTCCCTGCTTCAAGGGGGTTGTCACCCTGGCAGGAGTGTGCTGGGGGATGGATTTGCCCTGCTCACAGATCCCAGCCCAGCCCCTCTGCACTCACCTACAGAAACCTGCCTGTTTGCAGGGCACTGCCTGGAGGCATCCTGAGGAGTCCAGCCAGGGTGCTGCTGCTGCTGTCCACAGGCAGAGGAGTGGCTGAAGGCACTTTAGGAGGCACCCAGCAGACCTCCAGACCACTCCAAGATACCCCTCCCCAGTTTCAAGGACTTCTTCCAACTTGAATGGTCCTTTGCTACCTCTCTTTCTCTCCCCACTTTCCCTTGTCCTCAGAACAGGAAACTGCAAACACAGACTCAGGAACTCTTCTCTCTTTAGAGCAGACCCTGCTTGGACCTTGTCCTTGAAACATCCTTTTGGAAGTTTCCTGGTGCTGAGCTACAGCTGTGAGCAGCCCTGACCCCCACAGCAGCCTCTCCAGAGCAGAAGGACCCTGCCCCACCCTGCTCTGCTCTGCACTGCCAGGGGTGGATCCTTTCACCCACAGCTTCTCCCCACAGCCAGCATCAACTGTGGCTGTGCCAGCTTTAGGAGATACCTCTTGGAACTGCACCTGAATCACCCAGCACCCACAGCCTCACCATGTCTATGACTGCAGTGACTTCTCCTCCAGTAATCTCTCAGCATCCTTCCAGTCCTGGCCACCTTGAAGCTCTCTCTGCCTTCCTCATCTCCCTGAGATCCTCTGGCAGTGCCCTCAGCCCTGCTGTGCTGTGCAGAGGAGCTGCTCCTGGACAGAGCTGTCTCTGCAGCACTGCCTTCTTGTCAGCAGCACCTTCCAGCCCAGGAGCCTGGCCTGGCTCAGCACAACAGAACCAGCCCAGGTATTTTAAAGGAGCCCTCTGGTGGCTTTGGTGCGGAGACCATGAACCTCAAACTGAGAAGCTGATGAAATTTCTGCAGAAGTCAAAGTCAGATTCAAACTCTGAAGTTTCTTCTACTCTTAATGGGTCCCAGTGAAGCATACTGGGAAAGGGTCCCCAGGGTCTGGTTAGAGCAGAAGGAGACAGTGGATGCAAGGGAAGCATCACTGGAAGCACTGAAGCATCTCCAGGCTGTGGTGAGAGCAAAGAACTGAGGCAGTGCTGAGAGGTCAGGACAAGCAGCTCAAGGTGGCTCTGCTGCTGAGCAAACCTGGAGGGGTTTCAGTGATCCAAGGGCCCAGGCCTGACCCCCAGCCCCTGGCAAGGCAGATCCTGTCCCTCACCTGTGGCTCTGGGCTCTGCTGGGGGCAGTGGGGAGTGAGGATGAGCAGTGAGCAGGAAAGGACCTTGTCAGGTTTTGCTGTGGTTTGCTTGCAAAGAGACAACTCCTGCTGAAAAGGAATGAAAGGTACCTTTAAAAATAATTTCTATCAGATGCATTGAGCAATAAAAACTTCTCCAATTAGCTGCAGAAACCTTGGCAATAATGAGAGGTTCAGCAGTATTTAATGAGCCCCATGGAGTATTTGGGGCTGATTCCATCATCCTTAGGTACTGCCAGGAGACTCTGCCAAGGGACTGCCAAGAAGCCTCTCAACAAGTCCAAGTCAGAAGAAAACTCCAAAGTGCCTTGAAGCACTGATTGGCCTCCCTGAGGCTTGTTACTGACAAAGGCTCCCCAGGGACTCCTTAGAGCAGCTTGTTAGAGGCCAGGATTGCAGGGAGACAAAGGCAAAGTGCAGGGCAGAAAAACTTGCCTTTGGTCTAGGAAGCAGAAAGGCCAAGCCCTGACCACTGCCCTTGCAGTAGAAGAACCTCAAAGCCTCAAAGCCAAGTTTCTCCTCACAGGCCTTGGTGGCAGAGGCAACTGCCAGAGCCAAGGGGACAAAGACCTTGGTCCTGTTGGGCCTCTCAGCCTTGCCAGAGCCCTTTGCCATGCCTACTGCAGCCTCTCCTACACTGTCCCATGCCTGCAGCTCTTTCCCTTCAGGCTGCTGACACCAATCATTTCCGCTGACACCCTGCCATTTCCATCCCTTCCCTGAGCTGTCTCTGCTCTCCCTGTCGTTTCCTGACACCTCTGCATGGCCTCCTGCATAGCAGCTCTGCCTTTTGAGGGATATTTCTTTGGCCTCATCTCCACTTTGAACCTTCCAAGCTGCTCTTTGTGGAGGTTTTGGTCTCTTCCCACTCTCCAGAAGAGCTCCATCCTCTCTGAAACCACCCTTCAGCCATGTGCACACTGCTCTGGCAGTGCCCTGAGCCTCCATTCAGCAGGCTGAAGCAGCCCAGGTCCCTCAGCCTCTCCACAGAGATGTCAATCCTCATCCTGGCAGATCATCTCTGAATCCTCCCCAGTTCCTCCCTAGTCTTCTAGACTGGAGTATGTCACATCCACACACCATAAATCCAGATGTGTCTACAGCAGTGCTGAGTCTGGGGGATGACAACTCCTGTGTCTGTGTGACCACACCACTCCTACCACAGCCCAGCTGCAGTTGGCCTTCTTCCCTGTGTGCAGGGTTTGCTCCATCTCAGTTGATTTTGAATGGTTCCTGCCAGACCCTGTGGTGCCTTTCTGCCTGGGGATGGGAGGCACCAGAACATCCAGCTCCAAAGATCAGGCAGACAGTTTGTACTGGGATGGTGCCCAGCCTGTCAGGGAGTGGGTAAGGGGATATAGGTTGTACTGGGAGGAGACACAGATGAGTGGTTGGAAGGCTTCAGGTGGTGCAGCCTTTCCTGGGAGTGGCCACAATCTGTACTGGGAAGGAATCCTGTTATGGTTGCTATTAATAGTTAATAATTGGCTGCACGAGGGGAAGTTTAGGCTGGAGGAGAGGAACTGGTCACTGGAATGTGCTGCCTGGGGAGGTGGTGGAGTCACCATCCCTGGAGGTGTTCAAAAAAGGATTGGGTGTGGCACTTGGAGCCATGGTTTAGGTGTCAGGGGATTTTGGGTGGTAGGTCGGACTTGACGATCTCTGAGGTCTTTTCCAACCTGGGTGATTCTTTGTTTCTGTGATTAGAAGGTGAAGGGAAAAGTGTGAACACAGATGGTGACCAAACCAATGGCTGCTGACAAACCCAAGAGATTCCAAAGAATGTAGTGAAAGGTGAGGAGAACATCTCCTGCCCAGCTGATGGAATGAGAAACTCAAGAGGCTCCAAAAAGCAACAGGAAGAAGGGAAAAGAAGCTCAGGAAAGCCTTGCTCAGTGTTGCTCTGTGAAATGCAGACAGGCCTTAGGCCTGGTCCTTGAAATGGGAGCTTAGGAGCATACAGAGGCTTAGGGCCTGCTCTTGAAGGTGACAATTGGCCCAGCTCTTCCCAGAGAGCTCTTTGCTGTCCCCTGTTCTGCTCCCTGAAGCAGACCAGCACTCACACATGCCCTGCACTACAACAGCCATGCAAACAAAGGGGAACAAGCTCAAGGTTAGTGCTCCAACCAACTTCTGGAGACTGAAGCCCAAGGCAGGAATCCACAACCATAGCCAGGCCCAGAGCTCTGAGAAGCCCCAGCTGGTGTCTTCCTTTTGCACTTCATGCAGAGTCTGCTTGGTTCCCATATCTCACTGCTCATAGAATGGGCTGGGCTGGAAGGGACCTCCAAAGGTTATCTTGACCAACCTTCCCAGGGACATCCTCAACTAGAGCAGGTTGCCCAGAGCCCTGTCAAGCCTCACTTTGAATATCTCCAGGGATGGGACACCAACCCCCTCCCTGGGCAACCTGTTCCAGTGTTCCACTACCCTCCTGGTGCAGAACTTGATCTGGCTCCTCCTTCCTGCACAATCCTGCTCTGTTCTCATCTCTCACCCATCTCTATGGATGTCCTTCCTCTCTGATCCAGGGAAACACAACAGCTTGTGTTCAGTGCTGTGCCCACTCCTCCTTCTGAGGCACAGACCATGCCTTGAGCCATTCCCTCCTGAGCAGCTATTTCTGCAACCTGTTTCCCTCCTCCCTGGGAAGCTGATCCTGCACCTGCAGTCCTGGTCCAGAGGACTGGGAGAGCAGAGATCTTCACCATGGCCTTTTCTGCTTCACTTTCTCCTGAGCAATGCAGAAAGCATCAGGCAAAGCTGTGCCAAGCAGAGGCCCTTTCCTTTGCAGCACTGTCTCATTTGTGCCATTTCACATCTCCTTGCACCCAACTTGGAGTCTCTCACTGATCAGCCACAGTTGTATTTGGGAGCACTGCCCCAGGGGCACAGATTCCTGACCAGCTGAGGGCTAATCTTTCCCTGCCTTTCCTGCCACGTCTCCAAGACTTTCCCTTTCCTCCTGGTGCTGCCCACCCTGTGTGTTTGTTTCTTATTATGGGATGGTGAGAGCCTGGCTGGATGCACACCCTGAGTGTTTTTCCCACAGAGGGGACTTGACTTCAGGCAGTCAATGTTTGCTAATCAGTTAGGTTGCATCTCAGGACACTTTTGGACTATCTCTTCTTTGGATCAGGAGCCTCTTCCATCCCCATCCTGTGCTTCTAGTTCTGGATTATCCTTAAGGGAAGTGTTCATCCACAAGATCAACAGGAGCCACCAATGTGCACTTGCAGCCCAGAGAGCCAATTGTATCCTGGGCTGCAGCAAGAGAAACGTGGCCAGCAGGGCCAGGGAGGTGATTCTCTCACTCTGCTCCACCCTGGTGAGACCAAACCTGGAGCACTGTGTCCAGTTCTGGAGCATCTATTACAAGAAGGATCTGGAGGTGCTGGAAGGTGTCCAGAGAATGGCCCCAAGGATGAACAGAAGGGTTGGAGCTGCTCTGCTATGAGGACAGAGAGAGAGTTGGGGCTGTTCAGTCTGGAGAAGAGGAGATTCTGAGTCATCCTTCTTGTGGCCTTCCAGTATCTGAAGGAGGCTACAAGAAAGCTGGGGAGGGACTTTTTAGGTTGTTAGGTAGGGACAGACTTGGGGGATGGGGAAAACTAGAAGTGGGGAGATTCAGATTGGATGCTAGGAAGAAGTTCTTCCCCATGAGGTTGGACAGACACTGGCACAGGTTGCCCAGGGAGGTGGTGGAAGTCTCATCCCTGCAGGTTTTTAAGGCCAGGCTGGATGTGGCTCTGAGCAACCTGCTCCGGTGTGAGGTGTCCCTGCCCATGGCAGGGGGGTTGGAGCTGGATGATCCTTGAGGCCCCTTCCAACCCTGACAATTCTGTGATTCTCAGCATGTCCAAGAGGTATTATCAGGTATTGGAATTCCAGTGAATGCCCTCCCCCCTCCAGCCCTTCCTTAGCGTTCTCAGGGCAGTTGGTGCACCCCCAGCAGTTGCTCTCATCAGCTCTCTGTGTTGTGTTCTGTGTCAATCCAGAATGGACATTTGCTACCAAGGGCTTGCTTCCTAGATTCAGGGGATGAGATTTTCAGTTCCCTTTCTCCTTCTCTTCAGCCTGCTGTTCCTTCTCCTGCACTAGTGCCTGCTGGGACAGGATGCACGTGATTAAGAGGAACCCAGTGGCAATTTGTGGGGAGCCTCAGATTCACTAGAGGTGATCTGCACCATGCAATGTCCAGAGCAATGTGAACCCTACAGCACTTGAGGGAACAAATAGTTAGAGAGCAGCCCCATGGAGGACCTGGCAGTTCTGGTGGGCAGCAAGTTCTGCATGGGACAGCAATGTGCCCTGGTGGCCAAGAAGGCCAATGGGATCCTGGGGTGCATTTGGAAGAGTGTGGCCACCAGATCCAGGGAGGTTCTCCTCCACCTCTGCCCTGGTGAAGCCACATCTGGAATATTGCATCCAGCTCTGGGCTCCCCAGTTCCAGAGGGACAGGAACCTGCTGGAGAGGCTGTGAGGATGCTGAGGGACTGCAGCACTGCCTGATGGGGAGAGGCTGAGAGGCCTGGGGTTCTTTAGTCTGGAGAGGAGAAGACTGAGAGGGCATCTGACAATGTCTATCAATATCTGAGGACTGGGGGTGAGGAAGCAAGAGGCAGGGACAGCCTCTGCTCACTTGTGCCCTGGGCTAGGACAAGGGGCAATGGATGGAAACTGCAGCACAGGAAGTTCCACTTCAACAGCAGGAAGAACTTCTTTACTGTAAGGGTGACAGAGCCCTGGAGCAGGCTGCCCAGAGAGGTTGTGGAGTCTCCTTCTCTGGAGGCTTTCCAGCCCTGTCTGGATGTGTTGCTGTGAGACCTGCACTGGATTCTATGGTCCTGTTCTGGCAGGGGGACTCAGAGATCTCCAGAGGTCCCTCCAACCAACCCCTAACATCCTGTCACCTGGGACCCTGTGAATTGTCACAGGGCTCTGAATCCAAAGGAGATCCCAGCAGGAAATACCAAGGTTCCAGCTACAAATCATGAAGTCTGCCTAAGCTTCATCTTCAAGGATCCTTCTGAACTCACCTTCCACTGATCCCTTGGGCTGCTAATACATCCATGTGGCAAGTCCAGCTGCCTTCAAAGCAGTGGAAGTTGTTCACAGAAGCTGAGAGGCTCTTTCCATTTTGCTTGGAGGGGCTCCTGATTGTCATGGGTTGAGTTGACTCTGCTGCTGTTATCCAGACCATGCTGCAGTCATGCCAGCCTCAGAAATGAAAGTGCTGGCTGGAGCAAAGGATTGTGGGGCTTGAAGTTCAGATTGCAGCATGGGAGGCTCCCTGTGCAAGTTGCTGCTTCTGGGTTCTGGGATTTTTTGGGTGTTGGCTGCTCTGCTGGGATGGCAGTAGGACAGGGAGGGATAGGGGAGCATCTCCATGGTTTGGGCTTTTGCCTTGCTTGCTGCTGCTTGCTGCTGCTTTCCACTGTGCCTTTCCTGCACACAGGCTGAGGTCACTGTACTTTTGTATCCTGATGATCTGATTTGCTCAGGAACTCTTCTCTCATTTGTTTCTGTAGCAACACAAAGAGGTTTTGTGTGGTGTTCTTCCCCCTCAGTTCTGTGTTGGGGGAGGCAGAGAGGTTAAGCTACTGGTTCAGCTGAACCCAGTACATTCCTTTTCTGGAGCCCAACATGGGGCAGGAAAGCATCTGCCTTAATGAGGACAGATTTTGGCAGGAGACAAAAGGACTGAGCTAACAAAAAAGAGAGAAGAGGAGGATTCAATTAAGGCTTGAGGCTTGTCAACAGAATTTGACAGAAGTTTTCTTTCCTGTGGTGTGTTCACTACATTGATGGGTTTGCTTTTGGGGGGCTGATGAGCTGCAGTCCTGTTTGTGCTGCTGATGGTGCTGAATGTTAGCTTAGGGCAATGGCTCAGAGCTCTGCTGCCCACTGCTGGGCAGCTTGCTCTGATTGTATCCAGAGCACTACAGGACACTCCCATGGAAACCACAGTGAGATCTACCCAGATGCTGGATGCTGAGGAGTGGCAGAGGGTGGGGGAGGGAAGGGGGCAAATTCTTAGACTGGTGCTCACCTCTGGTGCTTTGGAATTTCAGCCCTGAGCAAGTGCAAAATCCTCCCCAGTAGGGGAAAGATTTGGGAAAAGTCTGTTGTCAGGCTGGGAGTTCCTGAGAGACAGAAATCACTGCAATGTGCTTGGGCCTGGCCCATGCCTCTCGAGCCCTGCTCATCTCTGTGCAGAGGGCTCAGGGGCAAGAGAAGGTCTCTGGAGCTACAGATAGTGCCACAGGCATGGCAGCTGTGTCAGAGAAGCAGCCTGTGCCAGGATCAGCTGCCCCTCGTAGTGAATGGTGCTTATGAGCAGGATTGTGCCCCAAATATTACCAGAACATACTTCTCTGTGTGTGTGACTCAAACCCCCTTTGTCCCCCTTCCCTTCTGGAGTCGGTGGGGGTGGACCTTGGCACCATTGAGTCCAGGTAAACAATCTGCCTGGGCATGTTTCCCCCCCTGTGGTAAGCAAGGCCTGGGCTACAGGTTTGTTTGCCCTGTCTAGGGCATGTGCTGATGCTTATTGGGCACAGCATCAGTTCCTTGGTTAATTGTTGTGCTAGCAGTGGGTGCTCACTGGAGCAGTGTTCTTTGGGGCAAATGGTAAACAGGAGCTGTTTGGTAAACAAGTGCCCCCCCCCCGGTGTCGGTGCCTGTGCCTGTGTGCGTCTCTGTGCCGCTCCGCTCCGCCTGGCCCGGGGCTTGCCCCAGCGCTGCAGAAGGCCTCGCTGCACATCGCCACTGCTGCCCGGCTGCGGGCAGTGCCGTGGAGCCTGGGGTCAGCTGCCGCGTGAGCCATCGCCATGGGAGGAGACCACGGCGGCCCCTGTGCACCGCCGGCCCTGAAGCACCGCAGCCCCCGGAGCGGGGAACCTTTGCCAGGGGCTGCGCTTCGTGCACCAAGGAGCAAAAGCCTCTGAAGTTTCCCCTGGGAGGCTCCAGGAGCTTTGTGCTCCAGGAGAAGCAGCAACCCTGTGGCATGGCCACGCGGCCAGCGCCATTCTCTATTGCCTTAGCAGGGCACAGCCGTGCCGCGCTGTCAGGACTCTCAACACATCCCCAGAATTAGACTGACTCTGCCTCCAACCAGGTGGAGGGGAGAGACAAATTGGTTTGTTGGACCACACAGAACCAATGGCCTGGCAAGTTGAACCCATGAGAGGATAAAGCTTTAGTAGGTACAGGTGCCCAGTGTGCTCTGACACCATCAAACCATGAGGGGTGGAACTCATCTGTGTTTCTGGTGTGACAGGAGGATCCCCACACCTGGATGTGTTGGAAGCTGAGTACTGGGATGCAAGCCACAGTTTACCTTCACTTGGAGGCATGGAAGGAATAGAACAGATTAGAATTAACCAGGGTGGAAGAGACCTTTGAGATTGTCAAGTCCAACCTATCACCCAACACCATGTAATCAACTAAACCTGAAGCGCTGCAGCCCCCGGAGCGGGGAACCTTTGCCAGGGGCTGCGCTTCATGCACCAAGCGGCAAAAGCCTCTGAAGTTTCCCCTGGGAGGCTCCAGGAGTTTTGTGCTCCGGGAGAAGCAGCAACCCCACGGCATGGCCACGTGGCCGGCGCCATTCTCTATTGCCTTAGCAGGGCACAGCTGTGCCGTGTTGTCAGGACTCTAAACACATCCCCAGGGAAAGATTTCATGGCGCTCTCAGCTCCTGAGGAAGCCAAACCTTTGCTTCAGAGGATTTGGGTTAAGGGAGTGCTGAAACTGTCCTGGGTTGAGGGTTTGCTGGTCACCGACAAACCCCTCCCCCCACTGCTTTCCCAAGCAGTTTCAGTTCTAAATCCTATCACTCCTTTGGTTGGGCTGAAGTGCCCAGGCACAAACCTTCTGTAGAGGTGGTTCCCCCAACCCAATGCTGCTGCCTGTGAGTAGAAACTCAATCCCCTGCTGCATAGTTTGTGTATAAATAGACTACTAATAGATCTGTTCATTGCTATCCTTGCCGCTCATTCCCGAGGGCACATCTACAACACTCCTGTAGGGAAAAAGAAGCCTGCAAGGAAAGGACCAGGAGGGATCAGGGTCCCCATGGGAACAAGAGAAAGAGCCAGGGCTGCTGGCTTGGTTCTTATCTCTGGCTTTGGCAGATGGCCAAGGACTAACAGTGGATGAAACAAGCAGCAGGCCCCAGCAAGGCAAAGGAAATCTCTCCTCCTCTGTCCAGGCCTGTGTTTCAGCTGGGAAGGAACTGTCCCAGGAGTTCCATCAGCTCCAGAAGTTTTTATTCCCCACCTGTACAGTCCTGTGTTTCAGCCATGAGGAGCAGCTGCTCCCTGTCCAAGGGAGAGAATCTGGGAGGCACACACCACAGCACACCCTCTGCTTTACTTGTGTGACCATGGGGAGGACATGAGGAATTGGAAGGGAAAACACAATCCAGTCCTGGCTGCAGGAGTCTGTGACTTCCAGGGGAATTGTCCCCCCAGAGATGCTGCCTCAGTTTCCAGTGGGAAATGGCCTAAGAAGAGCAGAGAAGCTGAAACTGCTTCTGGTCCTCCTGAAGGGACTCTCAAAGCATCTTCACAAGATGCAAGGGACCCCAGGCAGGATTAGACTTGTTAGACTGTACAGAACCAATGGCCTGGCAAGTTGAACACATGAGAGGATAAAGCTTTAGCAGCTGCAGGTGCTCTGAGTGTTCTGACACCATCAAACCATGAGGAGTGGAACCCATCTGTGTTTCTGGTGTGACAGGAGGATCCCCACACCTGGATGTGTTGGAAGCTGAGTATTGGGATGCAAGCTACAGTTTGCCTTCACTTGGAGGCATGGAAGGAGTCACTGGACTCAATTGCCCCAGAGGTGGAAACACAGCCCCAGCATTTGCAGCATTTGGCCTGGGCATGGACTGATCCAGACTGTGCTGGAACAGAGTGGAGCTGCAGAGCACCTGCAGTGTGCAGCCCTCTGGGTCCTGCAAAGTGACCTCCTGTGGAGTGAGAATGGAGAGTGCCTGAGGTGTGCTGCTGATTGCTGCTGGGCATGGTGCAGGTGGCACAGAATGAGGGCTTGGGAATATCGAAGGCTAAGTTGAAAATTTGCTGCCATTACTCCACACCACCCTGCCTCATGCCACCTTCACAGGGACAGTGCTGGCTGGAGCAAAGTACTACAGGGCCTGAAGTTCAGATTACACCATCAGAGACTACCTGTTCCGGTTGCTGCTGTTGGGTTCTGGCTCTCAGGTGCTGGCTCTTTGCTGAGGGGGAGGGCTGCAGGGGTTGAACTCCTGGCTGCTGCTGCTGGCTGCTGTGCTTTCTGCAAACAGCCTCAGGTCAGTGTGCATTATGGGATCTCCTTTGGATTCAGCTCTTTTGAGCTTATCTCAAGTCCTTATCTCAACCTAGAGGGTTTTTTGATTTGTCTGTGTCTTATTTCCCCTCACTTCTGTTTTGGGGGGAACAGGCAGCTTAACTTCTTCTCAGCTCTTCAACCTGTTCCAGCCCCAGAGTGGAAAGCCAACAGAAACTTTCTGAGTTCTTCCAAAGATTTCCATGAGCTTCCCCCTACACCCTCCAAAATCCCCAAAAGTCAATTCTAGAACTATCCAAATCCCAAACACCTAAGATTACTTGAAAGCCCCTGAAGAATGCCTCTGATATGCCCCTCAAGACTCCTCTGAGAACCTCATTTTCCCCTCCCTGAACTCGGCACACAGCTCCACCCCATCCCTTGGGAGCAAATGTCCCCAAAATTTGGGCAAACAGACAGGATCTGGGTAACTTTTCAGTTTTATTGACACAATTGGTCAATGGACAGAGAGGTTCTTATCCCAGGGAGAGACAAAGCTTTGGGGAAGAGCCAGACCCTGGCAAAGCCCTGCCCAGCTCCATTGGGAGCTCCAGCTGTGCCGACTCAGCACTGTAATTGTTCTCATTAGCAATAATTGGTGTTCAGAAGGGCAGGAGGTGTTTGTTGCTGCTGGTGCCCCCAGTCCCTGAGAAATGCAAAGGAAAAAGAGATGATTTTGGTGCTGGAAAGGCCCCTTCACAGGGGTCACGATTATCCAACAGATTCTAGGTGGATTTATGCGTCTCCTCCAGTGCAGGCTGCTCTCTGGTGTGAGTGCAGCGGTGCCAGTTGAGGGGACCCTTCTGGGTGAAGCTCTTCCCGCAGGCAACACAGGTGAATGGCTTCTCACCGGTGTGGGTGCGGCGGTGACAAGTGAGAATTCGCTTTTGGCTGAAGCTCTTCCCGCAGTCAGCACAAGTGAAAGACTTCTCACCGGTGTGGGTGAGGCGGTGACAAGTGAGAGTTCGCTTTTGGCTGAAGCTCTTCCCGCACACAGCACAGGTGAAAGGCTTCTCTCCGGTGTGGGTGGGGTGGTGATTAATGAGATGGCCTCTATGGCGGAAGGCCTTGCCGCACTCAGCACAGCTGAACGACTTCTCGCCAGTGTGCACACGACGGTGCTCTGTGAGGTCTTGTTTCCGAGCGAAGCTCTTGCCGCAGTCGCCACAGCTGTACGTCCCCTCACCACTGTGGATGAGTTGGTGGCGGATGAATGCCGAGCTCGTGGTGAAGCTCTTGCCGCACTCAGCATAGGGGAAATGATGCTCTCCGGTGTGGATGCGGCGGTGGATGGTGAGGGTGGAGCTATGTCTGAATTTCTTGCCACAGTCCCTGCAGGTGAAGGACTTCTCAGTGCTGTGCACACTGCGGTGCTGGGTGAGGGAAGCCTTGTGAGGGAAAGTTTTGCCACACTCAGCACAGCTGTACGGCCTCTCACCGGTGTGGGTGTGGCAATGCTGGATATGCTCAGAGCTCTTGCTGAACCTCTTGCCACAGTCACCAGAGACAAAGGGCCGGGGGCCAGGGCAGGGGCAGTGGTGTTTAGCTTGCTCGGAGCCACGTGGGAAGCTCTGCCCACACTCAGGGCACTGCTTGGGTGGCACAGAGGGACCTGCTCTGGCTTCTTCCTCCTCTGAAAATACCTTTTCCTCCTCATCCTGGTCACCTTCATCCTCATGGTTATTCTCTTCATACTGATCATCATCATAGTCATCATTCTCCTCTGCATCACCATCATCCATTTTGTCCTCTTTCTCCTCCTTCTCCTCTCCCTTCAGGCTGAACTTTGGCTCCTCCAACTTGTTCTCTGGGTGCTGCTTCTCCTCCCAGCTTTTGTCTGGGTCCTTCTGCGAGGCCATACTGTGGCAGGAAGGGGTTAGAGCAGTGAGATTTGGAACATGGAAGCACCTGAGCCCAGGATCAGAAAACCTCAGATCCTGTCTGGGACATGACAGTCCCTGGCTCCCAACACCTCCCAACACCCAGCTGGAGAAGGGAATGCAGAGGGGACCTCAAACCTTCAGGTTTTGTCACAGTGTAGGCTCAGACCTCTAATACCTGTGCTGAGACCTCAGGTTCCTGTGATCAGTGCCCTGAGGTACCCTGGGGCCTACAAGTGGTCTTGTCCCACTCTCCTCAAGCCTGGTGGCATTGGCAGGGTGGTTCCTGCTCCAGGCCCTGTCCTTTGATCTCTCCTGGCTCAGGCAATGGAGGCAGCAGCACTGACCAACAAAGACCAAACCACCTCCAACCTTCTCCCACCACCCTCCAAATCCCAACTCCAAACACCACTTCCTGCCACACAACTGACCCCCACAAACCTGGGGAGTTTCCAAACTCCAACACCTGATATGCCTCAGAGCCCCTGGAGGGTTGAAATGTGGAGGCAGGAGAAGGTGGAAGAAGCTGGGAGGTGCCCTGGGACTCTGGGATTATGGGGGCTGGGGTCCTGCTATTGCTCCACTCAAGAATCTCACCTGCCTGGCTGCTCCAAGGGGCAGATCTGCAAACTCTGCTCTTTCACAGCACACAGGGGCAGGGCTGATGGAGAGAGAGGGACACAACTCCTGCCACAGAGAAGCAAAGGGCTCAGAGAAGAGCACTGACCTGCAAGGGAGGGCTCAGCACTGCCCAGCACCAGGCAGCACAGCTCAGCCTTGCTGGGGGCAGCTCCCAAGCCCAGCAGCACAGCCACAGCACACAGCCAGGGCTGATCAAGATGGGAGGCCTCAACAACTGCACACTCAGCTCCTTGCCCAGCACACAGCTGCAGGCCAGCACCACAACACAGCTGCCTCCACACAGCCTCTCCCAGGCCTTGCCTAAAGCTTCCTCCCACTGCCTGCCCAGGCCTCTGCTGCCCACTGCTGCATTTGACAGCACATCTTGCTCTGGACCCACCTCTCCTCCCTGGCCCTGCCCCCACCACACCCACTCTGTGCTCACCTCTGCCCTGCACACAACTCTCTGCTGCCCACTCCCCAACAGAAGATCAGAGCAGCCCTCAGGACACACACAAAGGTCTTCATGGTCTCTGGAGATGCATCAAAGGGGAAGGGACTTGGGCAGCTTCTTGCTAAGCCTCTTCAGCCCTCACTGGGATGCTGCAGGAGTCTCTGGCTCCTGCCCAAACCTCACACCTCCAGCACCCTTCACACACCTGCAGCCCAAAGAGACTCACTGGAAAGGGTTTGGCTTCCTTCTCTCCCTGACCATTTCTCTCAGCTTTCTCTTTGCAGCTCTCCTGGAGCTGCCACTCCACACCCCCAAGAGAAAATGAGGTTGGATGGGAGGGCACAGTGCCCATAGGCTGCTGTTCATCTCCCAGCTGACACATGCAGAGCTGCAGCACAATTCACTCCTTTCAACTCCTGAAATCATGACAGATTCTGCCATGCCCTGCACACACATTTGCCGCCTGGGCCCTGGATCCTCTCTCCTTCTTGGGGGGTCAAGGCCTATTTCCTGCCTGAACACTCCCAGGCCCTTACCTCATTCCCAGCCAATTCATGTCCCTGCTGCCTTGGCTGTCCCATGGCCCTGTGTCCCCCACCTCCACTGCCACTGCAGCTGGAAGGGTGGAGTGAGAAATGCTGTGGCTGAGGAAGCCTCTAAGGAACTGGGCTGGAAGCAGCAGGAGCACAAGAATGGAAGGGGCCTGAGACTAAAGGCTGGGATCAGCTGGAGTGCTGAAGGAACAGCACCAAGCCAAGGGGGGGGTCACAGAAGAGGGCTGGGGAGGGTCCCTGCAGACACCTCAGGCAGCAACTGATGAGAAGAAGTAGGACAGAGAGGGAGTGAGACCTCAGGTGACTCCTGCCATGGGGGATGGCTGGGCTGTGTGGCTAGGAGCCCTGAGTGCCAACTTGGGCTGTGCTGCATGTCAGGAGGGGTCAGAGGACTGTCCTCAGCCAGGCAGGGTTTGGGGCTTTCAGCTTCTGGGGTCAGCTACTGCTAGCACCATTATAGGTAGGAGCCAGGCAGAGCCTCACAGCTGCTAGACTAAGCCCTCCCACCCCCTGCAGCCTTCACCCTCTATCTCTCCATCCAGTGCTCCAGCTCCACTCTCTGCCCTCTGAGAGGCCCCCAGTCCTACACATCCAGCATGGCCCATGAGAAGCCCCTGAATGAGAGCATGGAGGAGAATACCCTGGAGAACAAGTTGGAGGAGCTCAACAGGAGCTCTCAATGTGCACTTGCAGCCCAGAAGGCCAATCAGATCCTGGGTTGCATCAAGAGGAGTGTGGCCAGCAGCTCAAGGGAGGCGAGTCTACTGCCTCTACTCAGCTCTGGTGAGACCCCACCTGGAGTACTGCCTCCAGTTCTGGAGCCCCTATTCCAAGAGGGATCTGGAGGTGCTGGCAGGTGTCCAGAGAAGGGCCACAAGGATGATCAGAGGGCTGGAGCACCTCTCCTATGAGGACAGACTGAAGGAGTTGGGGCTGTTCAGTCTGGAGAAGAGAAGGCTCTGAGGTGACCTCATTGTGGCCTTCCAGTATCTGAAGGGGGCCTACAGGAAGGCTGGGAAGGGACTTCTCAGGATCTCAGGGAGTAATAGGACTAGAGGGAATGGAATGAAGCTGGAGGTGGGGAGATTCAGGCTGGAGGTGTGGAGGAAGTTCTTCCCCATGAGAGTGGTGAAGCCCTGGAATGGGTTGTCCAGGGAGGTGGTTGAGGCCCCGTCCCTGGAGGTGTTTAAGCCCAGGCTGGATGAGGCTCTGGCCAGCCTGATCTAGTGTGGGGTGTCCCTGCCCATGGCAGGGGGGTTGGAACTAGATGATCCTTGTGGTCCCTTCCAACCCTGACTGATTCTATGAGTCTGTCTCTCTTTCCAGGGCTCACACATTTAACATCCATTTGGGTTCTGTTTGAAGTCCCTGCCCTTCAGCCCACGAGGCATTGTCACCTGTGGGTTGTCAAGCAGCACCCCAGGTAATGCACTGAGCCATAACTGGTGAGGGAAAATTGGTTCCAGCCTCTTTGAAAGGTTCTTTGAATTGTTTGTGCCTGACACCCAGCCCCACCAGCTGTATTCAGCTGCCAGGTGTCTTGTTGAGTCGCCCCCTCGTGGACACAGGGCAGACTGCAGCCCAGTTCTCTCACTGAAAAGCTCTTTTTCAGTTTTCTAATTTGGTTCCAAATTGTCCAACTCCAGCACCTCATGGGATTACAGCCATGACCAGACACTAGAAACTGCATGTGGGTATGTGGTGTTAAAAGGTTGATAATGTTAATAGTAATAAATAGTTAATATTATTAATACTTCATATTTGATCATTCATCCTAACAACCATGCCATGCAGTCAGCTTTGGGCTGGGAAACAGTGTCCTGGACTAAACCAGCCTCACTCTCATGCTACAAAGCACAGCTCGTAGATGGGAGACCACTGCCCAGAATAAACCACCCACCCTCTGTACATGCACAGGGAACTGAACAGCAGCTGGGGCTTGAATGGAAGCCAGCAAGAGACTGACCAATGGAGCCTTAGCAGGTGTGGCCATCAGGCATAGCTCATGCCCTGCACTGGATCAGCATCCACTAGGAATTTCAGCTGTGTGCTGTCTTTGTGGCAATGCCCTCAGCAGCCCAGCTTGTGCAGCTCTGTAATCCAGCACTGGCTGCTTGCTGGTGCCAAACCCAGAGTGCAGGAGCTTGATTCCCGACGTCGCTGACAGGATGACAACAGGAGCTGCACAGGCCAGGGCCTGCTCCTGCCCCCCCAACCACTCAGGTCCCTGAGGAACCCTAAATCACTGCACAAAGAAGATGCTTGCCCCAGATGGACCACTGACATGGCCACCTGTGATGTCACAAAATGCTGCAGAAGCCAGCCCCAGGCTGCCGCACCACCGACTCAGGCAGAGCCAGGAGGGATGCTACAAGGAGGGGCAAATGCCACCTGAATACCTCTGGCCTCTCAAAAAGTCACCCAGTTGGGACAAACATGCCAGGGGCTGCTCCTGCTCTAACACCAGCTCAGGCCCCTCAGGCACCCTAAACTGCTGCCCACCTCTAACCTACCACTGAAGCAGCCACAATCACAAGATGCTGCAGATGCCAGCTGCAGGCTCTTGCTGGATCAGGTCAGGCTGAGTGAACTGGGATGTCACAGGCATGGCAATGTCAGCTCTAACCAGAGCCCCTGAGCTTTCCCAAGGGAAATGTGCAAACATATGGACTGACTCCAAGCATGCCTTTGGAGTGGCACATGGAGCCATGTGGGAAGAACCAGGACTGTTGTCAACTCAAGGAACAGGTATTAAACATGGGGAAGAGATCCTGAGACTGCTGGCAGCAGTGCAAGAGCCAAGCAAGGCAGCCACAATGCACTGCAAAGCACACCAGGAGGGGAACACCAGTCAAGAAAGAGGCAATGGACTGACAGACCAACAGCTCAAAGGGTGGCCAGGGAGGGGAGGAAGGTGGCAGAGTTTGTTTTGATCCCGGAGGGTAAACTCTCATTTGAGCAGCAGAAATGAATCAAAGACCTCTTAGGGACTAGGGCAGGACAGGGCTGGGCCAGGACACTGGATGGGAAGTTAATCACACCTACTAACTTCCTCTGGGCTTCTGTTCAGGAGCAACAGGCAAAGACTCATTGGGGAATGGAAGCTCTGTGTGGAAAA
Source organism: Colaptes auratus (assembly GCA_015227895.2). Lineage (NCBI taxonomy): Eukaryota > Metazoa > Chordata > Aves > Piciformes > Picidae > Colaptes > Colaptes auratus. The sequence goes on from JAAWVA010000030.1 coordinate 30,772,070, forward strand.
TTGGTTCAGGAGTGTCTAGCATGAGAATTATCCACCCCAGGAGAGCAGGTAACCACCAGTGTGAGGTGTGTCTGAAAGCTAAGCCCAGGGTAAGGAGAGGAGTTAGGCTGGGACAGGCTAGCAAAGGAAATGACCCAGGACAACAATGGCAAATGGATGTCACTGAGCTCCCAAGAAAGGGGGATCCAGGTCCCTGTTGGTACTCACTGACACCTCCTCTGGCTGGCCAGAAGCATTTCCCTGAGGCACAAACAAAGCTCCAGGGGGTACTAAAACAGTGTCACAAGAGGCAATACCTCGCTCTGGGGCACCTGCTGCTGTTTCCCCAGACACAGGACCTCATTGTGTGGCCAAGGTGGTACAGCAAGTAAGCAAAATATTAGAGATCAATTGGCAGCAAGGGAATTGCTTTGTCTTCTGCTGAAGCTCCTCCAAGGAAGCTGCAGGACTTCTCACCAACAAAACCATCAACAACAGGCTGCCCCCAGGCCAATCCAAACCTTCCAGTCCAGTTCAATGCAGTTCCTCAGCCACAAGCAGACACTCAACAGCTCAGCCTCATTGGGCTGCCTGCCAGCAAGCATTTCCCCAGAGGCAGAGCAGCTGAAGCAGAGCAGTCTGCTTCTGACCATGCTTCCTGCCAGCACAGCTGACAAAAGCTCTGCACAGCTCTCAGCCTGCAGCCACACAGCAAAAGCTCCTCCTGCCCTGAGCCCCTCTGTGCTCAGCAGGCCTGCAGAGAAACTGAACATCAGTCTGCAGCCCCCCAGGGAAGATTTGTGCCTCAAGACATTGCAGAGCACAGAGGCCTTGGATGCCACCACCCCCAGCACAGCCAAACCCCCCCACAGCTGACACCAGCCCCAGGCGCTCCGAAGCTCAGGCTCAGCACAGCACCCACGCCTGACACCCCCACGGCACCCAGCACACAGCCTGCCCACAGCTGCCCCCCGCGCCTGGCCCTCAGCCCAGCCGCTGCCCTGCAGCACAGCAGCCGCCCGGCAGCTGCCAGCACAAAGCCTCCAACCCCCAGGGCTCCCCCACACCCCCCACAGCAGCCTCTGCTGCAAGCCACACCCCACGCTCACCACCACCTCTCCTGCACACAGCAGCCCCCACAGCGCCGCCCACAGCTCAGCTCTGCTGCCAGCCCAGCCCCCAGTACAGGGACACAGGGCCAGGGCCAGCCCCTGCAGCCCACCAATGGCTCCGCCTGCAACACAGCAGCAGCCAAAGGGGGCCTGCAGCTGCCCCCAGCAGGGGGAGTCAGCAGCACAAGGAACCCCACAGATCCCACCCCGACCCCACCCACGGCCCCCAAACCACCCACACCCCTCCCCGAACAGCACAGACGATGCCCACCGACCCTGCACACTTCTGCTCTACCCCACAGCCCCTCCCCCGACCACCCCCAACACCGCAGACCCCCACAGCCGCACAGAGGTCCCCACAACCACAGCGACCCCCCCCAACGGCAAGTTTGCAGAGCTCCCCCGGACCCCACAGGCCCACCCCCCCCGTACCCCACCCTCCCCTCCCTGCATATCCCCAGAAGCCCCCCAACCAACCCCACTGATTCCCCCTAGATCCCCTCAGAGGCTCCCCCTCCCCCCAGCCCCACCGACCCCTGCCCCACAAACCCTTCCCCAACCCAAGCAACTCTCCCCAGCAGCCCCACAGAGCAACCCCCCACCCAGGTGCCACCAGCCTCCCCACCCAGAACCCCTCTACGTCCACGAGGACCACCCTAGGACCACCCGAGCTCACCAGCACCACCTCCAGAACCCCTCTAGGTCCACCCGGAACACCCCAGGACCCCCCAGCAGCACAAGGAACCCCCCCCAAACACACCGACCCCCCCCAGCCCCGGCCCCCCAACCGCACAGACCCTACCCAGAACAGCACAGACGACGCCCACCGACCCTGCACACCTCTGCCCTACCCCACAGCCTCCCCCCCGACCACCCCCAACACCGCCGACCCCCACAGCCGCACAGAGGTCCCCACAACCACAGCGACCCCCCACCCCCGAACCGCACGGACCCCAAGCGCCAAGCTTGCAGAGCTCCCCCAGATCCCCCAGACCCCCCCGCATCCACCTCCCAACCCCCCCCGATTCCCCCTAGATACCCGCAGAGGCTCCCCCCAGCCCCACCGACCCCTGCCCCACAAACCCTTCCCCAACCCAAGCGACCCTCCCGACGCCTCGCAGCCCCCCAGATAGCATTCCCTGATCCCCACCCCACGACCCCCAACTCAGCCCCAGAGACTCCCTCACCCCACCTGGACCCTGGGACAAGGGGGAAGCAGAGCAGGAGACGGAGAAGGAGAAGGAGGAGGAGGAAGAGGAGGAAGAGAAGAAAGAACTCAGCGCACAGGGAGCCGCCGGTCCCGGCAGGCTGCTGGCGAGCAGAGAGCGCCGGGAGGGAGACCCCGGCCCGGCCCGGCCCCACCAGCTGCTGCGGCGACGGAAGCAGCTCGCAGTGCGGAGAGGAAGTCCCGCCCACGCCCTGGCAGCCGCAGCCAATGAGAGGCGCCGGGAGCACGTCAGCTCCTCCCCCTGGCCGCCGCCGAGGCACAGCGAGGAGCTGCCGCTGCCGGCCGCGGCCGCCATGGCTGCTGCCCCGTGGGGAGCGGCAGCGGGGCCGGAGCGCGGGAGCAGTGCCGGAGGTGCTGGCGGGCGAGCGGCAGCTGCCGGCTGCTGAGCTGCGGCGGGGCGGGAGGGGCTGTGGGGGCCGGGGAGTGCTGGGGGCGGCGGCAGCGGAGAGGGGAAGGGTCTGGCTGCGTGGGGCTGCTGGGGGCGTGTGTGGAGTTGGGGGTCGGGAGGGGCGTGGGGGGCAGGGGGCTCCGTGGGGCTGGGGAGGGTTCGGGGGGTTGGGGTGGGTGGGGCTGGGGGCAGGCTCTGGAGGGACAGAGGGAGGAGCTGTGGGGGTTGGTGTGGGGAGGCTGTGGGGAGGGCATCTGTGGGGTCTGGCAGGGCTGGTGTTTGGGGCAGGGGGCAGCGGGAGGGCTTGGGGTTGGCATCCCTTGGGGCTGAGGGCTGTGATCTGAATCCTTTGGGAGTCTCGGGGGAAAGCTGTGGCTGGGATCAGGAACCCCTGGGGCTGAGGGGGATCTCGGGGCCGGGCTTGGGCTCCTGTGGGGAGCCAGTGCTTGGCCTTATTAAACTTTCTGTAGCTGACCTTAGCCCATCAGCCCAACCAAACAAGAACACATATAACAAACACTAAGATGAGCATTAAAACTCCATTTGAGTTACAGCCACCCTGGGTTTCAGATGCTTCCATGAGCAGTCATAGAATCGGTTCTGGTAGCTCTGTGCTTTGCCTTGGCAGGCAGCTGAGGGAGACAAATATCTGCTCCTCAGCACTGACTAGGTCCAGCCCATGGCTGTGGTCATTGCACCATAGAATGCTGGGATGGTAGGGGCTGGAAAGGACCTCTGGAGAGGAGGTTCAATCCCCCTGCCAGAGCAGGATCCCCTAGGGCAGGCCCCACAGGATCGCATCCCGATGGCTCTGGAAGCTCTCCGGCAGGGGGCACTGCAGGGCCCCCCACGGGCAGCCTGCTGCAGGGCTCCAGCACCCTTCCAGCCAAGAAGGTTCTTCTCATGGTGAGGTGGAGCTTGCTGTGTCCCAGCCTGTATCCATTGCCCCTTGTCCTGTCCCAGGACACCATTACAGAGAGCCTGGCACCACCTTCTTGACAGCCACCTGGATTGTTTTTCCAGGCCTGGCCCTTCTCAGCCTAAAGGAGTAAGAATCAGAGAGTGCCTGTGGCTGGAGAAGACCTTTCAGGTCCAGGTCAGCCATGCCCTGACCCTGGCACTGTGCCAGAGCTGAAGAGGTCCTTTGGTCAATAGTATTTTGCTGTGGGCTGAGGACCATAGAGATGATTCCTCCAGCAGTGCCCAGAGGGTGGGCACAGGGCATCGTGAATAGTTCTGCCATCCCATAATCCCTGCAGCTGCCCTGGAAGCAGAATGCACAGCCAGCTCCTCCCCTCTGCTCCTTCATCTCTCCCCGGGGCAGGTGGCAGCTGTTGGCTCTCTTGGTTTGTGGGGGAGGGATGGGGTAGGGTAGGATAGGATAGGATAGGATAGGATAGGATAGGATAGGATAGGATAGGATAGGATAGGATAGGATAACCAGGTTGGAAGAGACCTTTGAGATCATCAAGTCCAACCTATCGCCCAACCCTGTCTGATCAACTAAACCATGGCACCAAGTGCCTCATCCAGGCTCTTCCTAAACACCTCCAGTGATGCTGACTCCACCACCGCCCTGGGCAGCACATTCCAATGGCCAGTCTCTCTTTCTGGGAAGAACTTCTTCCTAACATCCAGCCTAAACCTCCCCTGGCACAGCTTGAGACTGTGTCCTCTTATTCTGGTGCTGGTTGCCTGGAGAAGAGACCAACCCCCACCTGGCTACAACCTCCCTTCAGGGAGTTGTAGAGAGCAAGAAGGTCTCCCCTGAGCCTCCTCTTCTCCAGGCTAAGCAACCCCAGCTCCCTCAGCCTCTCCTCACAGGGCTGTGCTCCCACACCCCCCAGTCCCAGCCCCGCCTGGTGCTGAGTGCGGGCAGCAGGGCTGGGATGAGAGTTGCACTCTGGACCCCGTCCCTCCCGGCCGCCCTCTGACACCTCACCGCCCCCCCCATTGCTGTCCCAATGCACATCCTGCACAGCACAGACTGCAAACAGCCAAGAGCTTCATGACCGAACCCCGCGGCCCCCAGCAACGCCGGCACACAGCTGCCCCTGGCGAGAGCCAAACAGAACAATTCGTCACACTCACGAACCCTCCCACAGCCCCACGGAGCCCCCTGCCCCCCACGCCCCTCCCAACCCCCAACTCACCCACGCCCCCGGCAGCCCCACGCAGCCAGACCCTTCCCCGCTCCGCTGCCGCCGCCCTCAGCGCTCCCCGGCCCCCGCAGCCCCTCCCGCCCCGCCGCAGCTCAGCAGCCGGCAGCTGCCGCTCGCCCGCCAGCACCTCCGGCACTGCTCCCGCGCTCCGGCCCCGCTGCCGCTCCCCACGGGGCAGCAACAATGGCGGCCGCGGCCGGCAGCGGCAGCTCCTCGCTGTGCCTCGGCCGCGGCCAGGGGCAGGGCTGCCGCGCTCTGGGCGCCTCTCATTGGCTGCAGCTGCCCGGGCGTGGGCGGGACTTCCTCTGCGGTCCCAGACCCCGCCTCCGCCGGGCTGAAACGTGGTCGGTTCGGGGCCTCCATTGCATCGCTCTCTGCTCGCCCAGGCTGCCAGGAGGCTGCAGGGGACGGCAGTCGGCAGCTGCCTCTGCTGCGAGCTCTTCCTCCTTCGTCTTCCTCCTGCTCTGCGCCCCTTTGGCCTCGGCTGTGGGGTAGGTATGGGCACCCGCGGGCCAGAGGGGGGGCTGCCTTGGGCTGCCTTGGGGCTGCCTTGGGGCTGCCTTGGGGTTTGGGGGAGCGGCTCCTGGGGTTGGTATTGGGCTGTCCTGGGGCTGAGGGCTGTGTCCTGGAGCTGGGATTGAGGAGGGATCCGTGAGATGGGGGGCTGTTCCTGGCGGCTGTGCATTTGTGGGGGCGGCTGTGGGGTTCCCTGCGGGCTACGGGGCCGAGAGAGGCGTCTGAGGGGCTGGGGAGGAGCCCGTGGGGCTGTGTGGGTTTGGTGGTCGGAGTTATTGGTGCTGGGGGAGGCTGTGTGTGTTTGTGGTGTGGGTCGGGGTGGTGAGGCTTGGAGCGGGGAGCGTTGGGGTGCTGCGAGGGGATGGGTGCGGTTGTGGGGAACTCTGTGTGGGCAGTGTGTGAGGAGCTGTGGGGGTGTGTGGTGTTGGGGTGGTGTGGGGAGTTGTGGGGGGTATGTGTGTCTGTGGGGGTGTCTGTGGGGCAGGGCAGAGGTGTTGGGGGTGTGTGGGTGTCGTGTGTGGGGTTGTGAGAGGGGTGTGTGGGGTTGTGGGTGCGTGGGTGGGGTCGGGGTGGGTGTGTTTGGGGGTTCCATGTGCTGCTGACTCCTCCTGCTGGGGGCAGCTGCAGGCCCCCTTTGGCTGCTGCTGTGTTGCAGGCGGAGCCATTGGTGGGCTGCAGGGGCTGGCCCTGGCCCTGGCCCTGTGTCCCTGTGCTGGGGGCTAGGCTGGCAGCAGAGCTGAGCTGTGGGCAGCGCTGTGGGGGCTGCTGTGTGCAGGAGAGGTGATGGTGAGCGTGGGGTGTGGCTTGCAGCAGAGGCTGCTGTGGGGGGTGTGGGGGAGCCCTGGGGGTTGGAGGCTTTGTGCTGGCAGCTGCCGGGCGGCTGCTGTGCTGCAGGGCAGCGGCTGGGCTGAGGGCCAGGCGCGGGGGGCAGCTGTGGGCAGGCTGTGTGCTGGGTGCCGTGGGGGTGTCAGGCGTGGGTGCTGTGCTGAGCCTGAGCTTCGGAGCGCCTGGGGCTGGTGTCAGCTGTGGGGGGTTTGGCTGTGCTGGGGGTGGTGGCATCCAAGGCCTCTGTGCTCTGCAATGTCTTGAGGCACAAATGTTCCCTGGGGGGCTGCAGACTGATGTTCAGTTTCTCTGCAGGCCTGCTGAGCACAGAGGGGCTCAGGGCAGGAGGAGCTTTTGCTGTGTGGCTGCAGGCTGAGAGCTGTGCAGAGCTTTTGTCAGCTGTGCTGGCAGGAAGCATGGTCAGAAGCAGACTGCTCTGCTGTTTCCCAGCCCAAAGCTGATGGCATGTCATGCTTTGTCCACTAGGGGGCGACTCAACAAGACACCTGGCAGCTGAATACAGCTGGTGAGGCTGGCTGTCAGGCACCAAGAAAGAACCTTTCAATGAGGCTTGAAGCAATTTTCCCTCACCAGTTATGGCTCAGTGCATTACCTCGGGTGCTGCTTTACAACCCACAGGTGACAATGCCTCGTGGGCTGAAGGGCAGGGACTTCAAACAGAACCCAAATAGATGTTAAATGTGTGAGCCCTGAAAAGTGGGACAGAATCACAGAATCAGTCAGGGTTGGAAGGGACTACAAGGATCATCTAGTTCCAGCCCCCCTGCCATGGGCAGGGACACCTCACACTAGATCAGGCTGGCCAGAGCCTCATCCAGCCTGGTCTTAAACACCTCCAGGGATGGGGCCTCAACCACAATACAATACAATACACCAGGTTGGAAGAGACCTTCAAGATCATCACGTCCAACCTGTCAACCAATCCAACCCACCTAAATACAATACAATACAATACAACCCACCTAAACAATTAGAATATGGCACCAAGCACCCCATCAAGCCTCTTCTTGAAGGTGACTCAACCACCTCCACGGGCAGCCGATTCCAGTGGGCAATCACTCTCTCTGTATAGAACTTCTTCCTAAGATCCAGTCTAAACCTGCCCTGGTGCAGCCTGAGACTGTGTCCTCTTGTTCTGGTACTGGCTGCCTGGGAGAAGAAACCAACCTCCGCCTGGCTACAACCTCCCTTCAGGTAGTTGTAGAGAGCAATAAGGTCAACCCTGAGTCTCCTCCTCTCCAGGCTAAGCAAGCCCAGCTCCCTCAGCCTCTCCTCATAGGGCTTGTCTTCCAAACCCCTCACCACCTCTGTTGCCCTTCTCTGGACACGCTCCAGTAAGACAACATCCTTCCTAAACTGAGGGGCCCAGAACTGGACACAGTACTCAAGGTGTGGCCTAATCAGTGCAGTGTACAGGGGCAGAATGACCTCCCTGCTCCTGCTGGCCACACTGTTTCTGATGCAGGCTAGGATGCCATTGGCCTTCTTGGCTGCCTGGGCACACTGCAGGCTCATGTTCAGCCTACAATCAACCAGCACCCCCAGGTCCCTCTCTGCCTGGCCGCTCTCCAGCCACTCTGACCCCAGCCTGTAGCACTGCATGGGGTTGCTGTGGCCAATGTGCAGAACCCGGCACTTGGATGTGTTAAATCTCCTGCCCTTGGACTCTGCCCATCTGTCCAGCCTGTCGAGGTCCCTCTGCAAAGCCTCTCTGCCCTCCAGCAGATCAACTCCTGCCCCCAGCTTGGTGTCTCCGCAAATTACTGATGATGGACTCCATGCCCTCATCCAGATCATCAATAAAGATGTTGAAGAGCATGGGGCCCAGCACCGATCCCTGGGGCACACCACTAGTGACTGGCCGCCAGCCGGATGTGGCACCATTCACCACCACTCTCTGGGCTCGGCCCTCCAGCCAGTTCCTAACCCAACGCAGTGTGCTCCCATCCACCACCTCCCTGGACAACCCATTCCAGGGCTTCACCACTCTCATGGTGAAGAACTTCCTCCCCATGTCCTGAATCTCCCCACCTCCAGCTTCATTCTATTCCCCCTAGCCCTATCACTACCTGAGATCCTAAGAAGTCCCTCCCCAGCCTTCTTGTAGCCCCCTTCAGATACTGGAAGGCCACAATGAGGTCACCTTGGAGCCTTTTTCTCCAGACTGAACAGTCCCAACTCCTTCATTCTGTCCTCCTAGGAGATGTGCTCCAGCCCTCTGCTCATCCTCGTGGCCCTTCTCTGGACACCTTCCAGCATCTCCAGATCCCTCTTGTAATAGGGGCTCCAGAACTGGAGGCAGTACTCCAGGTGGGGTCTCACTAGAGCTGTGTAGAACAGGAGAATCGCCTCCCTCGACCTGCTGGCCACACTTCTCTTAATGCAGCCCAGGATCTGATTGGATTTCCAGGCTGCAAGTGCACATTGACAGCTCATGTTGAGCTTCTTGTGTGCTGGTGGCTGGGCTGGTTGATGCTGGGGGGAGCTGGGTGGGTGCTGTGCTGGCTTCTGGGGTGCTCCATTCTGGGTGCAGTAGATGCAGCTCTCTCCCTCTGCTGTGGGGGTGTGCCATGGGCTCCTCAGGGGTGTGCTGGAGGCTGGTTCACCTGGAGCAGGCTCTCAGGCAGTTCCCTTGGTGCTGCAGCGCTTGCAGGATGCTGTGGGGGAGCAGCTCCCCTGTTTCCACCGGACACAATGTCCGATTGCAGGGTGTGGTGAGCTTCCCATGGCATGCGAGCCTACGAGGCTGTCCAGGACACTCCCAGGGGGTCCCAGCAGGGCAGGGATGGTGCTGTGGGTCACCCTGGTGCTTGGCTCTCAGGCATGGAGAGATGGGCAGCTCCTTCTCCTGTGACTCAGCAGCCAGCACAGGAGCAGCTGGGCATGGCTCTGGCTTTGTGAGCAGCAGGCGCAGGGACCAGCTTTGGCTCACAGGGCTGCAGCTTTGTGCCTGCAGCAGACATGCTTAGAGCTGCTGAAAGGGATTGAGGCAAGTGCTTCCTGGCTTGGCTTCCCAGGTCTCTGTCCCTTCAAGAGCAGTTAGGCAGCTTCTTCCTGCTGGCGGGACTGTGGGTGCAATGCTGAGCTGGCTGCAGTTTCAGTGCAGCTGATGTGAAGGACTCTCTGCTGGTTCCCAGGGAAACTGAGGCACGGCAGCGCTTCCTGGGTAGCCAGGCTTCTGTCTGCACTGCAGAGAAGGGCAGAGCACCTGCACAAGGGCAGAGCATGTGCAAGGGGCAAGAGAGCACAAAAGAGCAAAACAGTGTAAAGAGCAGAAAGAATAGAATAGAATTAACCAGGTTGGAAAAGACCTTTGAGCTCTTTGAGTCCAACCTATCACCCAACACCATCTAACCAACTAAACCATAGCACCAAGTGCCCCATCCAGTCTCTTCCTAAACACCTCCAGTGATGGTGACTCCAGCACCTCCCTGGGCAGCACATTCCAATGGCAAATCTCTCTTTCTATGAGGAACTTCTTCCTAACATCCAGCCTAAACCTCCCCTGGCATAGCTTGAGACTGTGTCCGCTTGTTCTGGTGCTGGTTGCCTGGGAGAAGAGACCAACCCCCACCTGGCTACAACCTCCCTTCAGGTAGTTGTAGACAGCAATAAGGTCTCCCATGAGCCTCCTCTTCTCCTGGCTAAACAACCCCAGCTCCCTCAGCCTCTCCTCATAGGGTTTGTGCTCGAGGCCTCCCCCAGCCTCATTGCCCTTCTCTGGACACGTTCAAGAGTCTCAATGTCCTAATGCAGCCTTTGCCACATTCCACCCTCTTGACTTTGGGCAAAGAAAGACCTCAGGCATAAATTGCCCCTGTTAAGGTTTATCCCATGTGGGTTAGGCTGTCTCACACAAGCACAGTGAGTTCCATGTACCACATGCACCGTGTGAACAGCACACAAGCATATAAAGCATACAACCAGACTCTTACCAGTGTCCTGCAAAAGTGGTGTGGGGCAGTGTTTGCTCTGAGCCCAGGATTGGTACTTTCACTTTCCAGCCCCTGACCAGTGATGGATCTGTCTGCAGTGTGACACTGAAGCAATTAAAGTGTCCCTGGAGCTTTGTCATTTCCTGTCCCCTTGCTGGAGACAGGATCTGTGGCTGTGACATGATTCCCTCAGTAGGGAGGTGAGGGAGGAGCCACTCCCTTGCTGAGTGGAGCTGGTTAAGCTGGAGCTGAAGCTGGAGAAGCTGAAGCAGTGAGGGGAGCAGGAACTGAAGCAGCTGTGAGGGCTGGAGCTGGGCTGCTGTCTCAGCTCTGGCTTCTGTTGAGGCTGCTTTTGTGGAGTTGCTTTTTCCTGTTTCCAGCTGCCAACACATTCAATATATTCCTATCCCTGCTTAGATTATAAGCAGAGGAACCTGGAGGTGCATGTTTTCCTTACTCTTATCCTGCAGCTGGGAGCTTCTAAACAAACACCAGTTATTCCCAGGCAGCCCCAGGCAGCTGGGTACTTCTAAACAAACTTCAGTTAACCCTTTCCTGCTGCAGCCCCTCAGTTCAAGAAGGACCTCAGGGAACTGCTTGAAAGAGTTCAGTGCAGAGCCACAAAAATGGTTAAGGGAGTGGAAGATCTTCCTTACAAGGAGAGACTGAGGCAGCTGAGGCTCTTTAGCTTGGAGAGGAGGAGACAAAGGGGTGAGCTCATTGATGTTTCTAAATATGTAAAGGGTGAGTGCCCAGAGGCTGGAGCCAGGCTCTGCTGGGTGATGCCCAAGGGCAGCACAAGGGGCAATGAGTGGCAGTTGAGGCAGAGGAAGTTCCATGGAAACAGGAGGAAACAAGAATTGACTGTGAGGGTGACAGAACCCTGGAACAGGCTGCCCAGGAGGGGTGTGGAGTCTCCCTCTCTGGAGATATTGGGGACCTGCCTGGATGAGTTCCTGTGTGATCTGCTCTAGGTGATCCTGCTCTGCAGGGGGGTTGAACTGGACAATCTTTTGAGGTCCCTTCCAGCCCCTAACATTCTGTGACTCTGCATAGGAAGCAGTAACAAAGTCAGGCAGTCATTTCTTCACTCCTGACTTTGCATATGAAGGTAGAAATTTGCCATTCCCTTATCTCCATGCTCCTGCTGCCTTTTGGCAACACCCACTGCTTACCCAAGTGTGATACCACCTCCCACTCCCCACCCCTGGCTGTGAAATCTGGAAGCTTTGTTAACCCTTTTCCTTTTGACAAAACCTTGGGTGTGTCCTTTTAAGCTTCCCATTCTTACCCTTGAAAGTTTCATCTTGTAAAGCATCTTTCAATCTTCCAGCAGGATGAAGCTGCAGCCAAGGCCTGGGAGAGGCTGCCTGGAGTCCCCTCTTTTATGGCCCTGCCCTGCAGATATCTACTGGAGGTTATCTGCTTGACAAGGAGCTGCATCTCCACTGAAGGCATCCATCCCAACTTCAGGAGCACTGCCTGTCTGCTGTGTCTGTGCTGCTGGTCTTTGGAGCTGCCTGCAGCAAGGCCTGGCTCTCCTGTAGGGAGTTCTAAGCCACCCCTTGTAGATCAGTCCTTTTGTCTGAGCTCTTTGCTTCTGTCTGGGTAGGGCCCTGTCATTCCTTCTCCATCACCCCTACCCCTTTGGGATGGGCAAGGGAAGAGTTTGCAGATCTGCCCAGTTGAACAGAGCTCCCCTGCTCTCATCAGTAGAGTTGGGTTGGTGGGAGGGGGTTGGGAGGGTTGGGCTTCTGGGTCAGCACCACCACCTCCTTTATCTGAGGTGGGAGAGATCAGAAGGCAGGTACTGGGCCAAGAACTGGCCTGCCACTGCTGCTGGGCTCAGGAACAAGGTAGATGACCCCCACTAAATAAGTACCGGGGTTTGAGCATAGGAATGAGGTGCCTGACCCCCACACACACCCAGGCAAGTGTTGGGTGTCAAAGGCTATTTGTCCACACACACAGAGAGTCCATCTGTCTGTTCATCTCTCATCACTTTGTCCCCGGGGCCTTGCTCGAGGGCACAGGGGTGCCCCTTCCCCTTCACCATGGCCACCCAGAAAGACCTGGATGAGAGCCTGAAGGAGAAGAATCACTTGGCAAAGTTCGAGGACCTAAAGTGTTGCCCCGAAGAAGAAAAGTTGGAAGACAAAACTGATGAAGACAAAGAGGAGGAGGAAGAAGAGGAGGAGGAGGAAGAAGAAGAGGAGGAAGAAGAGGAGGAGGAGGAGGGGGAAGATGAGAATGATGACAAGTACAAGAAGGAGCATGATGAGGAAGAGCAGGGGGAGGAGAAAGACAAAGCCACATCAGCCCTGTGTGTGGCATCAAAGCAGCCAAATCGGTGCCCTGAATGTGGACACAGTTCTCCACCAAGCTCAGAGCCGATGAAGCACTGCTGCCCTCACCATGGTGCCCAGCCCTTTGTCTGTGGTGACTGTGGGAAGAGCTTCAGGCTCAGCTCCAAGCTCACCCAGCACCACTGTGTCCAGCCCGGGAAGAAGGCCTACATCTGTGCCGGCTGTGGCAAGAGCTTCACTCGCAGCCTGGCACTCATCGCCCACTGGCATGGCCACGCCGGGAAGAAGCCCTTTGCCTGCCCTGACTGTGGCAAGAGCTTCCACCGTGGCTCCCACTCCCTCCAGCACCGCCGAGTCCACACCAGCGAGAGCCCACACATCTGTGGTGACTGCGGCAAGAGCTTCCAGGAGAACTCGATGCTCCTGGCTCACTGGGACGTCAAAACCAGGCAGAAAGCCTTCATCTGCACTGACTGCGGCAAGAGCTTCAACATGAGCTGCCAGCTCAACCGACACCGCCGCATCCACACCGGTGAGAGGTCGTACTGCTGTGCTGGCTGTGGCAAGAGCTTCTGCTGGAGCATGACCCTCATTGCCCACTGGCATGCCCATAGTGGCAAGAAGCCCTTCGCCTGTACTGACTGTGCTAAGACCTTCAGCCATGTCTCCCAAGTCTCACAGCACCGCTGTGGCCATACCAGCAAGAGGCCGTCCGATCCAGGCACCTCCAGTGAGAGTTGGAGCCACAGGTCAGATTACAACCTCAGCAACCACCTCTCCCAGGGTCACAAACTGCGCAGCAGAGAGAAGCCAGCAGCCCTGAAGTCATCACCAACCCCTGCAGCAAGTGTCAGCAGAGCTTCGCCAGGCGCTCAGACCTGGTGAGGCACATGCGGATCCACACGGGGGAGAAGCCGTATGTCTGTGCCGTCTGTGACAAGAGCTTCAGCCAGGCCTCCAACCTCACCCGACACCGCCGCATGCACACAGGGGAGAGACCGTACCGCTGTGCTGACTGCGGCCAGAGCTTCAGCTCCAGCCATGCCCTCACGCAGCACCACCACACCCACAGCGGCAGGAAGCCATACCACTGTGCTGCCTGTGGCAAGAGCTTCTCTACGCGCTCCAGCCTCCTCCAGCACCACCTCATCCACACTGGGGAGAAGCCCTACCGCTGCACTGCCTGTGGCAAGAGCTTCAGACATAGTGGCACCCTCAGAGGGCACCTCCATGTGCACACTGGCAAGAAGGCTTTCACTTGTGCCGACTGCGGCAAGAGCTTCAGCCAGCGCTCCCAGCTGCTCTCTCATCGCCGCATCCACGCCGGCCAGAAGCCCTACGTCTGCAGTGACTGCAGCAAGTGTTTCACTCACAGGTCCGCCCTCAGGCGGCACCGCCTTGTCCACACAGGTGAGAAGCCCTTCCCCTGCACCGCCTGCAGCAAGAGCTTCCGCTGCAGATATAACCTCAGCCGGCACATGCGCATCCATGCCAGTGACCAGCCTGTGCCGGGGGACGCAGAAGAGCACTGACCCCAGCACTGCCAGGGTAAACATCACCCCATGGGGGACCTGTCCCAGCAGATTGAACCAAGATCACCTCATTTGCACCCTGTTTTCTCAGACTCTGGGGGCTCCAGCAGGAACAAATGCCCCACTCTCCCCTAAACACCAATTAGGGATGAGGAGACTAATTAACAGTGATGAGTCAGCACAGCCATCATCACCACTGAAGCTGGACTGAGCTTTGCTGGGCTTTGTATGCTTTCTACCCTGTACTTTGGGTTTCCCTGGGCTAAATGCTCCTTTCCTTTGTCCCTTGCCCAGCTGTAATGCTAACCCCCTCAAATTAACAGAATCTCCTCTTAGTTTGCTTTTCTTTTAGACATTCCTGTCCAAAATGCCTAATTCTTGGGGACGTTTTTCTCCTAGGCCTGAGGCTGGAGCTGTGTGCCCAGTTCAGGGAGGGCTTTGGTGAGATTTTGATCAGTCTTGATGGTCTGTTGAGAGGGTCTCAGGGGCATAGCTGTCTTCATGTTTGAGCCCCATCCTGGGCATTTGGTGCTTCTGGGGCACATGTCAGCAGAGGCTCCTCGGCTTCCTGAAGATGGGGGTGTCTGTAGCAGGTAGGACATGGGGATGTCCTGCCCTGCCACCACTGCCAGCTCAGCCACGTGTCTCCCAGGGAGTGATGAGGCTGTCACTTCAGAAGGGAACAAATGCCTCGCTGAAATTCTGCAACCACCCCAAAAAGGGAGTGGAGTGGCCCCCAGCCCCAGCATGTGCCCTGCAGTTCCCCTGAGATGAACCCTGGCCTAAGAGTTATTAAAAGGTAAATAGATTTAGAAGCAGATATTTATAGTTTTACATATTTATCTTGTCCAACCCTCGCACTCTTACCCATTTCTGCTTTTCCATGGGGGTGGAGATGAAGCCACAATCCATAGCCCAAGGGGGATCCAGAGACATCAGGGCCTGGAGACAGCTGGGGAGGGAGTCTGGGGCACAGGTTCTTTGCTCCTCTCCCTTTCCATCTGCAGGCAGTAACACTGGCAGAAAGAGACAGACCCATGCTGTGAATCCATGGCTCTGTGGCCGGTGTCACTGCCACAGCTCTGGGGTCTAACAATGGGATGGGCAGCACAGCACCAGGCTTGCTGGGGTCAGATGGGATTCATCTTTCTCCAAGGGAGCAGAGGGTCTTTACTCAACTCAGGAGCTTTCAGGGCTCACTGGCAGGCCTTTGAACTGGACTTGAAAGCAGAGGGGGACAAAATGAGGCTTGCTGGTGGCAAGCTGTGGAGTGACAAGCCACGGCTAGAGGGAGAGAGGGCTAGAGAGTGCCCTTAGGCTCTTGTTCTGAGCTGTGCTGGGGACACTGCAGCACATTGGAGTCCTGTGGAGATGAGTCAGGGGGTGCTGGGGATTTGAGAAGGGAAACATTGGTTGAATCACTGCAGGCCATTAGACTGGAAGACCTGTGAAGGTCCCTCCCTACCCAAACCAGCATTTGATTCTGTGATTGTATGCCATGGAGGTGTCCCAGACATATTTGGACCAGTGCTGTTCAATATTCTCATCAGTGACACAGACAGTG
Source organism: Colaptes auratus (assembly GCA_015227895.2). Classification (NCBI taxonomy): domain Eukaryota; kingdom Metazoa; phylum Chordata; class Aves; order Piciformes; family Picidae; genus Colaptes; species Colaptes auratus. Next base: position 30,787,638 of record JAAWVA010000030.1, read on the forward strand.
AGGTTGAGGCACACTCAGCAAGTTTGCAGATGACACCAAGCTGAGTGGTGTGGTTGATAAGGAAGGACAGGATGGGTGCCATTCAGAGGATCTGGACAGGCTGGAGAAGTGGCCTCAAGAGGTATTATGTCATAAAAGAGGAATCGTTGAAGCATGTTATGTTCTCAAATTTTCATTTCATCTGTGGTTTCAGGTCTGATTTAACAAAATTCATGGAGGATATTAACATTTTGGAGGCTTTAGTCGGGAGAAATTTGAAAGAAAAAACAACATTAGGCCAAAGTTAGGATCAATAGGACTCAGTACCTTTCCTTAGCAAAAACAGAGCATCAGCAGATCAGGATGTTAGGGTGAGTAAAAATGGATTAGTGTGTTATGTTCAGTTTTACATTGGGCAGAACCATGAATATTCAGGATGTCATCCCTGACCCAGCCAAGGAGCCTTTGCACTCTTGCTGTTTGCCTGCAAGTGTTTTCCTTCTCTGTGGAGATGGAGCCTGGCCAGCTCTACCCCTATGGATTGTTGGAGAATGGCTTAAATCTAAGGGACATGATTCTGTGGAACAGCTACTTGAGCAGAATATGTAGGCCGTACCCATCTGTTCAGGTGACAACATTAATAGATGAGGGGCGAGCAACTGATGTCGTTTACCTGGACCTGAGCAAAGCCTTTGACACTGTCCCACACCATATCCTGGTCTCCAAGCTGGTGACACATGGGTTTGATGGGTGGACCACCAGATGGATAAAGAACTGGCTTGATGGCCGCACCCAAAGAGTGGCTGTCAATGGGTCCATGTCCCAGTGGAGGCCAGGGACAAGCGGAGTCCCTCAGGGATCAGTCCTGGGACCAGGCTTGTTCAACATCTTTGTGGGTGCCATGGACAGTGGCATCGAGTGCACCCTCAGCAAGTTTGCTGATGACACCAAGCTGTGTGGTGCAGCAGACACGCTGGAGGGAAGGGATGCCATCCAGAGGGACCTGGACAGGCTGGAGAGGTGGGCACAAGCCAACCTCATGAGCTTCAACAAGACCAAGTGCAGGGTCCTGCATCTGGGCCGAGGCAATCCCAGGCACAAATCCAGGCTGGGCAGTGACTGGCTGGGGAGCAGCCCAGAGGAGAGAGACTTGGGGGTGCTGGTGGACGAGAAGCTCAACATGAGCTCTCAATGTGCACTTGCAGCCCGGAAAGCCAATCAGATCCTGGGCTGCATCAGGAGAAGTGTGGCCAGCAGGTCAAGGGAGGGGATTCTCCCCCTCTGCTCAGCTCTGCTGAGACCCCACCTGGAGTACTGCGTCCAGTTCTGGAGCCCCTATTACAAAAAGGGATCTGGAGGTGCTGGAAGGTGTCCAGAGAAGAGCCACAAGGATGAGCAGAGGGCTGGAGCACCTCTCCTATGAGGACAGACTGAAGGAGTTGGGGCTGTTCAGTCTGGAGAAGAGAAGGCTCCGAGGTGACCTCATTGTGGCCTTCCAGTATCTGAAAGGGGCCTCCAAGAAGGCTGGGGAGGGACTTTTCAGGCTCTCAGGGAGTGATAGGACTAGGGGGAATGGAATGAAGCTGGAGGTGGGGAGATTCAGGCTGGACATGAGGAGGAAGTTCTTCCCCATGAGAGTGGTGAAGGCCTGGAATGGGTTGTCGAGGGAGGTGGTTGAGGCCCCATTCCTGGAGGTGTTTAAGACCAGGCTGGATGAGGCTCTGGCCAGCCTGATCTAGTGTAGAGTGTCCCTGCCCATGGCAGGGGGGTTGGAACTAGATGATCCTTGTGGTCCCTTCCAACCCTGACTGAAACTATGAAAACAACCCTTCTCCTACACCACCACTGCTTATCAGATGGAGGCTTTGGTGAAAATGTTTGCTGCTGCTTTTATGTTTGAAAACTTGTTTCAGATGTGGGCAGCTGGGGCATTAGAAGAAAACTTGTCCACAAAAAGGCAGCAGCAATAATGGGTATGGGAGCCTGTTCCTCTCTGGCCCCTGTGCACAACATGGTAAGAATGAAACCTCCCTAAAGATGGCTGCTTCAGGTTTAATAACCCAAGACAACCTCCTCCCCCAAGAAATAATTCAGGAAACAGGAAGCAGAGGGCCATGGGAGCGTGCACACAGACACAAGTGCCTCCCCACGGCACCTCTCAGGCCTATGGGGTCACTTGCCAGCAAGAACCAGGGGCAGAGCTGGGGTGGATGTCAGCACAGACATTTCACTCACCATAATGGATGAATCATTTAACCATCTCTCAGACTGGTATGAACCCTGTCACAGGAACTCATCTCTTTTCATTGCAGTCTGTGAGCAATCCTTTGGGAAAAAAGGCCCCAGTGTGGCTCTGCAATTTACAGACCCTTGATTGGGAAGGCCCCTGGGATCTTGTGACCTGGGGCCATGGCTATGCTTGTGTTTCCACAGGTGCCAGGGTCCAGCGGGTCTCTGCTTGTTGTGTTTGGCTTGCTCCAGAGCATGATCAATGGAAACAAGGCCCTCAGCCCACATCAGCTAACTCCATGGGATAGCAAACCATTTGGGCAGCACTGCTGCATGCATGAAATCAAACCTGGAATTTAAATGCCTGTCAAAATTCAATTGTAGCACAGCAGTAAGGTTTTTTGAGCATCAGGACATGTGGGATGATAATCTACTCTTTGCCCCATTAGAGCCTCAAGAATTAGATCTTTCAGGGACTTTCCAAGCAGAAAGCTGTGTGTACCTGCAGCATAGAGCTGGAGCTGATACAGTACTATGATCTTTAATCACACTCACTTTGCCTCAAAGCCATGCAGGCTTAGCCTAACAGCTGAAGGAGATGGTCATGGAGGTTTGTGGAACAAAGCTGAACACATAGCAGACAGGAGAATCTTGCTTCAAATTGCTGCAGCAAAGCAGCAGCTCAGCTAAGGGAACTGGCATCTTGGGTTGCAAAACAAGACAAGGAAACATCAAAATGTTGCTTGAATTAGCCACTGATGTGGAGAGTGTCAGCCATGGCAGCCTGCAAAATCGAGCTGCTGTTGGTTCTTTGTTATCAGCTCCTGGTCAGGGCTGGACAGAATGTGATGGTCTGGGCTGTACACACTGAAGTGATCATTCTAAACATAGACACAAGAGTGTTACAAACTGGGTTGTGAATATTGCTGCTTGGATCACTCCTGGTGTTGGCAGTGCCCTGTTCATTCTCATGTCTGCAAAGGGCCCTGCAGAAGAGAATGAGCCCTGGGAAAAAGGAGGAATTGTAGCTAAAGCAGGTGGCCATGGGCAGCTTGAACCTTGAACTAAGCAGAGCTCTGCCCTTGAATCAGGAATGCAAACAACTCCAGGAAAGAAGATCTGTGAATAGCAAAGGAAGAAACAGAGAGACCTCCCCAGGCTACCAAAAGGGGGAGAGAGGTGCCTGGACACCAAGCCTAAACCAATCACTTAAGTACAAAGGGCACATGGACACAGAAAGGAAAAGATCTAAGCCATGATGTGTATTAATCAAGTGGCCTCTGCTGCTGGCTGGTGCTTGAGCACATCTTGGGGTCATCCTTTTTCCTGGCTGCCAACACTGCACAGCCTTAGCTGTTGAGTTTTTCCAGTTCTCTGAGTCACTTCTTCCTGTTGTTTGTTTGGAGAACCTTGAGTTTTCCCTTCCATCAGCTAGCCAGGAGAAGTTCTCCTCACCTTTCACTGCCTGTTTTGGAGTCTCTTGGTGTTGTCGCAAGACATTGGTTTGGTCACCAGCTGTGTTCAGACTTTTCCCCTTCACCTTCTGTGGCAGTTCAGGCTGGGTGCCTTCTATTCCTGCCACATAAGCTACACCTCCTGTGTCCAGAGGGTCCGACCCACTAAGGTGGACACAGGAAACAGCCTATTTCATACCCATAATATCCTGCACCCTCTAAATCCATCTGCAAAGTCCTTTTCTTCCTCCTTTTTCCCTCTCTGCTCCCATGGGAGATGCTCCCTATTGGGTAATGGTGGGGGAGTATCTCATGGCCAAGGGCTCTGGCAAGGCTGAGAGGCCAAACAGGACCCAGGCCTTTGTGCCCTTGGCTCTGGCAGTTGCCTTTGCCCCCGAGGCCTGTGAGGAAAAACTTGGCTTTGAGCCTTTGAGGTTCCTCTATTTCAAGGGCAGTGCTCAGGGCTTGACCTTTCTGCTTCACAGACCAAAGGCAAGTTTTTCTGCCCTGTACTTTGCCTTTGTCTTCCTGCAATCCTGGCCTCTAACAAGCTGCTCTAAGGAGTCCCTGGGGAGCCTTTGTCAGTAACAAGCCTCAGTGAGGCCAATCAGTGCTTCAAGGGACTTTGGAGTTTTCTTCTGCCTTGGACTTGTTGAGAGGCTTCTTGGCAGTACCTAAGGATGATGTAATCAGCCCCAAATGCTCCATGGGGCTCATTAAATATTGCTGAACCTCTCATTCTTGCCAAGGTTTCTGCAGCTAATTGGAGAGGTTTTTATTGCTCAAAGCATCTGATTTTTAAAGGTACATTTCATAAGTTTTCAGCAGGAGTTTTCTCTTTGCAAGCAAACTACAGCAAAACCTGACAAGGTCCTACCCTGCTCACTGCTCATCCTCACTGCCCACTGCCCCCAGCAGAGCCCTGAGCCACCCAGTGAGGGACAGGATCTGCCTTGCCATGGGGTGGGGGTCAGAGCTTGGCCCTTTGGATCAATGAAACCCCTCCAGGTTTGCTCAGCAGCAGAGCTGCCTTGAGCTGCTTGTCCTGACCTGTCAGCACTGCCTCAGCTCTCTGCACTCACCACAGCCTGGAGATGCTTCAGTGCCTCCAGTGATGCTTCCCTTGCAGCCACTGTCTCCTGTTCTAACCAGCCCCTGGGGACCCTTTCCCAGTATGCTTCACTGGGACCCATTAAGAGTAGAAGAAACTTCAGAGTTTGAATCTGACTTTGACTTCTGGAGAGGTTTCATCAGCTTCCTCTCAGTCCCTGAGGTTTACAGGGCAACAAAAGCTACCAGAGGAGTTATTAAAACACCTTGGGCTGGTCCTCTGCTGCCGTATTGGGCCAGACTCCTGTGCTGGAAGGAGCTGCTGGCAAGCAGGCAGCGCTGCAGGAGACATCTCTGGCCAGGAGCAGCTCCTCTGCACAGCTCAGCAGGGCTGAGGACACTGCCAGAGGATCTCAGCGAGATGAGGAAGGCAGAGAGAGCTTGAAGCTGTCTAGGACTGGGAGGATGACTGAGAGCTCACTGGAGGAGAAGTCACTGCAGTCCCTGACACAGTGAGGCTGTGGGTGCAGGACACTGCAGCTGTAGCTCCTGGAGGCATCTCCATCTCGGCAGCTGATGCTCAGCTGAAGGCTCCTGGAGTGTGCACACAGAAGGAGGACCAAAGCCCTTCAGCTCCATCCTGTGAGCAGCAGTGAGCAGAGCTGGGGAAGGAGAAGCCTTCACCCCCAGCCCCTCTGCCTTTCTCTCTTCCCTTCACTCTCTCTGTAGCACTGCAGGCCTGCTCCCTGTTTCTCTTCCAACCTGGTGTATTGTATTGTATTATTGTATTATTGTATTCTCCACCTCCCCATGGGTGTGGTGGTTTTAGGCAATGCCTTTTAAATTTAGTTACAGATTTTGAGCAGAAAAGGAGAAACAAAATAAATAGGTCACTCTTGGGTGTGAAAAGGAAAAGATTCTTCTAAGCAAATTCATTGGATAAATATCTGGAATCAAAGGAGCTGTACCATAACAATTCTCTTTCTCCTCTTCTGATCTCAGCTGTTTTGCTTTGCTGGAGAGAGATCACCTGCTTTGGCTGGCTTTGGGTATGTCTAACCCACTGCTTTTTTTTCTCCTCTCACTCCTCCTTTCTCTCTTGGAACAGGGGTTAGAGTTAGGGGCAGTGGAACAACTTCCCTGGTTTCTGATCAGGGGGTTTCCGTGTTGTTCTATTGTAAATACCTGTCTAATATTGTCACTCCTGGATGTTTTGTACCTGTTCATTGCATTCCATTGCAGAGTGCAGCTCTTGCTTGTCAGTACAGCTTCATTTGCTTCTGACTGAGCTGCTCTGGCAAAGCTAATGCTTTGAGAAATTTCAACCCACCCAATGGGACTCTTGTTCCCTGGGATTGGGCTGTTTGGTCACTTTCTGTTCTGACACCAGAGGAATCTTCATGGCAATTCTGGGTCCCTGCTGCATTTGAAGCTGTGATGAACTCTGCCATGGGTTGGTAGTGATGGGACTGAGCTGATCCATTCCTCATGCAGCTCAGGGACAGGGTTACAATGAAGTTGAGAGAAGTGTGCCCTAACTATCACTGCCTTTCCCTCCTTGCACAGGTCTCCATGGCCAGAGGCAGCAGATGGCCAACAGCAGCTCCATCACCACTTCCTCCTCCTGCCATTCCCAGGCACAAGGCAGCTGCAGCTGCTGCACTTCTGCCTTTTCCTGGCCACCTACCTGGCTGCCCTGCTGGGCAATGGCCTCATCATCACCACCATAGCCTGGGACCACCACCTCCACACCCCCATGTACTTCTTCCTCCTCAACCTGCCCACACTGACCTGGGTGCCATCTCCACCACTGTGCCCAAATCCATGGCCAATTCCCTGATGGACACCAGGGACATCTCCTATGCAGGATGTGTTGCACAGGTATTTTTTCTTTCTCCTCTTTATTGTAGGTGAATATTTCCTTCTCACCAATGTCCTACGATCGCTATGTTGCCATCTGCAGACCCCTGCACTATGAGACCCTCCTGGGCAGCAGAGTTTGTCTCCACCTGGCAGCAGCTGCCTGGGCCTGTGGCTTTCTAACTGCTCTGCTGCACACAGCCAATACATTTTCCCTGCCCCTCTGCCAAGGCAATGCTGTGCACCAGTTCTTCTGTGAAATCCCCCAGATCCTCAAGCTCTCCTGCTCCACATCCTACCTCAGGAACTTTGGCTACTTGTGCTCAGTGTCTCTTTTTCATTTGTCTGTTTTGTGTTGATTGTGGTGTCCTATGTGCAGATCTTCAGGGCAGTGCTGAGGATCCCTCTCAGCAGGGACGTCACAAAGCCTTTGCCACCTGCCTCCCTCACCTGGCTGTGGTCCTCCTGTTTATCAGCACTGGCTTCTTTGCTGACCTGAAGCCCTCCTCCATCTCCTCCCCATCCCTGGATCTGGTGGTGTCAGTTCTGTATTCTGTGGTGCCTCCAGCAGTCAACCCTCTCATCTACAGCCTGAGGAACCAGGAGCTCAAGGCTGCCCTGAGCCAACTGATCTCTGGATGCTTTCAGAAGTAATAAACACTTTGTCTTCTGCTGCAGAGCAGTTCTGATGTCACTCAGTGCAGGCCCAGCCTGGCTGCTGGAGTTCTGGCTGCTGCTGGTGCTGTTTCTCTTGTGAGAATGTTGTTCCCACACAAATGTCTTTCTTCAGACCATTTCTGGTTCAGTGTTGTCCTGTCTGCTGTGACCCAGAGACTGCAGACATGAGGAGCTGCGCTCCCTGGGTGTGCTGAACATAATAAAGGACCCTGCAGGGAGTTGTTTTCTCTGAGTTCTTCTCCTTCTCCGAGGCTTCTGTGGAGCTGCAGGGCAGCTGCCTGAGTGCAGAGGTGGAGGGACAGAGTCCCTGCACAGCATCAGTGCAGAAAGCCCCAGAGCTTTGGTCTGTCCTCTCCTGCTGATCCTCTGTGCTGGGGCAAGGCCTGAGTGCTCTGGCAGCTTGGGCACTGTCCTGCTGTGTGGCAGTGCTGGAGTGCAAGCAGGGACAGGCCGGAGTTACTTCTGGACAGAGCTGTGCTCCAGAGCAGCACTGCCATCAGAACAGGAGGTCTCCTCATCCCTTCGTACCCCAACCCGCTCCCATTACAGACTGCACCTACTCAGAGTCCAAACTGGATACCCTGACCCCCTTCAGTATAGACTCAGTCCAAACATGGTTCCTGTAACCCCTCCCAGTGGAGATGTGGCCTCATCCCAGTACAAAGTGATCATATGTCCTCTAGCACCGCAGCTTGGGTCCTGACCCATTTCCAGTATAAGCTGTGTTATTGTCCCTGCATAGCACTGTCAGGCGGCGAGGGAAGACAGCAGCAGTCAATGTGATGGATAAGCACGCTTCAACTGTATTGTTCGGATACACAGCTTATAAAGCATCTCAGCTAAATATGCACAAATGTCATTATTCTATTGGTCTCTGGCTGAAGGCTACAATATAATATCTAGCTACTTGCAGTTAGGTCTACATGCTATTTCAGAAAATTCCCTTCTAACTAGCTCTTTGTTTCTCATCCCATTATCTTACAACAAGCTGCAAGCACAGCCACAAGGCCACAGTGACCTTGCTGCATCAGCATTTTATGCTAACTGTGAGCAGTAAACAACAATGGAGTGTGGCCTACACATTCTGTTCAAACATTTGTTCCACAGAACCATGTCCCTTAGTTCAAGCCATTCCAACAATTCCCCCCTTTTCTTCTGCATCCTGCTCAGGAACGTGTGGGCAGCAGAGCAGGAGGTCATGTGCCCCTGTATACTGCACTGGTTAGGCCACACCTTGAGTCCTGTGTCCAGTTCTGGCCCCTCTGAACGTGTCCAGAGAGGCAACGAAGTTGGTGAGGGGTTTGGAAGACACCCTATGAGAGAGGCTGAGGGAGCTGGGGTTGCTTAGCCTGGAAAGAGCAGACTCGGGTGACCTTCTTGCTCTCTCCAACTACCTGAAGGAGGTTGTAGCCAGGCAGAGGTTGGTCTCTTCTCCCAGGCAGCCAGTAGCAGAACAAGAGGACAGAGTCTCAGGCTGTGCCAGGGCAGATTTAGGCTGGATGCTAGGAAAAGTTCTACCCAGAGAGAGTGATTGCCCATTGGAATGGGCTGCCCGGGGAGGTGGGTGGAGTCACCTTCATTGGAGGTGTTCAGGAGGAGACTTGATGGGTGCTTGGTGCCATGGTTTAGTTGTTCAGGGTTGGGTTGGATTGGTTGATGGGTTGAATGCGATGACTTGAAGGTTCCTTTCAACCTGGTGTATTGTATTGTATTAAGTTAAATTTAAAGGAGCCTCAAGATAGTTTACCTCATTTACGCTTCAATAATACATCCCCATGCAATACGCAAAACAAGCAATATCAAAACAATACCATTCCAGCGTAAACCTTCCTTGAGCAGACCCAACAACCAAGGAGACAGATTTCCAAACCAAGATTTAAACCATTGATCAAAAGGATTAACATTTAAACAATTGATATGGTTTTCCAACCAAGCAATCCTTTTATAACTTGATTGACTGTGATCAGACAAATTAAAACAACACATGCCTGAAGACTTGATTGTGCCTGAACACATTGCACACAGAGATTCAGACCAAAATCCAATCCTCAGCACAGTCTTTTACAATATGCTTTAGGGTATTTGCATCTTTATTTTTCTCTAGGATGGTCAAAAATCATGAATTGTTTAATGCAGCAAGATTTCTTTCATCTGTAAAGGTCGATCTGGCCAGCTCTAGCTTCACAGACAGAAAACTTGCAGGCAAACGCAAGAGCAAAGGCGCTTCATTGCTTTGCCCAATGGAAAATTACCCATAATCATAATGTGGTTTTGCTCATCCTAGTAATACTGATCCCTTAATGTTCACACAACAGTTAAGCAATAGATAAGAATACAATAGCAGTCATGACGCTCAGTTATAAGTTAGATGCTTTCTGTTGACATCTTGGATTATTGTGACAGTCGTTGAGTCAGTGCTAGGCAGGTTTGCTGACTGTCATCTTCATGACAGTTGTGCCGTGTTCGTGCTGCTCTTTGTGGTGAGAGGTTGCAGCACTTAGCAAAGTGGTGATGTTTCTGGGTGTGACATGAGCCAACTATCCTCTTGTTGGTACCATTCAAAACTATTTTTGCTATGGGGTATTTCCCTCTTTCCCCCCTTTTTTTTCAGTGTATTTGTTTGTTGTTGTTTCCAGCCTACAATGAAAATGCATGTGGTGTTTATAAGAATGTGATTTTCCCTCTAGTGTTTAAAATTACAGCAAACTGGTGAGACAACATCACAGTATCACAGTATCACAGTATAACCAAGGTTGGAAGAGACCCCAAGTCATCAAGTCCAACCTGTCCCAACAGACTCACAACTAGACCATGGCACCCAGCGCCACGTCCAATCTCCCCTTGAACACCTCCAGGGACGGCGACCCCACCACCCCCTGGGCAGCCCATTCCAATGACGAATGACTCGCTCAGTGAGAACTTCCTCCCTCACCTCGAGTCTAAACTCCCCTGGCACAGCTTGAGACTGTGTCCCCTGTTCTGTGCTGGTTGCCGGGAGAAGAGACCAACCCCCTCCTGTCTACAACCACCTTTCAGTGCATACGACATTTTCTCTAATCACACAACAATCAAACAACCATAACATTCAGTCCTAATTCAGAAGGTCTTGTGGGTACATTCTTCTGATTGATGCTTTTGATCTCAGATTATCATAACATTTACTGCGATCGATGTTTGACTTCATGAAAATGCTGTTTCCTTCATATTCTTGATTCTTCTGCCGTTGTTTCATTTGCAATGATTGCAGATGACAGAAGTGAAGGCTCAGGTGGCCTTATGGTGCCAGTATCTGAAGAAAGCCTACAAGAATGCTGGGAGGGACTTCCCAGGGTGTCAGGAAGTGAAAGGACTAAGTAGAATGGAAAGGAGCTGGAGGTGGGGAGATTCAGGCTGGATGTGAGGAAGTGTT
>JAAWVA010000030.1:30798796-30830263 GCA_015227895.2 Colaptes auratus
TCCCAGGATGATTCAGCATCCAAGGTGTCTCCAGATCAGAGAAAGCTCCTGATGGAAGTCAATGATCTCCACCTCTCAAACAGTGACCCTAAGCCAGAGCTTTGGAGCTCTTCTGGATCACAGCAGCTGGTCCAGCATCTCTCCCCACTCAGGACATCTCTCAGGCACAACCTTCACCAGGGGCCACACCAAGTCAGACTTCTCCAGGCTCAGTGTCATCCTCTGAGAATGTTGAAGCTTTGTGTTTGCCCTGAGCTCCAGCAGAAGAAAATGAACTCCAGAGCAGCCTCTCTGCCAGCCACCTCCTACCTACCTCTGTGTCTTTGGACAGACACCTTTTGCTGTCACCATGTTTTGGGGCCTCTTGTTTCCACTGGACCCAGCCAGCTCTGTCCCTGTGTCTGTGTGCTTGGTGCTTCTCTCCAGGCACAGCCATAGAAAGAGATTTGAATCAGGATTGGTTCATGAGGAGGGCTGCTAGGATCCAACCTGTTCCTCTGCTTCTCACTCTCAAGAACTCTTGACTGGCTGAGATCACAGCCATGGCACAACTTGTTGGCTTTGCCTCATCCTGTGGACAGGCAAGCTGCTGGAGAGACAGCTTGTGCTGAGCATATGGTCCAGAGGCCTTGGATTTGCTGAGGCAACTTTCTCCGCCTTGGCTTTGCTCGCTTCCCAAGAGCAACAATTCCTCCTGTGGCTGTGTGTGGCAGCAGTTGTCTAAGGAGAGCAGGGGCAGCTGGTGTGCCATGAAGCTGTGAGCTCCAGCTGCAGAGAGCAGTGGAGAAGTCTGATGCAAGGAGCAGGGATGGAAGGCCCAGGTGGGCAGGGACAGCAATGGGAGGTTGGGAGGGTGAGGAGCAAAGTGTCCACTCATGTCAGCCCTCAAAGGAACAGCTTCTTCCCCCCAGTCCAGACCTCCTGAGCAGACAGCCTGCATCATTCTGGCTTGGTGGATGCTGCTGTCACCTCTGCCCTCATCTGAGAAAGAATCAAATAGTTTACCCTCAAATGAGCTTTGTGAGGTGCACTTTGAAATCTGGAAGGAAACACAAAGACACAAGAGCTCCTCAGGGCACTTGGGATCATTCCATGAACCTCATGTACTGAAGAAGAGTGAAGAAACGTGCAAGAAGCAAGAAGCAAAGACCAAAGTCCCTTGAAGCATTGATTGGCCCCACTGAGGCTTGTTACTGCCAAAGCCTCCCCAGGGACTGGTTAGAGCAGCTCAGGAGAGGCTGTGATTGCAGCAGGCAAAGGCAAAGTGCAGGAGAGCAAACTCTGGCTCTGGTTCTGCAGCACAAAGGCCAGGCCTGAGCACAGCCCTGGGCAGGCAGCTCCTGTCCCTCTCATTTGTGGGTCAAGGCTCTTCCTGTGCAGTGTGGTGTGGGGTGGGTTCATAGCAGCATAGCAGGGCCTAGGCTGGAAGGGACCTCAGAGCTCATCTGCTCCAACCTCCCTGCCATAGGCAAGGATGCCTCTCCTATAGACTCAGCTGCTCAAGGCCTCATCCAGCCTGGCCTTCAACACCCTCAGGAGAGGGCATCCTACCTGGGCAGCCTATTCCAGAGTCCCACAACCCTGACACTGAAGAACTTCTTCCTAAGGCCCAGTCTAAACCTCCTTTTCCTCACCTTCAAACCTTTCCCTCCTGCCCTGTCACCAGACACCCTCATGAAAAGTCCCTCTCCAGCCTTCCTTTAGCATCCCTGTAGGTTTTGTGATGCTGAGTGGAGGACAAGGCCTGACAGTCCCCAGCCTTCCTGGGCTGTGGAAGAGGCTGAGGCCCTCCCAGTGCCTTAGGACAACAGCTCCTCACAGGCCTGGGGACAGAGAATTGCCATAGCCAAGAGGGCACAGCCTTGGCTTCTCTTCATCACTCCCCACCACTGCCATTGCCCTTTGCCAGCTCTCCCACAGCTTTGTCCTGCCCTGTCTCACAGCTGCTTCTCCTGCCCTGCAGCTGCAGACACTCCTCTCACTTCCCCACCTTGGCCTTCCCATGCCTTCACTGACACCTGCCCACACTCACCCTCTGCTCCTGGGACACAAAGAGAAGGTGATCCCAGACTCCTTCTGCAGAACTTCCAGCCACAGCACCCTTTGAGAGAGGTTTCTTCTTGCTCCTCATGGCCAGGCTGCACCTGCCAGGCTGCACCATCTGGCAGTGTTCCTCTCTCCTGCTCTTGCCTACCTCAGCAGGAGCTCCCAAGGCTGCTGGCCTTGCAGTTTCTTGCTAGACAGCACCAAGCCCTGTGCCTGCTGCTGTCCCATCAGCTACTCAGGCAGCAGAGAGACAGCAACCAAACTCCAGCCCCTTCCTGCAGTCAGCCCAGGCCCTTTGGCAGAGGCCATCTGACAGATCACTCTGCCCATCTGCCAGCCATGAGCCCAGGGCTGCCCTAGCAGCTCCTGCAGACACACCTGACCTCACAGTCCCTTTCCCAGCTGTGTTCCTGCTGTTGGCCAATCCTCTTGGGAGGCAGAGTGGCCTCACCTCCCCCTTCCCTGTCCTTGGCTTCCTACTGAATGGTGAGTTCCTGAGACACAGCTGAGCACAGGATTGCACACTCAGCCTCAGCCTCCTTGTGGCCAGAGCCTGAGCAGATCAAAGTTTCACCAGATCCATCTGGCAGATTTCCTACCAAGGCTTTGAGTGGAGAAGCTGCTGGCTCTGTCCTGCTGCAGTTGTGGAGGAGACTCCTGCACATCCTCTTGTCCAATGATCCTGCTCAGGGCAGGGGTAAGCAGATGAGGTCCCTCAAGGGCTCTGCCCAGTTTGGCTTCATCTCCCAGAGGAGCTGCAAAGGCCCTGGCTCAGATGGTGCAGGGAGTTCATGAAGACATTGCACACTGCTGGCCCAAGGGCTTGCCCTGAGGGATGCCACTGGCAAGTGTCTGCCAGGAGGACTCTCCACTGGTGACATTTGGGCTTCAGCCACCCCCCCACCACCCCTCATCCATTTCTGCACTCCAGCTCTCAGCAGTCTGTCTCTAAAGAGACTATGGGGACCATGGCAAAGCCCTGGCTAAGGTCCAGGCACAAACATCCCCTTCTTGCCCCTACCCATATGGCTTCAGCACTACCTCTCTTGTCCTGCAAGGGCCTGCAAATGGCTGCAGAGGTGTTTGAGCCTTCACCTTCCCAGGCTGTGCTGAGGGTGACCAGCCTGCAATGTTCCCCACCCTCCTTTTTGGTGTTCTTGAAGAGCCTTTCCAAGGCGCCCAGAACCTCTGATGGCTCTGTGCACATCTCAGGCACAGTCCAGCAAGGCTGATGTGAGCAGACAGGAGGACTTGAGTCTCTCACTGATCAGCCACAGTTGCATTTGGGAGCACTGCCCCAGGGGCACAGATTCCTGACCAGTGAGGGCTAATCTTTTCCTGCTTTTTACTGCCACATCTCCAACTTTCCCTTTCCTCCTGGTGCTGCCCCCCTGTGTGTTTGTTTCCTTATTATGGGATGGTGACAGCCTGGCTGGATGCACACCCTGAGTGTTTTTCCCCCAGAGGTGCCTTGACTTCAGGCAGTCAAGGTTTTGCTAATCAGTTAGGTTGCATCTCTGGACACATTTGGAATCTCTCTCCTTTTGTAGGAGCCTCTTCCATCCCCATCCTGTGCTTCTAGTTCTGGATTATCCTGCACATCACCCACAGAAATGTCAGAGCTCTGTCAGGTGTCCACACCTGAGCTGGCCTCATGAACTGCTTCTCCCTCAGCATGTTCAACAGAGTCTTTCCCATCACTCACCAGGCTCTGCACTGCAGCAGTCAGAGTGTCCCTGGCCTCCTGCTGCCCCTGCCAGAGGCTGGGAGGCTCCTCACACCTCCAGTGCCTTGTACCCCAGCCACAGCTGATGGTGTTTTGTGCTCACTCAGGTTTCCTCTCACCCACACCCATGGCCATGCTTGCATCTCATCTGTGCAATGCCAGCAGCCACTGCTGTCCTCCTGATCCTGTGACCTGCAAGTGGGGGAAAAAGAAACTTGCAAGTTGGGGAGAGGTGCCAGTGGCGGAAAGGTGGTGGTGAGTGGCTAGAGGATGATTACCCTGGGACAGCTTCCCCAGGCTGTGCAGTGAACACAGACACAGATCAGAGCCTGCTCTGCTGCACCTTCAGGCCTCTAGCAGGAGGCCCATGTGTGTCAGGACACTTCTGTGTGCCCCAGCCCTGCACACTCACCCTTGAGATGTTCCTTCTGTTTGCATCCCTGGACCTCCTTGGGCCTGCTCTGGAAAGAAACTTTGGATGAAGCCTAAACCTTCAGACTCTGCCCTGAGCAGATCATCTGTCTTTGTGGAACTGCTCTTGGGGGCCAGCTCAGTCAGAGGAGTTCCCATGGCCTGTCCCTGCCTGTGCTCACAGGACTGGCATGCAGCAGAACCCTGATCAAGCTGCCACAGCAACAATCAGGCCTTGCACTGAGACAGGGGCATGTGGAAGTTGAAAGGGAGCAGCCCTGGAATCCAGGTGCTGGTGCTCCCTGGCAGTGCTGCTGTGCTGGGACTCTTTGCCCTTCTGCCTCTGCACACAGGACCTGTCCCTGAAGCTCCAGAGGAGGCTTGGAGGAAGGTTCTCAGGAAACAAAACTGTTACTGGACAGATGGGCAGAATCCAAGGGCATGAGATTTAACCATCCAAGTGCCAGATTCTGCACATTGGCCACAGCAACCCCAGGCAGTGCTACAGGCTGGGGTCCAGAGTGGCTGGAGAGCGGCCAGGCAGAGAGGGACTTGGGATACTGGTTGATGGTAGGATGAACATGAGCCTGCAGTGTGCCCAGGCAGCCAAGAAGCCAATGGGCATCCTGGCCTGCATCAGGAGAGTGTGGCCAGCAGGAGCAGGGAGTCATTCTGCCCCTGTACACTGCACTGGTTATGCCACACCTTGAGTCCTGTGTCCAGTTCTCTGGGGCCCCTCAGTTTAGGAAGGAGGTTGACTTGCTGGAAAGTGTCCAGAGAATGGTAAAAAGATTGGTGAGGGGCTTGGGACACAAGCCCTACGAGGAAAGGCTGAGGGAGCTGGGGTTGCTTAGCCTGGAGAAGAGGAGACTCAGGGGTGACCTTATTGCTCTCTACAACTCCCTGAAGGGAGGTTGTAGCCAGGCAGAGGTTGGTCTCTTCTCCCAGGCAGCCAGTACCAGAACAAGAGGACACAGTCTAAGGCTGCACCAGGGGAGGTTTAGACTGGATGTTAGGAGAAATTCAACCAGAGAAAGTGATTGCCCATGGAATGGCTGCCCAGGGAGGTGGTGAGTCACCATCACTGGACGTGTTCAGGAGGAGAACTTGATGGGGTGCTTGGTGCCATGGTTTAGTTATTAGATGGTGTTGGTGATAGGTTGGACACATGATCTTGAAGCTTTCTTCCAACCTGATCTATTCTATTCTATTCTATTCTATTCTATTCTATTCTATTCTATTCTATTCTATTCTATTCTAACGACCTCTTCATTCCTCTGCTGCACAACAGAGCAATCCAGTCAGTATTTGGGGTTTATTACATCTCTCACTTTAACAACTTCACATTTGCACATTTCCTAATAGCACTCTCTGTATTGCCATTGTTACTGAAAGGCTCTTTATTTAGTTTAAATGAACAGAAGCACAGGTCCTGGACACTAATTCTGGCCAAAAAAGCAAAGCAAAGGGTGAATTAACACAGGGATGTCAACATTATAAGCAGTAAAATCCACCACCACAAGTACAGAAGCAGGCTGGGCCTGCACTGAGTGAAATCAGAACTGCTCTGCAGGAGAAGACAAAGAGTTTATTGCTTCTGAAAACATCCAGGATCAGTTTGCTCAGGCAGCCTTCAGCTCCTGGTTCCTCAGGCTGTATATGAGAGGGTTGACTGCTGGAGGCAACACTGAGTACAGAACTGACACCACCAGATCCAGGGATGGAGAGGAGATGGAGGAGGGCTTCAAGTGTGCAAAAAGCCAGTGGTGTGAAAACAGGAGACCACAGCCAGGTGAGGGAGGCAGTGGCAAAGGCTTTGTGGCGTCCTGCTGAGAGGGAGCCTCAGCACTGCCCTGAAGATCTGCACATAGGACACCCACAATCAACACAAAACAGACAAAGAAAAAACAGACACTGACCATAATAAGCCCAACTTCCGAGGGGATGTGGAGCAGGAGAGCTTGAGGATCTGGGGATTTCACAGAAGAACTGCTCCAGAGCATTACCCTGGCAGAGGGGCAGGGAAAATGTATTGGCTGTGTGCAGCAGAGCATAGAGAACCCCAAAGGCCCAGGTAGCTGCTGCCAGGTGGAGACAAACTCTGCTGCCCAGCAGGTTCTCATAGTGCAGGGGTCTGCAAATGGCAACGTAGCGATCGTAGGACATGGTGGTGAGTAGAGCAAACTCTGCTGACATGAAAAAGACATAAAAAAATATTTGTGCAGTACATCCTGCATAGGAGATGTCCCTGGTGTCCCTCAAGGAATTGTCCATGGATTTGGGCACAGTGGTGGAGATGCAGCCCAGGTCAAGGAGGGCAAGGTTGAGGAGGAAGAAGTACATGGGGGTGTGGAGGTGGTGGTCCCAGGCTATGGTGGTGATGATGAGGCCATTGCCCAGCAGGGCAGCCAGGTAGATGGCCAGGAAGAGGCAGAAGTGCAGCAGCTGCAGCTGCCTTGTGCCTGGGAATGGCAGGAGGAGGAAGTGGCTGATGGAGCTGCTGTTGGCCATCTGCTGCCTCTGGCCATGGAGACCTGTGCAGGAGGGAAAGGCCAGTGACAAGTTAGGGCACACTTATCTCAGCCTCATTGTAAACCCCTGTCCTGAGCTACAGGAGGAATGGATCAGCTCAGTCCCCATCACTACCAACCCATGGCAGAGTTCATCACAGCTTCAAATGCAGCAGGGACCCAGAATTGACATGAAGATTCCTCTGGTGTAAGAACAGAAAGTGACCAACAGCCCAGTCCCAGAGAACAAGAGTCCCATTGTGGTGGGTTGAAATTTCCCCCTTTGCCTGAGCAGCTCAGTCAGAAGCAAATGAAGCTGTATGGACAAGCAAGAGCTGCACTCTGCAATGGAATGCAATGAACAGGTACAGAACATACAGGAGTGACAATATGAGACAGGTATTTACAATTAGCAAATAAGATGAAACCCCTCCTGCTCAGAGACCAGGGCTGTTCCACTGCCCCTACCCTCCAACCCCCTGCTCCAAGAAGAAAGGAGGAGTGAGATAGAAAAAAAGCAGTGGGTTAGACTTAGCCAGGGCCAGTCAAAGCAGGTGATCTCTCCCAGCAAAGCAAAACAGCTGAGATCAGAAGGAAGAGAGGATTTTTATGGTACAGCTCCTCTGATTCCAGAGATTTATCCAATGAATTTGTTTAGAAGAATCTTTTCTTTTCCTTTTCACACCCAAGAGTGATCTATTGATTTTGTTTCTCCTTTTCTGCTCAAAATCTGTAACTAAATTTCAAAGGCATTGCCTAACACCACCACACCCATGGAGAGGTGGAGAAACAGGGAGCAGGCCTGCAGTGCTGCAGAGAGAGTGAAGGGAAGAGAGAAAGGCAGAGGGGCTGGGGGTGAAGCCTTCTCCTTCCCCAGCTCTGCTCACTGCTGCTCACAGGATGGAACTGAAGGGCTTTGCTCCTCCTTCTGTGTGCACACTCCAGGAGCCTTCAGCTGAGCATCAGCTGCCGAGATGGAGATGCCTCCAGGAGCTCCAGCTGCAGTGTCCTGCCCCCACAGCCTCACTGTGTCAGGGTTTGCAGTGACTTCTCCTCCAGTTTGCTCTCAGTCATCCTCCTAGTCCTGTACAGCTTCAAGCTCTCTCTGCCTTCTTCATCTCCCTGAGATCCTCTGGCAGTGTCCTCATCCCTGCTGTGCTGTGCAGAGGAGCTGCTCCTGCCCAGTGCTGCCTGCTTGCCAGCAGAATCTTCCAGCCAGGAGCCTGGCCCAATAGGCAGCAGAGGACCAGCCCAAGGTGTTTTAATAACTCCTCTGCTGGCTTTTGTTGCCCTGAAAACCTCAGGGACTGAGAGGAAGCTGATGAAACCTCTCCAGAAGTCAAAGTCAGATTCAAACTCTGAAGTTTCTTCTACTCTTAATGGGTCCCAGTGAAGCATACTGGGAAAGGGTCCCCAGGGGCTGGTTAGAGCAGGAGACAGTGGGTGCAAGGGAAGCATCACTGGAGGCACTGAAGGATCTCCAGGCTGTGGTGAGAGCAGAGAACTGAGGCAGTGCTGAGAGGTCAGGACAAGCAGCTCAAGGTGGCTCTGCTGCTGAGGAAACCTGGAGGGGTTTCATTGATGCAAAGGGCCAAGTCCTGAGCCTCAGCCCCTGGCAAGGCAGATCTTGTCCCTCACCTGTGGCTCAGGGCTCTGCTGGAGGCAGTGGGCAGGAGGATGATCAGTGAGCAGCGTAGGACCTTATCAGGTTTTGCTGTGGTTTGCTGTTGAAAAGTAAAGAACTGTAGCCTTAAAAATAATTCATCAGATACTTTGTGGAATTAGCTGCAGAAACTTTGACAATAATTAGAGGATAAGTTGTGGCTCAGCAGTATTTTAATGAGCCCCATGGAGTATTTGGGGCTGATTACATCATCCTTAGTTATGGCCAGGAGACTCTGCCAAGATACTGCCGAGAAGCCTCACCAGAAGTCCAAGTCAGAAGAAAACTCCAAAGTCCCTTGAAGCACTGATTGGCCTCCCTGAGGCTTGTTCCTGACAAAGGCTCCCCAGGGACTCCTTAGAGCAGCTTGTTAGAGGCCAGGATTGCAGGGAGACAAAGGCAAAGTGCAGGGCAGAAAAACTTGCCTTTGGTCTATCGATACAATAGAATAGAATACATGTCTGGTCCTGCTGCTGCGGCGCCATGTCTGCCGAGAGTGCTGAGCCCGCCTCGGCCGAGGAGCAGAAGGAAATGGAGGATAAGGTGATCAGTCCAGAAAAAGTTGAAGAAGCAAAACTCATTCACCTTTCAACAGTCCAGTGTGGCCTGTGCGAAAGCAGAATGGAGACTGGCGTCTGACAGTCGACTACCGAGCTCTGAATGAAGTAACTCCACCTATGAGTGCAGCAGTACCAGACATGATGGAACTCCAGTATGAGCTGGAATCCAAAGAGGCCAAAGGGTATGCTACCATAGACATTGCTAATGCCTTCTTCTCTATTCCCATAGCAGAGGAATGCAGGCCTCAGTTTGCTTTCACCTGGAGAGGAATCCAGTACACTTTCAACAGATTGCCAATGGGCTGGATCCACAGCTCCAGCATCTGTCATGCAGTGATCCATGATGCTCTGGAGAAAGGTGGTGCTCCAGAACACATCCAGTTCATCGATGATATCATCGTCTGGGGTAAAACTGCTGAGGAAGTCTTCGAGAAAGGTACAAAATCATTGACATTCTTCTGAATGCAGGTTTTGCCATCAAGCGAGACAAGGTGAAAGGACCTACCAGAGAGATCCAGTTTCTGGGAGTGCGGTGGCAGGATGGACGCCGACACATTCCAGTGGATGTGGTAAATAGAGTCTCTACCATGGCCAATCCCATGAACAAGCAAGAAACTCTACGTTTCTTGGGGATAGTGGGATTTTGGAGACTGCACATTCCTGGATACAGTCAGATTGTGAAACCTCTGTATGATGTGACTCGAAAGAGAAACCATTTCCACTGGGGACCTGAACAAGCAGCTTTTGACCAGATAAAGCAAGAGGTGGTTCAAGCAATGGGTCTGGGACCTGTCCGAGATGGTCCAGACATTAAGAACATTTTGTACACGGCTGCAAGTGACAATGGTCCAACCTGGTGCTTGTGGCAAAGAGCTCCAGGTGAGACACGTGGACGACCTCTTGGTTTCTGGAGTAGAGGTTACAGAGGTTCAGAGGCTAATTATACTCCAACAGAGAAGAGATTCTAGCTGCCTATGAAGGAGTAAAGCAGCTTCTGAAGTGATTGGAACTGAATCACAACTTCTCTTAGCTCCCAGATTACCAGTTTTGAATTGGATGTTCAAAGGCAAAGGCTCCATACCACATCATGCAACAGATTCCACCTGGTCTAAGTGGATGGCTCTGATAACACAGAGAGCTCGAATGGGAAATCTTGAAAGACCTGGTCTGGTGGAGGTGATCTCAAGTTGGCCTGAAGGTACCAACTGTACTAAACCTCCAGAGGAGAGAGTAACTCGTGCTGAGGAAGCTCCTCTTACAATGACCTTTCTGATGATGAAAGCAATCTGCTTTGTTCACAGACGGTTCCTGTCGGCTGGTCGGGAACAAGCGAAGGTGGAAGTCTGCAGTGTGGAGTCCAACACGCCGAGTTGCAGAGGCAAAGGATGGAGAAGGAGAATCCAGTCAGTTCGCAGAGGTAAAAGCTGTCCAGCTAGCTCTCGACGTAGCTGAACGTGAGAGGTGGCCAAAGCTTATCTCTACACCGACTCATGGATGGTAGCCAATGCTCTGTGGGGTTGGCTAAAGAACTGGAAAAAGAGTGGTTGGCAGAGAAAAGGAAAGCCTATTTGGGCAGCTGACCTGTGGCAGGACATTGCTGATCGAATCGAGAGAATTCCAGTGAAGGTGAGACACATTGATGCTCACATCCCTAAGAGCAAAGCTACTGAGGAACAGCAACACAACCATCAGGCAGATCTAGCTGCAAGAGTTTCTCAAGTAGACATGGACTCTGATCTTGATCTCGACTGGAAACACCGAGGTGAGATATTCTTAGCTCGGTGGGCTCACGATTCGTCAGGACATCAAGGCAGAGATGCAACCTACCAGTGGGCACGTGACAGATCCATAGACATTTCCATGGATGCTATCACACAAGTCATCCATGACTGTGACATTTGTGCTGCTATTAAGCAGGCAAAGCGACTTAAGCCCTTATGGTATGGTGACAGATAGTCCAAGTACAAGTATGGTGAAGCTTGGCAGATTGACTACATCACTCTACCACGTTCTCGTTCTGGTAAGCAGTATGTGCTTACTGGTAGAGGCAAACACTGGATGGTTTGGAAACTTATCCGGTTCCACATGCAACTGCACGCAACACCATTCTTGGTCTGGAGAGACAAATCCTGTGGAGACACGGAACTCCAGAGAGGATTGAGTCAGACAACGGAACTCATTTCAAAAACAACCTTGTAAAGAGCTGGCCAAAGAGCACGGCATTGAGTGGATATTCCACATTCCCTACTATGCACCAGCTGCAGGGAAGATTGAACGCTACAACGGTTTGCTGAAGACCACTCTTAAAGCCATGGGGGGTGGATCTTTGAAAAACTGGGAAAAGCATTTAGCACAAGCAACCTGGCTGGTAAATAGTAGAGGTTCAGTGAACCGAGCTGGACCGGCACACTCAGATCTGCTACAGAAAGTAGAAGGTGATAGAGTTCCTGTTGTTAGAGAAAAGAATCTGTTAGGTAAGACTGTTTGGGTGTTTTCTCCCTCAGGAGAGGCTAAAACCTGTCCGAGGGGTGGTTTCAGCTGAAGGTCCGGGTCACACTTATTGGGTAATGCAAGAGAATGGCGAAATTCAGTGTATTCCACAAAGAAATCTAACTTTAGCTGAAAGAGTTTAATTTCAGAGTGTTGTACAGCTACATCGCGCCCAAAGGAAGTATCCTTGAGGAATCCACGGTGCACGAACCCTGAGAACCCTGAGAGCCCTGAGTCAACTGAGAGTCCCTGTTTCCCTGTTTCCCTGTTTCCCTGTTTCCCTGTTTCCCTTTTCTTCGCTTCAACTGCGAAGAGACAAACTGTTTTCCATTTTTCTTGTTTCTTGGACTTCTGAATTATCTACACCTGAGGATAGCCGGAATGGACTATGAACTTCACTTACAAGTGGTAGCTATTGCTTTAGATTGGATGGACAGTATGAACAGCCAATGAAATTGTTTAGAAGAGGTGGATTGTGACCGGTTGAGGCTATGCCTTTAAGAAAGAGACAGTTGCTGAACACTCTGGCTGAATGTTTTTGATATTTGAACAAAAACAAGATAGTCTAAACGAATTTCATTGGTGCTTGTGGGGTTCAGTTTTGAGTTTGGGTGCTGTTAGTTCAGTCTGTGTCTGGTCTGGGTTCAGGCTGGGTGCAGTCTGTGCTTCTCTCTTGCTGAAGCAGGAACGGCCTTGAGTTAACAGCTAACCAGATAAGAGAATTAATTTTGCATGTGCTTTTTAGCTAACAGACTTTTTCCTTCTTAATTGCCTTTCTCTCTCTCTCTCTAACCCTTTTTGGGAAAAAAGGGGAGGTGGGGAGGGAACTTTCTCACCCCACCACAAATAGAATAAACCAGGTTGGAAGAGACCTTCAAGATCATCGTGTCCAACTTATCAGCCAATCCAACCCACCCAAACAACTAGATCATAGCACCAAGCACCCCATCAAGTCTCCTCCTGAACACCTCCAATGAAGGTGACTCCACCACCTCCATGAGCAGCCCATTCCAATGGGCAATCATTATCTCTGTATAGAACTTCTTCCTAACATCCAGCCCAAACCTCCCCTGGCACAGCCTGAGACTGTCCTCTTGTTCTGGTACTGGCTGCCTGGGAGAAGAGACCAACCTCCGCCTGTCTACAACCTCCCTTCAGGTAGTTGTAGAGAGCAAAGCAGAAAGGCCAAGTCCTGATCGTTGCCCTTGGAATAGTAGAGCCTGAAATCCTCAAAGCAAAGTTTCTCCTCACAGGCCTTGGTGGCAGAGGCAACTGCCAGAGCCAAAGGCACAAAGACCTTCCTCTTCAGTGGCCTCAACAACTTGTTGTGTTGTGACCGGTTTAGGCTGTGCCTTTAAGAAAAGGGACAATTGCTGGAACACTCTGGCTGAATGTTTTTGATATTTAAATGACAACAAGATAGTCTAAACTAATTTCATTGGTAGATTGGTAGAATGCATCTTTAAGTTCTGTCAGTTCAGTCTGGGTTCAGGCTGGGTGCAGTCTGTACTTTTCTCCCTCTGTTAGTGTGGGCCTGTTTCTCTCTCTGAAGCAACAGCTTTGCCGGACAGGAGCGACCTTGAATTACTAAAGCTAACCAGATAAGAAAACTAATTCTTGCACACTCTTTGAGCTAACAGAATTTTTCTTCCTTAATTGCCTTTCTCTCTCTCTCTAACCCTTTTTGGGAAAAAGGGGAGGTAGGGAGGGAGAGAGGGGGATTCAGGGAACCCCCCTGGCCAGCTGGAGGGAAAAGGCTTTTCTGCATTTCGTTCATTGCTGTGTATTTCTGTATATATTGTAAATATTGTATATTTGTGTACATATTCATTGCATTCCATTTCTGACTGTAAATATAGCTTTCATCTGCTTTTCCGACTGAGCTAGCTGTGGTTTCTTTGTGTGTGGGGGGAGAACTTTCTCACCCTACCACAACTCCCCCACACTGTTAACTTGTTGGAGGCACTGGCCCTCTAAACCTTAAATGCTGTCATGCTGGGATGCCAGTCCTCAGGGACCTCCACACGTGAGTGGATTTGGCCATCAAAGGCCTCCTGAAGTTTGACAAGGCCAAGGCAGGCAAGGTCTGCACTGGGGCAGAACAACCTCATGCCTCTGAACAGGCTGTGATGTGACCAGCTGGGCAGTGTCCCTGGGAGGGGGGGGCATGGGAGTCATGATGGAAGCCACATCAGGTGGTGAGGTTCCAACTTCTAAAAGAGGGTGGAGAACCTGGAGAAGTGCAGAGAAATTCTCTCATGAAGGGCTTAGGGCCCACAGCACAGGAGCTGTGTGGCAAGCTGGAGGCAGCTGGGCCTCTCTGGCCTGGTGAGGGGCAGGCACAGGGCAGTCTCAAGGCAGCCAGCACCTGCCTGGAGAGGTGGTGAAGTCAGACTCTTCTGCAGTGGCAGATGGCCTGGCAGAGACAACAGCTACAAGGTGCTTGCTGCTAGGAGCTTTGCCCTGGGCCTTAAGCAAGTTGGTGTCTGCTCAGTTTTGTCTGTTTTGTGTTCCTGGGGGGTGTCCTATGTGCAGATCTTCAGGGCAGTGCTGAGGATCCCCTCTCAGCAGGGACGCCACAAAGCCTTTGCCACCTGCCTCCCTCACCTGGCTGTCGTCTCCCTGTTTCTCAGCACTGGCATCTTTGCCTATCTGAAGCCCTCCTCCATCTCCTCCCCATCCCTGGATCTGGTGGTGTCAGTTCTGTACTCAGTGGTGCCTCTAGCAGTCAACCCTCTCATCTACAGCCTGAGGAACCAGGAGCTGAAGGCTGCCCTGAGCCAACTGATCCCTGGATCCTTTCAGAAGCAATAAACTCTTTGTCTTCTCCTGCAGAGCAGTTCTGATGTCACTCAGTGCAGGCCCAGCCTGGCTGCTGGACTTTCTGGTGGGGGAGTCTAGTTTTTTGCTATTTATATCTTCTTCCTACACTTTCTAATTCACTCTCTGTTTTTCTGACCAGAAGTTTGTGTAAGTGGAGCTCTGCTCCTTGTTGGTTTCAACACAATAAAGGGCCTTGCAGTAGTATCTTTTTTCCTGAGATCCTTCCTCCAAGACTTTTCTGGAGCTTTAGGGGCAGCTCCTGTGTGCAGAGCTGGAGAAGAACAGCATCCCAGCACAGCAGCAGCTCCAGGGAGCATCAGCACTTGTTTGTCCAGAGCTGTTCTCTTTCCACTTCCACACTCTCCTGCTGAGCCCCTGTGTTGGCAGCTTGGGCTCCATCCTGCTGCATGGCAGTCCCATGACCACAGGCAGACACAGGCCATGGGAACTTCTTTGGCTCAGATGGCCTCCACAAGAGCAGTTCCACACAGACAGGTGATCTGCTTGGGCAGTGTCTGAAGGATTAGGTCTCCTTCCAAAGTTTCCTTCAACAGCAGGCCCAAGAAATTGTCCAACAGATGCAAAGAGCAGGGAACAGCTAAAGTGTGGGAGTGTGCAGGGCTGGGGCACACAGCAGTGTCCTCACACAGCCAGGCCTCCTGCAAGTGACCTGAAGGATCAGCAGAGAAGGCTCTGGACTGGGTCTGTGTTCACAGGACACCCTGGGGAAGCTGTCCCAGGGCAGTCACCCCAGACTAGCCTTCACAACCACCCTTTCCAGCAGCAGCCTCACACCTCAGCTTGGATAGACTCTTTGTCCCTCCACAGGAGGACATGGCCTCAGGAGGTCAGCAGTGCCTGTTTGCATTGTGCAGATGAGATGTCAGCAGATGAGCTGAGGTGAACCTGAGTGAGCTCAAACACCATCAGCTATTGCTGGAGGTACCAGGGCACTGGAGGTTTAAGGAGCCTCCCAGCCTCTGTCAGGGGCAGCAGGAGGCCAGGGAGACTCTCTGACTGCTGCAGGGTAGGGCCTGTGTGAGTGATGGGGAAAGACTCTGTCTCTGAACATCCCACACTCCATTAGGGGTCCATTATCGTCGACGGAGACTGGAGAATCAATACGGATGATCAATATGATCCAGTATTGTTCCTTTATTGTACCAATATTGTACGGCTGTAGTGCAGGATAGTGAGTATAGCACAGTAAAGTAAAATGAATGGAAAGGAAAGGAAAAAGATGTACGTATTAAGGGAACTTCTACAACTTATACAGACTCGGAGAGCATTGTTGGCACAGCTTCATTGGCTCCCCATGAGTGACCACACATCGCACTGGTATAGATCATTGGTCACACTACTAATACCGTGTGAGGTTGTTGATGCAGGTGTGTGTCCTGTTACCCCCAGATAACTCTCTGTGTTTATAGCTACCAGTGCCCTGCTTTAGTTACATGCTGCAGGCACAGCACTGCTTTGCTACACTGCTAGCAACTCTTGCACTTATGCTGAGCATGGCCTACCACCATGTCAGGCTCTAAGCCTACACTGCCAGATTGCTCACGCTGCTTATTGCTACCATTGCCACAAATCCCCCTTTTTGTTTTTGGGAGCAATCTGCTCATGGGAGTTGTTCTCATCCCATACAAGATATTCTTTGCATACACAGAAGCAAGCGAGTTAAATCTAAGCTGGATAGCAAAAGCAAAAGTCCTGTAGCGCAGCATGTCTGACAGACTGATGGAACCCATACAAGGCACAATGCTTAAGTTGAGCTAGTTAGAATGTTCTAACAGAGCTGGCATAACACATGGTGAAAGATAGCAAACCTTGTAAAGAAGAACTTAGATCTTAACAGTTCCGATCTTTACATTTCACTCCTGTTATTGACAGAGAAGACTTGACTGTGCCTGAACACATTGCACACAGAGATTAAGACACAAAGCCAATCCTCAGCACTGTCTTTTACAATCTGCTTTAGGGGTATGTTGCATCTTTATTTTCTCTAGGATGGTCAAAAATCATGAATTGTTTAATGGCAGCAAGATTTCTTTCATCTGTAAAGGTAGATCTGGCCAGGCTCTAGCTTCACAGACAGAAAACTTGCAGGCAAACAGCAAGAGCAAAGGAGCTTCATTGCTTGGCCCAATATAAAATTACCCATAATCATGTGTTTTTGCCTATCCTAGTGATACTGATTTCTTAATGTTCCCACAACAGTTCAGCAATAGAATAGAATAGAATACAATAGCAGTCATGACACTTAGTTATAAGTTAGATGCTTTCTGTTGACATCTTGGATTATTGTGACAGTCGCTGAGGTCAGTGCTAGGCAGGTTTGCTGACTGTCATCTTCATGACAGTTGTGCCGTGTTTGTGCTGTCTTGTTGTGAGAGGGTTGCGGCACTTAGCACAGTTGATATTTCTAGGTGTTGACATGAGCTAACTATCTCTTGTTGGTACCATTAAAAACCTTTTTTGCTATGGGCTATTCTCTCTTTTCCCCTTGGATTTTTTTTAGGTATTTATTTGCTTGTTGTTGTCTCCAACCTACAATGAAAATGCATGTGGTGTTATAATGAAATTGATTTTCCCTCTAAGTGTGTAAAATTACAGCAAACTGGTGAGATAACATTTGAGTCCATATGAACATTTTCTCTAATCACACAACAATCAAACAACCATAATATTCAATCCTAATTCAGATGGTGCTGTGGTACATTCTTCTGATTGATGCTTTTGATCTCAGGTTATCATAACAGTTATTGTGATCGATGTTCGACTCCATGGGAAATGCTGTTTCCTCAGAGTCTTGATTCTTCTGCTGTTGTTTATGGCGATGATTGCAGTTGACAGAAGAGAAGGCTCTGAGGTGACCTCATTGTGGCCATCCAGTATCTGAAGGGGGCCTACAAGAAGGCTGGGGAGGGACTCCCTAGGGTGTCAGGAAGTGAAAGGACTAAGTAGAATGGAATGGAGCTGGAGGTGGGGAGATTCAGGCTGGATGTGAGGAAGTAGTTCTTCACCGTGAGAGTGGTGAAGCCCTGGAATGGGTTGTCCAGGGAGGTGTTTGAGGCCCCATCCCTGGAGGTGTTTAAGCCCAGGCTGGATGAGGCTCTGGCCAGCCTGATCTAGTGTGGGGTGTCCCTGCCCATGGCAGTGGGATTGGAACTAGCTGACCCTCGTGGTCCCTTCCAACCCTGACTGATTCTATGAGTCTATGATTCCATATAATTTTTAATTAATTTTGATTTATTTTTAAATGTAATATATTTTTAATTTTAATTTTTTTAATTCCAATTTTAATCAATTTTTTGTCAATGTATTTTTAATAAATTTGTTTTGTTTTGACTTTTTTATTATTTTTATAAATTAAATTTTAATTTTGTCTTTTTATTTTTAATTTCTTTTTATTTTAAATTTTTTCAATTTTTTTTGTCTCTAATGTCTTTATTTTTTATCTTTTTTGTTATTTTATTTTCTTTTTGCAATCTTTTTTTCATATTTTTAAATTTTATTGTTTAATTAATTTTAAAATTATATATTTTAATTAATTTATTTTTATTTTTATACTTTTTAATTTTTCTATTTTTATTTTTTAAATCTTGTTTCATTTTATTTTGTTTAATTTTTTATTTATTTTTTAGTTTGAGTTTTCAATTATTTTTATAGTTTTAATGTACTTTCTTTGTATTTATTTTTTGTCTATAATTTTAAAGTATTTTTGTCTGTTGATTTTAATATTATTTTAATATTTTAAACTATTTTTTGTTATTTTTTAATTTAATTTTATTTTTTAATTTAATTTTTATTTTATTTTTATTTTATTTTAATTATTTTAAAATTATTTTTATCTAGGTTTCAATTTTTAATTTCTTGATCTTATATTGTTTATGTTAATTATTTTTTATCTTTTGCATGTTTGTTTTATCTATTTTCTATTTTAATTTTGATTTTTGCTTTTTTATTATTTTTTAACTTTCTTTTCTATTAATTCTTTTTTATTATCATTTTTAATATTCACTTTTTTAATTTTTTAATACTTTTTGTTTGTTTTTTTAAATCTAGTAGTCTTGATAGTCCTTATTTGTATTTTTTGATGATAATCCTTATGGTTTTTGTTAATAGCTATTTTTCAGTTTGTTATATTTTGTTTTAATTGTTTTGTTTCTATTGTTGCTCTTGTTTTTCTATTCTTACTTTGTTAATTCATTTTTATTTTAAACTTTTTTGTTGTTTGTTTTTAATTTGCTCTCTATCATTAATTTTTGTTATTATTTTGTTATGTTTTATTGTTCTTTTTGTATCTAAGTTGTAGTATTTTGGTTTTGTTTTGTTATATATATTTGTATTTTAATTTTTTTTAAAATTTGTTTTATTTTTTACTAATTTTTGTATTATTTGTATGTTTTCTAGTCAGTGTCTAAGAAGGAAATAGAAAGATGTTACATTAGCTAAGGAATACTTTTAAAAGCAAATACCTATTTACTACAAACCTTAACTGTATTACATGGAGCTCCTTTGCAATGCCGAGGCACACAGCTAAGAAGGTTCCAACCAAAAGAAGAACTTACAGTGTGAACTCATTACTAAGTGCTTATGCCTTACTGCAATTACTATGTACTGAGTACCTGTAAATACCAAATGCTTACTATTCATTATGCTTACTAGGAAGACTTAGTAAAACTCTAAATAACAAACCTCTGAGAGACATTAAAATCAGAAATGATGAAATTAGCACTGCTGCTTTAAATCAGAGCAGAGCTTTGGTAGACTAGAGTCCTACCAGAAAAGGGGGTGAGGGGTGACTACCTCTTAGACCATCTGCTTAATTACGATGTCATGCCATGCCCATGGAGGTGGTTGAGTCACCTTCATTGGAGGTGTTCAAGAGGAGGCTTGATGGGATGCTTGGTGCCACAGTTTAGTTGTTTAGTTGTTTAGGTGGGTTGTATTGTATTGTATTGTATTGTCCTCTCCAGGACACAGTGACCATCTCTGGAGTCACCTTTCCCGGGGCAGACTGGACAGCCTAAGGCCCTTTCCATCATTCTCCAATTTGCTTCTGCACTTATTCTTTGTTCATTCTGGTTCCTCTCTCCTATGCTGCTTTGACCTCTAGGGAGACAAAGCTGCAGTTGTCCCCTGGGCCACCTCTGTGATTGTTTTTCCTCTCCATCTCTTGTATCTACTTGCCTAAAACTTTGCTTCTCAGATCATGCCTTGGAGAGAGGCAACCTACTGAGAGACATCTTGTGCTGAGCAGCTGGTTCCAGAGGGGTTTGATTGCTGATGCAACTTTATCAGACTTTGCTTTTTTTTACTTCCAAACAGGAACAATTCTCCTGTGGCTGAGTGCAGCCAGAGAGCAGGGGGAGCTGGTTCCATGGAGCTGTGACCTGCAGCTGCAGAGGGCAGTGGAGGAGTCTGATGGGACAGTGATGTAAGCCCCAGGTGGGCAATGAAAGCAATGGGGAGGTTGTGGAGGGGGTGAGGAGCAAAGTTGTTCATATAGTGTCAGATCTTGGGGAAGAGTGTTTCCTTTGAGTCCAGGCCTCTTGAGGAGACTCTGTGGATCAAGGTGACATGGAGAGTGCTGCTGTCAGCTCCCTTCTCTCAAATGCAGCTAATTAAAAACATCCTTTAGAAACAACCCAGGGGATTATGAGGCCCAGTGGGAAATCTTCCTCATTAACTGCACTCTGAAACAGCTTCAATTAGCTGTGAAAAAGCTCCAATGAGTTGGACAAGTCTTCAGTACCTGGAGGAAATCCCAGGCAGAGCCACAGCTTCTGAGGGACTTCTGTGTTCTAATGAGCTCCATGGAGGATTTGGGGCTGACTCCAGGTGTCAGGGACTGAGAGAAGATTGAAGAAACTACTCCAGAAGTCAGCAGCAAATGCCAAATAGCTTAAAGCACTGATTGGCCCCACTGGGGCTTGTTACTGACAAAGCCTCCCCAGGGGCTCCTTAGAGCAGGTAA
This sequence comes from Colaptes auratus, assembly GCA_015227895.2. Lineage (NCBI taxonomy): Eukaryota > Metazoa > Chordata > Aves > Piciformes > Picidae > Colaptes > Colaptes auratus. The sequence goes on from JAAWVA010000030.1 coordinate 30,819,009, forward strand.
TTGGAGGCTGTGATTTCTAGACCAAAAAAAGGTAAAATGCAGGAGTCTGTGATGCTGAAAAACCCTGGGTTTGGGTTATGGAGCAGGAAGGCCAAGCCCTGAGCACAGTCTCTGGGGACAGTAGAGCCTGAAAACCTCAAAATAAAGGATCTGCTCCCAGGCTTGGGTGGCAGAGACAAATGCCAGAGCCCAGGGACCAAGACCTAGGTCCTGTTGGGCTTTCAGCCTTGCCAGAGCCCCTGGCCATGCTTTGCCAGCAGACTTGGTAGGCTTAGGTAATGGCTGCCCTGGATGACCTTGAAGGTATCCAAAGAAGGGCAACAAGGCTGGGGAGAGGTCTTGAGCACAGCCCTGTGAAGAGAAGCTGAGGGAGCTGAGATTGTTTAGCCTGGAGAAGAGGAGGCTCAGGGATGACTTCATTGCTCTCTACAACTACCTGAAAGGTGGTTGTAGCCAGGAGGGCGTTGGTCTCTCCTCTCTAGCAACCAGCACCAGAACAAGAGGACACAGTCTCAAGCTGTGCCAGGGGAAGTTTAGGCTGGAGGTGAGGAGAAAGTTCTTCACTGAGAGAGTCATTCTCTATTGGAATGTGCTGCCCAGGGAGGTTGGTGGAGTCACCATCCCTGGAGGTATTCAAGAGGGGACTGGATGTGGTACTTGATGCCATGGTCTAGTCCTGAGGTCTGTGGTGACAGGTTGGACTTGATGATCTTTGAGGTCTCTTCCAACCTTACTGATACTGTGATACGGTCTTTCCCAAACACAACAGTTCTGTGATTCCATGTTTCTGTGTAGGAGAAGGATTGGGTTTGGATAGCTTTAGAAGACTCTAGGGAAGGTTTGCCTTTGCTTGAAGGTAAGGATTATATATATATATATATAAAAAAAAAAACAAAAACAAAGAGAGAGAGCAAGAGGGATGCATATTGTGCCTATTTTATAACTAAGGCTTTAGTGACACCAGCAAGAAATAGCTAACCCAAGTCAACGCCTGGAAACATCAATTTTGCCATGCAGTACTGCAATCATCTCAGCAAACAACAGCACAAGAATCAAGAGGACAGGACAAAGAGCACTTCCCATGGAGCTGAAGATCAGCAGAGCTACCTAACACCCATCACAATGGCTGCTGTGATAATCTGAGATCAAAAGCATCAATCAGAAGAATGCACCAAAATATATCTGAATTAGGACTGAACATCATGATTGCTTCACTGTTGTGTGATTAGGGAGTATGTTCACATGGGTTTATAGGGTAACTCACCAGTCTGTCATAAATTTAAATAGTTAAAGGGAAGTTCAAAATTAATTATAGCAAAAAAGACATTTTCATTTTAGCTTATAAAAAAAAAAAAACAAAAAAAAAGGGAATTCAGGTATTATGTCACAAAAGAGAATGGTTCAAGCATGTTATGTTCTCAAATTTTCCTTTTACATGTGGTTTCAAATGTAATTTAACAAAATTTATGGAGGGTATGAGAGTTCTGGAAATTTTAGCTAGGAGAAATTTGAAAGAAGCACAAACAACATTAGGCCAGAGTCAGTATCAACAGGACTCAGTGCCTTTCCTTAGCAAATACAAAGCATCAGCAGATCAGTATGTTAGGATGAGTAAAAATGGATTAGTATGTTATGTTCAGTTTTACATTGGGCAGAACCATGAATATTCAGGATGTCATCCCTGACCCAGCCAAGGAGCCTTTGCACTCTTGCTGTTTGCCTGCAAGTGTTTTCCTTATCTGTGGAGATGGAGCCTGGCCAGCTCTACCCTTATGGATCAAGGAGAATCTTGCTGACATTTCCCGCCTGGTGGTTGTGGGGCAGGCTGTGGATGTGGTCTACCTGGACCTCAGCAAGGCCTTTGACACTGTCCCCCACAGCAAACTCCTGGCCAAGCTGGCAGCCCATGGCTTGGATGGGAGCACACTGCGTTGGGTTAGGAACTGGCTGGAGGGCCGAGCCCAGAGAGTGGTGGTGAATGGTGCCACATCCGGCCGGCGGCCAGGCACTAGTGGTGTGCCCCAGGGATCAGTGCTGGGCCCCATGCTCTTCAACATCTTTATTGATGATCTTGATGAGAGCATCGAGTCCATCATCAGTAAATTTGCAGATGACACCAAGCTTGGGGCAGGAGTTGATCTGCTGGAGGGTAGAGAGGCTTTGCAGAGGGACCTCAACAGGCTGGACAGATGGGCAGAATCCAATGGAATGAGATTGAACACATCCAAGTGCTGTGTTCTGCACACTGGCTACAACAGCCTCATGAAGTGTTACAGGCTGGGGTCAGAGTGGCTGGAGAGTGGCCAGGCAGAGAGGGACCTGGGGGTGCTGGTTGATGGTAGGCTGAACATGAGCCTAGGAAACCCAAAGTGTTGAGGAACAAACAGCCAAATCCCAGCCCTGCTGCAGTGGTGGCACTGGCTGTGCTTTCTCAGCACTGTCATTATTCTCCTCAGCACTGGCTGGTGCAGAGAAGAGCAGGGGCACATTTGCTTCAAAGAAAAGAAGGTGTAAAAGAGATTTCAGTTCAATCTGTGGGAGAAGGCCCCCCAGGGGGGTCACATTTGGCCTGGCAGTGCCGGGGTCGGTGTATTGCTGTGTCCCCTGGTGCATGCTGGTCACCGGGCATGTGGGTGACTACGCCAGGTGAGGACGCAGCTGCGGATGAAGCCCTTGCTGCAGCCTGTGCAGGGACAGGCCTAGCACCCGTGTAGGTGCTGCGGTGCTGGCTGAGGGTGGCAATCTGGGTGAAGCTCTTGCCTAAGGCAGCTCAGAGGTGCAGCTGCTACTGGCTGTGGACGCAGCAGTGCCGGATGAGGTTCGAGCTGAGGGTAAATCTGATGCCATAGTCCCCCACACACACAGAGGGCTGGGCACTGCGCTGGGGGCAGTGGGGCTTTGCCAGCTCCAAGCTGGGTGGGAAGATTTTTTCCCCCACTCAGGGCACTGATGTGGCTGCTTGGGTGGCACAGAGGGGCTGATATGGGTTTGCCCTCTTTCTCCTCTTCATCTTCCTCCTCCTTCCCATCATTCTTCTCCTATTCCATATCATCTTCCACTTCTGCCACATCATCCCCTTTGTCCTCCTCCTAATTATTTTCTTCCTCCTCCTCCTAATTCTCATGTACTTCATCCTTGCTCTCCTGATCACCCTGTGCTCTGGGGCGAATTCTTGGGAACCAAGTGACTGAAAAGTAAGGACACTGTGTGCAACATTGGGTGCTGAGCAGATGGTTCCAGAGGCCTAGGATTGCTGAGGCAACTTTCTCAGCCTTGGCTTTGCTTCCAAAGAGCAACAATTCTTCTGTGTCTGTGTGCAGGCAGTTGTCTAAGGAGAGCAGGGGGCAGCTGGTGCCATGGAGCTGTGAGCTCCAGCTGCAGGAAGCATTGGAGAAGTCTGATGCAAGGAGCAGGGATGGAAGGCCCAGGTGGGCAGGGACAGCAATGGGGAGGTTGGGGAGGGTGAGGAGCAAAGTTGTCCACTCCATGTCAGCCCTCAAAGGACAGCTTCTCCTCCCACTCCAGACCTCCTGAGCAGGCACCCTGCATCATTCTGGCTTGGTGGATGCTGCTGTCACCTCTGCCCTCATCTGACAAAGAATCAAATAGTTTACCCTCAAAATCTGAGCTTTGTGAGGTGCACTTTGAAATCTGGAAGTAAACAACAAAGACACAAAGAGCTCCTTAGGGCACTTGGGGATCATTCCATGAACCTCAGGTACTGAGAGAAGAGTGAAGAAACTGTGCAAGAAGCAAGAAGCAAAACACAAAGTACCTTACAGTATTGATTGGCCCCACTGAGGCTTGTTATTGCCAAAGACTCCCCAGGGACTCGTTAGAGCAGCTCAGGAGAGGCTGTGATTGCAGCAGGCAAAGGCAAAGTGCAGGAGAGCAAACTCTGGCTCTGGGTTCTGCAGCACAAAGGCCAAGGCCTGAGCACAGCCCCTGGGCAGGCAGCTCCTGCCCTCATGTGTGGGTCAAGGCTCTTCAGGTGCAGTGGGGGTGGGGGGTGGGTTTCATAGCAGCATAGCAGGGCCTAGGCTGGAAGGGACCTCAGAGCTCATCTGCTCCAACCTCCCTGCCATAGGCAAGGATGCCTCTCCTATAGACTCAGCTGCTCAAGGCCTCATCCAGCCTGGCCTTCAACACCCTCAGGAGAGGGCATCCTACCTGGGCAGCCTAATCCAGAGTCCCACAACCCTCATACTGAAGAACTTCTTCCTAAGGCCCAGTCTAAACCTCCTTTTCCTCACCTTCAAAGCTTTCCCTCCTGCCCTGTCACCAGACACCCTCATGAAAAGTCCCTCTCCAGCCTTCCTTTAGCATCCCTGTAGGGTTTGTGATGCTGAGTGGAGGACAAGGGCCTGACAGTCCCCAGCCTTCCTGGGGCTGTGGACAGAGGCAGTGAGGCCCTCCAAGTGCCTCAGGACAACAGCTCCTCACAGGCCTCAGGGACAGACAATTGCCATAGCCAAGAGGGCACAGCCTTGGCTTCTCTTCATCACTCCCACCACTGCCATTGCCCTTTGCCACCTCTCCCACAGCTTTGTCCTGCCCTGTCTCACAGCTGCTTCTCCTGCCCTGCAGGCTGCAGACACTCCTCTCACTTCCCCACCTTGGCCTTCCCATGCCTTCACTGACACCTGCCCACACTCACCCTCTGCTCCCTGGGACACAAAGAGAAGGGCTGATCCCAGACTCCTTCTGCAGAACTTCCCAGGCCACAGCACTGCCCTTTGAGAGAGGTTTCTTGCTCCTCATGGTCAGGCTGCACCTGCCAGGCTGCACCATCTGGCAGTGTTCCTCTCTCCTCCTCTTGCCTACCTCAGCAGGAGCTCCCAAGGCTGCTGGCCTTGCAGTTTCTTGCATAGACAGCACCGAGCCCTGTGCCTGCTGCTGTCCCATCAGCTACTCAGGCAGCAGAGACACAGCAACCAACCCATCAGCCCCTTCCTGCAGTCAGCCCAGGCCCTTTGGCAGAGGCCATCTGACAGATCACTCTGCCCATCTGCCAGCCATGAGCCCAGGGCTGCCCTAGCAGCTCCTGCAGACACACCTGACCTCACAGTCCCTTTCCCAGCTCTGTTCCTGCTGGTGGCCAATCCTCTCAGGAGGCAGAAGTGGCCTCATCTCCCCCTTCCCTGTCCTTGGCTTCCTACTGAATGGTGAGTTCCTGAGACACAGCTGAGCACAGGATTGCACACTCAGCCCTCAGCCTCCTTGTGGCCAGAGCCTGAGCAGATCCAAGTTTCACCAGATCCATCTGGCAGATTTCCTACCAAGGATCTGAATGGAGAAGCTGCTGGCTCTGTCCTGCTGCAGTTGTGGAGGAGACTCCTGCACATCCTCTTGTCCAATGATCCTGCTCAGGGCAGGCTTAAGCAGATGAGGTCCCTCAAGGGCTCTGCCCACTTTGGCTTCATCTCCAGAGGAGCTGCAAAGGCCCTGGCTCAGATGGTGCAGGGAGTTCATGAAGACATTGTACAGTGCTGGCCCAAGGGCTTGCCCTGAGGGATGCCACTGGCAAGTGTCTGCCAGGAGGACTCTCCACTGGTGACATTTGAGCTTCAGCCACCATCCATCCACCACCTCACCCATTCCTGCACTGCAGCTCTCAACAGTCTGGCTGTAAAGAGACTATGGGGGACCATGGCAAAGCACTGGCTAAGGTTCACGCACAAAACATCCCCTTCTTGCCCCTACCCATATGGCTTCAGCACTACCTCTCTTGTGCTGCAAGGGCCTGCAAATGGCTGCAGAGGTGTTTGAGCCTTCACCTTCCCAGGGTCTGTGCTGAGGGTGACCATCCTGCAATGTTCCCCACCCTCCAGTTTGGTGTTCTTGAAGAGGTGTGGATGACTGGGCTATAAAACGGGGTCTGGACATGCTCACTCAGATTACAACCAAGGACCTGCAAGAGAAGAGAGCTGAGCGTAAGGAGCAGATGGATAGCCTTGGAGTTATTTATGTCCTTGAAGAGCAGTGGAGTGGAAAGTCCCTGGGTGCTGAATAACAGGACGTTGTGGTTAAGGAATGTGGCTAAAGAATGTGGAACTGATAACTTGTTAGGGGAGGTGTTGATGTATAGCAAACGACCAATAGCATCTTGACTAGTATGCATAATTAACAGCAACTGTATATAAGCTGAAGTGTTACCTTGATAAAGTTGGACTTGGTTAATCATATTGATTATGTACCAGCCCCTTCTTGCAACAAGTGGCGCCCGAACAGGATAAAGCTTTGGAAAATTTCCGTAGCAGCGTTCTGCGGGGACGAAGGGGTTCGTTCGGTGACGTGGGCAAGAAGCCGGCCCGGGATAGCAGTACCGGAGGTCGCAGGATAAGGATGACCTGAGGAGCCGAAGACGTGGTGAGCCAGACTGCTATTGGGACTGTGCGCACAGGTGTTAAGGTTGAGAAAATGGATAGGCAGGCCACGTATAATGATGAGCTTTTTAGAAAAGAGAAGTAGCTCTTGACTTATTTTTAAGTTCCCTTGAGAGACGCAGTGTAGAGGATGTGGATTTAAAGAAATATCCTGAACTTTAATTACAGTTGGGTAGAGAGAATGTTTTTTCAAGTCATCAGAAGATGCGTTTAGTGTTGATGTGTTGGAGAGAATATGGCAACAAACTGTGGGACTTGATCATAGTTGGTGACAAAAGTGCCGTAAAGCTGCAAAAGCGGCCGGGGAGAGGCACGGCGAAGCACCCCGTGAAACAGAAGAGCTGTGCTAAATGCCCTCCAAATTGTCCTCTCCGAGAGAGGTATTACTGACAATTCTGGCATTTTGAATGGGCTAACTATCCTCTCCGTGAGAGGTGTTACTGAGACTACTGGGATTTTGAAAGGGCTATTAGCATGGGCCCGGAATCATGATTTTATCCGCAGGGCAACCGAAGCTTTTACTACCAAAGCACGGGACAAACTGCAGCCTAGTTGTGGGATGAGGTGCTAAACACCAGCCACCACCCCAGCAGGGAGGAAGCGATAAAAAGGCAGAGAAAGCGATAAAGGCAGCAAACGTGTGGTTCAGCGTGTTTGATCCCATTCATCAACATCTCTTCTAATATCGCCAACGACAGCTTGGATTCAGAAGAGACAACACCGATGCTGAGAAATCAAACAGTGCCAACTTTGTTTCACAGTCCCTCTTAGAAAAAATGGAGCGCTTGGAGGCTCGCGGTTACGGCATTCTTACGACTGCACCCCTTCCGCGAGCCCCGACGGCCCCCACGGGCACCGACGGCTCCGACCAAGGCGGCACCGACCCGACGCACCACCGACACCGGCAGCACGGAATGTAGCGGCCCCCACGGTGGCCCCCCCGGCAGCAGCCACGGCAGCGGCCCCAGGGGCCATCCCCATGGCAGCGGCCCGGGCAGCCAGCACCAGCGCGTCACCTAACCCCGCCCCCCCCCCCCCCCACTACGCCCCAGACGGTATCAGCAGAAAACATCACTACGACGGAGGCTACAATCTAATTCTGAAGGGACGATAGTGTAAGGGACCGGGAGGTGGGAGGGACGGGGAACTGTCCCGCTGCACCGCTGGAAAGGTATTGTGAGAAATGCAGTGATAGAAGGGGAATCTGTAGATTTTCCTGTACATGCATCTCCTGTGGTATTATTCTGGCATTTGACAATGCTAACAAAAAAGCTAAACAGGTTCTCAGCATTTTACCAATAGGTCATTCTTGAGTCCACAAAATGTTGTTGTCGAGTCCCATCAACACGGTCCTCTGGGTCACCAACCCTGTGCTCTGTTAGTTGGCAGATCGTTTACCTCTAGACAGGGCGTCCTTATAATTCCTGGTTCAATAGATTCTGATTATGATTGGGCTAAGAAAGTTATGCTCTATAGCATTACCCCTCCTGTTAGCACTCTTGTTGGGACAGAAATTGTTCAGCTAATACCATCTGAGTCCTGAGTGCCTAAAACTTTTAACAGGAGTTGAGGATAAGAAGGCTAAGGGAAAACTAGAACAGATTGTGACTATCAGGAGCTGATGTCACTATTGTATCTCGTCATCAATGGAATGGTCTCGAGTTTAAAAGGTTTAAAGGGTTTTAAATGTATCCAAACAACCTGGGTCAGCAAAGAGCCAGTGCAATTAGCTTTTATGACGACAAATCAATCACTGTAAGACCGTACATGTTAACCTTCCAGTTACTCTATTGGGTTGAGACACCTTAAGTTAGCTAGGAGCAAAACTTGTTTCTGTTCCTTTTCTGTGGCGGCTACTGGTCAGCAACCAACCCTCAATTAAAATGGAAAACAGCTAATCCAGCATGGGTGGGAGCAGTGGTCGCTCAGGCATGATAGGCTGCAAGTTGTTAGGACCCTTACCGAAGAAACAATTCAAACTACTCAACACTTGCCCCCCCCCTCGTCTCTTTTCTGGTACAACTTAGTCTACCAAGCTCTGTTCTGATTTAAAGCAACAGTGCTAATTTCATAATTCTGATTGTAATGTCTTTCAGAGTTTGGTTATTTAGAGTTTTGTTAAGTTTTCCTAGTAAGCATAATGAATAGTAAGCATTGGTATTTACAGGTACTTAGTACATAGTAATTGTAGCAAGGTATAAGGACTTAGTAATGAGTTCACATTGTAAGATTTGTTATGGTTCGAACCTTCTTAGTTGTGTGCCTAGGCATTTCAAAGGAGCTTCATGTAATATAGTTAAGGTTTGTAGTAAATAGTAATATAGTTAAGGTTTGTAGTAAATAGCTATTAATTTTTAAAAGTATTCCTTAGCTAATGTGTAGAACAATCAAGACTATGAGGAAACAGCATTTCCCATGAAGTTGAACATCGATCACAATAACTGTTATGATAATCTGGGATCAAAAGCATCGATCAGAAGAATGTACCACAGCACCTTGTGAATTTGGACTGAATATTATGGTTGGTTGATTGTTGTGTGACTAGAGAAAAAGTTCATATGAACTTAGATGTTATCTCACCAGTTTGTTATAATATTACACACTTAGAGGGAAAATCAAAATTCATTATAACACAACATGCATTTTCATTTTAGGTTGGAGACTACAACAAACACATGTATGCCAAAAAGGAAAAAATATAGAAAAAAAAGAGGAAAAAAAAAAGAAGAAAAAAAAGAGAAAAAAAAAAAAAAAAAAAAAAAAAAAGAGAAAAAAATAGAAAAAAAAAATAGAAAAAAAAAGAAGGAAAAAAAAGAAGGGGAGGGGCCTCTGTTTATTTTAGGATTAAATATATGCAGCATTTCTGAAGGGTAAAATTTAGAGGGATTTGTTTTGGTTTGGTTTGCTTTTTAATAGCTTGCATGAACTCTGTGTCAGCTTGTGAGTAAGCACATTGAATGTCTTTTTTTAAAGAAGAGAATTTATAGCTTTCTGTTAAGTTGAAGATACCAGCTTGTGATTGTGTCACCTACTCCCAGTTTTCCAGTATTTTGTAATAACTAACTCTTTGCTCTGTCTATACCTCCTGCTACTGTGGGGCCCTTCTCCCAGGTGGAACATATGCAAAATTTCCTGTATGAAAGGCACATGTGCAAAAGGTGGTGGCATTCGGACCTGTGTGGCTTTGTTGAAAGGATCTCATGGAACACTAAAACATTGCTGACAAAATTATTCTGTCGAGCAAGCCTAACTCAAGCATGACCTGAAGGCTACTAAGATCCTTTACATCTGAACATTACATTTTTAGGTGCTAATATTCAAAAAATCTGGTTGAGATTAGTATGTTTCAAGTTCAAATCTCATCTTACCTTCGTGTGTGCAATGTCTTGTACTCAAATAGTTTGCTTCTGTTACAGGGAAGTAAGATACTAGAGCATGTTGGATTTGATTTCTCCAGAACTTACTTTTATTTCCTATGGAATACCTTCTGCAAGTGTCATGCTATACAGGCAGGAACATTCCAATTCATCTCTTGTCTTCTTTAATAAGGGCACAGTAGGAGGTACTCACATGCTCATAATTAAGAGACATTTACTCTTTGTTCATATTGTTCAATAACAGTAAAAAATATCTCACATGTGCTGGATTGATGCCTTGGAAAAAAAACACAAAGGAGATCAAATGTCCTTGAAAGCAAGCAAGCAAAAATTCCGAGGGCACTTTTTTCTCTCACAAAATTGGGCCATTTTGGCCAGGTTCATGTCTGTGATTCAGGCTGGGGTTTCTTTTCTTTTAAATGTTTTTTCTGACTTCTGTTCAGATTCTGTATGCCAGAATTTGGTTCAAGAGTGCCATTACAGAAGTCTTTGTTGCTTACACAGTTGTAATGAATGCACAGTTACATCTGGATTACATGTACTGTATGTTACAATCTTTTTGCTGTAACCAAGAATTTAACACATATAATGGACATCTGCAAATGAAATTTTTTGAATATGTAAAAAAAAAAAAAAGAAGGGGGGGGGGAAAGAGAGAACACCCATAGCAAAGAAGTTTTTTAATGGTACCAACAAGGAATAGTTAGTCATGTCAACACCTAGAAACATAAACTTTGCAAAGTGCTGCAACCCTCTCACACAAGACAGCCAGCACGAACGTGGCACGGCTGTCATGAAGGTGACGGTCAGCAGGGCTGCCCAGCGCTGACCTCAATGCCTGTCACAATATACAAGATGCAACAGAAAGCATCTAATTTATAACTGTGTCATGACTGCTTAACTGCTGTGTGAACATTGAGAGATCAGTATTACTAGGATGAGCAAAACCACATTATTATGGGTAATTTTCTATTGGGCAAAGCAATGAAGCCATTTTGCTCTTGCTGTTGCCTGCAAGTTTTCTGTCTGTGAAGCTAGAGCTGGCCAGATCTACTTTACAGATTAAAGAAATCTTGCTGCCATTAAACAATTCATGATTTTTGACCATCCGAGAGAAAAATAAAGATGCAACATACCCCTGAAAGCAGATTGTAAAAGACAGTGCTGAGGACTGGATTTGGTCTTAATCTCCGTGTGCAATGTGTCCAGGCATAGTCAGGTCTTCTCTGTCCATAAGAAGAGTGAAATGTAAAGATCGGAACTGTTAAGATCTAAGTTCTTCTTTACAATGTTTGCTATCTTTGACCATGCATGATGCCAGCTCTGTTAGAACATTCTAACTAGCTCAACTTAAGCATTGTGCCTTGTATGGGTTACATCAGTCTTGTCAGGACATGCTGTGCTACAGGAATTTTGCTTTTGCTGTACAGCTTAGCTTTAACTCGCTTGCTTCTGTGTATGCAAAGAGTATCTGTATGGGATGGGAAGAGCT
>JAAWVA010000030.1:30830763-30956237 GCA_015227895.2 Colaptes auratus
TCTGCACGCCTAAAGTCTAGGTCATAAGCTCAGAATAGGTCCTCCTGATAGCCCTGAGGATAGTGGAGGGCACCCAGCCCAAACCACCACACTCATTCCAAAAGGATCTCTTTTCTCTCCCTCCAAGTATACCTTAGTGCCTTGTCTCATAAAATCTGGATCCCCTACGGCGCTGCCAGTACAGCAGTCCCAGTCTGTCCCAGTACAAGCTGCATTCCCTGACCACATTCTAGGATATTCTGTCTGCCACTGCACAGCACATTTTGTGTTGGCGATGGTAACGAATCAGTACGGATGACCAATGTGATCCATTGTTGTTTGTTTTATTAAGGGAACCTCTACAGCTTATATAGACTCGGGGAGCATCGTTGGCACAGCTTCATTGGCTCCCCACCAGTGACCACACATCGCACTGTTATAGATTATTGGTCACACTACTAACACCAGGCAAGGTTGTTGGTGCAGGTGTGTGTCCTGTTACCCCCAGATAACTCTCTGTGTTTATAGCTGCCAGTGCCCTGCTTTAGTTACATGCTGCAGGCACAGCACTGCTTTGCTACACTGCTATCCACTTCTGCACTTCGGCTGAGCATGGCCTACCACCATGTCAGGCTCTAAGCCTACACTGACAGATTGCTCACACTGCTTGTCACTGGCATTGCCACAAATCCCCCTTTTGGTTTTTGTGAGCAATCTGCTCATGGGAGTTGTTCCCATCCCATACAAGATACTCTTTGCATACACAGAAGCAAGTGAGTTAAAGCTAAGCTGGATAGCAAAAGCAAAAGTCCTGTAGCACAGCATGTCTGACAGACTGATGTAACCCATACAAGGCACAATGCTTAAGTTGAGCTAGTTAGAATGTTCTAACAGAGCTGGCATAATACATGGTCAAAGATAACCAACCTTGTAAAGAAGAACTTAGATCTTAACAGTTCCAATCTTTACATTTCACTCCTCTTATGGACAGAGAAGACTTGATTATGCCTGAACACATTGCACACAGAGATTAAGACACATCCAATCCTCAGCACTGTCTTTTACAATCTGCTTTAGTGGTATGTTGCATCTTTATTTTCTCTAGGATGGTCAAAATATTAATTGTTTAATGGCAGCAAGATTTCTTTCATCTGTAAGGTAGATCTGGCCAGGCTCTAGCTTCACAGACAGAAACTTGCAGGCAAACAGCAAGAGCAAAGGAGCTTCATTGCTTGGCCCAATATAAATTACCCATAATCATGTGTTGTTTTGCCTATCCTAGTGATACTGATTTCTTAATGTTCCCACACAGTCAGCAATAAATAGAATAGATACAATGGCAGTCATGACACTTAGTTATAAGTTAGATGCTTTCTGTTGACATCTTGGATTATTGTGACAGTCGCTGAGGTCAGTGCTAGGCAGGTTTGCTGACTGTTATCTTCATGACAGTTGTGCCGTGTTTGTGCTGTCTTGTGGTGAGAGGGTTGCAGCACTTTGCAAAGTTGATGTTTCTAGGTGTTGACATGAGCTAACTATCTCTTGTTGGTACCATTAAAAACCTTTTTTGCTATGGGCTATTCTCTCTTTTCCCCTTTGTTTTTTTTTAGGTATTTATTTGCTTGTTGTTGTCTCCAACCTACAATGAAAATGCATGTGGTGTTATAATGAAATTGATTTTCCCTCTAAGTGTGTAAAATTACGGCAAACTGGTGAGATAACATTTGAGTCCATATGAACATTTTCTCTAATCACACAACAATCAAACCACCATAATATTCAGTCCTAATTCACATGGTGCTGTGGTACATTCTTCTGATTGATGCTTTTGATCTCAGATTATCATAACAGTTATTGTGATCGATGTTTGACTCCATGGGAAATGTTGTTTCCTCATAGTCTTGATTCTTCTGCTGTTGTTTATGGCCATGATCTCAGTTGACAGAAAAGAAGGCTCTGAGGTGACCTTATTGTGGCCACCCAGTATCTGAAGGGGGCCTACAAGAAGGCTGGGGAGGGACTTCTTAGGATCTCAGGTAGTGATAGGACTAGGGAGAATGGAATGAAGCTGTGGGTGGGGAGATTCAGGCTGGAGGTGTGGAGGAAGTTCTTCCCCATGAGAGGGGTGAAGGCCTGGAATGGGTTGTCCAGGGAGGTGGTTGAGGCCCCGTCCCTGGAGGTGTTTAAGCCCAGGCTGGATGAGGCTCTGGCCAGCCTGATCTACTGTGAATATCCCTGCCCATGGCAGTGGGGTTGGAACTAGCTGATCCTTGTGGTCCCTTCCAACCCTGACTGATTCTATGAGTCTATGATTCCATATATTTTTTAATTAATTTTGTTTTTTTCTGTTTTTAATATAATCTATTTTTAACTTTTTTTCTATTTTTAATAAATTTGTTTCATTTTGTTTTGATTTTATTATTCTTTTTGTAAGTTTAATTTCAATATTTTTTCATTATTTTTACACTCTCTTTTGATTTTTTAATTTTTAATTTATTTTTATTTTAATTTTTTTGTAAATTATTTTTCTCTCTAATTTCTTTATTTTTCTTTTTTGTTATTTTATTTTTTGTAATATATTTTTTCATTTTTTCATATTCTTTAATTTTATTTTTTATTAATTTATTTTTGATTTTTATTCTAATTTTGGTTGTTTTATTTTTTATTTTTTTTTAATTATTTTAAATTTATTTTTATTTTATTATTAGTATTAATTTTTTATTTTTATTTTTAAATTATTTTTATACTGTTTTAATACATTTTTTGGGTTGGTTTTTTTCTTGATCTATAATTTTTAATATTTTTTGTTAAGTTTTGTTAATTTTAGTCAATTTTTTCCTATTTTTTGTTATTTTTGTAATTTTTATTTTTAATTATTTTTATTTTGTTTTGTAATTTTCTTTTAAATTAAAAATGTAAAATTTTTTAAAATTTATTTTCTATCTCGTTTTAATTTTAAAATTTTGATCTTATATTTTTAATTTTAATTAATTTTCTATTTTGTTTGTTGCATTTAATCTATTTTCTATGTTAATTTTGATTTTTGCGTTTTCATTTTTAAACCTTCTTCTTTACTATTAATTCTTTTTTATTATTATTTTTCATTTTAATTTTCTTGAACTTTTCTTTATAAGGATTTTTGTTTGTTTTAATCTAGTACTCTTGATAATCCTTTTTTTTTGTTTTGCTCATAATCCTTATGTTTTCTGTTAATAGCTATTTTTTCTTAGCAATCCTTATGAATTTTTGTTGTTTTTAATTTGTTCTCTATCATTATTTTTGTTACTATTTTGTTATGTTTTATTGTTCTTTTTGTATTTAAGTTGTAATATTTTGGTTTTGTTATATATATTTGTATTTTAATTTTTTTTTACTTGTTTTCTTTTTTACTGTTTTTTGTATTATTTGTATGTTTTGTACTCAATGTCTAAGAAGGAAATAGAAAGATGTTACATTAGCTAAGGAATACTTTTAAGAATGAATACCTATTTACTACAGACCTTAACTATATTACACGGAGCCCCTTTGCAATGCCGAGGCACACAGCTAAGAAGGTTTGAACCAAAAGAAGAACTTGCAGTGTGACCTCATTACTAAGTGCTTATGCCTTACTGCAATTACTATGTACTGAGTACCTGTAGATACCAAATGCTTACTATTCATTATGCTTACTAGGAAGACTTAGCAAAACTCTAAATAACAAATCTCTGAGAGACATTGCAATCAGAAATGATGAAATTAGCACTGTTGCTTTAAATCAGAGCAGAGCTTTGGTAGACTAGAGTCCTACCAGAAAAGGGGGTGGGGGTGGTGGTGACTACCTCTTAGACCATTTGTTTAATTAAGATGTCATGTACCGTCCTCTCCAGGACACAGTGACCATCTCTGGAGTCACCTTTCCCGGGGCAGACTGGACAGCCCAAGGCCCTTTCCATCATTCTCCAATTTGCTTCTGCACTTATTCTTTGTTCATTCAGGTTCCTCTCTCCTATGCTGCTTTGACCTTTCGATAGGCAAAGCTGCAGTTGTCCCCTGGGCAACCTCTGTGATTGTTTTTGCCCTCCATCTCTTGTATCTACTTGCCTAAAACTTTGCTTCTCAGATCATGCCTTGGAGAGAGACAACCTGCTGAGAGACATCTTGTGCTGAGCAGCTGGTTCCAGAGGGGTTTGATTGCTGATGCAACTTTATCAGACTTTGCTTTTTTTACTTCCAAACAGGGACAATTCTCCTGTGGCTGAGTGCAGCCAGAGAGCAGGGGGAGCTGGTTCCATGGAGCTATGACCTGCAGCTGCAGAGAGTAGTGGAGGAGTCTGATGGGACAGTGATGTAAGCCCCAGGTGGGCAATGACAGCAATGGGGAGGTTGTGGAGGGGGTGAGGAGCAAAGTTGTTCATACAGTGTCAGATCTTGGGGAAGAGTGTTTCCTTTGAGTCCAGGCCTCTTCAGGAGACTCTGTGGATCAAGGTGACATGGAGAGTGCTGTTGTCAGCTCCCTTCTCTCAAATGCAGCTAATTAAAAACATCCTTTAAAAACAACCCAGGGGATTATGAGGCCCAGTGGGAAATCTTCCTCATTAACTGCACTCTGAAACAGCTTCAATTAGCTGTGAAAAAGCTCCAATGAGTTGGACAAGTCTTCAGTACCTGGAGGAAATCCCAGGCAGAGCCACAGCTCCTGAGGGACTTCTGTGTTCTAATGAGCTCCATGGAGGATTTGGGGCTGACTCCAGGTGTCAGGGACTGAGAGAAGATTGAAGAAACTACTCCAGAAGTCAGCAGCAAATGCCAAATAGCTTAAAGCACTGATTGGCCCCACTGGGGCTTGTTACTGACAAAGCCTCCCCAGGGGCTCCTTAGAGCAGGTAATTGGAGGCTGTGATTTCTAGACCAAAAAAAGGTAAAATGCAGGAGTCTGTGATGCTGAAAAACCCTGGGTTTGGGTTATGGAGCAGGAAGGCCAAGCCCTGAGCACAGTCTCTGGGGACAGTAGAGCCTGAAAGCCTCAAAAACAAAGGATCTGCTCCCAGGCTTGGGTGGCAGAGACAAGTGCCAGAGCCCAGGGACCAAGACCTAGGTCCTGTTGGGCTTTCAGCCTTGCCAGAGCGCCTGGCCATGCTTTGCCAGCAGACTTGGTAGGCTTAGGTAATGGCTGCGCTGGATGACCTTGAAGGTCTTTCCCAACCACAACAGTTCTGTGATTCTATGTTTCTGTGTAGGAGAAGGATTGGTTTTGGATAGCTTTAGAAGACTCTAGGGAAGGTTTGCCTTTGCTTGAAGATGAGGATTATCACAGTATCACTAAGGTTGGAAGAGACCTTGAAGATCATCGAGTCCAACCTGTCACCACAGACCTCAGGATTAAACCATGGCACCAAGTGCCACGTCCAATCCCCTCTTGAACACCTCCAGGGACGGTGACTCCACCACCGCCCTTTGCAGCACATTCCAATGGCGAATCACTCTCTCGGTGAAGAACTTTCTACTCACCTCGAGCCTAAAATTCCCCTGGCGCAGCTTGAGACTGTGTCCTCTTGTTCTGGTGCTGGTTGCTTGAGAGAAGAGGCCAACCCCCTCCTGGCTACAACCACCCTTCAGGTAGTTGTAGAGAGCAATGAGGTCACCCCTGAGCCTCCTCTTCTCCAGGCTAAACCATCCCAGCTCCCTCAGCCTCTCCTCACAGGGTTGTGCTCCAGGCCTCTCCCCAGCCTTCTTGCCCTTCTCTGGACACCTTCAAGTGTCTCGATGTCCTTCTTAAACTGAGGGGCCCAGAACTGGACACAGGACTCAAGGTGTGGCCTAACTAATGCAGAGTACAGGGGCACAATGACCTCCCTGCTCCTGCTGGCCACACTTTTCCTAATGCAGGCCAGAATATATATATATATATAAAAAACCCCAAAGAGAGAGTACAAGAGGGATGCACATTGTGCATATTTTATAACTAAGGCTTTAGTGACACCAGCAAGAAATAGCTAACCCAAGTCAACAGCTCGAAACATCAACTTTGCAACACAGTACTGCAATCATCTCAACAAACAACAGCACAAGAATCAAGAGGACAGGACAAAGAGCACTTCCCATGGAGCTGAAGATCAGCAGAGCTACCTAACACCCATCACAATGACTGCTGTGATAATCTGAGATCAAAAGCATCAATCAGAAGAATGCACCAAAACCCATCTGAATTAGGACTGAATATCATGATTGCTTCACTGTTGTGTGATTAGGGAGTATGTTCACATGGGTTGAGATGGAAACTCACCAGTCTGTCATAACTTTAAAGAGTTAAAGGGAAGGTCAAAATTAATTATAGCACAAAAGACATTTTCATTTTAGTTTATAAAAAAAAAAAAAAAAACAAAAAGGGGAATTCAGATATTATGTCACAAAAAAGAATGGTTAAAGCATGTTGTGTTCTCAGATTTTCCTTTTACATGTGGTTTCAAATGTGATTTAACAAAATTTATGGAGGGTATAAGAATTCTGGAAGTTTTAACTAGGAGAAACTTGAAAGAAGAACAAACAACATTAGGCTAAAGTCAGTATCAACAGGACTCAGTGCCTTTCCTTAGCAAATACAAAGCATCAGCAGAGCAGTATGTTAGGATGAGTAAAAATGGATTAGTGTGTTATGTTCAGTTTTACATTGGGCAGAACCATGAATGTGCAGGGTGTCATCCCTGACCCAGCCAAGGAGCCTTTGCACTCTTGCTGTTTGCCTGCAAGTGTTTTCCTTATCTGTGGAGATGGAGCCTGGCCAGCTCTACCCTTACAGATCAAGGAGAATCTTGCCAACATTAAACACCACCACCACAAAGTACAGCAGCCAGGCTGGGCCTGCACTGAGTGACATCAGAACTGCTCTGCAGAAGAGTTTATTGCTTCTGAAAGCATCCAGAGATCAGTTTGCCTGCTGAGAGACTAGAGAACCTTGCTGTGTAATGTAACAAAAGTCATTGCCTGCTTCCATCTGGTCCTAGAAGCTTAGCTCAGAAGGCTAAAAAAACTATATTACAACATATGGATGTTGCATTCTCCAGTTCAGAAGAGTAGGGAGGACCTGGAGAGACTAGAGAGGAGATCTGCCAGCATGGGGGATGACTTCTCTGTGGAGAGGCTGAGGGACCTGGCTGCTTCAGCCTGCTTAGTGGAGGCTCAGGGCACTGCCAGAAAAGTGTGCACATGGCTGAAGGGTGGTTTCAGAGAGGATGGAGATCTCTCTGAGATGGGGAGTGGGAAGAGATGAAAATCTACACACAGTGCAGCTTGAAAGGGTCAGAGTGGAGAGGAGGCTAAAGAAATGTCTCTCAAAGGGCAGAGCTGCTATGCATGAGGCCACCCAGAGGTGTCAAGAAATGGCAGGGAGAGCTGAGGCAGCTCAGGGAAGGGATGGAATTGCAGGGGGAGAGCTGGGTGGGGAAGCAAGATTGGTGTCAGCAGCCTGAAGGGAAAGAGCTGCAGGTATGGGAGAGTGTAGGAGAGGCTGCAGTAGGGATGGCCAAGGGCTCTGGCAAGGCTGAGAGGCCCAACAGGACCAAGGCCTTTGTGCCCTTGGCTCTGGCAGTTGCCTCTGCCATCAAGGCCTGGCAGGAGAAACTTTGCTTTGAGGCTTTGAGGTTCTTCTATTGCAAGGGCAGTGCTCAGGGCTTGGCCTTTCTGCTTCCTGAACCAAAGGCAAGTTTTTCTCCCCTGTACTTTGCCTTTGTCTCCCTGCAATCCTGGCCTCTAACAAGCTGCTCTAAGGAGTCCCTGGGGAGCCTTTGTCAGTAACAAGCCCCAGTGAGGCCAATCAGTGCTTCAAGGGACTTTGGAGTTTTCTTCTGCCTTGGACTTGTTGAGAGGCTTCTTGGCAGTTCCTTGGCAGAGTCTGCTGGCAGTACCTAAGGATGATGGAATCAGCCCCAATACTCCATGGGGCTCATTAAAATACAACTTATCCTCTAATTCTTTCCAAGGATTCTGCAGATAATGGAGAGGTTTTTATTGCACAAAGCATCTGATAATTTTTTTAAGGGTACATTTCATTACTCTTCAGCAGGAATTTTCTCTTTGCAAGCAAACCACAGTCTGATCAGGAGTACCACACTGCAGCCATCTGCTCAGTACAAGATGTGGCTGATGGGGAAACGCTGCCAGGAGAAACTTCTTTGGAGGCTCTGGAGTTCCCAAGTGGAACCAATTAACACTACAAGAAACTTCAGAGTTTGACTCTAACTTTGACTTCTGCAGAGTTTTCATCAGCTTCCTCTCAGTCCCTGAGGTTTACCTGGCACCAAAGCCACCAGAGGGCTCTTTTAAATGCCCTGGGCTGATCACCTGCTGCTGAGCTGGGCCAGGCTCCTGGGCTGCATGGAGCTCTGCCCAGCAGCAGCTCCTCTGCACAGCACAGCAGGGCTGAGGGCACTGCCAGGGCATCTCAGGGAGATGAGGAAAGCAGAAAGAGCTTCAAGGTGGCCAGGACTGGGAGGATGCTGAGAGCTCACTGGAGGAGAAGTCACTGCAGTTGCTGACAGGGTGAGTCTGTGGTTTCAGGGCAGTGCAGCTGCAGTTCCTGGAGGCATCTCCTAAAGCTGGGACAGTGTGCTGGGGCAGGGACTCTGCTGCCTGTCAGGCTCAGGTCTCAAGCAGCCCAGGGAGCTCTTCATGCTGCTTTGGGGAGAAACTATGGTTGGAAGGAGTCACCCTGGGCAGAGCAGGGCAAGGCAGGGCAGGGCAGGGCAGGGCAGGGTCCTTCTGCTGTGGAGAGGCTGCTGTGTGGGTCAGGGCTGCTCTCAGCTCCAGCTCATTTCCAGAACATTTTCAGGGGGACTGTTCATGACTATGTTCAGGCCAAGGGTTCCTGACCCAGTCTCTGCTCTCCTGAATCTTTGCTTCCACTGTCTCTGGCCTGGCTGGTGAGGAGGAAAACTCAGCTGTGACTTTAGAGCAGGGGCTGAGCCTCTTAAACCATCACTAAGAGCTTTACTGGGAACATTCTACACTGCTCACCTGAGGACTTTCCTGAGTGTCTGTCTGTCCCTCTCCTTGCCGGTCTCAGAGGCTCTTTGTGTTGCTGATGGCTCTCCTGCATGGAAGCTTCAGCTGCAGAGTCAGGCACAGACACTGTGAGATCTTCTGTGCAGGTGGAGCCACAGCAATGAGGTGTCCCAGCTGTCCTCCAGCCTGGGAAGCTCTGGGCAGTGCAGGCTGTGAGGCTGGCAATGAGCTGACTGCAGGAGCTGCCATGGTCATGCCTTGGCTGTGTCCTTGAGGTATCCACCCAGGCTGTGCTGCCTTCCAGGGGACACTGAGCCAAGTGTCTCCTGGACTAGAGGTGGGATGCTGAGACTCTGAGAGACTGAGTGGTGTGTGGTGGATCCCTCTGCTCTGAGCAGTGTCTGGTGGCTTCTCAGAGTGACATGGGTGCATGGTCACCATCCAGCTGAGGTGCAGAGCAGGGTGACTTAGAGTCCATGGGGAGCTCTCCCACTCTTGCCTTTTACCCTAAGCCAGGAGCAAGCAGTGCTGCAGCCTTGGAGCTGAAGGCAGATCCCTGAGAAGCAGCACCAGGTGTCTGTGTGACAGGAGAGGGTCTGTGGGGAGTGGTTTTGTACTGAGAAAATTATCTTCTGACTTGTCACTGTCTCCTTCTCTTCTGACAGTGCCCCATGGCCAGAGGCAGCAGATGGCCAACAGCAGCTCCATCACCCACTTCCTCCTCCTGCCCTTCCCAGGCACAAGGCAGCTGCAGCTCCTGCACTTCTGCCTCTTCCTGGCCATCTACCTGGCTGCCCTGCTGGGCAATGGCCTCATCATCACCACCATAGCCTGGCACCACCACCTCCACACCCCCATGTACTTCTTCCTCCTCAACCTCGCCCTCACTGACATAGGCTGCATCTCCACCACTGTCCCAAAATCCATGGCCAATTCCCTGAGGGACACCAGGGACATCTCCTATGCAGGATGTGCTGCTCAAGTATTTACCTTTTTCTTTATGATGTCATCAGAGTATTACCTCCTCACCACCATGTCCTACGATCGCTATGTTGCCATCTGCAGACCCCTGCACTATGAGACCCTCCTGGGCAGCAGACTTTGTCTCCACCTGGCAGCAGCTGCCTGGGGCTCTGGGGTTCTCAATGCTCTGCTGCATACAGCCAATACATTTTCCCTGCCCCTCTGCCAGGGCAATGCTGTGGAGCAGTTCTTCTGTGAAGTGCCCCAGATCCTCAAGCTCTCCTGCTCCACATCCTACCTCAGGGAATTTTGGCTTATTGTGGTCACTGCCTCTTTTTCATTTGTCTGTTTTGTGTTGATTGTGGTGTCCTATGTGCAGATCTTCAGGGCAGTGCTGAGGATCCCCTCTCAGCAGGGACGCCACAAAGCCTTTTCCACCTGCCTCCCTCACCTGGCTGTGGTCTCCCTGTTTATCAGCACTGGCTTCTTTGCCAACCTGAAGCCTCCCTCTGTCTCTTCCCCATCCCTGAATCTGGTGGTATCAGTTCTGTACTCAGTGGTGCCTCCAGCAGTGAACCCTCTCATCTACAGCCTGAGGAACCAGGAGCTGAAGGCTGCCCTGACCAAATGATCACTGGATGTTTTCAGAGGCAATAAACTCTTCTGCAGAGCAGTTCTGATGTCACTCAGTGCAGGCCCAGCCTGGCTTCTTCACTTGGTGGTTGTGGTGTTTTACTCTTTATAAATCTCTCATCCCTTTTCTAACACATTCTCTGCTCTGCTGACCAAGAGTTTGTGCAGCAGGACCTCTGCTTTTTGTTTTCTTAAAAAATAAAGAACATTTCATTTACATTTTCCTTCCTGAGATCCTTCTTCCAGGACTTCTCCAGAGCTTCAGGGACAGGTCCTGTGCAGATCTGGGGGAGAAAAGAGTCCCAGCACAGCAGCAGCAGTGCCAGGGAGCACCAGCACCTGCACTTCCAGGGCTGTTCTCTTTCCACTTCCAGCCTCTCCTGGGGCAGTGCAAGGCCTGAGTGCTGTGGCAGCTTGGTCATTGTTCTGCTGCATGCCAATCCTGTGACCACAGGCAGGGACAGGCCATGGGAACTACTCTGACTGAGCTGGCCCCCAAGAGCAGTTCCACAATGATGATCTGCTTAGGGCAGAGTCTGAATGTTTAGGGCTTCATCCAAAGTTTCTCTCCAGAGCAGGCCCAAGAAAGTGTCCCAGGGATGCAAACAGCAGGGAACAGCTCAAGTGTGAGTGTGCAGGGCTGGGGCACACAGAAGTGTCCTGACACAGACAGGCCTCCTGCAAGAGCCTGAGGGAGCAGCAGAGCAGGCTCTGATCTCTGCCTGTGTTCATTGCACACCCTGGGGAAGCTGTCCAGGGCAATCATCCTGGATGAGCCTCTCACCACCACCATTTCCACCACTGGCCTCTCATCACAACTTGCAAAGTTCTTTGTGCCCCAGTTGCAGGTCACAGGATCAGGAGGTCAGCAGTGGCTGCTGGCATTACACAGATGAGATGCAAGCATGGCCATGGTGTGTGGGGTGAGAGGAACCTGAGTGAGCGCAAACACCATCAGCTGAGGCTGGGGTACCAAGGCACTGGAGGTGTGAGGAGCCTCCCAGCCTCTGGCAGGGGAGGCAGGAGGCCAGGGACACTCTGCCTGCTGCAGTGCAGAGCCTGTGTGAGTGATGGAGAAAGACTCTGTCTGAACATTCTGAGGTGCAGAAGCAGTTCATGAGGCCAGCTCAGGTGTGGACACCTGACAGAGCTCTGACATTTCTGTGGGTGACTGCAGGATAATCCAGAACTAGAAGCACAGGATGGGGATGGAAGAGGCTCCTGATCCAAAGAAGAGAGATTCCAAATGTGTCCAGAGATGCAACCTAACTGATTAGCAAACATTGACTGCCTGAAGTCAAGGCACCTCTGGGGGAAAAACACTCAGGGTGTGCATCAAGCCAGGCTGTCACCATCCCATAATAAGGAACAAACACACAGGGTGGGCAGCACCAGGAGGAAAGGGAAAGTCTTGGAGATGTGGCAGTAAAAGCAGGGAAAGATTAGCCCTCAGCTGGTCAGGAATCTGTGCCCCTGGGGCAGTGCTCCCAAATGCAACTGTGGCTGATCAGTGAGAGACTCAAAGTCCTCCTGTCTGCTCACATCAGCCTTGCTGGACTGTGCCCTGAGATGTGCACAGAGCCATCCCAGAGGTTCTGGGCTCCCTGGAAAAGGCCTCTTGAAGAACATCAAACAGGAGGGTGGGGAACATTGCAGGCTGGTCACCCTCAGCACAGTCCCTGGGAAGGTGAAGGCTCAAACACCTCTGCAGCCATTTGCAGGCCCTTGCAGGACAAGAGAGGTAGTGCTGAAGCCATATGGGTAGGGGCAAGAAGGGGATGTTTTGTGCCTGGACCTTAACCAGGGCTTTGCCATGGTCCCCCATAGTCTCTTTACAGCCACACTGCTGAAAGCTGGAGTGCAGAAATGGGTGAGGTGGTGGCTGGGGGGTGGCTGAACCCCAAATGTCACCAGTGGAGAGTCCTCCTGGCAGAGACTTCCAAGTGGCATCCTTCAGGGAAGCCCTTGGGCCAGCACTGTGAAATGTCTTCATGAACTCCCTGCACCATCTGAGCCAGGGCCTTTGCAGCCCCTCTGGAGATGAAGCCAAAGTGGGCAGAGCCCTTGAGGGACCTCATCTGCTTACCCCTGCCCTGAGCAGGATCATTGGACAAGAGGATGTGCAGGAGTCTCCTCCACAACTGCAGCAGGACAGAGCCAGCAGCTTCTCCACTCAAAGCCTTGGTAGGAAATCTGCCAGATGGATCTGGTGAAACTTTGATCTGCTCAGGTTCTGGCCACAAGGAGGCTGAGGGCTGAGTGTGCAATCCTGTGCTCAGTCGTGTCTCAGGAACTCAGCATTCAGTAGGAAGCCAAGGACAGGGAAGGGGGAGGTGAGGCCACTTCTGCCTCCTGAGAGGATTGGCCACCAGCAGGAACACAGCTGGGAAAAGGACTGTGAGGTCAGGTGTGTCTGCAGGAGCTGCTAGGGCAGCCCTGGGCTCATGGCTGGCAGATGGGCAGAGTGATCTGTGAGATGGCCTCTGCCAAAGGGCCTGGGCTGACTGCAGGAAGGGGCTGATGGGTTGGTTGCTGTGTCTCTGCTGCCTGAGGACCTGATGGGACAGCAGCAGGCACAGGGCTTGGTGCTGTCTATGCAAGAAACTGCAAGGCCAGCAGCCTTGGGAGCTCCTGCTGAGGTAGGAGAGCAGGAGAGAGGAGCACTGCCAGATGGTGCAGCCTGGCAGGTGCAGCCTGGCCATGAGGAGCAAGAAACCTCTTTCAAAGGGCAGTGCTGTGCCCTGGGAAGTTCTGGAGAAGGAGTCTGGGATCAGCCCTTCTCTTTGTGTCCCAGGGAGCAGAGGGTGAGTGTGGGCAGGTGTCAGTGAAGGCATGGGAAGGCCAAGGTGGGAAAGTGAGAGGAGTGTCTGCAGCCTGCAGGGCAGGAGAAGCAGCTGTGAGACAGTGCAGGAGAAAGCTGTGGGAGAGCTGGCAAAGGGCAATGGCAGTGGTGGGAGTGATGAAGAGAAGCCAAGGCTGTGCCCTCTTGACTGGCAATTCTCTGTCCCCGAGGCCTGTGAGGAGATGCTGTCCTAAGGCTCAGGGAGGGCCTCATTACCTCTTTCCACAGCCCCAGGAAGGCTGGGGACTGTCAGGCCCTTGTCCTCCACTCAGCATCACAACCCTACAGGGATGCTAAAGGAAGGCTGGAGAGGGACTTTTCATGAGGGTGTCTGGTGACAGGGCAGGAGGGAAAGGTTTGAAGGTAAGGAAAAGGAGGTTTAGACTGGGTCTTAGGATGAAGTTCTTCAGTATGAGGGTTGTGGGACTCTGGAATAGGCTGCCCAGGTAGGATGCCCTCTCCTGGGGGTGTTGAAGGCCAGGCTGGGTGAGGCCTTGAGTAGCTGAGTCTATTGGAGAGGCATCCTTGCCTATGGCAGGGAGGTTGGAGCAGATGAGCTCTGAGGTCCCTTCCAACCTAGGCCCTGCTATGCTGCTATGAAACCCACCCCCCAACCCCACTGCACCTGAAGAGCCTTGACCCACACATGAGGGACAGGAGCTGCCTGCCCAGGGGCTGTGCTCAGGCCTTGGCCTTTGTGCTGCAGAACCCAGAGCCAGAGTTTGCTCTCCTGCACTTTGCCTTTGCCTGCTGCAATCACAGCCTCTCCTGAGCTGCTCTAACCAGTCCCTGGGGAGGCTTTGGCAGTAACAAGCCTCAGTGGGGCCAATCAATGCTTCAAGGTACTTTGTCTTTTGCTTCTTGCTTCTTGCATAGTTTCTTCACTCTTCTCTCAGTACCTGAGGTTCATGGAATGATCCCCAAGTGCCCTGAGGAGCTCTTTGTGTCTTTGTTGTTTACTTCCAGATTTCAAAGTGCACCTCACAAAGTTCAGGTTTTGATGGCAAACTATTTGATTCTTTCTCAGATGAGGGCAGAGGTGAGAGCAGCATCCACCAAGCCAGAATGATGCAGACTGTCTGCTCAGGAGGTCTGGACTGGGAGGAGAAGCTGTCCTTTGAGGGCTTACATGGAATGGACACCTTTGCTCCTCACCCTCCCCAACCTCCCCATTGCTGTCCCTGCCCACCTGTGCCTTCCATCCCTGCTCCTTGCATCAGACTTCTCCACTGCTCTCTGCAGCTGGAGCTCACAGCTCCATGGCACCAGCTGCCCCCTGCTCTCCTTAGAGAACTGCCTGCACACAGACACAGAAGAATTGTTGCTCTTTGGAAGCAAAGCCAAGGCTGAGAAAGTTGCCTCAGCAATCCTAGGCCTCTGGAACCATTTGCTCAGCACAAGTTGTCTGTCAGCAGTTTGCCTGTCCACAGGGATGAGGCAAAGCCAACAAGTTGTGCCATGGCTGTGATTTCTCAGCCAGTCAAGAGCTCTTGAGAGGGAGAAGCAGAGGAAAAGGTTGGATCCTAGCAGCCCTTCCTCAGGAACCAATCCTGAATTCAAATCACTTTCTATGGCTGTGCCTGGAGAGAAGCACCAAGCACACAGACACAGGGACAGAGCTGGCTGGGTCCAGTGGAATGTAGAGTCCCCCAAAGATGGTGACAGCAAAGGTGTCTGTCCAAAGACACAGAGAGGTGGAGAGGTGGCTGGCAGAGAGGTTGCCCTGGAGTTCAGTTCTTTTCTGCTGGAGCTCAGGGCAAACACAAAGCTTCAACATTCTCAGAGGAGGAGACCTGATCCTGGAGAAGTCTGACTTGGTGCTGGCCCTTGGTGCAGGTTGTGCCTGAGAGATGTCTGAGTGGGGGAGATGCTGGACACAGCTGCTGGGATCCAGGAGAGCTCCAAGGCTCTGGCTTTAGGGTCATGTTTTGAGAGGTGGAGAGCATTGACTTCCATCAGGTGTTTCTCTGATCTGGAGAACCTTGGATGCTGAATCATCCTGGGATCTTTTGCCACTTGCACACACCCTGAAGGTTTTGACCTCCAGAGTTTTCTATCAGCTCCCTGTTGGCTGTGATCCAAGCACAGATGCACTGAGCTGGCAGGAGGTGACAAACCCCCAAGCCATAGGGAGAGAAATGTAAGGCTGGGAGAGCCCTGGTCAGGGCTGAGCCATTCCTTGCAGGTCAGTCCTCTCCTCTGAACCCTTTGCTTCTCTCTGCCTGGGATCATATCCTTCTCTTCTCTCCATCAGCCCTGCTGCTTTGTGCTGGGGAGGAGCAAAGTTTGCAGATCTGCTCCTTGGAACAGGCCAGAAGGTAAAGAACCCAACTTTGGCACAGCAATAAATTCTAGACTCCTGCTGACCCCTGAGCACCTCCCAACCCCCTCCAGACCCTCTTCCAAACCACACTTCACCACTTCTGGAGCTTTGAGGGTCATTGGCTGTGATGGGAATGTAGGAGTTCACCTGCCTGAGCCCCAGGTGGTCAGGTATCAGTTGCATGGCCAGAGGGGGATGGTTGGGATGCCTTTGTCCTGGGGGTGTCAGCCCCATCAGCACTACAACCAGGGGACTCAGCACAGGAGTTGGGGCTCTGATCTCTCCATTGCAAGGAGTCACACACAGTCTCCTTACTTCTCAGCCACTTGGTTCCCAAGGATTTGCTCAAGAGCACAGGAGTGACCATTCCTTTCAGCAGCATGGCCTCCCAGAAGGCCCTGGACTAGATCTGGGAGGAGAAAAATAGATAAAGAATAGTTTGGAGGAACCAAAGCTCTGCCTTGAGGAATAGTAGAAGAGGTTGATGGAGACATAAATGAGGACAGCAAGGATCAAGTGTATGAGGATTAGGAGGAGGAGGATGACAATAATTATGTGGAGGACAAAGGGGATGATGTGGAAGAAGAGGATGATGATATGGAATAGGAGAAGAATAAAGAGAAGGAGGAGGAAGATGAAGAGCAACAAGATAGGAAAGGCATATCAGCCCCTCTGTGCCACCCAAGCAGCCACATCAGTGCCCTGAGGGTGGGCAGAGCTTCCTTCCCACCCAGCTTGGAGCTGGTAAAGCCCCACTGCCCCCAGCCCAGTGCCCAGCCCTCTGTCAGTGGGGACTACGGCAACAGCTTCACCCTCGGCTCCAACCTCATCCGGCACTGCTGCGTCCACAGCCAGAAGCAGCTGCACCTCTGAGCTGCCTGAGGCAAAAGCTGCACTCAGATGGCCACCCTCAGCCAGCACCGCTGCACCCACACCGGTGCCAGTGCTTTACCTGCACAGGCTGCAGCAAGGGCTTCATCCGCAGCTCCTCCCTCACCTGGCATAGTCACCCCCACGCCGGTGACCAGCGTGCCCCAGGGGACACAGCAATACACCGACCCTGGCACTGCCAGGCCAAGCCTTTTCCAGCAGCTTGAACTGCAATCTCCTCTTTTACACCTTCTTTCCTCAGGAGCAAATGTGCCCCTGCCCTTCTCTGCACCAGCCAGTGCTGAGGAGAGGAATGACAGTGCTGAGTCAGCACAGCCAGTGCCACCACTGCAGTTGGGCTGGGATTTGGCTGCTTTCCTCCCAACACTTTGGGTTTCCAAGAGGTAAAAGAAAAACCTTATCCCAAGCATAATGCCTAATTAGAATGGAAACCCAACCCTAATAAAGTATTGTCTCTTTTGCTGCTTTTCTCTAACATTTCTTTCCGAAAAGGCCACTTTTGGGGACATTTCTTCCCAGGGCCAGGGCTGGAGCCATGTGCTCAATTCAGGGAGGTGTCCTTGACACATGGGAGAGTCTTGAAGGTCAAGTGAGGAAATCAAAACAACTCATGGCCATTGAACAGGATCCTTTAGTAACCTGCATGGACACGGAATGGATCACTCCAAAGCTTACACGTGCTTGTCCTGGAGGCACAAGTCTGAACATGCCCAAACACAAACCTCCTTGCACCCCTTTCCTGTAGGGCTGGGGTGTTCAGCACAAAACTAGACCAAGGGCAGGGTGCTGGCAAGTGTGCAAAGCTGGACAGGCCCAGGCTTGTCTAGGCAGGTCCTGTGGTCAAGGGAAACAAAGTGCACAGTTTGCAGCTGTGCCTGGCCAGCTGCCACGCTTATGGACTCCCTGTGCAGCTTCCCATGGTTGGGCAAACTTTATTCTCTAGGCTGAACTCTCTTGTTCCTCTCTTTCTTTCTCTTCTGCCATTGGCCATTATTGTCTTCAGCACCTTATTAATCCAAGCCAGGAGGGTAAACAACTCTCCCTTGTTCTACCAAGAAGCCCTGGGGTTCCCCAGAGCCTATTTTGTCCATATGAACCCAGAACATGCTGTACCTGCAGCGGGTGAATGCTGCTGGACTCAAGGGCAGCCTCTGCATGCCTGCTGCCTGAGTCTGCAGCCAGAATGTTGCTCTGCTCCACCTGTGACACCTGAGGTGCTGGTGCAAGCTGCTGGAGCCATGGCAAGACGAATGAGAACCGCTTGTCCCACCCTGAGCACTGGAGAACTGCAAACCTCTTGCCCAGCCAGCAAGCCTCCCCATGTCCTGTGAGCCAGTAGCTACTCACTCAGAGCCCCAGCAAGCTGCTGCAGCCCGAGCTGAGAGCAGCTGCCTATCTGCTCACAGAGAAATTCCGCTCCAGGGGGAGACTGCTTCTCCCCTCCACACTCACACTCTGCACAGCTCCTCTGCTGAGCACCATCTTCTCTGCTTTGTTTCACTAGTGCAGACTGCACTCTGTGCTTTGGAGCATAATTGCAGTGTCCAAAAGGTCCCAGGCAACAGTGTCCTGAGCACAAAGGCTGATTCCTATCCAGTCTCTTTGTACAGCTCTGTGCCAGCCGCCTCTGTGGCAGCCATAGATTCCCCTTGCAGGTGAACTGCCCTTGAGGCATTAGCTCTTTCCTAAGCTGAATCAATGTTTAAAAGATTCAACTGTTAAAGTTGTATTGAATGTGCAAGTTGTGAAATACATTAACCACAACCAAACAGCTGTACCTGTGTGGGCGGTATCACAGTATCACATTAGAGGTTGGAAGGGACCTCAAGAGACCATCAGGTCTGACCCCCCTGCCAAAGCAGGATCACTTAGGGTAGTCCACACAGGAGTGTACCCAGGTGGGTTTTGAAATTCTCCAGAGAAGGAAACTCCACAAGCTCTCTGGGCAGCCTGTTCTAGTGCTCTGTCACCTGCACTGCAGAGAAGTTGCTCCTCATGTTGAGGTGAAATCTTCTCTGTTCAAGCTTGAACCTGTTGCTTCTTACCTTAGACTGGCCCCCTCCACTTGACACCCACCCCTCAGATATTTATACACATTGATGAGATTTGATATTAATGCATTGATTAAAATTATTTTTATTTTATTAAAGAATTAATATATTTGTATTAATATATTTGAAGAAATATTAATAATTGATAACAGTGCTGAACAAGGTTAACCATATGCCTCATATAGTATTAGTAATACAGATGCATTAGAATGATAAAAACTTCTTTGAAGAGCTAAAATCCTTCCATTCCTTGCTCTTTGCTGCCATCTGCTGTCCTTGTGTCAACATTGAAGTCACTGTGTCATCCTCTTGTATTTTTCCTGTTGGTCTTCTGCCAATCCCATAGGACTGTTCTCATCTTGTTACTGAGGCCCAGATGTGTGAGACCCCATTCTGTTTTCCAGACTCAGCCTTACCTCTCTCTTTGATGTCTGGGGCTGTGGTCTGCTGCCTTATGTCCCTTCACTCTACCAAGCTCCGTGGTTCCTTTATTGATGGCTGAAGGCTACTCTAATGAGTGGGAAAGTTTCTAACAGTTAGTGAGGAGTTAATGAGTCTCCTTCCTCCAGCTGTCCTGCTGAGAGTGCTGGGCAGGGCTCAGGTGAGGGCCAGCTCTGAGGGGCAGGGGTTGCGTTTGGTCTAGGTTGAGGCCAGGGTTAAGGTCCAAGGACCAATGCTTAACAAAGGGTAAAGGCTGGGGCCAAGATGAACAATGGGGGCAGAGTCAGGGTGAGGGGTGTGTTTGGGAGGGGATGAGCTGTATGGGGTGATGTGCAGGAGGGGTTCAGCTCCACTGTGTTAGAGCAGGGGACTGAGTAGAGAGGATGGGAGGGGCCCAGTCTGTATTGTGAGGTGTGGTATTTTCAATGCAGACCCCAGTAAGACTCCCCCACTGCAGGGGACTGGGCAGGGAGAGAGGGAGACACTTCCCTTCCTATGAGCCCACCAAGAGTGGGTTGGACATTCCACCTTCCAAATGTCAATATCCAGGAAAAGAGATTAAATTTCTTGGTGTGATTAAGAGGTTATTAATTTATGAACATGAAATACGAGTTATAAAATTATAAATTTTTATTAATTATTAAATATGTCAATAACCAATGAGTCACTATTTTATATCCATATTCTAGTGCACGACTGTGAAATACATTCCAGAAGTGGTTCAATATTTATAATTTGGACTCAATTAGAATATTTGCAGAATTAATTTCTATTAACTCAGACTGCAATTCCACCGCTTGGCCACCAGGTGGCGAATCGATGAGACGCTGGCAGCTGCTTAGCTATATACAGAGGTATTACAATACATTAGAGGCTGGAAGTAGAAATGTGCTGCTAGGCACAGGCGCTTTGAACTGAGCATCAGTGAGTGGGAAGCAGGTGGAAGATTCACTGTGTCCTTTGTAGCAAGGTTAGGTTCTGGCAGGCTGCTGTCCCCGGGGATGGCTCCTGGGCTGGTCTGGACAGTGACAGTGGAGGCAACCTTCTCCCTCTGGTGGCAGCAGAGAGGGGACAGAACATAGGCTAGCCGGTAGGCAGGCTCCCTTTGCAGGACTCAGGCAGCTCCCTCTGGATGGCAGGGAGCAGTCCTGCAGGGTTGGCCTGGCAGGGCCGGTAGGGCTGGTCCTGGGGTTAGGTTGGCCCTCATGGCAATGACCTTCAGGGTCAGTGAGGGCAGCCCCAGGGAAGAACGGGCTGGACAGATGGGCAGAATCCAAGGGCATGAGATTGAACACATCCAAGTGCCAGGTTCTGCACATTGGCCACAGCAACCCCATGCAGTGCTACAGGCTGGGGTCAGAGTGGCTGGAGAGTGGCCAGGCAGAGAGGGACCTGGGGGTACTGGTTGATGGGCGTCTGAACATGAGCCTGCAGTGTGCCCAGGCAGCCAAGAAGGCCAATGGCATCCTGGCTTGCATCAGAAACAGTGTGGCCAGCAGGAGCAGGGAGGTCATTCTGCCCCTGTACACTGCACTGGTTAGGCCGCACCTTGAGTCCTGTGTCCAGTTCTGGGCCCCTCAGTTTAGGAAGGAGGTTGACTTGCTGGAGCGTGTCCAGGGAAGGGCAACAAAGTTGGTGAGGGGTTTGGAAGACAAGCCCTATGAGGAGAGGCTGAGGGAGCTGGGGTTGCTTAGCCTGGAGAAGAGGAGGCTCAGGGGAGACCTCATTGCTCTCTACAACTACCTGAAGGGTGGTTGTAGCCAGGCAGAGGTTGGTCTCTTCTCCCAGGCAGCCAGTACCAGAACAAGAGGACACAGTCTCAAGCTGCGCCAGGGGAAGTTTAGGCTAGAGGTGAGGAGAAAGTTCTTCACTGAGAGAGTCATTCACCATTGGAATCGGCTGCCTGTGGACGTAGTGGAGTCACCTTCATTGGAGGTGTTCAAGAGGAGACTTGATGGGTTGCTTGGTGCCATGGTTTAGTTGTTTAGGTGGGTTGGATTGGTTGATGGGTTGGACGCGATGATCTTGAAGGTCTCTTTCAACCTGGTGTATTGTATTGTATTATTGTAAGAATCACATCTGCGCAGAATGGCAACTTCCCCTTTGCTTGGCTTGAAGGAGTAGGAAGGAGCCTAACAGAGCAGTCCTGGCTTTGGAGCACAGGGCATGAACGGTGCTCTGGATTCCCCTGGGGTTCACAGGGCACAGAGCAGCAGAAGCGGCGACTTCTCTTCTCATCCCGCAATGGCAGGGTCATGTGGGCAGTGCTGCTCCTACTTTCTGAGCTGACACACACAGGGTTGTGCAGCTCCTCAGCCTGCTGCTTCAGGCTGAGGCAGACGTTTGCACTGCTGGACTCAGTTAAGTCCATTCCCCAGCAACTGGGCAACTGGGGGTCCAGTCCTCCTGAAGGCATGTTAGGCTCTTCTGACCAGTGAGGCTGGCAACACAATGCTGCAGCTTCTCAGGCTCTCAGCATTGGTCTCTCATCTGGAGATCCTCTCAGGGCTAAGGCTCAACAGGCCTGCCTGGCTGCTGGCTTCTCCTCATCGTGGGAAGGCCACTAGTTTGCTTGCATATATGAGAGAGACTTAATAGCAATGAGCTCAATGGCAGAGGCTATGGCATGAGCTCAGTCTCCAGCAAGGAGAGAGAACACAGTGAAAGAGGGCAACGTATTTACAAGCTGGGATAATACTGATAGGTGTCTGGAGGCTGGATGTGGCCAATGGGCACTCTCATAAACAACCGGCTGCAGCCTATGGGAGGCGTGAAGCTGGAATTATGCCATGCTTGGCATCAGCACCAGCATCCCAAGCCATGGGGGTGTGTGAAGGGTTAAATCTTGGAGAGCCGATCTCCAAGCACTGCTGGCCTGATAAGAGGGGATAGTGTTGGCCTTGATACTTGTGAATTACAGTCCAGCAGTGTGGTTGGAGGAGGGCATACATTTGATGATGAATGGTTGTTATGACTGGAGTAAGACTTGAGACATACCAGATGGTTGTAACGGGGTCCCTGCTCCAGTAGTAAGTTGCCTTTTTTGTATTGTATAAGCTTTTATAAAGGATTTTGTGTAATAAACTGGACACCTGGCCTGCATCAGGCTGAGTCCCGGCTCTTAATCGCGGCAAATGGTGATCCCCAACGTGATAGGGGTGATGAAACGCTGAACTGCGTCCTGCCGCGTATTCCCTCGGAACTTTGAATGAGCTGCTGAAAGGAAGCAGGAAAAGCCGTTTGGCCAGAGCAATCCCTCCCGCTGAACGAGAGGTGAGCCGTGGGAAACATGGGGAACCAGGAGAGTTCCTCAGAAAGAGACGTTTATGAATTAATGCAAGAACTCCTTAGAAAGCATGGCAAAGCTATCTGTGGCCGTGATCTTAAGGAGATGCTGGAGTGGGTGCAGGAGAACTTCCCGACAGTTACACTATCCAGCATGTTTACGAGTAAAATCTGGGACCCAGCGGGGGTGAAGTTATGGGATGCTGCTACCACAGGGAATGATGAAGCGCAGTGTATGCTCCCGTGGTGGCGAATTATATTCGAGATGCTTAGAGTGCAAGAAGGGAATTTGGAACAGAGTATTGAGGGAGCGCAGACTCCTCCTCCGTTACCCTCTAAGCTGCCACCAAAGCCGAAGCTGCGGACTAAGACTCTGGGTACATACGCAGCAGAACCATCCCCCAAGGACGACCTTCTAGATCCAGGTCCTGTCGATCCTGAACGGGAACCAGACCTTTTACCCCGGGATCCTCACGATGTGTGGGCTTCTATTAAGCGTCAAGCTTTGCGGGATGAAGACACTGAGGTTGCCGCAAGAATTGTAGCCCCTGTACTGTATCACCTCATGGGCACAGGTCAGCACACCGACCTGGCAGCGCAAGCCCGCGACTGTCCACGGAAGCCCTGGAAGCATCGCGAGAAGAGGCACAAAAGGCTTCTCTTAGTGTCCCGGACTTTCAAAAGCCGCAAAAATCTTTTACGAATATCGTTCAGGAACCGTGGGAACCTTATATGCAATTCATAGATAGGCTTAAATTGGCCTTAGAACGTGAAATTGATAATGGGGAGGCAAGGGAAATATTACTGTTGAAATAGCTGTGGAGAATGCAAATGCAGATTGTAAGAAGTTGTTAAAATCTTTGCCTAATCAAAATCCCACCTTGCTAGAAATGGTTGAAGCATGTAATAAGATAGGTACGATGGAATATAAGTATGAAGCTATGGCTGCAGCTTTTGCAGCTCTGAATGGCCCAATGAGTGGTGGTGAATGGTGCCACATCCGGCTGGTGGCCAGTCACTAGTGGTGTGCCCCAGGGATCAGTGCTGGGCCCCATGCTCTTCAACATCTTTATTGATGATCTGGATGAGGGCATCGAGTCCATCATCAGTAAATTTGCGGACGACACCAAGCTGGGGGCAGGAGTTGATCTGCTGGAGGGCAGAGAGGCTTTGCAGAGGGACCTCGACAGGCTGGACAGATAGGCAGAGTCCAAGGGCATGAGACTGAACACATCCAAGTGCCGGGTTCTGCACATTGGCCACAACAACCCCATGCAGTGCTACAGGCTGGGGTCAGAGTGGTTGGAGAGCAGCCAGGCAGAGAGGGACCTGGGGGTGCTGGTTGATTGTAGGCTGAACATGAGCCTGCAGTGTGCCCAGGCAGCCAAGTGGGCCAATGGCATCCTGGCCTGCATCAGGAACAGTGTGACCAGCAGGAGCAGGGAGGTCATTCTGCCCCTGTACACTGCACTGGTTAGGCCGCACTTTGAGTCCTGTGTCCAGTTCTGGGCCCCTCAGTTTAGAAAGGATGTTGACTTGCTGGAATGTGTCCAGAGAAGGGCAACGAAGTTGGTGAGGGGTTTGGAAGACAAGCCCTATGAGGAGAGGCTGAGGGAGCTGGGGTTGCTTAGCCTGGAGAAGAGGAGACTGAGGGGTGACCTTCTTGCTCTCTACAACTACCTGAAGGGAGGTTGTAGCCAGGCAGAGGTTGGTCTCTTCTCCCAGGCAGCCAGTACAAGAACAAGAGGACACAGTCTCAGGCTGCGGCAGGGCAGGTTTAGACTGGATCTTAGGAAGAAGTTCTATACCGAGAGAGTGATTGCCCACTGGAATCAGCTGCCTGTGGAAGTGGTGGAGTCACCTTCATTGGAGGTGTTCAAGAAGAGGCTTGATGGGGTGCTTGGTGCCACAGTTTAGTTTTTCAGTTGTTTAGGTGGGTTGTATTGTACTGTATTGTATTTAGGTGGGTTGGATTGGTTGATGGGTTGGACGCGATGATCTTGAAGGTCTCTTCCAACCTGGTGTAGTGTATTGTATTGTATTGTATTGTATTGTATTGAATACAGGAGTTTGTTACGGCTGTGGGAAACCGGGTCATCTCAGAAAGAATTGTTTGGTAGCTAATAGCGGAGCCAAACCTAAGGCACCTGGGATTTGCCCTAAGTGCCAGAAGGGGAGGCATTATGCTAACCAATGTAGATCTAAGTATAATTCTCAAGGGCAGCCCCTTGCGCAGGGAAACTGGATGTGGAGTGTGGGACGGCGCCGCACGCAGACACAAATCACCCAGCAGCACGCGCGTCTCTGACCTCCGCCCAGCAACAGCAGGCAGCGCAGGACTGGACCTGGCAACCTCCAACACAGTAACTTTACTTGATACCACGGTACATTTGTTGCCAACAGGTGTGTCAGGTCCTCTCCCAGCAAAAACTCAGGCACTAATATTAGGTAGATCATCAACAACGACCTCAGGACTTTTTGTGCTTCCTGGGGTTCTTGATTCTGACAGCACAGATAAAATTCAGATCATGGCAGGGACTCCGTCCTGGAGGTCAAACAGCATGAACACTCACTGTGAGCAGACGCCACGCCGCCATCTTGGTGACCACACCGTGTTCACCAGCCACCACCATTGCCGTTCGCACCCAGCAGGGAAAAAGCGGCTTGGGCTTTGTTCCCATTTAGACAGACTTATCGTGACTGCCTTATCTGTAATTCTATGGATGATATTCTAATTGCAAAAAAAGTTAGATCCTAAGACAATACTGTCTGAGCTTCAACCCATGTTAGCGAGCAGAGGGTTGGAAATAACACCACATCAGACCTTGCAACTTCTCGATAAGTGCAATTTGCTTGCAATGCCGTGGAAGCCACTCCCCGGCAGACTCTTTACAAGGTGTCACTGCTAACCACCTCATTGGGGTGAGACTTTTGCTACATCACATCAGCAAATGCAACTTCCTGATAAGGCTTTACAATTAAGTCAGGATTTAGCAATCAAATAGTGGTCGAGAATCCAGGACGATAAATTTGATCCTGCATTCATTAGTACTCGTCAGGGTCTAACAGGGCCATTTGGTACCTTTGTCAATACCTTACATACGGCATTGAATACTAATCCAGATTTGAAGGTAAAAATGCTGGCTATTCTGGCATTTGACAGTGCTAATGACAACACTAAACAGGTTCTGAGTGTTTTACCAAGAGGTGTCACTACCTCACGACTGCTGGATGCAGCAGAATGCATGAAGTACCAACAAACAGCAACGTCTCTAGCCACGGCCATACAAGCAGTCATGAAACCACCAGTACAACCACTGCAAAAGGGAAACAACCTGGGTGGAAAATATCGCACTTCTGGGAAACCTAGGTACCTTACATCAAATTGCCTGACTGCTGGACAGACTCGAAAGTGCTGTGCTCACTGTCACAGACCTAATCATTTTACTCCAGGTTGTCGTAGGCAGGGAAACTGCTCCCACAGCATGAGTACACCCCGTGCGATGACACCGAACCAGGGTGCTTGGACCGCCCCCCCACAGCCACCTCTGGCAGCACGTAGCAGACCTGGCAACAGCAGTGGATGTCACTCTTGAGTCCACAAAATGTTGTTGTTGAGTCCCATCAGCACGGTCCTCTGGGTCACAAACCCTGTGCTCTGTTCATTGGCAGATCGACTACCTCTAG
The DNA here is from genome assembly GCA_015227895.2 of Colaptes auratus. NCBI lineage: Eukaryota > Metazoa > Chordata > Aves > Piciformes > Picidae > Colaptes > Colaptes auratus. The sequence goes on from JAAWVA010000030.1 coordinate 30,856,838, forward strand.
ACAGGGCATCCTCATAATTCCTGGTTCAATAGATTCTGATTATGACTGGGCTATGAAAATTATGCTCTATACCATCATCCCTCCTGTCAGCACTCTTGTTGGGACAAAAATTGCTCAGCTAATATCTTTTGAGTCCCAAGTGCCTAAAAGTTCTAACAGGTTTTGAGGATGAGAAGGCTCTGGTTCCAGCGATATGCCTAATACCTCATTGGCCCTAGAAATCCAAAAGGGAAAACTAGAACAGATTGTGACTATCAGACACCCTTGTGGCCAAACTATACAATTTTCAATGATTGTGGATGCTGGAGCTGATGTCACTATTATATCTCATCATAAATGGAATGATCTCTAGCCATTGATCATGGCAAATTCTCCATTGCTCATAGCAAATGACTCCAGAGTCATGGGTTTGAAATGTATCCAAACAACCTGGGTCAGCAAAGAGCCAGCGCAATTAGCTTTTACGATGGCAAATCAATCACTGTGTTAACCCTTCCAGTTGCTCTATTGGTCTGAGATGCCTTAAGTTAGCTAGGAGCAAAACTCGTTACTGATCCTTTTCTGCAGTGGCTACTGGCCAGCAACCAACCCTCAAATTAAAATGGACAACAGCTAATCCAGTATGGGTGGAGCAGTGGTCACTGAGACAAGACAGGCTGCAAGTTGTTAAGACCCTAATGCAGAAACAATTGCAATTAGGGCATACTTTGCTAGCCACCCCTCTACCCCCCACCCCCACCCCCCCTCCCATTTCTGGTAAGACTCTAGTCTACCAAAGCTCTGTTCTGATTTAAAGCAACAGTGTTAATTTCATCATTTCTGATTGTAATGTCTTTCAGAGTTCTGTTTTTCGAGTTTTGCTAAGCCTTCCTAGTAAGCATAATGAATAGTAAGCATTTGGTATTTACAGGTACTTAGTACATAATAATTTTAGTAAGGTATAAGCACTTAGTAATGAGTTCACATTGTAAGTTTTTGTTTTGGTTTGAACCTTTAGCTGTGTGCCTCGGCATTGCAAAGGAGCTCCATGCAATATAGATAAGGTTTGTAGTAAATAGGTATTAATTTTTAAAAGTATTCCTTAGCTAATGCTAATATTTCCTTCTTAGATATTGACTAGAAATAATACAAATAATTAAAAAAATAGTAAAAAAGAAAACAAGTTTAAAAAATAAATTAAAAATACAAATATATATAACAAAACAAAACCAAAATGTTACAACTTAGATACAAAAAGTACAATAAAAAATAATAAAATAATAACAAAAAATAATGATAGATAACAAAGTAAAAACAAACAACAAAAAAGTTTAAAATAAAAATGAATTAACAAAAAAAGAATAGAAAAAGAAGAGGATTATCAGCAAAAAATACAAATAAGGACTATCAAGACTACTAGATTAAAAAAATACCTATAAAAAAATTCAAAACAGTTAAAATGAAAACTGATAATAAAAAAGAATTAATAGAAAAGAAGGTTAAAAAATAATAAAAAAGCAAAAATCAAAAGTAAAATAGAAAATAGATTAAATAAAACAAACATGCAAAAGATAAAAAATAATTAAAATAAAAATATAAGATCAAAAATTAAAATTGAAAACTAGATTAAAAAATATTTTAAAATTATTTAAAATTGATTACAATAAAAAATTAAAAATAAAAACTTACAATAACAAAATAAAAACAGTATTTTTTAAAAAAAATTATAAATTAAAAAATTACAAAAAACTAAACTAAAAATAATTTTAAAATAATTAAACTAAAATACACAAATGATAAAAAATTAATTTAAAATATTAAAATTAGATTAAAATTAACAAAAATAAATAGAAATTATACATAAAAAAATACAAAGAAAATACATTAAAACAGTATAAAAATAATAACAAAAAATAGAAAATGAATTAAAAATTAAACAAAATAAAATGAAAGTAGATTAAAAAATAGAAAATTTTAAAAAGTTTTAAAAATTAAAAATTAATTAATTCAAAATAAAATAAAAACTATAACAACCAAAATTAGAATTAAAAAACTTAATTTAAAAATAAAATTTAAAAATATGAAAAAATATATTACAAAAATTAAAATAAAAAACAAAAAAAATTTAAAATATATATTTGATCAAAAAAATAATTTAAAAAAAATAAAATAAAAAAGAAATAAAAAATAACAAATTCAAAAAAGGTGTAAAAATAATGAAAAAAAAATTATTAAAATTTAACTTAAAAAATAATAAAGTCAAACCAAAATAAATTTATTAAAAATAGTGTTAAGAAATTCGATAAAAATTTACATTAATTTTTTTAAATAAAAAAAATATTTTTTAAAAATATTAATTACAAAATTATATGGAATCATAGACTCATAGAATCAGTCAGGGTTGGAAGGGAGCACAAGGATCATCTAGTTCCAGCCCCACTGCCATGGTCAGGGACACTTCACACTAGAGTTGTTTGGGTGGATTGGATTGGTTGATAGGTTGGACGCGATGATCTTGAAGGTCTCTTCCAACCTGGTTTATTGTATTGTATAGATCAGGCTGGCCAGAGCCTCATCCAGCCTGGCCTTAAACATCTCCAGGGATGGGGCCTCAGCCACCTCCCTGGACAATCCATTCCAGGGCTTCACCATTCTACTTCCTCACATCCAGCCTGAATCTCCCCACCTCCAGATCCATTCCATCCTCCCTAGTCATTTCACTTCCTGACATGCTAGGAAGTCCCTCCCCAGCATTCTTGTAGGCTCTCTTCAGATATTGGATGGCCACAATAAGGTCACCTCGGAGCCTTATTTTCTGTCAACTGCAATCATCGCAATCAACAATGGCAGACGAATCAAGACTATGAGGAAACAGCATTACCCATGGAGTTAAACATCGATCACAATAACTGTGATGATAATCTGAGATCAAAAGCACCAATCAGAAGAATGTACCACAGCACCATCTGAATTAGGCCTGAATATTATGGTGGTTTGATTGTTGTGTGATTAGAGAAAATGTTCATATGGACTTAAATGTTATCTCACCAGTTTGCCATAATTTTACACACTTAGAGGGAAAATCACAATTCATTATAACACCACATGCATTTTCATTGTAGGCTGGAAACAACAACAAACAAATAAATACCTGAAAAAAAAATGGGAGGGGGGAAAGAGAGAATACCCCATAGCAAAAATTTTTTTTTTAATGGTACCAACAAGAGATAGTTAGCTCATGTCAACACCTAGAAACATCAACCTTGCAAAGTGCTGCAACCCTCTCACCACAAGAGAGCACGAACACGGCACAACTGTCATGAAGATGACAAACAGCAAACCTGCCTAGCACTGACCTCAACGACTGTCACGGTAATCCAAGAGGTCAACAGAAAACATCTAACTTATAACTGAGTGTCATGACTGCTTAACTGTTGTGTGAACATTAAGGGATCAGTATCACTAGGATGAGCAAAACCACATTATTATGGGTAATTTTCTATTGGGCAAAGCAATGAAGCTCCTTTGCTCTTGCTGTTTGCCTGCAAGTTTTCTCTCTGTGAAGCTAGAGCCTGCCCAGATCTACCTTTACAGATGAAAGAAATCTTGCTGCCATTAAACAATTCATTATTTTTGACCATCGTAGAGAAAATAAAGATGCAACATACCCCTAAAGCAGATTGTAAAAGACAGTGCTGAGGATTGGATTTGTGTCTTAATCTCTGTGTGCAATGTGTTCAGGCACAATCAAGTCTTCTCTGGCAATAAGAGGAGTGAAATGTAAAGATTGGAACTGTTAAGATCTAAGTTCTTCTTTACAAGGTTTGCTATCTTTCACCATGTATTATGCCAGCTCTGTTAGAACATTCTAACTAGCTCAACTTAAGCATTGTGCCTTGTATGGGTTACATCAGTCTGTCAGACATGCTGCGCTACAGGACTTTTGCTTTTGCTATCCAGCTTAGCTTTAACTCGCTTGCTTCTGTGTATGCAAAGAGTATCTTGTATGGGATGGGAACAACTCCCATGAGCAGATTGCTCCCAAAAACAAAAAGGGGGATTTGTGGCAATGGTAGCAATAAGCAGTGTGAGCAATCTGGCAGTGTAGGCCTAGAGCCTGACATGGTGGTAGGCCATGCTCAGCATACGTGCAAGAGTTGCTATCAGTGTAGCAAAACAGTGCTGTGCCTGCAGCATGTAACTAAAGCAGGACACTGGCAGCTATAAACACAGAGAGTTATCTGGGGGTAACAGGACACACACCTGCACCAACAACCTTGCGTGGTATTAGTAGTGTGACCAATGATCTATAACAGTGCGATGTGTGGTCACTGCTGGGGAGCCAATGAAGCTGTGCCAACGATACCCCCTGAGTTTATATAAGCTGTAGAAGTTCCCTTAATACGCACATCTTTTTCCTTCCCTTTCCATTCACTTTACTTTGCTGTGCTATACTCACTATGCTGCACTACAGCCGCACAATATTGGTACAATAAAGGAACAATACTGAATCATATTGATCATCCGTATTGATTCTCCAGTCTCCGTCGACGAAAATGGACCCCTAATGGAGTGTGGGATGTTCAGAGACAGAGTCTTTCCCCATCACTTACACAGGCCCTGCCATGTAGCAGTCAGAGAGTCTCCCTGGCCTCCTGCTGCCCCTGACAGAGGCTGGGAGGCTCCTCACACCTCCAGTGCCCTGGTACCTCCAGCAACAGCTGATGGTGTTTGTGCTCACTCAGGCTCACCTCAGCTCATCTGCTGACATCTCATCTGCACAATGCAAACAGGCTCTGCTGACCTCCTGAGGCCATGTCCTCCTGTGGAGTGACAAAGAGTCTATCCAAGCTGAGGTGTGAGGCTGCTACTGGAAACGGTGGTTGTGAAGGCTAGTGTGGGGGTGACTGCCCTGGGACAGCTTCCCCAGGGTGAGCAGTGAACACAGACACAGTCCAGAGCCTTCTCTGCTGATGCTTCAGGTCACTTGCAGGAGGCCTGGCTGTGTGAGGACACTGCTGTGTGCCCCAGCCCTGCACACTCACACACTTTAGCTGTTCCCTGCTCTTTGCATCTGTTGGACAATTTCTTGGGCATGCTTTTGAAGGAAACTTTGGAAGGAGACCTAAGCCTTCAGGCACTGCCCCAAGCAGATCACCTGTCTGGGTGCAACTGCTCTTGTGGAGGCCATCTGAGCCAAAGAGGTTCCCATGGCCTGTGTCTGGCTGTGGTCATGGGACTGCCACGCAGCAGGATGGTGCCCAAGCTGCCAGAGCACTCAGGCCGTGACCCAACACAGGGGGCTCAGCAGGAGAGTGTGGAAGTGGAAAGAGAACAGCCCAGGACAAAGAAGTGCTGGTGCTCCCTGGAGCTGCTGCTGTGCTGGGTTGCTGATCTTCTCCAGCTCTGCACACAGGAGCTGCCCCTAAAGCTCCAGAAAAGTCTTGGAGGAAGGATCTTAGGAAAAAAGATACTACTGCAAGGCCCTTTATAGTGTTGGAACACACAGGGAGCCGAGCTCCACTTACACAAACTTCTGGTTAGAAAGAAAGAGAATTAATTAGAAAGTGCAGGATGAAGATATACATAGTAAAAAACTAGACTCCCCCCACCAGAAAGTACAGCAGCCAGGCTGGGCCTGCACTGAGTGACATCAGAACTCCTCTGCAGGAGAAGACAAAGAGTTTATTGCTTCTGAAAGCATCCTGGGGATCAGTTGGCTCAGGGCAGCCTTGAGGTCCTGGTTCCTCAGGCTGTAGATGAGAGGGTTGACTGCTGGAGGCACCACTGAGTACAGAACTGACACCACCAGATCCAGGGATGGGGAAGAGATGGAGGAGGGCTTCAGGTTTGCAAAGAAGGCAGTGGTGAGAAACAGGGAGACCACAGCCAGGTGAGGGAGGCAGGTGGCAAAGGCTTTGTGGCGTCCCTGCTGAGAGGGGATCCTCAGCACTGCCCTGAAGATCTGCACATAGGACACCACAATCAACACAAAACAGACAAAACTGAGCAGACACCAACTTGCTTAAGGCCCAGGGCAAAGCTCCTAGCAGCAAGCTCCTTGTAGCTGTTGTCTCTGCCAGGCCATCTGCCACTGCAGAAGAGCTTGGCTCCACCACCTCTCCAGGCAGGTGCTGGCTGCCTTGAGACTGCCCTGTGCCTGCCCTGCACCAGGCCAGAGAGGCCCAGCTGCCTCCAGCTTGCCACACAGCTCCTGTGCTGTGGGCCCTAAGCCCTTCATGAGAGAATTTCTCTGCACTTCTCCAGGTTCTCCACCCTCTTTTAGAAGTTGGAACCTCACCACCTGATGTGGCTTCCATCATGACTCCCATGCCCCCCTCCCAAGGACACTGCCCAGCTGGTCACAGCCTGTCCAGAGGCATGAGGTTGTTCTGCCCCAGTGCAGACCTTGCCTGCCTTGGCCTTGTCAAACTTCAGGAGGCCTTTGATGGCCAAATCCACTCACGTGTGGAGGTCCCTGTGGACTGGCATCCCAGCATGACAGCATTTAAGGTTAGAGGGCCAGTGCCTCAAACAAGCTGACAGTGTGGGGGAGTGCAGGGCACTACAGGCATAGAATGGAAACTGTTCCATGGAGTTGCCACCCAAGGGGGTAAATAGCACAGGAACCTCAGCAATACCATTGGAAGGTACAACCCCACAAGTGCAGGGCCAGGAGGATCAGAGGTTCTTTGTGGAGTGTATTGCAACAGTGACAGAGAAGATCTTGAGTGAAGTAAAGGATGTGGTCAGTGCTGGCTGGGATACGCTGTGAGAAAGCTCTGCACTTGCTGGGAATGAGTGCTGTGATCAGGGAGAATCCAAGAGCTTTCCCTAATTGGAAGCTATGAAGTGCCTCTTTACCTCTGCACACAGGAACTGCCCTGCAGCTTCAGAGAAAGCTTTCAGGAAGGTGCTCAGAGAAAGAAACCTTGAAGAGTTCTTGATTGTGTTGAAAACACAGGGAACAGTGTTCCTCATGTCTGCAGTTTCTGGGTCACAGCAGACAGAGCAGTGCTGAATCAGGAATGGACTGGAGAAAAACATTGGACTCTGCAATGGGAGGGGGCTGGGATATGAAGGCATGAGGAGACCTCCTGTTCTGATGGCAGTGCTGCTCTGCAGCACAGCTCTGTCCCACAAGCAGCCCTGGACTCTCCCTGCCTGCAGTCCCAGCACTGCCACACAGCAGCACAGTGCCCAAGCTGCCAGAACACTCAGGCCTTGCCCCAGCACAGAGGTTCAGCAGGAGAGGGTGGAAGGCAAGAAAGAGCAGCTGAGGACAGCCCAAGCTGTGGGGCTGCCTGGCACTGCTGCTGTGCTGGGAGACTGCCCCTCCACCTCTGCACACAGGCACTGCCCTGCAGCTCCACAGAAGCCTTGGAGGAAGCAACTGAGACAAGCAACTCAGGAGGAAGGAATGCAGAGAAACAGGGTACTTTATTGTTGAACACCCAGGAAGCACAGCTCCTCATGTCTGCAGCCTCTGGGTCACAGCAGACAGGACAACACTGAACCAGAAATGGTCTGAAGAAAGACATTTGTGTGGGAACAACATTCTCACAAGGGGAACAACACCAGCAGCAGACAGAACTGGGTCTGCACTGAGTGGCATCAGAACTGCTCTGCAGGAGAAAACAAAGTTTATTGCTTCTGAAAGCATCCAGGGATCAGTTGGCACAGGGCAGCCTTGAGCTCCTGGTTCCTCAGGCTGTAGATGAGAGGGTTCACTGCTGGAGGCAGCACTGAGTACAGAACTGACACCACCAGGTCCAGGGTGGGGAGGAGATGGAGGAGGGCTTCAAGTAGGCAAAGAAGCCAGTGGTGAGAAACAGGGAGACGACAGCCAGGTGAGGGAGGCAGGTGGCAAAGGCTTTGTGGCGTCCCTGCTGAGAGGGGATCCTCAGCACTGCCCTGAAGATCTGCACATAGGACACCACAATCAACACAAAACAGACAGATCCTAAGGACACACCAATGAAAATTACCCAAAGTTCCCTGAGGTAGGATGTGGAGCAGGAGAGCTTGAGGATCTGGGGGATTTCACAGAAGAACTGCTCCACAGCATTGCCCTGGCAGAGGGGTAGGGAAAATGTATTGGCTGTGTGCAGCAGAGCAGTGAGAAAGCCACAGCCCCAGGCAGCTGCTGCCAGGTGGAGGCAAACTCTGCTGCCCAGGAGGGTCTCATAGTGCAGGGGTCTGCAGATGGCAACGTAGCGATCGTAGGACATGGTGGTGAGGAGAAAATACTCTGCATCAATTAGGAATATGAAAAAGAAGAGCTGGAGAACACATCCTGCATAGGAGATGTCCCTGGTGTCCCTCAGGGAATTGGCCATGGATTTTGGCACAGTGGTGGAGATGGCACCCAGATCAAGGAGGGCGAGGTTGAGGAGGAAGAAGTACATGGGGGTGTGGAGGTGGTGGTCCCAGGCTATGGTGGTGATGATGAGGCCATTGCCCAGCAGGGCAGCCAGGTAGATGGCCAGGAAGAGGCAGAAGTGCAGGAGCTGCAGCTGCCTTGTGCCTGGGAATGGCAGGAGGAGGAAGTGGCTGATGGAGCTGCTGTTGGACATCTGCTGCCTCTGGCCTTGGAGACCTGTGCAAGGAGGGAAAGGCAGTGACAAGTTAGGGCACACTTCTCTCAGCCTCATTGTAAGCCCTGTCCCTGAGCTGCAGGAGGAATGAACAGGAGTCCCCATGGAAAGGTGGAGAAACAGGCACCAGCTCTGCAGTTGTGCAGAGACAATGAAGGGAAGAGAGAAAGGCAGAGGGGCTGGGGGTGAATCATTCTCCTTTCCCTGCTCAGCTCTCTGCAGCTCACAGGATGGAACTGAAGGGCTTTTGTCCTCCTTCTGTGTGCACACTCCAGGAGACTTCAGATGAATGTCAGATGCCATGGTAGTAATTTCTGACCTGGAGCCCAGAGCTTTGAGGGCACTGCCTCTGCTGGGTAGAAGAGGAGAGCAAAAGGTTGCATTGGGAAATGTGTCTGCAGTGCAGAGAATGGCACAGAGGAGCCTGATCCCCCTTGCCAGGGCATCCCTGACAGCTGATCCCTCTCCCCCCATGCCCAAGTACCTGCTGCCTGCAGCTGTCCAATCCAGGAGATGGTTTCTGTGCCCAGATCTCCTCCCTGTCTCTGCTGACAGAGCTATTCCAACTGCTGTGTGCTCAGCTCTGCCCTGCAGACCCCTCCCAGCAGCAGAACACTGCCCAGGGGCAGCTCTGGGTGTGCAGGGGCTCAGGAACAGCTCAAAGGCTAATAAGAGTCTTCTCCACAGTGGAGAAACAAACTCTAGTCTCACCCAGCACACCACAGTGATCAACATTCAAAGCCAAGACTCCTTCCCTTCCAGCAAAATGCTGCCTTGATGCTCTTCTGGAAAGCCTCCTCAGAAATGCCCAGGGGGGAGCTAGAACTGTGAGCAGCTCTGGCCAAGGCAGCTCCCTCCCCACAGCAGAAGGACCCTGCCCTGACAGAGCTATCTCCTGCCACTCACAGCTTCTCCCCACAGCAGTGTGTGGAGCTCCTGGGTAGGCTGAGAGCTGAGCCTGGCAGGCAGCAGAGTCCCTGCCCCAGCACACAGCCCCTGGGCTGCAGGGACCCTGCTCTGAAGGACAGCCCTCACCACCCCTGCCTGCACCCCAGGCCTCCACAGCTCTTCAGAAAAGCCTGAAAAGAGCCTCTGCACAGGAAGATTTCCTTCCAGCCCCCCAGCAGCTGTGGCTGTGCCAGCTTTAGGAGATGTCTCCAGGAGCTGCAGCTGCACTGCCCTGCCCCCACAGACTCACCCTGTCAGGGACTGCAGTGACTTCTCCTCCTGTCAGCTCTCAGTCACCCTCCTGGACACCTCCAAGCTCTCTTTGCCTTCTTCATCTTGCTGAGATCCACTGGCAGTGCCCTCAGCCCTGCTGTGCAGAGCAGAGGAGCTGCTCCTGGGCACAGCTGACACTTTTCATTGCTGCCTACTTTTTCCAGCAGCTCCCTCCAGCCACGGAGCTCAGCCCAGCTGAGCAGCAGAGGACCAACCCAAGGGCAATTGAATGACCCTCTGGGGGCTTTGGTGCCAGGTAAACATCAGAGACTGAGAGGGAGATGATGAAACCTCTCCAGAAGTTGAAGTCACTTTCAAACTCTGAAGTTTCTTCTCTTGTTGATGGGTCCCAGTGAGGACACTGCTGGGAAAGTGTCTGCAGGCTGTGGTTGGAGCAGAGAACTGGAGGCAGTGCTGAGAGGTCAGGACAAGCAGAGGGAAGATGTCTGTGATGCTGAGCAAACCTGGAGGTGTTTCATTAATGCAAAGGGTCAAGCCCTGGGCCCTGGCCCCTGGACAGGCAGATCCTGTTCCTCACTCACCCCTCAGGCTGCTTCCTGGAGCAGTGAGATGTGGCGAGGATCAATGTCAAGGGCAGGACTATGGCACAACCCCTCCCAGGCTCCTGAGGATGGACAAGAAGGCAACGAGGCCCCAGGGCTGGAAGGAGGAGTTGTCTCCTCAGAGGCATCAGTGGCACAGACCACAGCCAGAACCAAAGGCAGGAAGAGCTTGGCTGTGCCAGGAGCCTTTCAGCTCTCCCACAGCCCTCTGTCATCTGCCCCTCAGGCTGTCCTCTGCTGCTGCATCAGCTGAGCCTCTTTCCCTGCAGGCTGTAGTCACCCAGCCAGCTGCCCCACCTTGCTGCCACCTTCCTTTGCTGCTCTCTCTCCATCCTCCCTGGCTGTTCCTTGAGATATCAAGTCTTGAGCTGATCCAAGGTGCTGCTGGGTGACGTCTTGCACCACAGCACTGCCCTGGCAGTGACATTTCTTCCTCCTCATGTCCAGTCTGGGCTTCTCCCGCTCCACATTGTGGCTTTATTTCTTTCTCCTGCTGCTCTTCACCAGTCAGGGAATCTTCTCATGTCTCAAAGCACTCTCATGCTGCTCCTCCACTCTTCTCATTCTCCACACCACTGGGCTTAGGCACTTCAGCCACTACCTAGTGGTCATATGTCAGATGCCTTCAAATCCCTGGTGAAAGGACAGTGGATTTAAACTGAAAGAAGGGAGAGCTAGATCAGATAGAAGGAGGAAATATTTTATGGTGAGGGTGGCAGGACACTGGAAAAGGTTACCCAGAGAAAGGGAGAAGAGAAGGTTCTGAGGAGACCTTATTGTGACCTTCCAGTATCTGAAGGGGGCTACAAGAAAGCTGGGGAGAGACTTCTTTGGGTGTCAGGGAGTGACTGGGGGGGAAATGGAACAAAAGTAGAACTGAGTAGATTCAGACTGGATATTAGGAAGAAGTTCTTCCCCATTAGAGTTGTGAGACACTGGCACAGGTTGCCCAGGGAGGGGGTGGAAGCCTCATCCCTGGAGGTTTTGAAGGCCACGCTGGATGTGACTCTGAGTAACCTGCTCTAGTGTGAGGTGTCCCTGACCATGGCAGGGGGGTTGGAGCTGGATATCCCAGGAAGCTGAGTTAGTCTGTTCCACTCCCCCTCTTTGTCCAAGCCTATAAAGGGGAGAGTACAGCAACCCTTTGGGGCTCTTTTGCTTCTGCCTCACCAGGAAGAGAGGACTAAGAGAGTCACTGCTGGCTTCCTGCCTCTCTGCCACGTGGTCAGGCCTGGTCTTTCTCCTGCTGCATCCACCTTTCTCCAAAGGACTGTTGTTTTGTCTATCTCCCCATCCCTCCTTGTTCCTTACCCTTGTGAGCCCTTCCTGTTACAGTTCTAGGTGTGTATATATATGTATTTTAAAGACAACTTTTACCTCTCTGCTTCCAAACCGACTCCAAATTATTTCTCAGTGGATTTCAGCCTTCCCTTTTTTTCCTCTCTATTGGGAAGAGGAGGGGGGAGTGGGGGAGGGATTCTCAGCTTTGCCCCCATCTGAGCTCTTAAATCCCAGTTGAGGCTCAAACCACCACACTGCAGCAGCTGATAACCAGACAAGGCCACAGGTTCCACCTTGGAGAGTGCTGCAATGCAAGCTGAGGCTCCCTGTGTGACTGCACCCAGAGATTATGGAATGGGTTGAGAGTTTTGTGGCTCTGCTGCTGGACAGAGCCCCTGAGGATGAGTGAGGCAGCAGTTCAGAGCCAGAAGAGCATGCATGGCCCCCATAACTCTGGGACAGTGCTGGCAGGAGTTGAATGTGCTGTAGGCATGGCAGCTGGCTGAGGAACTGTGACCACCTCTGAGACTGGAAAGGCAATAAAGCTGCCAGGGTAACAGAGAAGTTTGGAGCTCCCCCAGCTTTTGAGACCTTCAGAGCCTGGGAGGTGTTGCTGGCAGCCATGGTGGTGACTTTCTCTTTGCTTTTCTTATTTCCTACTTTCCCTCCTCTTCTGTATTTCTAACATTCCTCCTGCCCATGCAGGTGAAGCACAAGCCAGGGGCTTTGCTCAACCAGCTACTTGGTTCCTTCTTGGTTGCAGGGTCTGTAAAAGAACCTCCTGCTCTGCAGAAGCAGATCAGGATGCTAAGGCTCAATGCAGGGAGATCACTCCCCTAGTGCAGGTAGCCCACACTCCTAATGCAGTCCCAGATGCACCTGGCCTTGTTCATGGTGAGCATTCACTGGTGGCTCCTCTTGCATCCCTGGAAGTGCCCAGGTCCATGTCTTCAGGGTCCCTACTCAGCCAGTCAGGTCCCAGCCTGCCCTGATAGGTGGGTGGCTTCTTCTTCCCCTCCAGGAAGGAACCAGGACAAGCTGCAGTGGTCAGTTACAGGCACAGCCAGGGAAGTGATCTCTTTATGCAGGACCAGCTGCTTGATTCCCATTTCCCTCTCTTTTCCCATTCTTGTTCCCTCATAAACCACCTTGACCCCACTTTGTCCCTTCCTTGCATCTTTTCCTACACAGCCCATGGTAAGTCTTGCCAGCCCCAAAGACACTTTCTACCTTCTCATCAGTGATCTCAGACTGTTCAGATTGCTCCCATCCTCCATTGGCCAGGCCATCATGGGAGCCTCTTCTACTGATATACTTGGGGAAACATTCACAGAAGTTGAAAATGTCTTTGAATTGACAATTTTTACCCTTCATTACATCATTATTATTATTGTGTTGTTATCATTATCATTATCATTATCATTATCATTATCATTATCATTATCATTATCATTATCATAATTTCTCCAAAACCTTGGCAACTTATGGCCAAGACATAGTAATTATTTCTTTTTTGTGAAGGTGTTGGGGACCAGGTCAGAAGAGAACAGCCCCATGGTGCATGTAACTCTCTGCAATCCCATGGAGAGCTAGTTTGGGATATTAGGATCAAAGAATCATGGAAAAGAGCTCTAGTTCAGCCATCCAGCCGTGGCAGGGGCATCTTGCACTAGTTCAGGTTGAATAAACATCCTGACCTTGGGCAATTCCAGGGATGAGACCTTCCCTTCTCTGGGCAACTGTTCCAGTGCCCTCTACCTTCACTGCAAAATATTTCTTCCTTATATCCAATCTCAGTCTCCCCTGTTGCAGTTCAAAGCCACTGCTCTTTCTCCAGACACTACAGAACTTGCTAAAACTTCTCTTTCGTGGCCTGTGACCTCTGCACTTCCATCTGCAAACACCTTGGAGAGTGCCCAGAGATCTCCCAAGATGGGAGCACATGATAGAGCTGAAGGCTGTGGGTTCAGTGGTGTGGAGACTGAGTTCAGCAGAGGAGCAGCCTGAGAGTGCTTGAAGGGTGCTTTGAGACTACTTCATAGTGACCAACTGCAAGAGCAAGAAACAAAGCCATGAGGTGCAGCTGGGGAGGTCAAGACTGGATATGAAGAGAAAGAAATGTCATTGCCAGGGCAGTGCTGTGGTGCAAGACATGCCCCAGCAGGAGCCTGGAGCACTCAAGGCTTGGAGTTTCAAGGAACAGCCAGGGAGGATGGAGAGAGAGCAGCAAAGGAAGGTGGCAGCAAGGTGGGGCAGCTGGCTGGGTGACTACAGCCTTCAGGGAAAGAGGCTCAGCTGATGCAGCAGCAGAGGACAGCCTGAGGGGCAGATGACAGAGGGATGAGGAAGAGCTGAAAGGCTCCTGGCAGAGCCAAGCTCTTCCTGCCTTGGATTCTGGATGTGGTCTGTGCCATTGCTGCCTCTGAGGAGACAACTCCTCCTTCCAGCCCTGGGGCCTCATTGCCTCCTTGATTGCTTCCTTGTCCTTCCTCAGGAGGCTGAAAGGGATTGTGCCATAGTCCTGCCCTTGGCATTGCTCCTGTCTGTATCTTAATGTGCCAGGAAGAGCTCTGAGGGGTGAGTGAGGGACAGGAGCTCCCTTAACAGTGCCTGGGGGCAGGGCTTGACCCTGTGCATTAATGAAACACCTCCAGGTTTTCTCAGCATCAGAGAGACTTTCCTCTGCTTGTCCTGACCTCTCAGCACTGCCTCCAGTTCTCTGCTCCAACCACAGCCTGCAGACACTTTCCCAATAGTGTCCCTCACTATTAACACTGCAGAAAACTTCTGGATGCAATATTCCAGGTGTGGCCTCACCACGGCAGAGTAGAGTAGAGGGGGAGGAGAACCTCCCTCTGTCTGCTGGACAAACTTCTCTGAATCACCCCAGGATCCCATTGGCCTCCTTGGGCACCAGGGCACATTGCTGTGCCATGCAGAACTTGTTATCCACCAGGACTCTCAGGTCTCCTCTCCAGCAGATCACCTCCCAGCCTATACAGCTGCAGTTTATTCTTCCTTCCCAGATGCAGAACTGAGCAGGATCATTGGACAAGAGGATGTGCAAGGATCTCTTGCACAAGTGTACCAGGACAGATACAGCAGGTCCTCTGAGGAAGGCTTCTCCACTCAAAGCCTTGGTAGGAAATCTGCCAGATGGATCTGGTGAAACTTTGATCTGCTCAGGCTCTGGCCACAAGGAGGCTGAGGGCTGAGGGTGCAATCCTGTGCTCAGTTGGTTCTCAGGAACTCACCACTCAGTAGGAAGCCAAGGACTGGGAAGGGGGAGGTGAGGCCACTTCTACCTCCTGAGAGGATTGGCCAACAGCAGGAACACAGCTGGGAAAGGGACTGTGAGGTCAGGTGTGTCTGCAGGAGTTGCTAGGGCAGCCCTGGGCTCATGGCTGGCAGATGGGCAGAGTGATCTGTGAGATGGCCTCTGCCAAAGGGCCTGGGCTGACTGCAGGAAGGGGCTGATGGGTTGGTTGCTGTGTCTCTGCTGCCTGAGGACCTGATGGGACAGAAGCAGGCACAGGGCTTGGTGCTGTCCAGCCAAGAAACTGCAAGGCCAGCAGCCTTGGGAGCTCCTGCTGAGGTAGGCAAGAGCAGGAGAGAGGAACACTGCCAGATGGTGCAGCCTGGCAGGTGGAGAGTGGCCATGAGGAGCAAGAAACCTCTCTCAAAGGGCAGTGCTGTGGCCTGGGAAGTTCTGCAGGAGGAGTCTGGGATCAGCCCTTCTCTTTGTGTCCCCAGGAGCAGAGGGTGAGTGTGGGCAGGTGTCAGTGAAGGCATGGGAAGGCCAAGGGGGGAAGTGAGAGGAGTGTCTGCAGCCTGCAGGGCAGGAGAAGCAGCTGTGAGACAGGGCAGGACAAAGCTGTGGGAGAGCTGGCCAAGGGCAATGGCAGTGGTGGGAGTGATGAAGGGAAGCCAAGGCTGTGCCCTCTTGACTCTGGCAATTCTCTGTCCCCAAGGACTGTGAGGAGATGTTGTCCTAAGGCACTGAGAGGGCCTCACTGCCTCTGTCCAGAGCCCCAGGAAGGCTGGGGACTGTCAGGCCCTTGTCCTCCACTCAGCATCACAAACCCTACAGGGATGCTAAAGGAAGGCTGGAGAGGGACTTTTCATGAGGGTGTCTGGTGACAGGGCAGGAGGGAAAGGTTTGAAGGTAAGGAAAAGTAGATTTAGACTGGGCCTTAGGATGAAGTTCTTCAGTTGGCCAGGGTTGTGGAACTCTGGAATAGGCTGTCCAGGTAGGATGCCCTCTCCTGAGGTTGTTGAAGGCCAGGCTGGATGAAGCCTTGAGCAGCTGAGTCTATAGGAGAGGCATCCTTGCCTATGGCAGGGAGGTTGGAGCAGATGAGCTCTGAGGTCCCTTCCAGCCTAGGCCCTGCTATGCTGCTATGAAACCCACCCACCCCCACTGCACCTGAAGAGCCTTGACCCACACATGAAGGACAGGATCTGCCTGCCCAGGAGCTGTGCTCAGCCTTGGCCTTTGTGCTGCAGAACCCAGAGCCAGAGTTTGCTCTCCTGCACTTTGCCTTTGCCTGCTGCAATCACAGCCTCTCCTGAGCTGCTCTAACGAGTCCCTGGGAGGCTTTGGCAGTAACAAGCCTCAGTGGGGCCAATCAGTGCTTCAAGGTACCTTGTGTTTTGCTTCTGACTTCTTGCACAGTTTCTTCACTCTTCTCTCAGTACCTGAGGTCATGGAATGATCCCAAGTGCCTGAGGAGCTCTTTGTGTCTTTGTTGTTCACTTCCAGATTTCATAGTGCACCTCTCAAGGCTCAGATTTGAGGGAAACTATTTGGTTCCTTCTCAGATGAGGGCAGAGGTGACAGCAGCATCCACCAAGCCAGAATGATGCAGGCTGTCTGCTCAGGAGGTCTGGACTGGGAGGAGAAGCTGTCCTTTGAGGGCTGACACTGAGTGGACAACTTTGCTCCCCACCCTCCCAACCCCCCATTGCTGTCCCTGCCCACCTGGGCCTTCCATCCCTGCTCCTTGCATCAGACTTCTCCACTGCTCTCTGCAGCTGGAGCTCACAGCTCCATGGAACCAGCTGCCCCCTGCTCTCCTTAGAGAACTGCCTGCACACAGCCACAGAAGAATTGTTGCTCTTTTGAAGCAGAGCAAAGCCAAGGCTGAGAAAGTTCCCTCAGCAGTTGTTGTGAAGTGGTTATTAAATTTATGAATATGAAATATGAATTATGAAAATATTAATTTTATTAATTATCAAATTATTAATAACCGATGAATCAACAACTTATATACATGTTCTAGTGCACGTTCGTGAAATACATTCCGTAAGTGGCTTAGTGTTATGATCAGAACTTAATTAAACTACCTACAGACTATTCCTATGGTTTATAAAATGAAGGGTGCAGTTCCGCCGCTTGGCCACTAGATGGCGACTCAGCGGAACGCGGGCGGCTTCTGGCTATGTACAACAATATTGCAATCTTTCTGTGCATCAGCGATGACTGCTACACGCGGATACTTTGAGCTGAGTGCTAGTGGGTGGAAAGCACGTGGGAGATACTCTGTAGCTGTTGTTTGTAGCGAGGTTAGGGTCTGGCTGACTACTGCCGCTGGACTGGTTCCTAGTAGAGGTGAAACGGTGGTGTTGGGTATTATCTCCTCTCTCCGCAGCAGTGGAGAAGGAATAATGGAACCTGGGCTTAGCTCGGAAGCAGGTTCCCTTCAGGACTCGGTCGGTTCCCTCCAGACAATAGGGATAGGTCCTGGTTGGGTTCGGCCCATAGGGCCTTGGTGGTCTGTTTTGGTTGGATCTGTTTTGGAAAGACCTGTTTTGGAATGACATTCTTGGAGGACGTCTATTCCTCACAGAGGAATACAATAATACAATACAATACAATACAACAGGTTGGAAGAGACCTTCAAGATCATCACGTCCAACCCATCAACCAATCCAATCCACCTAAATACAATACAGTACAATACAGTAAAATACAGTACAATACAGTACAATACAACCCACCTAAACAACTAAAAAACTAACCCATGGCACCAAGCACCCCATCAAGCCTCTTCTTGAACACCTCCAATGAAGGTGACTCCACCACTTCCACAGGCAGCTGATTCCAGTGGGCAATCACTTTCTCGGTATAGAACTTCTTCCTAAGATCCAGTCTAAAAACTGCCCTGGCGCAGCCTGAGACTGTGTCCTCTGTTCTGGTACTGGCTGCCTGGGAGAAGAGACCAACCTCTGCCTGGCTACAACCTCCCTTCAGGTAGTTGTAGAGAGCAAGAAGGTCACCCCTGAGTCTCCTCTTCTCCAGGCTAAGCAACCCCAGCTCCCTCAGCCTCTCCTCATAGGGCTTGTCTTCCAAACCCCTCACCAACTTTGTTGCCCTTCTCTGGACACGCTCCAGTAAGACAACCTCCTTCCTAAACTGAGGGGCCCAGAACTGGACACAGGACTCAAGGTGCGGCCAAACCAGTGCAGTGTACAGGGGCAGAATGACCTCCCTGCTCCTGCTGGCCACACTATTTCTGATGCAGGCTAGGATGCCATTGGCCTTCTTGGCTGCCTGGGCACACTGCAGGCTCATGTTCAGCCTACAATCAACCAGCACCCCCAGGTCCCTCTCTGCCTGGCCACCCTGGAGTTGGCCCTGGGAGTCGGCTTGCATGGCAGGGCGGGGCGATGGTTGCCGGTAGGCGGGTTCAGAGGTTCCCGGTCGGACAACAATAGCTATGGGGTCGGCACCGTGGCGACGGATCTCGGGGCTGAGGTAAACAGCCTCGGAGAGAGAATGCGGCTGCGCTGAGCTGCGGCTTCTCCGTTACTGGGCTTAAAGGCACAGCGGGACGATCGGGGTAGTCCCGGGTTTGGTGCAGTATAGGCACGACCAGTGCTTTAGTCTTCCCTGCGGTTACAGGGCTTGGAGCGGCACACGTGGCGGCTCTTCTCCCGCTATGGCGGGGCTAGGTATATGCGGACTTAGTCTCTATCAAGTCCCTTCTCCCCGACAGCTGGGCAGATCTTACCCTCGGGGGCCAGTCCAGTCCTCCGGTAGCACGGTGGGCTCTCCCGGTCGGTACGACTGTCTGTGGCGACGCTGGCTTCTCGGGCTCGGCGAAGGTCCTCCCTCTGGGATGATCCTCACGATCAAAGTGCTTCTCACGATGCAGAGGCTTCAGTATGCGTGCATGTGTGATAGAAGCTAGTAACAATAAGCTCAATGGCAGAGGCTGTGGCTCAAGAGCTTCTCTCTCGAGCAAGTACAGAGACAAAGTGAAAGAGGGGGCAAGTTGTTTACCCACAGGGGTAATACTTATAGATTCCTCGAGGCTGGGTTTGACCAATGGGCACTCTCATAGGCAACTGGCTTCAGCCTATAGAAAGCGTGAAGCTAGAATTATGCCCATACTTGGTGATCGCACAAGCACTGCATGCGCTGAGTGCGTGCTGGCCTGGCTAATGCCTTGGCTTTTGTCTTCCTCCTGAAGGAGGGGAAACTGGTCCACATGCAGGGACCAGATCTAGTATCTGGGCAGAATGTGCCTTCACCACACAATCTTACCTAGACCCAACACAAGATGTTTCCACGTGAAGACCTTATTACATTACACAGTGACATATATGTTTCTAATGCAGTGTTGTCACACTCTGATTGGTTACATTTCTACTGCCATGCCTTAAGCAAAGCATACAATAGGTTAATGCTAGCAAACAAGCTTCTGAACAGATCCAGCCCAGTCCTGCTGGTCTTTCTTTTCAGTTCCTGATAAGGTGTACATCCCTGGACTCAAGACCAAACATAGCTGTCCCAAAGCTATCTGAAAACAACCCTTCTCCTACACCACCACTGCTTATCAGATGGAGGCTTTGGTGAAAACATTTCTGCTGCTGTTCATGTATGAAAACCTTGTTTCAGATGTGGGCAGCTGGGACATTAGAAGAAAACTTGTCCACAAAAAGGTAGCAGCAATAATGGGTATGGGAGCCTGTTCCTCTCTGGCCCCTGTGCATGGTATGGTAAGAATGAAACCTCCCTAAAGATGGCTGCTTTGGGTTTAATAACCAAGACAACCTCCTCCTCTGAGAAATAATTTGGGAAACAGGAAGCAGAGGGCCATGGGAGCGTGCACACAGACATAAGTGCCTCCCCACGGCACCTCTCAGGCCTATGGGGTCACTTGTCAGCAAGAACCAGCAGCAGCACCGCAGTGGATGTCAGCACAGACATTTCACTCACTGTAACAGATGAAAAGCTGCATAAAGGCACATGGACCTGTGGGACATGGGCTAAGGGCCTTGCTGTTAGGAAGATCTAGCACTACCTTACGAGGACCTTTTTTGCTCCCAGGGGCAATGGATTCTGATTGCCAAGGACAAATCTCTGCCATGCTGTGGACGCTGTCCCTCCAGTAACTATCCCTGCAGGGAGTCGAATCGCACAGTTAGTGCCTTTTACTGCACAGGTCCTGGCAGCTGAAGCCCAGGAAAGGGGAACCTGAGGTTTCAGTTCCACAGGGAAGCCTGAAGGCTTTTGGGCACTGACTATTCTGACTGCTCAGCCAATAATGGCGTGTATCCTCAGAGCAGAGAGTGAACAGCCTAAAGAGGTGACAGTTAAGGGGATGATGATACAGGTGTGGATGTTACAATCATATCCTCCACGCATTGGCCTTCGTCCTGGTTGACAATGTCCACATCAGCTGCTGTGGCAGGAGTTGGTGGCACAACAACCAGTCACCAAAGTGTGCTCCCTGTCCAGGTAGTCAGCCCTGAGGGGCAAGTGGCTGCTGTTCATCCTCACATAGCTGCAGTGCCTTTGAATCTATGGGACTGAGAGGTCTTAAGTATGTGGGGAGTGAATATCACTGCCAATGCCCAGGATTTTTAGTAGGGGCCACTGTGATTGAGGACACATGTAGGCCTATTATCCCATTACAGTGGCTAACATTGACCCTTGTGTGGATGGATCAGTGGCCCCTACCCAATGAAAAATGCAGAGCCATCAAAGAACTGCTTAAGGAACAGCTGCAGCAAGCCCATTTAGAGCCATCTCAGGGCCTGTGGAATACCCTGGTCTTGTAATTAAGAAAAAATCAGGGAAGTGGAGGCTGCTTCAGGACTGGAGACAAGTGAATAATGCACTGGAAAGTATGGGTTCTTCACAGCCTGGAATGCCCTCACCAGCAATGATGCCTGAGAAATGGAATATCTGTGTTACTGGTTTGAAGGATTGTTTCTTTACCATCCAGCTGCATCCCAATCCAATTTGCTTTCACAATCCCTGTGACTAACGATAATGAACCCAGTCAGAGGTATCAGTGGACTGTGTTGCCTCAAGGCGTGAAAAAACAGCCCCACAATTTGTCAGTGGTATGTAGCACAGGCATTATCACATGTCAGAGCACAATATCACACCATGTAGTGCTACCAACACATGGATGCTGTGCTAATTGCTACACAGACAGAGGCCATGCTGAGTGCAGTTGTGCCTGATGTGACAAAAGCATTGAGGAAATAAGGGTTAGAAATAGCCCCAGAGAAGGTGCAGCACCAAGCACCTTGGAAATATTTGGGACTAAAAATCTTAGCTCAAGCAATGCAGCCACAAGTGATACAAATTCAGCAATCTGTGACCACCCTTCATGATTTGCAGAAATTACTGGGAACCATAAACTGGGTAAGACCCTTGCTAGCTCTTAGCACAACCCTGCCAGCTCCCTTATTTGATTCACTGAAGGGAGACCCTGACCTTTTATCTCCACGAGGCTTGGCTGCAAAAGCACAACCTGCACTGCAGCAAGTGGAGCTCGCCATGGCCATGGGAACAAGCCCATCGGGTAGCAGAAGCAGCACCTGTCAGCATTTCTGTGCTTATCTCCCAAGGGCATCCTCCAGCTCTCACAGCACAATGGAATGGACACTGGCCACATCCTTTGCATTTTCTGGATTGGGTCTTTTTACCATTTCCCCCCTGGGAGTGCTGGCAGCAAGTTCTGCATGGGACAGCAACGTGCCCTGGGAGCCAAGAAGGCCAATGGGATCCTGGGGTGCATTAGGAGGAGCGTGTCCAGCAGATCCAGGGAGGTTCTCCTCCCCCTCTACTCTACACTGGTGAGGCCCCAACTAGAATATTGCATCCAGTTCTGGGCTCCCCAGTTCAAGAGGGACAGGGATCTGCTGAAGAGAGTCCAAGGGAGGCCTTCCAGGATGATGAAGGGGATGCAGCACTGCCTGGAGAGGAGAGGCTGAGAGCCCTGGGGCTGTTTGGTCTGGAGAGGAGAAGACTGAGAGGGGATTTAATAAATGTTTATAAATATCTGAGGGCTGGGGGTCAGGAAGGAAGGGACAGGGACAGGCTCTGCTCAGTGGCACCCTGGGATAGGACAAAGGGCAACAGCTATAAACTCCAGCACAGGAGGTTCCACCTCAACAGGAGGAGGAATTTCTTCACTGTGAGGGTCACAGAGCACTGGAACAGGCTGTCCAGATGGGTGGTGGAGTCTCCTTCTCTGGAGACTTTCCAGACCCATCTGGATGCCTTCCTGGGCATCCTGTACTAGATTCTATGGTCCTGGTCTGGCAGGAGGGTTGGACTCCTTTTGGAGGTCCCTTCCAACCCCTAACATCCTGTGATCCTGTGACATTTCTGTGTGTGAGTGCAGCACAAACCTCAGTGCCCCAGGGAGACTCCTCTCAGGTGTCCTGCACAGGCTCATTGCAAATGTTGCTGTCTGCTCCTATCACCCTTCCAGGGCTGTGCCCTGAAATGTGCACAGAGCCAGCAGAGAGGTTCTTGCTCTTTGGCAAAGGCATCTTCAGGAAGGCCAAGAAGGAGGCTGGGGCAAACGCTAGGCTGGTCACCCTCAGCATAGTCGTGGTGCTGGGTCAAAAGTGACAGGTCAGACACTGCAGGCCCTTGCAGGACAAGAGAGAGATCACCAAACCTGTCTGGGGAGGGGCAAGAAGGGCATGTTTTGTGCCTGGACCTTAGCCAGGCCTCTGCCATCATCTCTGTAGAGCCAGACTGGTGATAGCAAGAATCAAGGAATGGATGAGGTGTTGGGTGGGAAGGTGGGTGGTGGATCAAGCCCAAATGTCACCAGGGCAGAGTTCTCCTGGCAGCCACTTCCTGGTGGCATCCCCCAGGGCAAGCCCTTGGGCCAGCACTGTGCAATCTCTTCATCAGCTCCCTGCACCTTCTGACTCAGAGCCACCACAGCCTCTTTGGGGATGAGGCCAAACTGGGCACAGGCCTTGAGTGACCTCCTCTGCTTACCCCTGCCCTGAGCAGGATCATTGGACAAGATGATGTGCAGGGACCTCTTCCACAGATCACCAGGACAGAGCCAACAGCTCCTCTGAGGAAGGTTTCTCCACTCAGAGCCTTGGTAGGAAATCTGCCAGATGGATTGGATGAAACTTTGATCTGCTCAGGCTCTGGCCACAAGGAGGCTGATGGTTGGGTGTGGGATCAGGCGGTCAGTTGTGTCTCAGGAGCTCATCATTCAGTAGGAAGCCAATGAGTGTGAAGGGGCTGTGAGGTCACTTCTGCCTGGGGAGGGGATTTGGTCAACAGCAGGAACACAGCTGGAAAGGGACTGAGAGGTCTGTTTCTGTCTGTGATGAAGAGGTTATTAATTTATTAGTATGAAATATGAATAATATTATTTTAATTAATTATTAAAATTATTCATAAACGATTAATCACTATTTTATATAGATTATCTAGTGAACAACTGTGAAATACATCCCATCAGTGGTTTAGTATTTATAATTAGGACTCAATCAGGATATTTACAGAGTTAATTTCTATTACTCTAACGCAGGCTGCAATTCCTCTGCTTGTGCACCAGGTGGCGACTCGACAGGACTATGGCCACTGCTAACTATATGCAGAGATATTACACTGTGTATCAGAGGATTGGCCTGGAAAGATTATCCTGCTAGACTCGGGTGCTTTGAACTGACTGTTAGTGAGTGAAAAGCAGGTGGAAGGTACTCTGTGTCTTTTTTTGTAGCAAGGTTAGGTTCTGGCAGACTGCTGACTCCTGGCTGGTCCAGACAGTTACAGTGGGTGGAATCTTCTCCCTTCCGTGGCAGCAGAGTGAATGGATCTCAGCTAAGCTGTACAGCAGGTTCCCTTTGCAGGACTCAGGTGGCTCTCTCTGGATGGCAGGGAGTGGTCCTGCGAGGCTGGCCTGGCAGGGCCGGTAGGGCTGGTCCCAGGATGGGGTCGGCCCTCACAGAGTCAGCCTGCACAGCAGGGCAGGGCCACGGTTCTCTGTAGGCAGGCTTGGAGGTTTCTGATCTGGTACAATGGCAGATGGGCCTGGACCCGGCAGAGGTCAGGTTAATGGCAACAGACTTTGGGTCTGGCATGGATGGCCCCGGGGAAGAGGCACAGGTGCATGAAGCAGCAGCTTCCCCTTTGCTTGGCTCGAAGGAGCGGCAGGACCCTTATCGACGCAGTCCCGGCTTTGGGGCACAGGGCATGAACTGTGCTCTGGATTCCCCTGGGGTTCACAGGGCATGGAGTGGCAGAAGTAGCAACTCCTCTCCTGTGATGGCAGGGTTACACAGGCATGAGGCTGACACTGCTCCTGCTCTCTGAGCTGACACACACAGGGTTGTGCCTCTTGTCAGTCTGCTGCTTCAGGCTGAGGCAGACGTTTGCGCTGCTGGACTCAGCTAAGTCCCTTCCCCGGCAGCTGGGCAGATCTTACCCTCAGGGGTCCAGTCCTCTTGAAGGCACATTGGGCTCTTCCAACTGGTGGGATTTGCAATGCAATGCAGTAGTTTCTCAGGCTCAGTGAAGGTCCCTCCTCAGGAGATCCTCTCAGGGCTGAGGCTCAACAGGCCTGCCTGGCTGCTGGCTTCTCCTCTTCGTGCAGAGGCCACTAGTTTGCTTGCATATATGAGAAAGACAATGGCATGAGCTCAGTCTAGAGCAAGGAGAGAGAACACAGTGAAAGAGGACAATGTATTTACAAGCTGGGGCAATATTGATAGGTTCCTGGAGGCTGGATGTGGCCAATGGGCACTCTCGTAAACAACCGGCTGCAGCCTATGGGAGGGCGTGAAGCTGGAATTATGCCATGCTTGGCATCAGCACCAGCATCCCATGCCATGGGGGTGTGCAGGGGTCTGTGCCACCTTGGCCTTTTGTGACCGGTTGAGGCTATGCCTTTAAGAAAGAGACAGTTGCTGAACACTCTGGCTGAATGGTTTTGATATTTAAACAAAACCAAGATAGTCTAAACTAATTTCATTGTAGATTGTAGAATGCAATTTTAAGTTTGGTTCTGTTAGTTCAGTCTGGTCTGGGTTCAGGCTGGGGGCAGTCTGTGCTTCTCTGTCCTGTGGGCTGGACGGCTTCTCTCTTTCTGAAGCAGGAGTGACCTTGGTTAACAAAACTAACCAGATAAGAAAACTAATTCTTGCATTCACTTTTTGAGCTAACAGAATTTTTCTTCCTTAATTGCCTTTCTCTCTCTCTCTACCCTTTTTGGGAAAAAGGGGAGGTAGGGAGGGAGAGAGGGGGGTTCAGGGAACCCCCCTGGTCGGCTGGAGGGAAAAGGCTTTTCTGCATTACGTTCATTGCTGTGTATTACTGTATATATTGCAAATATTGTATATTTGTGTATATATTCATTGCATTTCATTTATGCTTTTCTGACTGAGCTAGCTGTGGTTTTCTTTCTTTGTGTGTGTGTGGGGAGGGAACTTTCTCACCCTACTACACTGAGTGAGCCAAGGCCCCAGGAACCGCCCCCTGGCAGTGAGAAGTTGCTACCAGTCCCAGCATCGCTTTGCAAAGCCCCAGAACAATCTGTGGAGCCTTGGGAAAAAGCTTCCAGAGCCCTCCTGCTGCAGCCAGAGCAGCCAGCCACCCAAGCCTGACCAGCTACCAGACAGCAGCCTCCCACCCCTGCTTGGGTGCAGCTCAGTGAGTGCTTTACTGCCTCCTTTGTTTGATGGTTCCTGTCGGTGTGGGGAAGGCACATTCTGCCCAGAATTATGCCCAGATGCTGAAACTTGTCCCAGCATGTGTGGACACATTCCCCTCCTTTCCTGAGGGGAACAAAGGCCAAGGGGTTAGCCAGGTAGCACAGACCCCTGCACACACCCATGGCATGGGATGCTGGTGCTGATACCAAGCCTGGCATAATGCTAGCTTCAGGCTTCCTATAGGCTGCAGCTGGTTGTTTACGAGAGTGCCCATTGGCCAAACCCGGCCTCAAGGAACTTGCAAGTATTGCCCCAGCTTGTAACTAAGTTGCCCTCTTTCTCTTTGTCCCCTCTCTCCTTGCCTGAGCTGCTGAGCTTGTTGCCTACATGCCACAGTCTTTGCTATTAAGCTCATCAAATATGAAGTCTTCACACCTCCCATGACAGACTGAATGCTTTTAGCACCTCC
Source organism: Colaptes auratus (assembly GCA_015227895.2). Lineage (NCBI taxonomy): Eukaryota > Metazoa > Chordata > Aves > Piciformes > Picidae > Colaptes > Colaptes auratus. Next base: position 30,882,883 of record JAAWVA010000030.1, read on the forward strand.
CAGTCCAGGCTGGATCCTAGGATGCCCTCCCAGTCCAGCCTGGGCCCCTCCCATCCTCTCTACTCAGTCCCCTGCTCCAATGTAGTGCAGCTGAGCCAAGCCCTGGCCTCACCCCTTACAGTTCAGCCCCTCCCAAACCCACTCCTGACCCTGACTCTGCCCCCATTGCTCATCCTGGCTCCAGCCTTTACCCTTGGCATTGACCCTTGGGTGTTAACCTCAGGCCACAACCCAACCTCTGCCTCTCAGAACTGGTCCTCAGCGGAGCCCTTCCCAGAACACTCAGCAGGACAGCTGAGGGAAGGAGACTTCTGAACTTTCTCACTAACAGAAACTCTCCCCACTAGTTCAGAGCTTAGCTTTCTGACATCAATCAAGTAATCCTGGAGCTTGGGAGAGCAAATGGAGATAGAGCAGCAGATGGCAGCTCTAGACAGAGAGAGAACTAAGGCTGAATCTGGAAAGCAGGCTGGGTTCTCACACCCCTGGGCTTCACTAACAAGAGAAGGACAGTTCTGTGGGATTGGCAGAGGACCAACAGGAAAAAGATATGACAGAAGACCTGGGGACTGCAATGTTGTTAAAAAGACAGGAGATGGCAGCAAAGACCAAGACATGGAAGGACTTTCTCTAAGAGATAACTTTTTATCCTTCTAATGCCTGTGTGTGACTGAGTCCTAGATGAGGACCATGGTTAACCTTTCCAGCACAGGTACATTTTGGAGCCATCATTCCATGTCCATGCACGTTAGTGAAGGATACTGCTGCATGGCTATGGGAGGCACTGAGTTTGATTTCCTCACTTCACATTCAAGACCCTCCCAGGACTCCTCAAGGACACCTCCCTGAAGTGAGGACATGGCTTCATCCCTGGCCCTGGGGAAGAAATGTCCCCAAAAGTGGCCTTATGGGACAGAAATGTCAAAGAAAAACCAACCAAAGACAATACTTATTAAGGTTGGGGTTTCCATTCTAATCAGGCATTAGCCTAGGGATGAGGTTTTGCTTTTCCCTTTAGGAAACCCAGAGTGTGGGGGGAAAAGCAGCCAAATCCCAGCCCAGCTGCAGTGGTGGCACTGGCTGTGCTGACTCAGCACTGTCATTCCTCTCCTCAGCACTGGCTGGTGCAGAGAAGGGCAGGGGCACATTGCTCTGAGGAAAGAAGGTGTAAAAGAGGAGATGCAGTTCAAGCTGCTGGAGAAGGCCCCCCCAGGGGGGGTCACGTTTGGCCTGGCAGTGCCGGGGTCGGTGTATTGCTGTGTCCCCTGGGGCACGATGGGCACCGGCATGGGGGTGACTATGCCAGGTGAGGGAGAAGCTGCGGATGAAGCCCTTGATACAGCTGCTCAGGGACAGGGCTAGTAGTGGTGTGGATGCAGCGGTGCTGGCTGAGGGTGGCCATCTGAGTGCAGCTCTTGCCTCAGGCAGCTCAGAGGTGTAGCTGCTGCTAGCTGTGGACACAGCAGTGCTGGGTGAGGTTGGAGCTGAGGGACAAGTTCTTGCCGTACTAACAACTGACAGGTCTGGGCACTGGGCTGGGGGTAGTGGGGCTTCAGCAGCTCCAAGCTGGGTGGGAAGCTTTGCCCACCCTCAGGGCACTAATGCTTGGGTGGCACAGAGGGGCTGATATGGTTTCCCATCTTCCTCTTCTTCATCTTCCTCTTTATTTGTCTCCTATTCCATATCATCTTCCTCTTCTTCCACATCATCCCCTTTGTCCACCTTGTAATTACTGCACTCCTCCTCCTAATACTCATATAGTTCATCCTTGCTGTCCTCATCCACATCTCCATCAACCACTTCTACTATTCCTCAAGGCTGAAATTTGGCTCCTTCAAATTAATCTCCATGAAATTCTTCTCCTCCCAGATCTTGTCCAGGGCCTTCTGGGAGGCCATGCTGCTGAGAGGAATGGTCACCCCTGTGCTCTTGGGCAAATCCTTGGGACCAAGTGACTGGGAAGTAAGGACACTGTGTGTGACTCCTTGCAATGGAGGGATCAGATCCCTAACTCCTCTGCTGATCCCCTGGTTGCAGTGCTGATGGGGCTGACACCCCCAGGATGTAGCCATCCCAACCATCCCCCTCTGGCCATGCAACTGTTACCTGACCACCTGGGGCTCAGGCAGGTGAACTCCTACATTCCCATCACAGCCAATGACCCTCAAAGCTTACAAGTGGTGAAGTGTGGTTTGGGAGGAGGGTCTGGAGAGGGTTGGGAGGTGCTCAGGGGTCAGCTGGAGCCTGGGATCTTGCTGCTGTCCCAAAGTTGGGTTCTTTACCTTCTGGCCTGTTGCAAGCAGCAGATCTGCAAACTTTGCTCCTCCCCAGTATCACAGTATCACAGTATCACAGTATCGCTAAGGTTGGAAGAGACCTCGAAGATCATCGAGTCCAACCTGTCACCACAGACCCCATGACTAGACCATGGCACCAAGTGCCACGTCCAATCCCCTCTTGAACACCTCCAGGGACAGTGACTCCACCACCTCCCTGGGCAGCCCATTCCAATGACGAATGACTCTCTCAGTGAAGAACTTTCTCCTCACCTCCAGCCTAAACTTCTCCTGGTGCAGCTTGAGACTGTGTCCTCTTGCTCTGGTGCTGGTTGCTAGAGAGAAGAAGCCAACCCCTTCCTGGCTACAACCACCCTTCAGGTAGCTGTAGAGAGCAATGAGGTCACCCCTGAACCTCCTCTTCTCCAGGCTAAACAACCCCAGGTCCCTCAGCCTCCCCTCATAGGGCTTGTGCTCAAGGCTCCCCAGCCTTGTTGCCCTTCTCTGGACATGTTCAAGTGTCTCAATGTCTTTCCTAATCTGAGGGGCCCAGAACTGGACACAGGACTCAAGGTGTGGCCTAACCAATGCAGAGCACAGGGGCACAATGACCTCCCTGCTCCTGCTGGCCACACTATTCCTAATGCAGGCCAGGATGCCATTGGCCTTCTTGGCCACCTGGGCACACTGCTGCCTCATGTTCAGGCGGCTGTCGATCAGCACCCCCAGGTCCCTCTCTGTTTGGCAGCTCTCCAGCCACTCTGACCCCAGCCTGTAGCTCTGCATGGGGTTGTTGTGGCCAAAGTGCAGCACCCGGCACTTGGACTTGTTGAATGCCATCCCATTGGACTCCGCCCATCTCTCCAGTCGATCAAGGTCCCTCTGCAGGGCCCTTTGACCCTCTAAATGACCAACATCTGCTCCCAACTTGGTGTCATCTGCCAATTTGCTGATGACTGTCTCAATCCCCTCATCCAGATCGTCAATGAAGATGTTAAAGAGGATGAGGCCCAGCACTGATCCCTGGCGGATGCCACTGGTGACTGGCCTCCAGCTGGAGGTGGCACCATTCACCACCACTCTCTGGGCTTGGCCCTCCAGCCAGTTCCTAACCCAGCACGAGTGTTGCTGTCCAAGCCACAAGCTGACAGCTTAGCCAGCAGTTTGCTGTGGGGGACAGTGTCAAAGGCCTTGCTGAAGTCCAGGTAGACTACATCCACAGGCCTCCCCACATCCACAGGCGGGGTCACTGATCAGAGAAGGAGATCAGGCTGGAGAGGCAGGACCTGCCCCTCCTAAATCCATGCTGGCTGGGCCTGAGCCCTTGGCCATCCTGCAGGTGCACAGTTATTGCCGCCAGGATAATCTGCTCCATCATTTTCCCTGGCACTGAGGTCAGGCTGACTGGCCTATAGTTTCTGGTTCCTCCATCCGACCCTTCTTGTGGATGGGGACCACACTGGCCAGTTTCCAGTCATCTGGGACCTCAACGGTCAGCAGGACAAGAGAAAAAAATGATGGAGAGCGGGTGGCAGCTCAATCTGCAGCTCTCTCAGCACCCTAGGGTGGATCCCCTCCAGCCCATGGACTTGTGAGTGTCCAAGTGGCTCAGCAGGTCCTGAACCAATTCCTCATGGATATCCAGGGCTTGCACTGCTCCCTGACCCCATCCCAAGCTCAGGAGGCCACTCATCCTGAACTCCTCCTGCCTTGCTGTTAAAGATTGAGGAAGAAGGTGTTCAGGACCTCAGCCTTTTCCTTGTCTTCAGTCACAGTGTTCCCCTCCAGGTCCAATAGGCAGTGCAGGTTTTCTTGCCCTTATTTTTAGCATTAACATATTTGTAAAAATGCTTTTATTGTCCCTCACAGAGGTGTTCAGCCTCAGTTCCAACTGGCCTTTGCCTCTCTAATTTTTTGCCTGCATAATCTACAACTTCTGAAACCATATCAGGAGAAGCCTTCCCCTCCTTCCAGAGGTGATACAGCCTCTTTTTTTCCCTTAGTTCCTCCAGGAGCTGCTTGCTCACCGGCCCAGAGCTTCCCCTCGGCTCATCTTTCAGCAGATGGGAACCGCCAGTTCCTGTGCCTTCAAGAGCTCCTGTTTGAAGCAGCTCCAACCAGCCTGGATCCCTCAGTTCTTGAGGGCTGATACCCAGGGAACTTTGCAAATAAGTTTCTTAAACAGGCTGAAGTTTGCCCTCTGGCAGTCCAAGGTGAAGGTTCTGTTGGTACTCCTCCCTAGCTCCCTGCATATTGAACACTTCACCATCTCATGGTCGCTGCACCCCAGGCAGCCTCCCACGGTCACGTCTCCCACCAGCCCTTCTTTATTGGAGAACAGCAGGTCAAGCAGAGCCTGACCCCTGCTAGGCTCACTTAACAGCTGCATCAAGAAGTTGTCCTCCATGTGCTCCAGGAATCTGGACTGCCTCCTCTCTGCTGAGTTAAGTTCCCAGCAGATATCTGGCAGCTTAAAGTCACCCACAAGGACAAGATCTGATGATCTCGAGACAGCCTCCAATTGCTCATAGAATAATTCATCTGCCTCCTCATCCTGGTGGTCTATAACAGACTCCAACCATGATGTCAGATTTGTTAGGCTGCCCTCTGATTTTAACCCACAGGCTCTCAATCCCTTCATTTTCCACCTCAAGTTCAGTGGCAGAGAGTGACTCCCTAATATACAGAGCCACCCCTCCTCCTCTTCTCCCTCACCTGTCTCTCCTGAAGAGCCTGTAACCCCCAGTGCAGCACTCCAATCGTGTGTGTCGTCCCACCATGTTTCTGAGATGGCGACTATAATCATAGTCCCCTGGTGGACCAGGCCAGCTCTCCAGCTTCTTATTGCCATGCTGCCTGCATTGGTGTACAGCACTTCAGCTGGGCTCTCGACTTCTCTATTGACCCTAATCTGTGCCCCACTCCTTCGTCTACAAAGGGACTGATTTCCTCACCCACCCCCTTCAGACCTAGTTTAAAGCCCTCTTAATGAGCCCTGCCAACTCTGGTGCTAGGACTCTCTTACCCTTTCTAGTTAATGTCACCCCATCAGGTCCCAGCAGGTCAGGTGCAGTGAAAGTTGCCTCGTGATCAAAGAATCCAATTCTGCTGCTGGCACCATCCCTGAGCCAATTGTTATGGTGTTGGTTCTCTGTTCCTCTCAATGTACTCCCCTGCCACGAGGGAACTGAGCAGAACACCACTTGAGCTCCTGCCCATCAATCAATTGTCCAAGGGCCTTGAACTCCTTTTTAATTGCCCTGGTGCCCTTCTGTCAAATCATCACTCCCAACTTGTATCACCAGCAGAGGGGAATAGTCAGAGGGTGGATTAATTTAGGGAGTCTGCTCTCAATACCCTGCCACGCCCCGGGTTAGGGAGCAGACTCCCTTTGGATTGGTCAGGACGACATATGGGTCACTCGTACCCCCAGGAGAGAGTCCCCAACAACTATAACCCTTCTCCTTTTCTTGGAGCTGGTCATTATAGCTGGTGGGGACCACTTGGCCTTAGGCTTAGGCTCCTGCCCAGATGGCTGCTCCTCGGCCCTCTCAGTATTGTTTCCCTCTTGTTTACAGAATGCCCCCAGCAGACATGCCACTGGTCATTAAAGCTTACAAAGGACTGCTTATCCCTCTGCAAAGAGCTCTAATGGGTTAGCTCTTCCCCCCACCCAACAGGGTCACAGCAAATGACCCTATAAGGATTAATTTAAGCACATGGAGCATATTGCAGTGTAAGGCAATTTCATCACAGAATTTTTATCTACACTGTTGGTTTCATCGCTTGCTTCAGGAAAATTTCCTGTGTTAGAGAAGTTACCACTGACAGTAAAAATCAAAGAGGCTGTGTGCAGACACAGCAGCTAAACACAGAATTTCTTCTCTGCTGCCCATCAGCACAGGCTTGGTCGCGACTCCCGGCTGCAGGGCTCTGACACACAGAGCAGTTGCTCTGCAGGACAGACACCAGGCAACCAATATCCCACACACTCCTCTATCACTTAGTTCTGTAGCTCAGCTGATCTCATCTGGCATGGAATTACCCTTTGGCCAGTTGGGGTCAGCTGGCCCAGCTGTGTCCCCTCCCAAGACCTTGCCCAGGCCTCAGCACTTCTTGGGGCAGGGAAAATGTTGTCAAAGCCAAAAACACTGCTGTGGGACCAACACCCAGCTACAGCCTGCAAAGCACAGCACTAGAAAGATGCTCTGAGCAGAATGAAACCCCAGCTCAGCCCAACCCAAGCCACTCTCATTCCCCTGGCTGTCCAGGGACAAAGACAAACAGACAGTAGCAGCTCACAGCTGATTTGGGGAAACTGAACACCAGATCTGCACCTTGACCCACAGTGTGCCAAACTGCAGAGCAGATGAGAACAGGACAGAGTGTGGCCATGGAGGAACACTCCCATCTCCCAGAGACAATTCACAGGGGCAGTCCAGGCATAAGCCAGAGCTGTGGAGCTCTCCTGAATCACAGCAGCTGTGTCCAGCACTCCCCCACTCACACATTCCCAGGCACAACCTGCACCATGGGACAGCACCAAGGCCTGCACCAGTCAGACTTCTCCAGGCTCAGTTCTTGTGCCTAAGAATGCCAAAGCTTTGTGAGGGTTTGCTTTGAGCTCCAGCAGGAGGAAACCAAACTCCAGGCAGCCTCTCTGCCAGCAACCTCTCCACCTCTCTGTGTTAGGACAGACACCTTTGCTGTCACCAGGGGCAAGGTTTCTATCTTACACTGGACCCAGCCAGCTCTGTCCCTGTGTCTGTGTGCTTGGTGCTTCTCTCCAGGCACAGCCATAGAAAGAGATTTGACTTCAGGATCCCTTGCAGGCAGTCAGGGTCAGCCTTGTCCTTATCCACTCTGTCCTTCAGAGGCTCTTGGATTAGAACACATTCTGCTGAATCACCTTGTAAGCCCCAGGTGGGCAGTGACAGCAATGGGGAGGTTAGGGAGGGTGAGGAGCAAAGTTGTCTATTCAATGTCAGCCCTGAAGGACAGATGTTCCTGCAAGTGCAGATGTCCTGCTGAGACAGCCTGGGTCAGTGTCACTTGGGGAATTATCATCTCTGAGCTAAACTGAAATGGAGTAAAATATTTTATCTTTGAGATACAAAATTGAGCTTTGTGAGGTACACTTTGAAATCCTGAAGAAGATTGCAGAGACACAAACATCTCCTTAGGGCACTTGGGACTCATTGCAGGGACCTCAGGTACTGAGAGAAGACTGAAGAAACTTCTTCAGAAGTCAGAAGGACAACACAAAGTACCTTGAAGCACTGATTGGCCCCACTGAGGGCCATTACCAACAAAGCCTCCCAAGGGCTCTGCAGAGCAGCTCAGTGGAGGCCACGATTGCAGCAGACAAAGGCAAAGTGCAGGAGAGCAACTCTGGGTTTGGTTTATGGAGCAGAAAGGCCAAACCCTGAGCACAGTGCCTGGGCAGGCAGATCCTGTCCCTCCTGTAGGGGTCAGAGCTCCTCAGGTGCTGTGGAGTGTGGGGGTTTGTGCTGCTGGGAAGGACAAGGGGATGAGAGTCCCCAGCCTTCCTGGGGGTGTTTACAGAAGCACTGAGGACCCCCTGGTGCCTTAGCAAGTCTCCTCACAGCCCTTGGTGGTGGATGATTGCCACAGCCAAGAAGGGCAAGCCTTGGGTTCTCCTGATGACTTCCAGCCTTGCCATTGCCATCCCCACCACAGGTTGTCCTACACTGTCCCCCACACTGGCTTTGGTTTCTGCAGCAGAAAGGCCAAGCCTGACACAGAGCCTGGGCAGTCAGAAGCAGAGAGGCTCAATCTAAAGTTTCCTCTCCCTGTCCTTGGTGGCAGAGGCAACTGCCATAGACAGGAAGAGAAAGACCCCCAGTGCTGTTGAGCTTTCAGCCTTGCAGGTGGTGCTATACTGCCCCCTGCCTGCAGCTCTTTCTCTTCATGCTCTTGACACCCATCTTGCTTCCCAGCAGCTCTCACTATGACATTTCTGTACCCTCCCTGCCTGTCTCTGCTCTCCATGGCCATTTCTTGAAACACAGAGCCAGGGCCTCTTGGACCACAAGGATCCCCTTTGAGTGACTTTTCTTTCTCCTCACCTCCTGTACGCTCTCAGGGCAAAGCGAGGATCTGCCTGGCCTCAAAACCAGGACACTTCACGCTGAACCCTAAAATTTGCACTCTATGGAGGTTGTCTTCCTGTCCCACAACGACCAGGAGCTACAACATCACCAAATTTCAAGCAGCTGCACACTGCATCTGTAGTGCCCTGAGCTTGGACTTCAGCAGGTACAGAAGCCCCAGTCCCTCAGGCTCTCCACCCAGTCCTTGCAGATATCCTCTGAAGCTTCTCAGCTCTTCAAAAACTCTCTCAAAGCAGAAGTCCCAAAGCCAGACACTAAGAATACAGATGTGGCCACAGCAGTGCTGAGTGCAGGGGGAGAACTCCTGTGCCTGGGTGGCCACACTCTCCTACCACAGCCCAGCTGCACTTGGCCTTCTGCACTCTGCTAAGGCTCTGCTCCATCCCAGGCCATTGGCAATGGTCCCTGCCAGAGGCCTTTCTGCCTGGGGGCAGAGCACAACCTCCAGCTCCAAAGCAGCTCCCAAGGAACCTTGCTGCTGCCTCTAAGCTTGGCAGGCACAATGGATGGTAGAATACCCAGCTAGGCCTTGTGGGGCTGCTGTGCAGGAGATCCTGAGGCACAGCTGAGCTGCCCATGGCATTGCCACCCATCTCCTCCCTGTGTCCATGAGCTGCTCAGCCACAGCTCACCTGCCGCTCCTCTTCCAAGGCCATGAGGCTGCTCTAGGCAATCTAGGTCCCTGCCCTGTGCCAGGGCCAAGCAGAGTCACCAGGGTAGGAGGGGATAGAAAGAGGAGTCAGAGCACAGGAAGGAGGTTTGGGCTGAAGTCTCCAGGGAAGGCTGAGGGCTTGGAGAGCCTTTGAGGGCTGGGGGTAAGGCCAGGGCTGAGGAGCAGCTCTGGTGTCCTGATGAGCCCAGTCTGAATGGGAGGGCTTAAATCACAGAATCACAGAATATGGGGGTTGGAAGGACCTCCAGAGATCCTCCAGTCCAACCCACTGCCAGAGCAGGATCACCCAGGGCAGGTCACACAGAAATTCATCCAGCCAGGTCTGAAAGTCTCCAGAGAAGGAGACTCCACAACCTCGCTGGCAGCCTGCTCCAGGGCCACAGCACCCTCACAGCACAGGAGAATCTCCTCATGATGAGGTGGAAGTGCTGTGTTCCATCTTTCACCCATTGCTCCTTGTCTATCACTGGGCACCACTGCCAAGAGCCTGGCACCTTCCTCTGACATTCTCCTCTGATATTGATATCCATTGATCAGATCCCCTCTCAGATTCTCTTCTCCAGACTAAACAGCCCCAGGGCTCTCAGCCTGTCACAGAATCACAGAAACATTCAGGTGGAGAAGTCCCTCAGGGTCATCAAGTCCAACCATAACCCTACTCTACAAGGGTCAGGCCCTAGCCATATCCCCAAGCACCACATCCAAACCACCCTGAAACACCTCCAGGCTTGGTGACTCCACCACCTCCCTGGGCAGCACATTCCACTCCCTGAACACTCTGGATGGGAAAATCTTTTTCCTCTTGTCCAGCCTAAACCTACCCAGTCCTAGCTTGAGGCCATTGCCTCTTGTTCTGTCACTAATGACCTGTGAGAAGAGACCAGCAGCAGCCTCTCCACAACCTCCTTTCAGGTAGTTGTAGTGAGCCAGGAGGTCTCCCCTCAGCCTCCTCTTCTCCAAACTAAACAGCCCCAGCTCCTTCAGTTGCTCTTCATCAGATTTCTTCTCCAGGCCCTTCCCCAGCTCCTTGCCCTCCTCTGCCCTGGCTCCAGCACCTCCACATCTCTCCTGGATGGATCTGCCAAAAACTGGACACAGCACTCAAGGTGTGGCCTCCCCAGAGCTGAGTCCCAGGGGACAGTCACCTCCCTGCTCCTGCTGGATGCAGCATTGCTGATCCCAGCCAGGATGCCTTTGGCTTTCTTGGCCACCTGGGCACACTGCTGGCTCCTATTCAGATGCTTGTCCATCAGCACCCCCAGGTCCCTCTCTGCCAGACAGCTCTGCAGCAACACTGCCCCAAGCCTGGAACATTGCTTGGGGTTGTTGTGCCCCAAGTGCAGGATCTGGTACTTGGCCTTCTTGAAGCTCCTCCTGGTGATGTTGACCATGGATCCAATCTGTCCAAGTCCCTCTGCAGAGCCTCCCTACCCTCATGCAGATCAACTCTGCCACCTCACTTGGTGTCATCTGCTGACTCACTGCTGACACACTCTGTGTCTTCATCAAGGTCATCAATAAAGATGTTCAACAGAAGTGGTCCCAACACTGAGCCCTGAGGAACACCGCTTGTGACCTGACACCAGCTGGATTGAACTCCACTGAGCACCACTCTTTGGGCCCTTACAGCCAGCCAGGGCTGTATCCAGCAGAGCATTGCTCACCAAGCAGGAGCAGCCACTTTGCCCAGGAGGAATTCTGTGGGGAGCAGTGCCAAAGGCTTTTGGAAAGTCTAGGGAGTCAATAGCCCAGCCTTGCCTCATCCAACAGCCACTCATCCTGCCAGAGAAGGAGACAGGTGGGTCAGGCAGGACCTGCCCTGCCTAAACCATGCTGCCTGGGCCTGATCCCCTGTTGTCCTCTCCAGGTCATGTAATGGTGCTGGAGATGCTCTGCTCCAGGCCCTGCCCTGCTACCCAGCTCACCCTGCCAGCTCTATAGTTTCCTGGATCCTCCTTTCTTCCTTTCTTGCAGCTGGGTGTCACATTTGCTCCTCTCCAATACCCTGGGACCTCCCCAGTGAGCCAGGACTCCAGGTCAATCATAGAGAGTGGCTTGGCCACAGAGATGTTCAAGTCCTTCCTCATCCTCCTAGCCTCTGTTGGACTCTCTCCAGCAGATCTCTGTCTCTCTTGACCTGGGCAGCCCCAAACTGCAGGGATCCAGTTTGGACAGGAAGGGCCCAGCCTGTACTGGGACAGAATTAGGGTTTCAGAGTGCACTGGTACAAGGCCCAGTGTGACTGGGAGAGGCCATGGGCTCAGCTTTTACTGGGAGGTGTCCAAGACTTTACTAGCAGGCAGTAGGAGGTCCTGTTAGTACCGGGAGGGAGCCCAGTCTGTAGTGGGAGTGGGACAGGGGAGCAAGTTTGGAGTGGGAGAGAGCCAAGTCTGAACTGGGAGGGGCAAAAGCAAAGCAGTTTGTGTTGGCACATGGCCCAGTCTAGACTGGAAGGGGAACATGAGATCTGATTTCTACAAGAAGAGGTTGCAGAGTGAACTGGGATGGGTCAGTTGTGCTGGGAGGGAGCACAGTGTGTGCTGAGAGGAGGTCTGGATGCCTTCTGTCCATCACCCTTCCTGGGTCTCACAGTGGCAAACAGAACCTACTGACCATGGTGGAGGCAAGTACAGGGTGGCTGGAGACCTACCCAGTACCTCATGCCAGTGCCCACAACACCATCCTGGGCCTGGAGAGACATATCCTGTGGAGACACGGCACCCCCGGGAGGATTGAATGGGACAATGGAAGCCTCTTCAAGAACCATCTCCTAAGGGACTGGGCAAAGGACCATGGCATTGAGTGGATTTACCACATCCCATACCATGCACCAGCTGTGGGGAAGGTCGAGTGCTCAAGGCCTGTGCCCAGTTTGGCCTCATCCCCAAGGAAGCTGCAGAGGCCCTGGGTCAGAAGGTGCAGGAAGCTGATGAAGAGATTGCACAGTGCTGGCCCAAGGGCTTGCCCTGAGGGATGCCACTGGGAAGTGTCTGCCAGCAGAAGTCTGCTCTGGTGACATTTGGCTTGATCCACCACTCACCTTCCCACCCAACATCTCATCCATTTCCTCAGTCCTGCTGTCCCCAGTCTGGCTCTACAGAGATCATGGGAGATCATGGCAAAGGCCTGACTTAGGTCCAGGCACACAACATCCCCTTTTTGCTCCTGCCCAGACAGGTTTGGTGATCTCTTTCTTGTCCTGCAAGGGCCTGCAGATGGCTGCAGGAGTGTCTGACCTATCACTCCAGCCTGGAGTTTGCCCCAGCCTCCTTCTTGGCCTTCCTGAAGATGCCTTTTCCAAGGAGCCAGAACCTCTCCGCTGGCTCTGTGCACATTTCAGGGCACAGCCCAGGAAGGCTGATGTGAGCAGACAGCAACATTTGCAATGAGCCTGTGCAGGACACCTGAGAGGAATCTCCCCGGGGCAAGGAGGTTTGTGCTGCAGTCCCACACAGAAATGTCAGAGCTCTGTCAGCTGTCCACACCTGAGCTGGCCTCATGAACTGCTGCTGCACCTCAGCATGTTCAGACAGAGTCTTTCCCCATCCCTCACACAGGCTCTGCACTGCAGCAGGCAGAGTGTCCCTGGCCTCCTGCTGCTCCTGCCAAAGGATGGGAGGTTCCTCACGCCTCCAGTGCCTTGGTACCCCTGCAACAGCTGATGGTGTTTGTGCTCCCTCAGGTCCCTCTCACCCCACACACCATGGCCATGCTTGCATCTCATCTGTGCAATGCCAGCAGGCACTGCTGAACTCCTGATCCTGTGGCCTGCAACTGGGAGACAAAGAAACTTTCCAAGCTGGGGAGAGAGGCCAGAGATGGAAATGGTGGTGATGAGTGGCTAGAGCAGGATGATTAGCCTGGGACAGATTCCCCAGGCTGTGCAGTGAGCAGAGACACAGATCAGAGGCTGCTCTGCTGCTGCTTCAGGCCTCTGGCAGGCCACTGCTGTGTGCCCCAGCCCTGCACACTCACACTTGAGCTGTTCCCCTGCTGTTTGCATCCCTGGGACACTTCCTTGGGCCTGCTCTGGAGACAATCTTTGGGTGAAGCCCTAAGCCTTCAGACTCTGCCCTGAACAGATCATCTGTCTTTGGGGAACAGCTCTTGGGGGCCAGCTCAGTCAGAGCTGTCCCACGGCCTGTCCCTGCCTGTGCTCACAGGGCTGGCATGCAGCAGAGCCCTGACCAAGCTGCCACAGCACTCAGGCCTTGCCCTGACCCAGGAGAAGCTGGAAGTGGAAAGGGAGCAGCCCTGGAAGACCAAGTCCTGGTGCACTCTTGCAGTGCTGCTGTGCTGGGACTCTTTGCCCCTCTGCCTCTGCACACAGGACCTGTCCCTGAAGCTCCAGAGGAGGCTTGGAGGAAGGTTCTCAGGAAACAAAACTGTTACTGAAAGGCTCTTTATTTTGTTTGAATGAACAGAAGCACAGGTCCTGGGACACTAACTCCTGGTCAACAAAGCAAAGCAGAGGGTGAATTAGCACAGGGATGTCAACATTATAAACAGTAAAATCCACCCACCAGAAAGTACAGCAGCCAGGCTGGGCCTGCACTGAGTGACATCAGAACTGCTCTGCAAAAGAAGACAAAGAGTTTATTGCTTCTGAAAGCACCCAGGTATCAGTTGGCTCAGGGCAGCTTTCAGCTCCTGGTTCCTCAGGCTGTAGATGAGAGGGTTCACTGCTGGAGGCACCACTGAGTACAGAACTGACACCACCAGGACCAAGGATGGGGAGGAGATGGAGGAGGGCTTCAGGTTGGCAAAGATGCCAGTGCTGAGAAATAGAGATACCACAGCCAGGTGAGGGAGGCAGGTGGCAAAGGCTTTGTGGCGTCCCTGCTGAGAGGGGATCCTCAGCACTGCCCTGAAGATCTGCACATAGGACACCACAATCAACACAAAACAGAAAAAGTATAAACAGGCACTGGCCAAAATAAGCCAAATTTCCCTGAGGTAGGATGTGGAGCAGGAGAGCTTGAGGATCTGGGGGATTTCACAGAAGAACTGCTCCACAGCATTGCCCTGGCAGAGGGGCAGGGAAAATGTATTGGCTGTGTGCAGCAGAGCATTGAGAACCCCACAGGCCCAGGCAGCTGCTGCCAGGTGGAGACAAACTCTGCTGCCCAGGAGGGTCTCATAGTGCAGGGGTCTGCAGATGGCAACGTAGCGATCGTAGGACATAGTGGTGAGGAGAAAATACTCTGCTGAAAGTAGGAATATGAAAAAGAAGACCTGGAGAACACATCCTGTGTAGGAGATGTCCCTGGTGTCCCTCAGGGAATTGTCCATGGATTTGGGCACAGTGGTGGAGATGGCACCCAGGTCAAGGAGGGCGAGGTTGAGGAGGAAGAAGTACATGGGGGTGTGGAGGTGGTGGTGCCAGGCTATGGTGGTGATGATGAGGCCATTGCCCAGCAGGGCAGCCAGGTAGATGGCCAGGAAGAGGCAGAAGTGCAGCAGCTGCAGCTGCCTTGTGCCTGGGAATGGCAGGAGGAGGAAGTGGCTGCTGGAGCTGCTGTTGGCCATCTGCTGCCTCTGGCCATGGAGACCTGTGCAAGGAGGGAAAGGCAGTGACAAGTTAGGGCACACTTCTCTCATGCTCATTGTAACCCCTGTCCCTGAGCTGCATGAGGAATGGATCAGCTCAGTCCCATCACTACCAGCCCATGGCAGAGTTCATCACAGCTTCAAATGCAGCAGGGACCCAGATTTGCCATGAAGATTCCTCTGGTGTCAGAAAGTGACCAACAGCTCAACCCCAGGGAAAAAGAGTCCCATTGTGGTGGGTTGAAATTTCCCCCAGCATTAGCTTTGCCAGAGCAGCTCAGTTAGAAGCAAATGAAGCTGTATTGACAAGCAAGAGCTACACTCTGCAATGGAATGCAATGAACAGGTACAGAACATACAGGAGTGACAATATGAGACAGGTATTTGCAATTACCACATGACACAAACCCCATCCTGGTCAGAGACCAGGGAAGCTGTTCCTCTGCTTCTATCCCCTACCCCCCTGTACCAAGAGAGAAAGGAGCAGTGGAGAGAGAAAAAAAGCAGTGGGTTAGACTTAGCCAAGCCAGCCAAAGCAGGTGATCTCTCCCCAGCAAAGCAAAACAGCTGAGATCAGAAGAGGAGAGAGAGAATTGTTATGGTACAGCTCCTCTGATTCCAGAGATTTATCCAATGAATTTGTTTAGAAGAATCTTTTCTTTTCCTTTTCACACCCAAGAGTGATCTATTTATTGTGTTTCTCCTTTTCTGCTCAAAATCTGTAACTAAATTTCAAAGGCATTGCCTAAAACCACCACACCCATGGAGAGGTGGAGGAACAGGGAGCAGGGCTGCAGTGCTGCAGAGACAGTGAAGGGAAGAGAGAAAGGCAGAGGGGCTGGGGGTGAAGCCTTCTCCTTCCCCAGCTCTGCTCACTGCTCCTCACAGGATAGAACTGAAGGGCTTTGCTCATCCTTCTGTGTGCACACTCCAGGAGCCTTCAGCTGAGCATCAGCTGTTGAGATGGAGATGCCTCCAGGAGCTACAGCTGCAGTGTCCTGCCCCCACAGCCTCACTGTGTCAGTGCCTGCAGTGACTTCTCCTCCAGTGAGCTCTCAGCATCCTCCCAGTCCTGGACAGCTTGAAGCTCTCTCTGCCTTCCTCATCTCCCTGAAATCCTCTGGCAGTGCTGTGCAGAGGAACTGCTCCTGGCCAGAGCTGTCTCTCACAGCACTGCCTGCCTGCCAGCAGCTCCTTCCAGCCCAGGAGTCCATCCCAATAGGGCGACAGGGGACCAGCCCAAGATATTTTATTGACTCCTCTGTTGTCTTTTGGTGCCCTGTAAGCCTCAGGGACCGAGAGGAAGCTGATGAAACCTCTCCAGAAGTCAAAGTCAGATTCAAACTCTGAAGTTTCTTCTACTCATAATGGGTCCCACTGAAGCATACTGGGAAAGGGTCCCCAGGGCCTGGTTAGAGCAGAAGGAGACAGTGGATGCAAGGGAAGCACCACTGGAGGCACTGAAGCATCTCCAGGCTGTGGGGAGAGCAGAGAACTGAGGCAGTGCTGAGAGGTCAGGACAAGCAGCTCAAGGTGGCTCTGCTGCTGAGCAAACCTGGAGGGGTTTCATTGATGCAAAGGGCCAAGCCCTGACCCCCAGCCCCTGGCAAGGCAGATCCTGTCCCTCACCTGTGGCTCAGGGCTCAGCTGGTGGCAGTGGGGAGTGAGGATGAGCAGTGATCAGGGTAGGACCTTGTGAGGTTTGGCTGTGGTTTGCTTGCAAAGAGACAACTCCTCTTGAAAAGGAATGAAATGTACCTTTAAAAATCAGATGCTTTGTGCAATAAAACCCTCTCCAATTAGCTGCAGAAACCTTGGCAATAATGAGAGGTTCAGCAGTATTTAATGAGCCCCATGGAGTATTTGGGGCTGATAAAATCATCCTTAGGTACTGCCAGGAGACTCTGCCAAGGTACTGCCAAGAAGCCTCTCCAGAAGTCCAAGGCAGAAGAGAACTCCAAAGTCCCTTCAAGCACTGATTGGCCTCCCTGAGGCTTGTTCCTGACAAAGGCTCCCCAGGGACTCCTTAGAGCAGCTTGTTAGAGGCCAGGATTGCAGGGAGACAAAGGCAAAGTGCAGGGCAGGAAAACTTGCCTTTGGTCTGTGAAGCAGAAAGGCCAAGCCCTGACCACTGCCCTTGGAATAGAAGAACCTCAAAGGCTCAAAGCCAAGTTTCTCCTCACAGGCCTTGGTGGCAGAGGCAAGTGCCAGAGCCAAGGGGACAAACACCTTGGTCCTGTTTGGCCTCCCAGCCTTGCCAGAGCCCTTGGCCATCCCTACTGCAGCCTCTCCTACACTGTCCCAGGCCTGCAGCTCTTTTCCTTCAGGCTGCTGACACCAATCTTGCTTCCCCACCCTGCTCTCCCCCTGCCATTTCCATCTCTTCCCTGAGCTGTCTCAGTTCTCCCTGCTGTTTCCTGACCCCTCTGAATGGCCTCATGCATAGCAGCTCTGCCCTTTGAGGGACATTTCTTTGGCCTCCACTTTGAACCTTCCAAGATGCACTTGTGGAGGTTTTGGTCTCTTCCCACTCCCCAGAAGAGCTCCATCCTCTCTGAAACCACCCTTTCAGCCGTGTTCGCACTGCTGTGGCAGTGCTCTGAGCCTCCATTCAGCAGGCTGAAGCAGCCCAGGTCCCTCAGCCTCTCTACAGAGATGTCAAGTCCCATCCTAGCAGATCTCTTCTGCAGCCTCCCCAGTTCCTTCCTACACTTCTAGACTGGGGAATGCTTCATCCAGACAACAATCATCCAGATGTGGCCACAGCAGTGCTGAGTCTGAGGGATGAGAACTCCTGTGTCTGGGTGGCCACACTCCTGCCACAGCCAGCTGCAGTTGGTGTTCTGTGTGCAGGGTTTGCTCCATCCCAGGGTATTTGGAATGGTTCCTCCCAGATGCTGTGGTGTCTTTCTGACTGGGGATGGGACACACCAGAACCTCCAGCTCCAAAGAACAGGCAGAGAGTTCGTACTGTGGTGGGGCCCTGTCTGTCAGGGAGTGGGAAAGTGGATGTAGGTTGTATGGAGAAGAGACACAGATGAGTGTTTGGAAGGCTTCAGGTGGTGTAGCCTTTCCTGGGAGTGGGCACAATCTGTACCAGGAAGGAGTCCTGTTATGGCTAGTATTAATATTTAATAGTTGGCTGTTGGCGATGCAGAATGGAGTCAATACGAATGACCAATGTGACCCAGTGTTGTTCGTTTGTTAAGGGAACCTCCACAGCTTATATAGACTCGGGGAGCATCGTTGGCACAGCTTCATTGGCTCCCCACGAGTGACCACACATCATAATGTTGTAGATTATTGGTCACACTACTAACACCATGCAAGGTTGTTGGTGTGTGTCCTGTTACCCCCAGATAACTCTCTGTGTTTATAGCTGCCAGTGCCCTGCTTTAGTTACATGCTGCAGGCACAGCACTGCTTTGCTACACTGCTAGCCACTTCTGCACTTCTGCTGAGCATGGCCTACCACCATGTCAGGCTCTAAGCCTACACTGCCAGATTGCTCACACTGCTTATTGCTACCATTTCCACAAATTCCCCTTTTTGTTTTTGGGAGCAATCTGCTGTTGGCCATGGGAGCTCATGGGAGTTTTTCCCATCCCATACAAGATACTCTTTGCATACACAGAATAAGCAAGTTAAAGCTAAGCTGGATAGCAAAAGCAAAAGTCCTGTAGCACAGCATGTCTGACAGACTGATGTAACCCATACAAGGCACAATGCTTAGGTTGAGCTAGTTAGAATGTTCTAGCAGAGCTGGCATAATACATGGTCAAAGATAGGAAACATTGTAAAGAAGAACTTAGATCTTACTAGTTTTAACCTTTACATTTTACTCCTCTTATGGACAGAGAAGACTTGATTATGCCTGAACACATTGCACACAGAGATTCAGACACAAATCCAATCCTCTGCACTGTCTTTTACAATCTCCTTTAGGGGTATGTTGCATCTTTATTTTCTCTAGGATGGTCAAAAATCATGAATTGTTTAATGGCAGCAAGATTTCTTTCATCTGTAAAGGTAGATCTGGCCAGGCTCTAGCTTCACAGACAGAAAACTTGCAGGCAAACAGCAAGAGCAAAGGAGCTTCATTGCTTTGCCCAGTAGAAAATTACCCATAATAATGTGGTTTTGCTCATCCTAGTGTTACTGATCCCTTAATGTTCACACAACAGTTAAGCAGTCATGACACTCAGTTATAAATTAGATGCTTTCTGTTGACCTCTTGGATTATTGTGACAGTCGTTGAGGTCAGTGCTAGGCAGGTTTGCTGACTGTCATTTTCATGACAGTTGTGCCGTGTTCGTGCTGTCTTGTGGTGAGAGGGTTGCAGCACTTTGCAAGGTTGATGTTTCTAGGTGTTGACATGAGCTAACTATCTCTTGTTGGTACCATTAAAAAACCTTTTTTTGCTATGGGCTATTCCCTCTTTCCCCCCCTTTTTTTCAGGTATTTATTTGTTTTTGTTTCCAGCCTACAATGAAAATGCATGTGGTGTTAGAATGAATTGTGATTTTTCCCTCTAAGTGTTTAAAATTACAGGAAACTGGTGAGACAACATCTAAGTCCATATGAACATTTTCTCTAATCACACAACAATCAAACCACCATAATATTCAGTCCTAATTCACATGGTGCTGTGGTACATTCTTCTGATTGATGCTTTTGATCTCAGATTATCATAACAGTTATTGTGATCGATGTTTGACTTCATGGGAAATGGTGTTCCTTCATATTCTTGATTCTTCTGACGTCGTTCATTGCGATGATTGCTGTTGACAGAAAAGAAGGCTCCGAGGTGACCTCATTGTGGCCTTCCAGTATCTGAAGAGAGCCTACAAGAAGGCTGGGGAGGGACTTCGTAGGGTGTCAGGAAGTGACAAGACTAGGGAGAATGGAATGAAGCTGTGGGTGGGGAGATTCAGGCTGGACATGAGGAGGAAGTTCTTCCCCATGAGAGTGGTGAAGCCCTGGAATGGGTTGTCCAGAGAGGTGGTTGAGGCCCCATCCCTGGAGGTGTTTATGCCCAGGCTGGATAAGGCTCTGCCCAGCCTGATCTAGTGTGAGGTGTCCCTGCCCATGGCATGGGGGTTGGAACTAGCTGATCCCTGTGGTCCCTTCCAACCCTGACTGCACTATGAGTCTATGATTCCATATATTTTTAAATTAATTTTTTGGGTTTTTGTTTTTAATATAATCTATTTTTTTCTATTTTTAATAAACTTATTTCATTTTGTTTTGATTTTATTATTCTTTTTGTAAGTTTAATTTCAATATTTTTCAATTATTTTTACACTCTTTTTGGAATTTTTATTTTTAATTTCTTTTTTTTTTAATTTTTTTGTAAATTATTTTTTCTCTAATTTCTTATTTTTTCTCTTTTTTGTTTTTTTTTTAATATATTTTTCATTTTTTCATATTTTTAAATTGATTTTTATTAATTTATTTTTTCTTTTTATTCTAATTTTGGTTGTTTTATTTTTTATTTTATTTTTAATTTTTTTTAAAATTATTTTTAATTTTTTATTATTAATATTATTTTTAAAAATTTATTTTTATCTATATTATTTGGGGGTTTAATTATTTTTATCTGTATTATTTTTATCTATCTTGATTTATAATTGTTAATTTTAGTCTATTTTTCCTATTTTTTGTTATTTTTGTATTTTTTATTTTAATTATTTTATTCTGTTATTGTTATTTTTTTATTATTGTAAGCATTTAATTTTTTCATTTATTTTTTATCTAGTTTTAATTTTTTATTTTTGATCTTACATTTTTAATTTTAATTAATTTTCTATTTTCTGTTTGTTGTATTTAATCTATTTTCTATGTTAATTTTGATTTTTGCTTTTTCATTTTTAACCTTCTTCTTTTCTATTCATTCTTTTTTAGTATTATTTTTCATTTTAATTTTCTTGAATTTTTCTTTATAAGGCTTTTTGTTTGTTTTAATCTAGTACTCTTAATAATCCTTATTTGTTTTTTTGCTAATAATCCTTATGTTTTTTTCTTAATAGCTATTTTTTGTTAGCAATCCTTATGATTTTTTTGTTATTTGGTTTTAATTTGTTCTCTATCATTATTTTTTGTTATTATTTTATTATTTTTTATTGTACTTTTTTTATCTAAGTTGCAATATTTTGGTTTTGTTTCGTAATATATATTTGTATTTTAATTTTTTTTACTTGTTTTCTCTTTTACTATTTTTTGTATTATTTGTATGTTTTCTAGTCAATATCTAAGAAGGAAATAGAAAGATGTTACATTAGCTAAGGAATACTTTTAAAAGCAAATACCTATTTACTACAGACCTTAACTATATTACACGGAGCTCCTTTGCAATGCCGAGGCACACAGCTAAGAAGGTTTGAACCAAAAGAAGAACTTACAGTGTGACCTCATTACTAAGTGCTTATGCCTTACTGCAATTACTATGTACTGAGTACCTGGAGATACCAAATGCTTACTATTCATTATGCTTACTAGGAAGACTTAGCAAACCTCGAAATAACAAATCTCTGAGAGACATTGCAATCAGGAATGATGAAATTAGCACTGTTGCTTTAAATCAGAGCAGAGCTTTGGTAGAATAGAGTCATACCAAAAAAGAGAGTTATGGTAGGGGTGACTACCTCTTAGACCATCTGCTTCATTAAGATGTCATGTACCATCCTCTCCAGGACACAGTGACCATCTCTGGAGTCACCTTTCCCGGTGCAGACTGGACAGCCCAAGGCCCTTTCCATCATTCTCCAATTTGCTTCTGCACTTATTCTTTGTTCATTCCGGTTCCTCTCTCCTATGCTGCTTTGACCTTTCGGGAGGCAAAGCTGCAGTTGTCCCCTGGGCCACCTCTGTGATTGTTTTTCCTCTCCACCTCTTGTATCTACTTGCCTAAAACTTTGCTTCTCAGATCATGCCTTGGAGAGAGACAGCCTACTGGGAGACATCTTGTGCTGAGCAGCTGGTTCCAGAGGGGTTGGATTGCTGATGCAACTTTATCAGACTTTGTTTTTCTTTACTTCTAAACGGGAACAATTCTCCTGTGGCTGTATGCAGACAGATCTCTATGGAGAGCAGGGGGGAGCTGGTTCCATGGAACTATGACCTGCAGCTGCAGAGAGCAGTGAAGAAATCTGATGGGACAGTGATGTAAGCCCCAGGTGGGCAATGACAGCAATGGGGAGGTTGTGGAGGGGGTGAGGAGCAAAGTTGTTCATACAGTGTCAGATCTTGGGGAAGAGTGTTTCCTTTGAGGCCAGGCCTCTTGAGGAGACTCTGTGGATCAAGGTGACATGGAGAGTGCTGCTGTCAGCTCCCTTCTCTCAAATGCAGCTAATTAAAAACATCCTTTAAAAACAACCCAGGGGGTTATGAGGCCCAGTGGGAAATCTTCCTCATTAACTGCACTCTGAAACAGCTTCAATTACGAGCTGTGAAAAAGCTCCAAGGAGCTGGACAAGTCTTCAGTACCTGATGGAAATCCCAGGCAGAGCCACAGCTCCTGAGGGACTTCTGTGTTCTAATGAGCCCCATGGAGGATTTGGGGCTGACTCCAGGTGTCAGGGACTGAGAGAAGACTGAAGAAACTGCTCCAGAAGTCAGCAGCAAATGCCAAAGCAGCTTGAAGCACTGATTGGCCCCACTGGGGCTTGTTACTGACAAAGCCTCCCCAGGGGCTCCTTAGAGCAGGTAATTGGAGGCTGTGATTTCTAGAGCAAAAAAAAGGTAAAATGCAGGAGTCTGGGATGCTGAAAAACCCTGGGTTTGGGTTATGGAGCAGGAAGGCCAAGCCCTGAGCACAGCCCCTGGGGACAGTAGAGCCTGAAAACCTCAAAATAAAGGATCTGCTCCCAGGCCTGGGTGGCAGAGACAAGTGCCAGAGCCCAGGGACCAAGACCTAGGTCCTGTTGGGCTTTCAGCCTTGCCAGACCCCTTGGCCATGCGTTGCCAGCAGACTTGGTAGGCTTAGGTAATGGGTGCCCTGGGTGACCTTGAAGCTCTTTCCCAACCACAACAGTTCTGTGATTCTATGTTTCTGTGTAGGAGAAGGATTGGGTTTGGATAGCTTTAGAAGACTCTAGGGAAGGTTTGCCTTTGCTTGAAGGTAAGGATTATCACAGTATCACAGTATCACTAAGGCTGGAAGAGACCTCAAAGATCATCGAGTCCAACCTGTCACCACAGACCCCATGACTAGACCAAGTGCCATGTCCAATCCCCTCTTGAACACCTCCAGGGACGGTGACTCCACCACCTCCCCGGGCAGCACATTCCAATGGCGAATGACTCTCTCGGTGAAGAAGTTTCTCCTCACCTCGAGTCTAAACTTCCCCTGGCACAGCTTGAGACTGTGTCCTCTTGTTCTGGTGCTGGTTGCTAGAGAGAAGAGGCCAACCCCTTCCTGGCTACAACCACCCTTCAGGTAGCTGTAGAGAGCAATGAGGTCTCCCCTGAGCCTCCTCTTCTCCAGGCTAAACAACCCCAGCTCCCTCAGCCTCTCCTCACAGGGCTGTGCTCAAGGCCTCTCCCCAGCCTTGTTGCCCTTCTCTGGACACCTTCAAATGTCTCGATGTCCTTCTTAAACTGAGGGCCCAGAACTGGACACAGGACTCAAGGTGTGGCCTAACCAATGCGGAGTACAGGGGCACAATGACCTCCCTGCTCCTGCTGGCCACACTATTCCTAATGCAGGCCAGAATATATAAATATATATATATATATATATGTATAAAACACAGAGAGAGAACAAGAGGGATGCATATTGTGCCTATTTTATAACTAAGGCTTTAGTGACACCAGCAAGAAATAGCTAACCCAAGTCAACACCTGGAAACATCAACTTTGCAAGGCAGTAATGCAATCATCTCAGCAAACAACAGCACATGAATCAAGAGGACAGGACAAAGAGCACTTCCCATGGAGCTGAAGATCAGCAGAGCTACCTAACACCCATCACAATGACTGCTGTGATAGTCTGAGATCAAAAGCATCAATCAGAAGAATGTACCTAAACCCATCTGAATTAGGACTGAACATCATGATTGCTTCACTGTTGTGTGATTAGGGAGTATGTTCACATGGGTTGATAGGGTAACTCACCAGTCTGTCATAACTTTAAAGAGTTAAAGGGAAAGTCAAAATTCATTATAGCACAGAAGACCTTTTCATTTAAGGTTATAAAAACCAAAAAAAGGGGAATTCAGGTATTATGTCACAAAAGAGAATGGTTCAAGCATGTTATGTTTTCAAATTTTCCTTTTATATGTGGTTTCAAATGTAATTTAACAAAATTTATGGAGGATATGAGAGTTCTGGAAGTTTTAGCTAGGAGAAACATGAAAGAAGAACAAACAACATTAGGCCAGAGTCAGTATCAACAGGACTCAGTGCCTTTCCTTAGCAAATACAAAGCATCAGCAGAGCAGTATGTTAGGATGAGTAAAAATGGATTAGTGTGTTATGTTCAGTTTTACATTGGGCAGAACCATGAATATTCAGGATGTCATCCCTGACCCAGCCAAGGAGCCTTTGCACTCTTGCTGTTTGCCTGCAAGTGTTTTCCTTATCTGTGGAGATGGAGCCTGGCCAGCTCTACCCTTATGGATCAAGGAGAATCTTGCTGACATTAAACACCACCACCACAAAGTGCAGCAGCCAGGCTGGGCCTGCACTGAGTGACATCAGAACTGCTCTGCAGAAGAGTTTATTGCTGCTGAAAGCATCCAGGGATCAGTTGGCTCAGGGCAGCCTTCAGCTCCTGGTTCCTCAGGCTGTAGATGAGAGGGTTGACTGCTGGATGCACCACTGAGTATACAACAGACACCAACAGGTTCCAGGATGGGGAGGAGGTGGAGGGAGGCTTCAATCCCTTCTATGATTTTTGACCATCTTAGAAGAAAAGAAATCAAGATGTAGCACACCTTTGAAGCAGATTGTAAAGGCAGTGCTGGAGATTGGGTTTGCTGTGTTTGTAGCTCTTTGTATCTTGATTCCTGTGTACAATGTGTTCAGGCTTGATCAAGTCTCCTTTGTTAATAAGAAAAGGGAAATGTAAGAATTGGAGCTAGTAAGATCTGAGTTCTCCTTTGAGAGATCAGGCAGGCAACAAAGAAATAAGTTCAAAACTGTGGGATGAAACTTTCTGTCTGAAAGAAGCAACTGTTGTGTTTGTGTTCTGACCTTGTAAGATAAGTGGAAAGGAATGTGAGCTTGTTACTGACATGCAGCTGGAAGTTTTGTTGTCTTTAACCATATATTATGCCAGTTCTGTTAGATTGAGCTAATTCATGCAACCTGAGCATTGTGTCTTGCGTGGGTTACACCAGTCTGTTAGACACGCTGCACTGCACAACTTCTGCTTTTGCTATAGAGTTAGATTTAACTTGCTTGCTGCTCTGTATGCAGAGAGTGTTAGAAAGGTCAATCAAAAGTGTTCTTTTATTAGTAAACAAAAAGGGGGAGATGTTGGAAGAGGTTTTTGTATGGCTTTAGAAGACTATAGGAAGGTGTAAAAGAGGTTGTTTTCAGATAGCTTTGTAGGACAGTAGGGAAGATTTGCCTTTGCTCGAGTTAGAGTGAGCTATGTTCTGCCTTTGACTCTGAGGGGAATGTAAACACCTTGTAACCGAAGGAGAGAAATTAGGCAGAATTTGGTGTGATGTGTTAAAATATTGTTTTGTTATTTTGGCCTATTGTATGCCTTAATCAGACACTTGCCAGTAGAAAATGACCAGTTGAGATGTGACTCCTGTGCCTGCTGACAGACTAGAGAACCTTCCTCTATGATGTAATAAACATCTTTGCCTGCTTACAACTTGTCCTGGAAGAGTTGCTCGAGGTGAATTTACCATCTCTATAAAACCTATATTAATACACCATTGTTCCAACCCTTGGCCATAGATTCTCATGTTGAGTTTGTTTTATCAAATTCCTCCCAACTAAAGCCACCAAAAAGTTAAATCCTCCATAAATGTTGTTGAACCACACTAAAAACACACCTAACATGAAAAAAACTCAAAAGATTGCTGTGTGCAACTACCTGAAGGGAGGCTGTAGCCAGGTGGGGCTTGGTCTCTTCTCCCAGGCAACCAGCACCAGAACAAAAGGACAAAGTCTCAAACTGTACCAGGGGAAGTTTAGGGTGAGGAGAAAGTTCTTCTCAGAAAGTTGTTAGCCATTGGAATGTGCTGCTCAGGGAGGTGGTGGAGTCACAGTCCCTGGAGGTGTTCAAAAAGAGATTGGACATGGCACTTGAAGCCACATTTAGCAGTCATGAGGTGTTGGGTGACAGGTTGGACTTGGTGATCTTTGAGGTCTTTTCCAACCTTATTGATTCTATGATTCTATGTCATGCTTGAATAATTCTTTCCTGTGACACACCTGCACTGCCCCTTTTTGCTTTTATAACTTAAACAATGAAAGTGTCTTTTGTGCCACAATCCATTGTAACCATCCCTTTAGCCATTTGAAATTGCTATCTAACTATGACATCCTGGTGAGCTAACACACAGCCCCATGGGAACCTGTGCCCCAATCACACAGCAATTAAACAATTATGGTATTCAGTCCTAATTCAGAGGTCTTTTGGTGTCCTCCACATGTGATCAGCCTCAGAGCAATGCCATCAGCCTCAGTTCAGCAAGACAGCCTCTGGGATCAGCCTCAGGCCTGCTGATTTCCAGCTTCAGGGGCACTGCCTTGGTTCCCATGCCTTGATTCCCATGCCTTGATTCTTGCCTTGTCAGCTGAGATGGTTGCAGAACTGAGCTGCAGAACTGAACTCTGCAGCTCCTGACATGGTTGACTTTTCCTTGCAGATGTCACTAAGAACCTGTGGGTGATCAAATGTGCTTCCCTTCCTACACCAACAAATCCATTTGCCTTTTCTAGGCTAAGCCTCTCTGGATGATGGATCAAAAAGCTCTTTGAAGCCTCTGAAATCCTCATTCAGATCTCTTTAAATCTCTTAGCAGCTAATTCTGAAGAGCTGGGAGCACTGGCAGCCATACTTGGAGGGAACTGGGAGCCCTGGGATCCATCCTGGGAACACTAGGAAGGAACTGGGGGTATTGGGGTCAAAATGGGAGCCAAACTGGGAAAGAACTGGGGGCTCTCAGGATCTGCCTTTCCAAGGCCTGAGGCTCAGAGCTTGGCCTTTCTCTTTCAGAAACCAAGGCCAGGGTTTGTTCAGCTGCACTTTGCCTTTGTCTGCCTTCAATCATGGCCTCCATGGAGCTTCTCTAAGCACCCCTGGGAGGCTTTGTTGCTAATGGCCCTCAGTGAGGCCAATGAATACTTGAAGAAATTTTTGTTCTGCGTCTGACTTCTTGAGCAGATTCCTTCAGTCTCCTCTCAGTGTGTGAGGCTCAGGCAATGATCCCCAAGTGCCCGAAGAACTATTTGTGTCTCTGTAGTTTTCTTCAAGGTTTCAAAGTGCTCCTCACAAAGCTCCTTTATTATTTATTTTTTTTCAGCCACCTAGTGACAGAGTGGATGAGGACAGGGCTGACCCTGACTGACTGCAAGGGATCCTGAAGTCAAATCTCTTTCTATGGCTGTGCCTGGAGGGAAGCACAAAATACAAACACAGGGACAGAGCTGGCTGGGTCCAGTGCAAGATAGAAACCTTGACCCTGTGACAACAAAGGTGTCTGTCCTAACACAGAGAGATGGAGGGGAGACTGGCAGAGGGTGCCCTGGAATTCAGTGTCCTTCCCCTGGAGCTCAGGACAAACCCTCACAAAGCTTTGGCATTATAGGGCACAAGAACTGAGCCTGGAGAAGTCTGACTTGGTGCTGGCCCTTGGTGCAGGCTGTGCCTGAGAGATGTCTGAGTGGGGGAGATGTTGGACACAGCTGCTGTGATCCAGGAGAGCTCCAAGGCTCTGGCTTTAGGGTCACTCTTTTGAGAGGTGGAGAGCATTGACTTCCATCAGGTGTTTCTTTGATCTGGAGAACCTTGGATGCTGAACCATCCTGGGATCTTTTGCCACTTGCTCACACCCTGAAGGTTTTGACCTCCAAAGTTTTCTGTCACCTCCCTGTTGGCTGTGATCCAAGCACAGATGCACTGAGCTGGCAGGAGGTGACCAACCCCCAAGCCATAGGGAGAGAAATGCAAGGCTGGGAGAGCCCTGGTCAGGACTGAGCCATTCCTTGCAGGTCAGTCCTCTCCTCTGAACCCTTTGCTTCTCTCTGGCTGGGATCATATCCCTCTCTTCTCTCCATCAGCCCTGCTCCTTTGTGCTGGGGAGGAGCAAAGTTTGCAGATCTGCTCCTTGGAACAGGCCAGAGCATAATGAACCCAACTTTGGGACAGCAGCAAGATCCCAGGCTCCAGCTGACCCCTGAGCACCTCTCAACCCTCTCCAGACCCTCCTCCCAAACCACACTTCACCACTTGTGGAGCTTTGAGGGTCATTGGCTGTGATGGGAATGTAGGAGTTCACCTGCCTGAGCCCCAGGTGGTCAGGTCTCAGTTGCATGGCCAGAGGGGGATGGTTGGGATGGCTACATCCTGGGGTGTCAGCCCCATCAGCACTACAACAAGGGGACTCAGCAGAGTAGTTAGGGCTCTGATCCCTCCATTGCAAGAAGTCACACACAGTGTCCTTATTCTCAGACACTTGGTCCCCAAGGATTTGCCCAAGAGCAGAGGGGTGACCATTCCTCTCAGCAGCATGGCCTCCCAGAAGGCCCTGGACAAGATGTGGGGGGGGGAAGAATCACCTGAAGAATAATTTGGAGGAGCCAAAGCTCTGCCTTGAGGAATAGCAGAAGTGGTTGATGGAGACATGGCTGAAGACAGCAAGGATGAAGTGTATGAGGATTAGGAGGAGGGGGATGACAATAATTATATGGAGGACAAAGGGGATGATGTGGAAGAAGAGGATGATATGGAGTAGGAGAAGTATAAAGAGAAGGAGGAAGAAGATGAACAGGAGGAAGAGGGCAAACCCATATCAGCCCCTCTGTGCGACCCAAGCAGCCACATTAGTGCCCTGAGGGTGGGCAGAGCTTCCTTCTCACCCAGCTTGGAGCTGGTAAAGCCTCACTGCCCCCAGCCCAGTGCCCAGCCCTCTGTCAGTGGTGACTATGGCAACAGGTTGACCCTCAGCTCCAACCTCATCCGGCACTGCTGGGTCCACAGCCGGAAGCAGCTGCACCTCTGAGCTGCCTGAAGCAAGAGCTGCACTCAGCTGGCCACCCTCAGCCAGCACTGCTGCACCCACACCGGTGCCAGTGCTTTACCTGCACAGGCTGCAGCAAAGCCTTCATCCACAGCTTCCCCCTCACCTGGCATATTCACCCCCATGCTGGTGACCAGCGTGCCCCAGGGGACAGCAATACACCGACCCCCGCACTGCCAGGCCAAACGTGACCCCCTGGGGGTCCTTTTCCAGCAGCTCGAACTGCAATCTCCTCTTTTACACCTTCTTTCCTCAGAAGCAAATGTGCCCCTGCCCTCCTCTGCACCAGCCAGTGCTGAGGAGAGGAATGACAGTGCTCAGTCAGCACAGCCAGTGCCACCACTGCAGTTGGGCTGGGATTTGGCTGCTTTCCTCCCAACACTTTGGGTTTCCAAGAGGTAAAAGAAAAAACCTTATCCCAAGCATAATGCCTAATTAGAATGGAAACCCCAACCCTAATAAAGTATTGTCTCTTTTGCTGCTTTTTCTCTAACATATCTTTGCCAAAAGGCCACTTTTGGGGGCATTTCTTCCCAGGGCCAGGGCTGGAGCCATGTGCTCAGTTCAGGGAGGTGTCCTTGAGGGGTCTGGGGGAGAGTCTTGAAGGTCAAGTGAGGAAATCAAAACAACTCCTGGCCATTGAACAGGATCCTTTAATAACCTGCATGGACACGGAATGGATCACTCCAAAGCTTACACGTGCTTGTCCTGGAGGCACAAGTCTGAACATGCCCAAACACAAACCCCCTTGCACCCCCTCCCCGTGGAGCTGGGGTGCTCAGCACAATACTAGACAGAAGGCAAGGTGCTGGTAAATCTGCAAAGCTGGACAGGCCCAGGCTTGTCTAGGCAGGTCCTGTGGTCAAGGGAAACAAAGTGCACAGTTTGCAGCTGTGCCTGGCCAGCTGCCATGCTTATGGACTCCCTGTGCAGCTTCCCATGGGTTGGGCAAACTTTCTTCTCTAGGTTGAGCTCTCTTGTTCCTCTCTTTCTTTCTCTTCTGCCATTGGCCATTATTGTCTTCAGCACCTTATTAATCCAAGCCAGGAGGGTAAACAACTCTCCCTTGTTGTACCAAGAAGCCCTGGGGTTCCCCAGAGCCTATTTTGTCCATATGAACCCGGAACACGCTGTAGCTGCAGCAGGTGAATGCTGCTGGACTGGAAAGCAGCCTCTGCATGACTGCTGCCTGAGTCTGCAGCCAGAAAGATACTCTGCTCCACCTGTGACACCTGAGGTGCTGGTGCAAGCTGCTAGAGCCGTGGCAAGGTGAATGAGAACCACTTGTCCCACACTGTGAGCCAGTAGCTACTCACTCAGAGCCCCAGGAAGCTGCTACAGCCCGAGCTGAGAGCAGCTGCCTATCCGCTCACAGAGAAATTCCGCTCCAGGGGGAGACTGCTTCTCCCCTCCACACACACACTCTGCACAGCTCCTCTGCTGAGCAACATCTTTTCTGCTTTGTTTCACTAGTGCAGACTGCACTCTGTGCTTTGGAGCATAATTGCAGTGTCCAGGTGGCAGTGCCCTGAGCACACAGGCTGATTCCTATCAAGTCTCTTTGTACAGCTCTGTGCCAGCCACCTCTGTAGCAGCCATAGATTCCCCTTGCAGGTAAACTGCCCTTGAGGCATTAGCTCTTTCCTAAGCTGAATCAATGTTTAAAAGATTCTAGCTTGATTCAGCTGTTAAAGTTGTATTGAATGTGTATGTTGTGAAATACATTAACCACAACCAAACAGCTGTACCTGTGTGGGTGGTATCACAGTATCACATTAGAGGTTGGAAGGGACCTCAAGAGACCATCAGGTCTGACCCCCCTGCCAAAGCAGGATCACTTAGGGTAGTCCACACAGGAGTGTACCCAGGTGGGTTTGAAAGTCTCCAGAGAAGGAAACTCCACCAGCTCTCTGGGCAGCCTGTTCTAGTGCTCTGTCACCTGCACTGCAGAGAAGTTGCTCCTCAGGTTGAGGTGAAATCTTCTAGGTTCAAGCTTGGACCTGTTGCATCTTACCTTAGATTGGCCCCCTCCACTTGACACCCACCCCTCAGATATTTATGCACATTGATGAGATTTGATATTAATACAGGGATTTAAATGTTTTTTTATATTACTAAATAATTAATATATTTGTATTAATATATTTGAATAAATATTAGTAATTGCTAACAGTGCTGAACAAGGTTAACCATATGCCTCATATAGTATTAGTAATACAGATGCATTAGAATGATAAAAACTTCTATGAATAGCTAGAATCCTTCCTTTCCTTGCTCTTTGCTGCCATCTGCTGTCCTTGTGTCAACATTGTAGTCACTGTGTCATCCTCTTGTATTTTTCCTGTTGGTCTTCTGCCAATCCCACAGGACTGTTCTCATCTTGTTACTGAGGCCCAGGTGTGTGAGAACCCATCCTGTTTTCCAGACTCAGCCTTACCTCTCTCTTTGATGTCTGGGGCTGTGGTCTGCTGCCTTATGTCCCTTCACTCTACCAAGCTCAATGGTTCCTTTATTGATGGCTGAAGGCTACTCTAATGAGTGGGAAAGTTTCTAAGGGTTAGTGAGGAGTTAATGAGTCTCCTTCCTTCAGCTGTCCTGCTGAGAGTGCTGGGCAGGGCTCAGGTGAGGGCCAGCTCTGAGGGGCAGGGGTTGTGTTGGGGCTAGGTTGAGGCTGGGGTTAAGGTCAAAGGACCATTGCTTAACAAAGGGTAAAGGCTGGGGCCAAGATGAGCAATGGGGGCAGAGTCAGGGTGAGGGGTGTGTTTGGGAGGGGATGAGCTGTAAGAGGTGAGGTGCAGGAGGGGTTCATCTCCACTGTGTTAGAGCAGGGGACTGAGTAGAGAGGATGGGAGGGGCCCAGTCTGTATTGTGAGGTGTGGTATTTTCAATGCAGACCCCAGTAAGACTCCCCCACTGCAGGGGGCTGGGCTGGGAGAGAGGGAGACAATTCCCTTCCTATGAGCCCACCAAGAGTTGGTTGGTCATTCCACCTTCCGAATGTCAAGGTCCAGGACATGAGATTAAATTTCTTGGTGTGATGAAGAGGTTATTAATTTATGAATATGAAATATGAGTTATATAAATATTAATTTGTATTAATTATTAAACTTATCAATAACCAATGAGTCACTATTTTATATCCATATTCTAGTGCACGACTGTGAAATACATCCCAGAAATGGTTCAGTATTGATAATTTGGACTCAATTAGAATATTTGCAGAATTAATTTCTATTCATATAACTCAGGCTGCAATTCCACTGCTTGTCCACCAGGTGGCGACTCGATGAGATGCTGGCAGCTGCTTAACTCTATACAGAGGTATTACAATACATCAGAGGCTTGGACTAGTAATGTGCTGCTAGGCACAGGTGCTTTGAACTGAACATCAGTGAGTGGGAAGCAGGTGGAAGATTCACTGTGTCCTTTGTTTGTAGCAAGGTTAGGTTCCAGCAGGCTGCTGGCGCCGGGGCTGGCTCCTGGTCTGCTCTGAATGGGAATGGTGGAGACAACCTTCTCCCTGCCGTGACAGCTGAGAGGGGATGGAACGTAGGCTAGCCGGTAAGCAGGCTCCCTTAGCAGGACTCAGGTGCCTCCCTCCAGACAGCAGGGAGCAGTCCTGTGGGGTTGGCCTGGCAGGGATGGTCCCAGGACAGGGTTGGCCCTCGTGGCAATGACCTTCAGGACCAGTGAGGACGTACCACCACAGCAACCAGTTCAGTTTCTGTCTGTGTGATGTCTCTGTAATCATTGGCTGTGATTGGAAATTCTCTGTGCCAATAACTGCTCACCAGGATGTGTCTTTGCTCACATGTTGGATGGTTAGGTACAACCTACACCCATTGGGAAGAATTTCACTGCAATCCAACAGCTCCTCCAGCACCCTGATTCCATCAGCCTGCTACAACAAACAGGAGAAGCAGGACAAAAGACTTCTCACAGTCCACTATGGTACGGAAGAGATCCATTGAGTCCTCAAACGGGATCAAGAGGGATGAAGAACATTGCTGGTGGGAAGTCCTGTTTGGATGGTGTCCACCAGCAGCTGGGACACCGCCCCTGGTGTCACAGCCACTGTGATTTTCCTGCCTGCTCTGCACTCTGCTTGCTGTTCCATGTTGGTTTGTAGGTAGAGTTAGGAGGATGGCCAAGCAAGTCACACTGCTGCAGACCTTTCCCATCATCAACGTTTCCTGTGTGCTTTGTGTCACTAAAATTAGGGAGGCAAAGGCACATTTGGAGCTCAGACAGGCCTCTGCTGTGAAGGACAACAAAAAGTCCTTCTATAAATATATTAATAGCAAGAGGAAGGGCAAGGACAACTTCCACTCCTTGGTGGGCACAGAGGGGAATGTTGTAACAAAGGATGAAGAAAAGGCAGAGGTACTTAACGCCTTCTTTGCCTCAATTTTTACTAGCAGCACAGAATGTCTTCCAGACAGCTGGCCTGCAGAGTTGGCAGAAGGAGCCAGGGAGCAGCATAGTCTCTTCTGTTCCAGGATGGGATTGTTAGAGACCTTCTCAGCCGCTTGAACCCCCACAAGGCCATGGGACCAGATGGGATCCATCCTAGGGTGCTGAGAGAGCTGGCAGATGAGCTGGCCAAGCCACTCTCCATCATTTTTCAGCAGTCCTGGCTCACTGGAGAGGTCCCAGAAGACTGGAAGCTGCCAACGTGGTGCCCATCCACAAGAAGGGCTGGTTGGAAGAGCCAGGGAATTCTAGGCCTGTCAGCCTGACCTCAGTGCCAGGCAAGATTATGGAACAGGTCATCTTGAGTGCGATCACACAGCACTTACAGGATGGCCAAGGGATCAGGCCCAGCCAGCATGGCTTTAGGAAGGGCAGGTCCTGCCTGACCAACCTGATCTCCTTCTATGATCAGGTGACCCACCTGGTGGATGTGGGGCAGGCTGTGGATGTGGTCTACCTGGACCTCAGCAAGGCCTTTGACACCGTCCCCCACAGCAAACTCCTGGCCAAGCTGGCAGCCCATGGCTTGGACGGGAGCACACTGCGTTGGGTTAGGAACTGGCTGGAGGGCCGAGCCCAGAGAGTGGTGGTGAATGGTGCCACAGCCAGCTGGCAGCCAGGCACTAGTGGTGTGCCCCAGGGATCAGTGCTGGGCCCCATGCTCTTCAACATCTTTATTGATGATCTGGATGAGGGCATTGAGTCCATCATCAGTAAATTTGCAGACGACACCAAGCTGGGGGCAGGAGTTGATCTGCTGGAGGTCAGAGAGGCTTTGCAGAGGGACCTCGACAGGCTGGACAGATGGGCAGAATCCAACGGCATGAGATTGAACACATCCAAGTGCCGGGTTCTGCACATTGGCCACAGCAACCCCATGCAGTGCTACAGGCTGGGGTCAGAGTGGCTGGAGAGCGGCCAGGCAGAGAGGGACCTGGGGGTGCTGCTTGATGGGAGGCTGAACACGAGCCTGCAGTGTGCCCAGGTGGCCAAGAAGGCCAATGGCATCCTGGCCTGTATCAGAAACAGTGTGGCCAGCAGGAGCAGGGAGGTCATTCTTCCCCTGTACACTGCACTGGTTAGGCCGCACCTTGAGTCCTGTGTCCAGTTCTGGGCCCCTCAGTTTAGGAAAGATGTTGTCTTGCTGGAGCGTGTCCAAAGAAGGGCAACAAAGTTGGTGAGGGGTTTGGAAGACAAGCCCTATGAGGAGAGGCTGAGGGAGCTGGGGTTGCTTAGCCTGGAGAGGAGGAGACTCAGGGGTGACCTTATTGCTCTCTACAACTACCTGAAGGGAGGTTGTAGCCAGGCAGAGGCTGGTCTCTTCCCAGGCAGCCAGCACCAGAACAAGAGGACATAGTCTCAGGCTGTGCCAGGGCAGGTTTAGACTGGATCTTAGGAAGAAGTTCTATACCGAGAGAGTGATTGCCCATTGGAATGGTCTGCCCGTGGTGGTGGTGGAGTCACCTTCATTGGAGGTGTTCAAGAAGAGGCTTGATGGGGTGCTTGGTGCCAGGGTTTAGTTGTTTAGTGGTTTAGGTGGGTTGTATTGTATTGTATTGTATTGTATTGTATTTAGGTGGGTTGGATTGGTTGATAGGTTGGATGCGATGATCTTGAAGGTCTCTTCCAACCTGGTGTATTGTATTGTATTGTATTGTATTGTATTGTATTGTATTGTATTGTATTGTAAGATGATCCAGTGTGTGCTGGGATGAGGCTATGTCTGTTCTGGGAGGGGACCAGGGGTTTCAGTTTATCCTAGGTCTTACCCAGACTTTATTGGGAGGGGGAGACATTCAAGAGATTCAGTTTGTACAGGGAGGGCAACCACAGAATCAGAGAATCTTAGGGGCTGGAAGGGACCTCCAAAGATCATCCAGTCCAACCCCCCTGCCAGAGCAGGGTCACCTAGAGCAGATCACAGAGGAACACATCCAGGTGGGCCTTGAGTATCTCCAGAGGAGACTCCACAGCTGCCCTGGGCAGCCTGTTCCAGATGGGGCCCAGTCTGCAGTGGGATGGAGTCAGGGATGTGATTTGTACTGGGATGGGCCTCAGACTGTACTGGGAGATATTCAAATGATCCTGTTACAGATGGGACAAGACCACATCTCTGCAGGGGTGGGGGCAGTTCAGGAGATGCAGTTTGTACTGAGACTGGGCTAGGTCTGTACTGGCAGGGGCTTAAAAGGATCAAGATTGTAATGGGATAAGGGCCAGACTGTACTGGAATGGAGCCAGGGGATCCCAATTGTACTGGACTGGGGTCTGGTCTGTACTTAGAGAGGGAACCAAGGGAGTGGATTTACAATAAACATTGCCAGACCTATACTGGGAGGGGATAGAGGAATCCAGCCTATTTTGGGAGAAGGCCTAATGTGCACTTGGAAGTGTTAAAGGGTCTCTGTTTGGACAAGCACAGGGCTCAGACAGTACTGGGAGGGCAAGAAGGTGTCCAGTTTGTACTGGAATGGATGCAGACAGTCCCAGCAGGGGGCCTGGAGATGCATTTTGGACTGGGATAGGACAGAGGCAGTAGTGGGAGAGGGCAAGGTGATGCAGTTTGTTCTGGGAGGAGGCCACAGATGTACTGGGAGCAGTTCAGATTATGTAGTTTTGACTGGGAAAGGACAGAGCCTGAACTGGGAGCGGGTTCAAAATATCCTCTCTGCACTGGGTGAGATTCAGTTGATACTGGGACAGGAACAGGGTTACCAGTTTGTTCTGGGCTGTCTCTCCAGCTGTGCAGGGATGACATCAGGAGGTTCAGTTTATTTAGGGAATAGGCCAGGGTTGTACATGGAGGGCTTAAAGGGACCATGCCTGGACTGAGATGGGGCCCAGTCTCTGGTGGGTTGGGACCAGGGTCTCCAGTTTGCACTGTGAGGTGGCCACAGTGTAGTGGGAGGAGGCAGGGTATGAAATTTGTCCTGTGATGGATGGAGTTAGTATGGGAGAGAGACAGAGGATCAGTTTGTACTGGAACGAGGAGCAGTTTGTACTAGGACAAGGGGTCCAGCAAGTACTGCTGCTTCCTGGCTGTGCTGCTGTGCTGGGACTCATTGTCCCTATGCTTCTGCACAGAGGAGATGTCTCTGAAGCTCCAGAAAATTCTTGGAAGAAGGACCTCAGGAAAAAAAACGTTCATGAAAACTTCTTTCTTTTGATTAGCCAAACAAGGAGCACAGCTCCTCCAACATCAATCCTCAGTCAGAAAAGCAAAGCAGAGAGTTATTAGAAAGTGACGACAACATTGCCAAAAGTAAAAATCCACCACAAACAGCAAAATTCCAGCAGCCAGGCTGGGCCTGCACTGAGAGACATCAGAACTGCTCTGCAGGAGAAGACAGAGAGTTTATTGCTTCTGAAAGCATCCAGGGATCAGTTGGCTCAGGGCAGCCTTGAGCTCCTGGTTCCTCAGGCTGTAGATGAGAGGGTTCACTGCTGGAGGCACCACTGAGTACAGAACAGACACCACCAGATCCAGGGATGGGAAGGAGATGGAGGAAGGCTTCAGATAGGCAAAGATGGAAGTGCTGAGAAAGAGTGAGACCACAGCCAGGTGAGGGAGGCAGGTGGCAAAGGCTTTGTGGCGTCCCTGCTGAGAGTGGGATCCTCAGCACTGCCCTGAAGATCTGCACATAGGACACCACAATCAACACAAAACAGACAAAGAATAAACAGACACTGAGCACAAGAAGCAGCAAAGTTCCCTGAGGTAGGATGTGGAGCAGGAGAGCTTGAGGATCTGGGGCACTTTACAGAAGAACTGCTCCACAGCATTGTCCTGGCAGAGGGGGAGGAAAAATGTATTGGCAGTGTGCAGCAGAGCATAGAGAAAGCCACAGGTCCAGACAGCTGCTGCCAGGTGGAGACAAACTCTGCTGCCCAGGAGGGTCTCATAGTGCAGGGGTCTGCAGATGGCAACGTAGCGATCGTAGGACATGGTGGTGAGAATACTCTGCAGCAATTAGGAATACTAAAAAGAAGACCTGGAGAACACATCCTGTATAGGAGATGTCCCTGGTGTCCCTCAGGGAATTGGCCATGGATTTGGGGACAGTGGTGGAGATGGCACCCAGGTCAAGGAGGGCGAGGTTGAGGAGGAAGAAGTACATGGGGGTGTGGAGGTGGTGGTGCCAGGATGGTGGTGTGATGATGAGGCCATTGCCCAGCAGGGCAGCCAGGTAGATGGCCAGGAAGAGGCAGAAGTGGAGGAGCTGCAGCTGCCTTGTGCCTGGGAATGGCAGGAGGAGGAAGTGGGTGATGGAGCTGCTGCCTGTGGGAATGTCTAAGAAAGAAAAGAAAGCAAAACTTGATGACAGACTCCTCTGAGAAGCAGCACTCCAGGGGACACAGCAATCCCGCAGCTGAAATGGATTTGCTGTCTGCTTTGTTCTGGCTGAGGCTGCTGTGAGGAGCAGGAGCTCAGGCCATGCGCTGCCATGGACTCATCTTGGCCCTGCTACAGTGGAGCTACTCTGCCCATCAGGCTGTTCCCTCTGCCCTGCACTTTCCCCCGTGCTGCCTTGCAGATGTTCTGCCCAAATTTAGCCCTTTAGAAACCCCCAGCTCTCTGTGCTCTGAGGAGCCAGGGCAGCACTGCTTCAAAAGGACAGTTCTGTGAACTCTTCCCTGTCCCATCCCAGAGGTGCAGCTGTGAGAGACAGAGCAGGACACAGCCTCTCCTGAAGAGAATCAAAGGACTCTGGGAGCAGAGTGCTGACCCCCAAGGAAAGGCTCAGCACAGCCCAGTGCCTATGCAGATCTGGGCCTTCCTGGGGGCAGCTCCTAGCCCAGCAGGAGGGGCAGAGCAGTCAGAGGTCCTGGAGATGAGATGTTCTAAAGAGTCATTGCCCAGCAAACAGCAGCCAGAGACATCTGCAGAGAAGTACTGAGAGAGCAGCCTGAACACAGCCTCCCCCAGGGCTTCTGGCAGTTCCCCTCCTCCCCACCCATCTCTCCCTGCCTGGAGATCTGTCCCTGCCAGGAAAGGCTCAAGAGCTCCTCAGACTCACCCTGTCAGCACTGCAGTGACTTCTCCTCCAGTGAGCTCTCAGCATCCCCCAGTCCTGGCTTCCTTGAAGCTCTCTGCCGTTCATTTCCCTGAGATCCTCTGGCAGTGTCCTCAGCCCTGCTGTGTGTTGGGCAGAGGAGCTGCCCCTGCCACCTGCTTCAAATCTCACTGATGCTCAGTTAAAGCACCTCTGCCTAGCAGCTTCACTAATGTCCAAGCCTCTGATGTATTGTAATACCTCTGTATAGAGTTAAGCAGTAGCTGCACTAGCGTCGCGCGTCAAGTGACCTCTGGTGGACAAGTGGCAGAATTGCTGAGATGTATATAATAGAATTAATTCTGCAATAATTGTAATTCTGTCACTTATTTCATTGAGTCCAAATAATCAATACCAAACCCACTTCTGGGATGTATTTCACAGTCATGCACTAGAGTATGGATATAAAATAGTGAGTCACTGGTTATTGATCATTTCAATAATTAATAAAAATAATATTTATATAATTATATTTCATATCCTACATTAATAACCTCTTCTCACACCAAGAAATTATCTCTTGTCCTGGACCTGACATTTTGAAAGGTGTTGAATGTCTAACCCACTCTTGGTGGGCTAATAGGAAGGGAAGTATCCTCCCTTATCCCCTCTCCTGCCCAGCCCCCTGCAGTGGGGGAGTCTTACTGGGGTCTGCATGAAAATACCACACCTCCACAATACAGCCCCTCCCATCCTCATCCCCTACTCGTCCCCTGCTTTAACACAGTGGAGCTGAACCCCTCCTGCAACCTCATCCCATACAGCTCATCCCCTCCAAAACACACCCCTCACCATGACTCTGCTCCCATTGCTCATCTTGGCCCCAGCCTTTACCCTTTGTTAAGCATTGGTCCTTGACCTTAACCCCAGCATCAACTAGCCCCAACAAACCCCTGCCCCTCAGAGATGGCCCTCACCTGAGCCCTGCCCCAGCACTCTCAGCACGGACAGGAAGGAAGGAGACTCATTAACTCCTCACTAAACCTTAGAAACTTTCAAACTCATTAGAGTAGCCGTTCAGCCATCAATAAAGGAACCATTGAGCTTGGTAGAGTGAAGGGACATAAGGCAGCAGACCACAGCCCCAGACATCAGAGATAGGTAAGGCTGAGTCTGGAAAATAGGATGGGCGTCTCACACCACCTGGGCTCAGTAACAGATGAGAACAGTCCTGTGGGATTGGCAGAAAGACCAACA
Organism: Colaptes auratus; assembly: GCA_015227895.2. NCBI lineage: Eukaryota > Metazoa > Chordata > Aves > Piciformes > Picidae > Colaptes > Colaptes auratus. Next base: position 30,922,444 of record JAAWVA010000030.1, read on the forward strand.
GGAAAATACAAGAGGATGACACAGTGACTACAATTTGACACAAGGACAGCAGATGGCAGCAAAGAAAGGAAATATGAAGGATTTTAGCTCTTCAAAGAAGGTTTTATCATTCTAATGCATCTGTATTACTAATACTATATGAGGCATATGGTTAACCTTGTTCAGCACTGTTATCATTATTAAGATTTATTCAATATATGAATACAAATCTATTAATTCTTTAATGATATAAATAATTTAAATCAATGCATCAATATCAAATCTCATCAATGTGTATAAATACCTGAGGGGTGGGTGTCAAGTGGAGGGGGCCAATCTAAGGGAAGAAGCACAGGGTCAAGCTTGAACCTAGAAGATTTCACCTCAACATGAGGAGCAACTTCTCTGCAGTGCAGGTGACAGAGCACTAGAAAAGGCTGCCCTGAGAGCTTGTGGAGTTTCTTCTTCTCTGGAGACTTTCAACCCACCCTGGGTACACTCCTGTGTGGACTACCCTAAGTGATCCTGCTTTGGCAGGGGGGTCAGACCTGATGGTCTCTTGAGGTCCCTTCCAACCTCTAATGTGATACTCTGATACTGCCCACACAGGTTACAGCTGTTTGGTTGTGGTTATGTATTTCAACAAACATACACATTCAATACAACTTTAACAGTTGAATCAAGCTAGAATCTTTTAAAAATTGATTCAGCTTAGGAAAGAGCTAATGCATCAAGGGCACTTCACCTGCAAGGGGACTCTATGGCTGCTACAGAGGCAGCTGGCACAGAGCTGTACAAAGAGAACTGATAGGAATCAGCCTGTGTGCTCTTAAAGGAATGTTGCCTGGGACTTTTGGACACTGCAGTTATGCTCCAAAGCACAGAGTGCAGCATGCACAGTGAAACAAAGCAAGAAATATGGTGTTCAGAAAAAGAGTGGGCAGAGTGTGTGTGTGGAGGGGAGGAAGCAGTCTCCCCTGGAGAGGAATTGTTGGGGCTGAGGGAGACAGCTTGTGGCTCATGGGCTCGCAGGGCAGCTTGCCGGCCAGGCAAGCAGTTGACAATTCTGCAGTGCTCAGGGTGGGATGAGTGGTTCTCATTAATCTCACCACAACTCCAGCAGCTTGCACCAGCACCTCAGTGTCACGTGGAGCAAAGCAATTTCTGGCTGCAGACTCAGGCAGCAGGCATGCGAGGCTGCTTTCCAGTCCAGCAGCATTCACCAGCTGCAGCTACTGTGTGTTCCGGGTTCATATGGACAAAATAGGCTCTGGGGAACCCCAGGGCTCCTTGGTACAACAAGGGAGAGTTGTTTACCCTCCTGGCTGGATTAATAGGTGCTGAAGACAATAATGGCCAATGGCAGAAGAGAAAGAGAGAGAGGAACAAGAGAGTTCAACCTGAGTCTCAATGTGCATTGCAGCCCAGAAAGCCAATCAGATCCTGGGCCTGCATCAAGAGAAGTGTGGCAGCATGGCAAGGGATCTCTCTCTGTTCCCTATCAGCTCTGGTGAGACCCCCCTGGAGTATTGCCTCCAGTTCTGGAGCCCCTATTACAAGAGGGATCTGGAGGTGCTGGAAGGTGTCCAGAGAAGGGCCACGAGGATGAAGAGGGGCTGGAGCACCTCTCCTATGAGGACAGAACTGAAGGATTTGGGTTTGGTGTCAGCTGAGAGAAGAAGGCGCTCGAGGTGACCTCATTGTGGCCTTCCAGTATCTGAAGGGGGGCCTACAAGAAGGCTGGGGAGGGACTTTTCAGACTATCAGGGAGTGATAGGACTAGGGAGAATGGATGAAGCTGGAGGTGGGGAGATTCAGGCTGGACGTGAGGAGGAAGTTCTTCACCATGAGGGTGGTGAAGGCTGGAATGGGTGGTCCAGGGAGGTGGTTGAGGCCCCTCCCTTGAGGGTTTAAGACCAGGCTGGATGAGGCTCTGGCCAGCCTGATCTAGTGTGGGTGTCCTGCCCATGGCAGGGGGGTTGGAACTAGATGATCCTTGTGGTCCCTTCCAACCCTAACTGAAACTATGAAACTATGGAAACTATGAAACCTAGAGAATAAAGTTTGCCCAACCATGGGAAGCTGCACAGGGAGTCCATAAGGGTGGCAGCTGGTCAGGAACAGCTGCAAACTGTGCACTTTGTTTCCCTGGGCACAGGACCTGCCTAGACAAGCTGGGCCTGTCCAGCTTTGGACACTTGCCAGCACCCTGCCCTTGGTCTAGTTTGTGCTGACACCCAGCCTACAGGGAAGGGGTGCAAGGGGTTTTGTGTTTGGGCATGTTCAGGACTTGTGCCTCCAGGACAAGCACGTGTAAGCTTTGGGTGATCCATTCCATGTCATGCAGGTTATGAAAGGATCCTGTTCAATGGCTACATGAGTTATTTGATTTCCTCACTTGACCTTCAAGACTCTCCCAGACCCTCAAGAACACCTCCCTGAACTGAGCACATGGCTCCAGCCCTGACCCTGGGAAAAAATGCCCCCAAATGTGCCTTTTGGGAAAGAAATGTCAAGGAAAAACAACCAAAGACAGTAAATGATAGGGTTGGGGTTTCCATTTCTAATAGGCATTATCCTTGGGTGAGGTTTTCCTTTTACCTCTAGGAAACCCAAAGTGTTCAGGAGCAAAGAGCCAAATCCCAACCCAGCTGCAGTCTTGCTGCCAGCTGTGCTGACTCAGCACTGCCATTCCTCTCCTCAGCACTGGCTGGTGCAGAGAAGGGCAGGGGCACATTTGCTTCTGAGGAAAGAAGGTGTAAAAGAGGAGATTGCAGTTTGAGCTGCTGGAGAAGGTCCCCCCCAGGGGGGTCACGTATGGCCTGGCAGTGGCGGGGTCGGTGTATTGCTGTGTCCCCTGGGGCACGCTGGTCACTGGCGTGGGGGTGACTATGCCAGGTGAGGGAGGAGCTGCGGATGAAGCCCTTGCTGCAGTCTGTGCAGGTAAAGGGCTGGCACCAGTGTGGGTGCAGCGGTGCTGGCTGAGGGCGGCCAACTGAGTGCAGCTCTTGCCTCAGGCAGCGCAGAGGTGCAGCTGCTGCTGGCTGTGGACGCAGCCGTGCCAGATGAGGCTGGAGCTGAGGGCGAAGCTGTTGCCATAGTCACCACTGACAGAGGGCTGGGCACTGGGCTGGGGGCAGTGGGGCTTTACCAGCTCCAAGCTGGGTGGGAAGGAAGCTCTGCCCACCCTCAGGGCACTAATATGGCTGCTTGGGTGGCACAGAGGGGCTGATATGGGTTTCCTATCGTCTTCCTCTTCATCTTCCTCCTCCTTCTCTTTATTCTTCTCCTATTCCATATCATCCTCCTCTTCTTCCACATCATCCCCTTTGTCCTCCACATAATTATTGTCATCCTCCTCCCAATCCTCATACACTTGATCCTTGCTGTCCTGATTCATGTCTTCATCAACCACTTCTCCTCTTCCTCAAGGCTGAGATTTGGCTCCTTCAAATTATTCACCAGGAAATTCTTCTCCTCCCAGATCTTGTCCAGGTCCTTCTGGGAGGCCATGATGCTGAGAGGAATGGTCACCCCTGTGCTCTTGGGCAAATCCTTGGGGACCAAGTGACTGGGAAGTAAGGACACTGTGTGTGACTCCTTGCAATGGAGGGATCAGAGCCCTAACTCCTCTGCTGATCCCCTGGTTGTAGTGCTGATGGGGCTGACACCCCCAGGACGTAGCCATCCCAACCATCCCCCTCTGGCCATGCAACTGATACCTGACCACCTGGGGCTCAGGCAGGTGAACTCCTACATTCCCATCACAGCCAATGACCCTCAAAGCTCCACAAGTGGTGAAGTGTGGTTTGGGAGGAGGCTCTGGGGGGGGTTGAGAGGTGATCAGGGATCAGCTGTTGCCTGGGATCTTGCTGCTGTCCCAAAGTTGGGTTCTTTACCTTCTGGCCTGTTCCAAGGAGCAGATCTGAAATCTTTGTTCCTCCCCAGCACAAAGGAGCAGGGCTGATGGAGAGAAGAGAAGGATATGACCCCATCCAGAGAGAAGCCAAGGGTTCAGAGGAGAGGACTGACCTGCAAGGAATGGCTCAGTCCTGACCAGGGCTCTCCCAGCCTTGCACTGCTCTCCCTACAGCTTGGGGGTTTGTCACTTCCTGCCAGCTCAGTGCATCTGTGCTTGGATCACAGCCAACAGGGAGCTGATAGAAAACTCTGACAGTCAAAACCTTCAGGTTGTGAGCAAGTGGTAAAAGATCCCAGGATGATTTAGCATCCAAGGGTCTCCAGATCAGAGAAACACCTGATGGAAGTCAATAATCTCCACCTCTCAAAACAGTGACCCTCAAGCCAGAGCCTTGGAGCTCTCCTGGATGCCAGCAGCTGTGTCCAGCATCTCCCCCACTCAGACATCTTTCAGGCACAGCCTGCACCAATGGCCAGCACCAAGTCAGAGTTCTCCAGGCTCAGGTCTTGAAGGGTTAAATCTTGGAGAGACGAGCTCCAAGCACTGCTGGCCTGATAAGAGGGGATAATGTTGGCCTTGATGGCTTGTGAATTACTGTCCAGCAGTGTGGTTGGAGGAGGGCATACATTTGATGACGAATGGTTGTTATGACTGGAGTGTGTCAGACTTGAGACAGACCAGATAGTTGTAACGGGGTCCCTGCTCCAGTAGTAGGCTGCTTTTGTATTGTATAAGCTTTTATAAAGGATTTTGTGTAATAAACTGGACACCTGGCCTGCATCAGGCTGAGTCCCGTCTCTTAATCGCGGCAAATGGTGATCCCCGATGTGATGGGGGCGATGAAACGCTAAGCTGCGTCCTGCCGCGTATTCCCTCAGAACTTTGAGTGAGCTGCTGAAAGGAAGCAGGAAAAGCCGTTTGGCCAGAGCAATCCCTCCCGCTGGACGAGAGGTGAGCCGTGGGAAACATGGGGAACCAGGAGAGCTCCTCAGGAAGAGAAGTTTATGAATTCATGCAAGAACTCCTTAGAAAGCATGGCAAAGCTATCTGTGGCCGTGATCTTAAGGAGATGCTGGAGTGGGTGCAGGAAAACATCCCGACAGTTACAACGTCTAGAATGTTTTCGAGTAAAATCTGGGACCAAGCAGGGGTGAAGTTATGGGATGCTGCTACCACAGGGAATGTTGAAGCGCAGCATATGCTCCCATGGTGGCAAATTATATTCGAGATGCTTAGAGTGCAAGAAGGGAATTTGGAACAGAGTATTGAGGGAGCTCAGACTCCTCCTCCGTTACCCTCTAAGCTGCCACCAAAGCCGAAGCTGTGGACTAAGACTCTGGGTACATACGCAGCAGAACAACCCCCCAAGGACGACCTTCTAGATCCAGGTCCTGTCGATCCTGAACGGGAACCAGACCTTTTACCCTGGGATCCTCACGATGTGTGGGCTTCTATTAAGCGTCAAGCTTTGCGGGATGGAGACACTGAGGTTGCCGCAAGAATTGTGGCCCCTGTACTGTATCACCTCATGGGCACAGGTCAGCACACCGACCCGGCAGCGCAAGCCCATGACTGTCCATGGAAGCCCTGGAAGCATCGCGAGAAGAGGCACTAAAGGCTTCTCTTAAAGTCACGGACTTTCAAAAGCCGCAAAAAGCTTTTACGAATATCGTTCAGGAACCGTGGGAACCTTATATGCAATTCATAGATAGGCTTAAATTTGCCTTAGAACGCCAAATTGATAATGGGGAGGCAAGGGAAATATTACTGTTGAAATAGCTGTGGAGAATGCAAATGCAGATTGTAAGAAGTTGTTAAAATCTCTGCCTAATCAAAATCTCACCTTGCTAGAAATGATTGAAGCATGTAATAAGATAGGTACGATGGAATATAAGTATGAAGCTATGGCTGCAGCTTTTGCAGCTCTGAATGGTCCAATGAGTGGTGGTGAATGGTGCCACATCCGGCTGGTGGCCAGTCACTAGTGGTGTGCCCCAGGGATCAGTGCTGGGCCCCATGCTCTTCAACATCTTTATTGATGATCTGGATGAGGGCATCGAGTCCATCATCAGTAAATATGCGGACGACACCAAGCTGGGGGCAGGAGTTGATCTGCTGGAGGGCAGAGGGCTTTGCAGAGGGACCTCGACAGGCTGGACAGATGGGCAGAATCCAAGGCATGAGATTGAACACATCCAAGTGCCGGGTTCTGCACATTGGCCACAACAACCCATGCAGTGCTACAGGCTGGGGTCAGAGTGGTTGGAGAGCGGCCGCAGAGAGGGACCTGGGGGTGCTGGTTGATGGGAGGCTGAACATGAGCCTGCAGTGTGCCCAGGCAGCCAAGAAGGCCAATGGCATCCTGGCCTGCATCAGGTACAGTGTGGCCAGCAGGAGCAGGGAGGTCATTCTGCCCCTGTACACTGCACTGGTTAGGCCGCACCTTGAGTCCTGTGTCCAGTTCTGGGCCCCTCAGTTTAGGAAAGATGTTGTCTTGCTGGAGCGTGTCCAGAGAAGGGCAACAAAGTTGGTGAGGGGTTTGGAAGACAAGCCCTATGAGGAGAGGCTGAGGGAGCTGGGGTTGCTTAGCCTGGAGAGGAGGAGACTGAGGGGTGACCTTCTTGCTCTCTACAACTACCTGAAGGGAGGTTGTAGCCAGGCAGAGGTTGGTCTCTTCTCCCAGGCAGCCAGTACCAGAACAAGAGGACACAGTCTCAGGCTGCGCCAGGGCAGGTTTAGACTGGATCTTAGGAAGAAGTTCTATACCGAGAGAGTGATTGCCCACTGGAATCAGCTGCCTGTGGAAGTGGTGGAGTCACCTTCATGGAGGGGTTCAAGAAGAGGCTTGATGGGGTGCTTGGTGCCACAGTTAGTTTTTCAGTTGTTTAGGTGGGTTGTATTGTACTGTATTGTATTTAGGTGGGTTGGATTGGTTGATGGGTTGGACGCGATGATCTTGAAGGTCTCTTCCAACCTGGTGTATTGTATTGTATTGTATTGTATTGTATTGTATTGTATTGAATACAGGAGTTTGTTACGGCTGTGGGAAACCGGGTCATCTCAGAAAGAATTTTTTGGTAGCTAATAGCGGAGCCAAACCTAAGGCACCTGGGATTTGCCCTAAGTGCCAGAAGGGGAGGCATTATGCTAACCAATGTCGAGCTAAGTATAATTCTCAAGGGCAGCCCCTTACGCAGGGAAACTGGATGTGGAGTGTGGGACGGCGCCGCACGCAGACACAAATCACCCAGCAGCACGCGCGTCTCTGACCTCCGCCCAGCAACAGCAGGCAGCGCAGGACTGGACCTGGCAACTTCCGGCACAGTAACTTTACTTGATACCACGGTACATTTGTTGCCAACAGGTGTGTCAGGTCCTCTCCCAGCAAAAACTCAGGCACTAATATTAGGTAGATCATCAACAACGACCTCAGGACTTTTTGTGCTTCCTGGGGTTCTTGATTCTGACAGCACAGATAAAATTCAGATCATGGCAGGGACTCCGTCCTGGAGGTCAAACAGCATGAACACTCACTGTGAGCAGACGCCACGCGCCATCTTGGTGACCACACGTGTTCACCAGCCACCACCACTGCCGTTCGCACCCAGCAGGGAAAAAAGCGGCTTGGGCTTTGTTCCCATTTAGACAGACTTATCGTGACTGCCTTATCTGTAATTCTATGGATGATATTCTAATTGCAAAAAAGTTAGATCCTAAGACAATACTGTCTGAGCTTCAACCCATGTTAGCGAGCAGAGGGTTGGAAATAACACCACATCAGACCTTGCAACTTCTCGATAAGTGCAATTCGCTTGCAATGCCACGGAAGCCACTCCCCGGCAGACTCTTTACAAGGTGTCACTGCTAACCACCTCATTGGGGTGAGACTTTTGCTACATCACATCAGCAAATGCAACTTCCTGATAAGGCTTTACAATTAAGTCAGGATTTAGCAATCACAGAATGGTCGAGAATCCAGGACGATAAATTTGATCCTGCATTCATTAGTACTCGTCAGGGTCTAACAGGGCCATTTGGGTCCTTTGTCGATACCTTACATACGGCATTGAATACTAATCCAGATTTGAAGGTAAAAATGCTGGCTATTCTGGCATTTGACAGTGCTAATGACAACACTAAACAGGTTCTGAGCATTTTACCAAGAGGTGTCACTACCTCATGACTGCTGCACGCAGCAGAGTGAATGAAGCACCGACAGACAGCAATGTATCCAGCCACGGCCATAGAAGAAGTTGTGAAACCACCAGTACGACCACCGCAAAAGGGAAACAACCTGGGTGGAAAACATCGTACTTCTGGGAAACCTAGGTACCTTACATCAAATTGCCTGACTGCTGGACAGACTCGAAAGTGCTGTGCTCACTGTCACAGACCTAATCATTTTACTCCAGGATGTTGTAGGCAGGGAAACTGCTCCCGCAGCGCAACTGCACCCCGCGCAACAACACCAAACCAGGCAATGGCAGTGGATGTCACTCTTGAGTCTACAAAATGTTGTTGTCGAGTCCTATCAGCACAGTCCTCTGGGTCACAAACCCTGTGCTCTGTTCATTGGCAGATCGACTACCTCTAGACAGGGCATCCTCATAATTCCTGGTTCAATAGATTCTGATTATGACTGGGCTATGAAAAATAATCAAAATAAAATACACAAATGATAAAAAATTAATTTAAAATATTAAAATTAGATTAAAATTAACAAAAATAAATAGAAATTATACATAAACAAATACAAAGAAAATACATTAAAACAGTATAAAAATAACAAAAAATAGAAAATTAAGTAAAAATTAAACAAAATAAAATGAAACTAGATTAAAAAATAGAAAATTTTAAAAATATTTAAAAATTTAAAATTAATTAATTCAAAATAAAATAAAAACTATAACAACCAAAATTAGAATTTAAAAAATTAATTAAAAATAAAATTTAAAAATATGAAAAAATATATTACAAAAATTAAAATAAAATAACAAAAAAGATTTAAAATATATATTTGATCAAAAAATTAATTAAAAAAAATAAAATAAAAAAGAAATTAAAAATAACAAATTCAAAAAAGGTGTAAAAATAATGAAAAAAATTTATTAAAATTTAACTTAAAAAATAATAAAGTCAAAACAAAATAAATTTATTAAAAATAGTTTTAAGAAACTCGATAAAAATTTACATTAAATTTTTTTAAAATAAAAAATATATTTTTTTAAAATATTAATTACAAAATTATATGGAATCATAGACTCATAGAATCAGTCAGGGTTGGAAGGGAGCACAAGGATCATCTAGTTCCAGCCCCACTGCCATGGGCAGGGACACTTCACACTAGAGTTGTTTGGGTGGATTGGATTGGTTGATAGGTTGGACGTGATGATCTTGAAGGTCTCTTCCAACCTGGTTTATTGTATTGTATAGATCAGGCTGGCCAGAGCCTCATCCAGCCTGGCCTTAAACATCTCCAGGGATGGGGCCTCAGCCACCTCCCTGGACAATCCATTCCAGGGCTTCACCATTCTACTTCCTCACATCCAGCCTGAATCTCCCCACCTCCAGATCCATTCCATCATCCCTAGTCCTTTCACTTCCTGACACCCTAGGGAGTCCCTCCCCAGCATTCTTTGTAGGCTCTCTTCAGATACTGGATGGACACAATAAGGTCACCTCGGAGCCTTCTTTTCTGTCAACTGCAATCATCGCAATCAACAACGGCAGAAGAATCAAGACTATGAGGAAACAGCATTACCCATGGAGTCCAACATCGATCACAATAACTGTTATGATAATCTGAGATCAAAAGCATCAATCAGAAGAATGTACCACAGCACCATCTGAATTAGGCCGAATATTATGGTGGTTTGATTGTTGTGTGATTAGAGAAAATGTTCATATGGACTTAAATGTTATCTCACCAGTTTGCCGTAATTTTACACACTTAGAGGGAAAATCACAATTCATTATAACACCACATGCATTTTCATTGTAGGCTGGAAACAACAACAAACAAATAAATACCTGAAAAAAAAAACAAAGGGGAGGAAAAGAGAGAATATCCCATAGCAAAAAAATGTTTTTTTAATGGTACCAACAAGAGATAGTTAGCTCATGTCAACACCTAGAAACATCAACCTTGCAAAGTGCTGCAACCCTCTCACCACAAGACAGCACGAACACGGCACAACTGTCATGAAGATGACAGTCAGCAAACCTGCCTAGCACTGACCTCAACGACTGTCACAGTAATCCAAGAGGTCAACAGAAAGCATCTAACTTATAACTGAGTGTCATGACTGCTATTGTATTCTATTCTATTGCTTAACTGTTGTGTGAACATTAAGGGATCAGTATTACTAGGATGAGCAAAAACACATTATTATGGGTAATTTTATATTGGGCAAAGCAATGAAGCTCCTTTGCCCTTGCTGTTTGCCTGCAAGTTTTCTCTCTGTGAAGCTAGAGCCTGGCCAGATCTACCTTTACAGATTAAAGAAATCTTGCTACCATTAAAAAATTCATGATTGTTGACCATCCTAGAGATAAATAAAGATGCAACATACCCCTAAAGCAAATTGTAAAAGACAGTGCTGAGGATTGGATTTGTGTCTTAATCCTGTGTGCAATGTGTTCAGGCACAATCAAGTCTTCTCTGTCCATAAGAAGAGGGAAATGTAAAGATTGGAACTATTAAGATCTAAGTTCTTCTTTACAAGGTTTGCTATCTCTGACCATGTTTTATGCCAGCTCTGTTAGAACATTCTAACTAGCTGAACTTAAGCATTGTGCCTTGCATGGGTTACATCAGTCTGTCAGACATGCTGCGCTACAGGACTTTTGCTTTTGCTATCCAGCTTAGCTTTAACTCGCTTGCTTCTGTGTATGCAAAGAGTATCTTGTATGGGATGGGAACAACTCCCATGAGCAGATTGCTCCCAAAAACAAAAAGGGGGATTTGTGGCAATGCCAGCAACAAGCAGTGTGAGCAATCTGGCAGTGTAGGCTTAGAGCCTGACATGGTGGTAGGCCATGCTCAGCATAAGTGCAGAAGTGGCTAGCAGTGTAGCAAAGCAGTGCTGTGCCTGCAGCATGTAACTAAAGCAGGGCACTGGTAGCTATGAACACAGAGAGTTATCTGGGAATAATAGGACACACACTTGCATCAACAACCTCGCATGGTGTTAGTAGTGTGACCACTAATCTATAACAGTGCGATGTGTGGTCACTGGTGGGGAGCCAATGAAGCTGTGCCAACGATGCTCCCCGAGTCTAGATAAGCTGTAGAGGTTCCCTTAACAAATGAACAACACTGGATCACATTGGTGTGGTGAAGGCACATTCTGCCCAGATACTAGATCTGGTCCCTGCATGTGGACAAGTTTCCCCTCCTTCAGGAGGAAGACAAAAGCCAAGGCATTAGCCAGGCCAGCACGCACTCAGCGCATGCAGTGCATGTGCATTTACCAAGTATGGGCATAATTCCAGCTTCACGCTTTCTATAGGCTGAAGCCAGTTGTCTATGAGAGTGCCCATTGGTCAAACCCAGCCTTGAGGAATCTATAAGTATTACCCCGGTTGGTAAACAAGTTGCCCCCTCTTTCACTTTGTCTCTGTACTTGCTCGAGAGAGGAGCTCTCGAGCCACAGCCTCTGCCATTGAGCTTGTTGTTGTTAACTTCTATCACATATGCATGCATACTGAAGCCTCTGCATCGTGAGCAGCACTTTGATCGTGAGGATCATCCCAGAGGGAGGACCTTCGCTGAGCCCGAGAAGCCAGCGTCGCCACAGCCAGTCGTACCGACCGGGAGAGGCCACCGTGCTACCGGAGGACTGGACCAGCCCCCGAGGGTAAGATCTGCCCAGTTGTCGGGGAGAAGGGACTTACTAGAGACTAAGTCCACATATACCTAGCCCCGCTATAGCGGGAGAAGAGCCGCCACGTGTGCCGCTCCAAGCCCTGTAACCGCAGGGAAGACTAAAGCATTGGTTGTGCCTATACTGCACCAAACCCGGGACTACCCCGATCGTCCCGCTGTGCCTTTAAGCCCAGTAACGGAGAAGCCGCAGCTCAGCACAGCCGCATTCTCTCTCCGAGGCTGTTTACCTCAGCCCCGAGATCCATCGCCACGAGGCCTACCCCATAGCTATTGTTGTCCGACCGGGAACCTCTGAACCTGCCTACCGGCAACCATCGCCCCGCCCTGCCGTGCGAGCCGACTCCCAGGGCTGACCCTATGGGCCGAACCCGACCAGGACGTATCCCATTGTCTGGAGGAAACCGACCAAGTCCTGAAGGGAACCTGCTTCCCAGCTAAGCCCAGGTTCCAGCATTCCTTCTCCACTGCTGCGGAGAGAGGAGATAATACCCAACACCACCGTTTCAAGGCTACTAGGAATCAGTCCAGCGGCAGTAGTCGGCCGGACCCCCACCTTGCTACAAACAACAGCTACAGAGTATCTCCCACGTGCTTTCCACCCACTAGCACTCAGTTCAAAGTATCTGCATGTAGCAGAGTCATCAATGACGCACAGAAAGATTGCAATATTGTTGTACATAGCCAGAAACCGCCCGCGTCCCGCCGAGTCGCCAACTAGTGGCCAAGCGGCGGAACTGCACTCTTCATTATATAAACATACAAATAGTTTGTAGATAGTTTAATTAAGTTCTGATCATAACACTAAGCCATTTATGGAATGTATTTCACGAACGTGCACTAGAATATATATAAAAGTTGTTGATTCATCGGTTATTAATAATTTGATAATTAATAAAAATAATATTTTCATAATTCATATTTCATATTCATTAAATTTAATAACCTCTTCACAACAGAATGGCGCAGCGAGCAGGGTGCACAGCTGTGAAATATTTCCATAACTTGGGATACAAAATTACAGCCCCAGACTTGGAGTGGGCAAAATCAAATTGTAAAATATCGATGGCATTTTCGCAAAGCTAAGCGAACCCAGCAGCGAACACGCTGTCCTGATGGCATCTTGTATTATACAGATGCAAGAGGAAATTAACTTTTTTGATCAAAAGGTTTCCCAATTGGAAAGGGAACTAGCAAAGTCAGAGGCACAAAGTCAGAGACTTCATGATTTATTTGAGCTGCACATAAAAGAGACCATGTCTGTCTTTAAGTCTCAATGGCAATCACATGCTACCCATGAAGTAGCCAGGGCACATGATCCACGAGAGCCAGGCTCTCCTATTCTGCCTGTTTCAGCTGACAAGCAGAAGCCAGCTGACTTTGATTCAGCAGCTGCCCAGTGTCAGCACATGAGCAATGTTAGCTCACCCACATCAGACAGGTCAGCAGCTACAGTACCGGTGCAGCAAGCCAAGCCAGGCTCCACATCACCGGGTGATAACAATGAAGCTACCAGCTTCAACCTACAACGAATCCCCAAGAAGAAGGTGAGATTCAACTTAGCATCTCTAGATGACTCCCAGGCCAGCAGAGGACCAAGCTTCCCACAGCATGGCACACCAAGAGGTAACCAGGGAAATAGAAGCTCCTGCAATAAGGTAGCCAAGCCAACTCAACAACAGCTTGCACAGCATCCCAGCAAGAGAGCTTACTGTGATCCCAGAGACGCACAGAGCACCACATCAGACTCAGATTCTGGATGTGAGTCTAGCTCACAGCATCACCGCAAACTGCGGAAGAGCCAAGCTGCCACAGAGGCCAATAAGGCTAAACCTCGCAGCATCCTGAAAGCAAAGCTCCAGGAAAAGACCTCCGAAAGGGAGAGTTCCAGAAGGGACCACAGACCCAGCAAGGAGGGACACCAGCAAAAGGTATATACTGCCAGCCATAAGGCCATATCGCATGGCCAGGGAAGGGAAGAGTAACGCTCTCAAGCATCTCCTTCCGCCAACCCAGGCAGACACAAACACTGCACTGGAAGACAACGCTCACGAGGTTCCTGCAGCCCCAGTAGAGGGAAAGGAAACACGCAGAGCGACAGGGAATGCTCTAATTCACGAGATTTGCCTGACTCAGACCCATGGTATGAGCTACTCCTCGAAATGGAATGGCCCAAGGAAACTGCATTATCTATGAAACCAAAGACGAGGAAGGAAGTAGTGAAACTTGTAATCTCTGGCCTGATAAAAGCAGCAAAGGAAAGGTATTGTTCCTCATCTCAATACTGAGAAAGTCCTGTCATAATGACAGAGCCCATCCTATCAAGGGGGTGGGAAATTGACAAACCCTGCAGACACTTTGATGGCTTCAGTGTCATATGGGAGTCAAACACCATCATTCAGTCAAGGGGGTGGTGGGACATAATCAAGAGTACCAATATTAGTTTCGGAGCAAACATTTGTTCCACACTGCTAAGGCAGCATTCTCTGTTAAGAGTACAGTTTAAAGTTTGTATACTGTTCATATAGTGCTAAGGTATTGTAAGTCACTATGTTTGAACGTGTAATCTATCAAGCAGGTATGAGATAGCTTAACCTGTATGTGATAAACCTTGTTAAGGGTAATTCATACTCGAGGCTTATATATGCCCAGGGCAAGGGGGTGGTAATGTGGTGAAGGCACATTCTGCCCAGATACTAGATCTGGTCCCTGCATGTGGACAGGTTTCCCCTCCTTCAGGAGGAAGACAAAAGCCAAGGCATTAGCCAGGCCAGCACGCACCCAGCGCAAGGAGTGCTTGTGTGATCACCAAGTATGGGCATAATTCCAGCTTCACGCTTTCTATAGGCTGAAGCCAGTTGTCTATGAGAGTGCCCATTGGTCAAACTCAGCCTCGAGGAATCTATAAGTATTTCCCCTGTGGGTAAACAAGTTGCCCCCTCTTTCACTTTGTCTCTGTACTTGCTCGAGAGAGGAGCTCTCGAGCCACGGCCTCTGCCATTGAGCTTATTGTTATTAGCTTCTGTCATACGTGCACGCATACTGAAGCCTCTGCATCGTGAGAAGCACTCTGATTGTGAGGATCACCCCAGAGGGAGGACCTTCGCTGAGCCCGAGAAGCCAGCGTCGCCACAGCCAGTCGTACTGACCGGGAAAGCCCACCGTGCTACTGGAGGACTGGACCAGCCCCCGAGGGTAAGATCTGCCCAGCTGTCAGGGAGAAGGGACTTGATAGAGACTAAGTCCGCATATACCTAGCCCCGCCATAGCGGGAGAAGAGCCGCCACGTGTGCCGCTCCAAGCCCTGTAACCGCAGGGAAGACTAAAGCATTGGTTGTGCCTATACTGCACCAAACCCGGGACTGCCCCGATCGTCCTGCTGTTCCTTTAAGCCCAGTAACAGAGAAGCCGCAGCTCAGCGCAGCCGCATTCTCTCTCCGAAGCTGTTTATCTCAGCCTGAGATCCGTCACCACAAGGCCAACCCCATAGCTATTGTTGTCCGACCGGGAACCTCTGAACCTGCCTACCGGCAACCGTCGCCCCACCCTGCCGTGTGAGCCGACTCCCAGGGCCGACCCTATGGGCCGAACCCGACCAGGACCTATCCCCATTGTCTGGAGGGAACCGACCGAGTCCTGAAGGGAACCTGCTTCTGAGCTAAGCCCAGGTTCCAGCATTCCTTCTCCACTGCTGCGGAGAGAGGAGATAATACCCAACACCACCGTTTCAAGTCTACTAGGAATCAGTCCAGCGGCAGTAGTCAGCCGGACCCCCACCTTGCTACAAACAACAGCTACAGAGTATCTCCCACGTGCTTTCCACCCACTAGCACTCAGTTCAAAGTATCCGCGTGTAGCACAGTCATTGCTGACACACAGAAAGATTGCAATATTGTTGTACATAGCCAGAAGCCGCCCGCGTCCCGCCGAGTCGCCAACTAGTGGCCAAGCGGCGGAACTGCACTCTTCATTATATAAACATACAAATAGTCTGTAGATAGTTTAATTAAGTTCTAATCATAACACTAAGCCATTTATGGAATTTATTGCACGAACGTGCACTAGAATATATATATAAGTTGTTGATTCATCGGTTATTAATAATTTGATAATTAATAAAATAATATTTTCATAATTCATATTTCATATTCATTAAATTTAATAAACTCTTCACAACACTTGGGAATGCCACCAGAGCAGACAGTGAGCCGTGCTGAGGAGGCTCCCCCATACAACGATCTCCCTGACCATGAGAAGGGCTATGCTCTATTTACAGATGGCTCCTGCCAGCTTGTAGGCAGCAAGGGGAGATGGAAGGCAGCTGTCTGGAGCCCAACAAGGCAAGTGGCAGAAGCAAGGGATGGAGAAGGCGAATCCAGTCAGTATGCAGAGGGAAAAGCTGTCCAGCTGGCCCTGGATGTGGCAGAAGGAGAGAACTGGCCAGTGCTGTACCTCTACACTGACTCCTGGATGGTAGCCAATGCCTTGTGGGGGTGGCTGAAGGAATGGAGGAGGAACGGGTGGCAGAGAAAAGGGAAGCCTGTTTGGTCCTCTGAGCTGTGGCAAGACATCGCTGCCCGCCTGGACAGGCTGCCAACAAAGGTACGGCACGTGGCTGCACACATCCCCAAGAGCAGAGCCACAGAGGAGCACAAGCACAACCACCAAGCAGATCTGGCTGCTAAAAGCTCCCAAATAGCCTTGGCCTGGGAACACAAGGGTGAGCTGTTTTTAGCTCGCTGGGCCCAGAACACTTCTGGCCACCAAGGGAGAGATGCCACATCCCCGATGGGCTGGGGACAGATCTGTGAACATCTCTCTGGAGGCCATCTCACAGGTCATCCATCAGTGTGACATCTGTGCTGCCATCAAGCAGGCCAAGCGCATGAAGCCTCTGTGGTATGGGGGGAGATGGTGGAAATAGAAGTACGGAGAGGCCTGGCAGATCGACTCCATCACCCTTCCTTGGTCTCACAGTGGCAAACAGCACCTACTGACCATGGTGGAGGCAAGTACAGGCTGGCTGGAGACCTACCCACTACCTCATGCCACTGCTCACAACACCATCCTGGGCCTGGAGAGACATATCCTGTGGAGACACAGCACCCCCGGGAGGATTGAATGGGACAATGGAAGCCTCTTCAAGAACCATCCCCTAAGGGACTGGGCAAAGGACCATGGCATTGAGTGGATTTACCACATCCCATACCATGCACCAGCTGCCGGGAAGGTCGAGCGCTACACTGGCTTGCTAAAGACCACCCTAAAAGCCATGGGGGGGTGGAACCTTTAGGAACTG
This sequence comes from Colaptes auratus, assembly GCA_015227895.2. Classification (NCBI taxonomy): domain Eukaryota; kingdom Metazoa; phylum Chordata; class Aves; order Piciformes; family Picidae; genus Colaptes; species Colaptes auratus. The sequence goes on from JAAWVA010000030.1 coordinate 30,939,529, forward strand.
GGAAAGACACCTAGCTCAAGCCACTTGGTTAGTGACCAGCAGAGGAGCTGTGAACCTAGCTGGTCCTGCCCAGTCCCACCTGCTGCCAACAGAGGATGGAGATGGATTTCCTATGGTTGCTGAGAAATACCTGCTGGGGAAGTCGGTGTGGCTTTCCCCTGCTGCTGATGGGGGCAAACCAACCCCAGGGGTGGTCTCTGCTGAGGGGCCTGGTCACACCTCCTGGGTCATGTTAGAAACTGGGGACAATCAGTGTATCCCACAGCAGAACCTTGTGAGGCAACAGAAGGGCTTCCTTTAGGCCTTTCTTCCCAGGCTCCATGTAAAATCCTTCCAGCCCCAAGGAGATTTTCCTTTCACAATCTTTCTAATCTTCCCCCAAACTGATTTTCCTCTGCAGGATTCTCCCATGGTGAAGGTGAGAGAGTGACCCTTGGCACCAAACTGAGGCTGAAAGCCATGGGCTCAGTGGTGTGAAGAGTGAGGACAGGAGCAGAGTAGCCTGAGAGTGCTTGGGGAGTGGTTTGAGGCATGGAGAAGCTTTTCTGCACAGTGACAAAGTGCAAGAGAGAGAAACAAAGCCACAAAGTGCAGCTGGGGAGGTCCAGACTGGAGATGAGGAGAAAGAAATGTCACTGCAAGACAAGGTGGAGATGAAATTGGTAAAGGAAGGTGCCAGCCTGTATTAGGAGGGGACCAGGGGGTCCAGGGAGTGCTGGTGCTGCCTGGCAGTGAGGCTGTGCTGGGACTCTCTTCTCTGTGAACTCTGCAAGCAGGATTTGTCCCTGAAGCTCTGGGAAAGGTCCTTTATTTTGTGTAACCAAAGAAGGAGCAGAGGTCCTGTTACAGGAATTCTCAAAGAGAAAATCAAAGCAGACAGTGAATTAGAAATGTGATGACAAAGAGGAAATCCACCACCACCACACCCCAAAATACAGAAGCCAGGCTGGGCCTGCACTGAGTGACATCAGAACTGCTCTGCAAGAGAAGACAAAGAATTTATTGCTTCTGAAAGCATCCAGGGAGCAGTTGGCTCAGGGCAGCCTTCAGCCATGGTTCCTCAGGCTGTAGATGAGAGGGTTCAGTGCTGGAGGCACCACTGAGTACAGAACTGACACCACCAGGTTCCAGGATGTAGAGGAGGTGGAGGGGGGCTTCAGGTAGGCAAAGATGGCAGTGATGAGAGACAGGGAGAACACAGCCAGGTGAGGGAGGCAGGTGGCAAAGGCTTTGTGGCGTCCCTGCTGAGAGGGGATCCTCAGCACTGCCCTGAAGATCTGCACACAGGACACCACAATCAACACAAAAAAGAGAAGTAATAAACAGACACTGAGCACAAGAAGCCAAAGTTCCCTGAGGTAGGATGTGGAGCAGGAGAGCTTGAGGATCTCGGGCACTTCACAGAAGAACTGATCCAGAGCATTGCCCTGACAGAGGGGCAGGGAAAATGTATTGGCTGTGTGCAGCAGAGCATAGAGAAAGCCACAGCCCCAGGCAGCTGCTGCCAGGTGGAGACAAACTCTGCTGCCCAGGAGGGTCTCATAATGCAGGGGTCTGCAGATGGCAACGTAGCGATCATAGGACATGGTGGTGAGGAGAAAATACTCTGTATCAACTAGGAATAATAAAAAGAAGAGCTGGAGAACACATCCTGCATAGGAGATGTCCCTGGTGTCCCAAAGGGAATTGGCCATGGATGTGGGGACAGTGGTGGAGATGGTACCCAGGTCAAGGAGGGCGAGGTTGAGGAGGAAGAAGTACATGGGGGTGTGGAGGTGGTGGTCCCAGGCTATGGTGGTGATGATGAGGCCATTGCCCAGCAGGGCAGCCAGGTAGATGGCCAGGAAGAGGCAGAAGTGCAGGAGCTGCAGCTGCCTTGTGCCTGGGAATGGCAGGAGGAGGAAGTGGCTGATGAAGCTGCTGTTGGCCATCTGCTGCCTCTGGCCATGGAGACCTGTGCAAGGAGGGAAAGGCAGTGACAAGTTAGGGCACACTTCTCTCATGTTCATTGTAACCCCTGTCCCTGAGCTGCATGAGGAATGGATCAACTCAGTCCCATCACTACCAACCCATGGTTGAGTTCATCATAGATTCAAATGCAGCAGGGACCCAGAATTGCCATGAAAATTCCTCTGGTGTCAGAACAGAAAGTGTCCAACAGCCCAGTCCCAGGGAGGGTCCCATGGAGTGGTGGAGAGCCAGGGAGCAGTACTGCAGTGCTGCAGAGACAGGGAAGGGAAGAGAAGGAAGTGAAGAGGACAGAGAAAAGCAGAGGGACTGAGGATGAAGCCTTCTCCTTCCCCAGCTCTGCTCACTGCTGCTCACAGGATGGAACTGAAGGGCTTTGCTCCTGCTTCTGTGTGCGCACTCCAGGAGCCTTCAGCTGAGCATCAGCTGCCGAGATGGAGATGCCTCCAGGAGCTACAGCTGCAGTGTCCTGCACCCACAGGGTCACTGTGTCAGTGACTGCAGTGACTTCTCTTGTGAGCTCTCAGTCACCCTCCCAGTCCTGGAAACCTTGAAGCTCTCTCTGTCTTCCTCATCTTCCTGAGATCCTCTGGCAGTGTACTCAGCCCTGATGTGCTCTGCAGAGGAGCTGCTCCTGGCCAGATCTGTCTCTCTGCAGTGCTGCCTGATTGCCAGCAGCTCCTTCCAGCCCAGGAGTCCGGCCCAATAGGGCAGCAGAGGACCAGCCCAAGGTGTTTTAATACCTCCTCTGGTAGCTTTTGGTGCCCTGTAAACCTCAGGGACTGAGAAGAAGCTGATGAAACCTCTGCAGAAGTCAAAGTCAGATTCAAACTCTGAAGTTTCTTCTACTCTTAATGGGTCCCAGTGAAGCATACTGGGAAAGGGTCCCCAGGGTCTGGTTAGAGCAGAAGGAGACAGTGGATGCAAGGGAAGCATCACTGGAGGCACTGAAGCATCTCCAGGCTGTGGGGAGAGCAGAGAGCTGAGGCAGTGCTGAGAGGTCAGGACAAGCAGCTCAAGGTGGCTCTGCTGCTGAGCAAACCTGGAGGGGTTTCATTGATCCAAGGGCCAAGCCCTGACCCCCAGCCCCTGGCAAGGCAGATCCTGTCCCTCACTTGTGGCTCAGGGATCTACTGGGGCCAGTGGGGAGTGAGGGTGAACAGTGTCAAGGGTAGGACCTTGACAGGATTGCTGTGGTTTGCTTGCAAAGAGACAACTCCTGCTGAAAAGGAATGAAAGGTACCTTTAAAAATCAGATGCTTTGTGCACTAAAAACCTCTCCAATTAGCTGCAGAAACCTTGGCAATAATGAGAGGTTCAGCAGTATTTAAGGAGCCCCATGGGGTATTTGGGGATGATTCCATCATCCTTAGGTACTGCCAGGAGACTCTGCCAAGGGACTGCCAAGAAGCCTCTCAACAAGTCCAAGGCAGAAGAAAACTCCAAAGTCCCTTGAAGCACTGATTGGCCTCACTGAGGCTTGTTCCTGACAAAGGCTCCCCAGGGACTCCTTAGAGCAGCTTGTTAGAGGCCAGGATTGCAGGGAGACAAAGGCAAAGTACAAGGGCGAAAACCTTGCCTTTGTTCTGTGAAGCAGAGAGGCCAAGCCCTGACCACTGCCCTTGGACTAGAAGAACCTCAAAGCCTCAAAGCCAAGTTTCTCCTCACAGGCCTTGGTGGCAGAGGCAACTGCCAGAGCCAAGGGGACAAAGGCCTTGATCCTGTTGGGCCTCTCAGCCTTGCCAGAGCCCATGGCCATGAGATACTCCCCCAACATTACCCAATAGGGAGCATCTCCCATGGGAGCAGAGAGGGAAGAAAGAGGAAGAGAAGGACTTTGCAGATGGATTTAGAGGGCACAGGATATTATGGGTATGAAATAGGCTGTTTCCTGTGTCCACCTTAGTGGGTTGCACTCTCTGGACACAGGAGGTGTAGCTTATGTGGCAGGAATAGAAGGCACCCAGCCTGAACTGCCACAGAAGGTGAAGGGAAAAGTCTGAACACAGCTGGTGACCAAACCAATGTCTTGTGACAAAAGCAAGAGATCCCAAAACAGGCAGTGAAAGGTGAGGAGAACTTCTCCTGGCTAGCTGATGGAAGGGAAAACTCAAGGTTCTCCAAACAAACAGCAGGAAGAAGTGACTCAGATAACTGGGAAATCTCAACAGCTAAGGCTGTGCAGTGTTGGTGGCCCAGAAGAATTCCTGATTCAAGGGCAGAGCTCTGCTTAGTTCAAGGTTAAAGCTGCCCATGGCCACCTGCTTCATTTACAATTCCTCCTTTTTGCCCAGGGCTCATTCTCTTCTGCAGGGCCCTTTGCAGACATGAGAATGAACAGGGCACTGCCAACACCAGGAGTGATCCAATCAGCAATACTCACAACCCAGTTTGTAATACTCTCATGTCTATGTTTAGAATGATCACTTCAGTGTGTACAGCACAGACCATCACATTCTGTCCAGCCCTGACCCAGAGCTGATAACAAAGAACCAACAGCAGCTCGATTTTGCAGGCTGCCATGGCTGACACTCTCCACATCAGTGGCTAATTCAGGCAACACTTTTGATGTTTCCTTGTCTTGTTTTGCAACCCAAGATGCCAGTTCCTTTAGCTCAGCTGCTGCTTTGCTTCAGCCATTTGAAGCAAGATTATCCTGGCTGCTATGTGTTCAGCTTTGTTCTACAAACCTCCATGATCATCTCCTTCAGCTGTTAGGCTAAGCCTGCATGGCTTTAAGGCAAAGGGAGTGTGATTAAAGATCATAGTACTACATCAGCTCCAGCTCTATGCTGCAGGTACACACAGCTTTCTGCTTGTAAGGTCCCTGAAAGATCTAATTCTTGAGGCTGTAATGGGGCAAAGAGCAGATTATCATCCCACATGTCCTGATGCTCAAAACTCCTTACTGCTGTGCTACACTTGAATTTTGACATGCATTTAAATTCCAGGTTTGATTTCATGCATGCAGCAGTGCTGCCCAAATGGTTTGCTATCCCATGGAGTTAGTTGATGTGGGCTGAGGGCCTTGTTTCCATTGGTCATGCTCTGGAGCAAGCCAAACGCAACAAGCAGAGACCCACTGGACCCTGGCAGCTGTGGAAACACAAGCATAACCATGGCCCCAGATTACAAGATCCCAGGGGCCTTCCCAATCAAGGGTCTGTAAATTGCAGAGCCACACTGGGGTCTTTTTTTGCCAAAGGATTGCTCACAGACTGCAATGACAAGAGATGAGTTGCTATGGCAGGGTTCATACCACTCTGAGAGATGGTTAAATGATTCATCCATTACGGTGAGTGAAATGTCTGTGCTGACATCCACTCCAGCTCCGCCCCTGGTTCTTGCTGGCAAGTGACCCCATAGGCCTGAGAGGTGCCGTGGGGAGGCACTTGTGTCTGTGTGCACGCTCCCATGGCCCTCTGCTTCCTGTTTCCTGAATTACTTCTTGGGGGAGGAGGTTGTCTTGGGTTATTAAACCCGAAGCAGCCATCTTTAGGGAGGTTTCATTCTTACTATACCATGCACAGGGGCCAGAGAGGAACTGGCTCCCATACCCATTATTGCTGCTGCCTTTTTGTGAACAAGTTTTCTTCTAATGTCCCAGCTGCCCACATCTGAAACAAGTTTCTCATACATGAACAGTAGTGGAAAATGTTTTCACCAAAGCCTCTTCCTGATAAGCAGTGGTGGCTACGTGTAGGAGAAGGGTTGTTTTCAGATAGCTTTGGGACAGCTATGTTTGGTCTTGAGTCCAGGGATGTACACCTTATCAGGAACTGAAAGGAAAGACCAGGCAGGACTGGGCTGGATCTGTTCAGAAACTTGTGTGCTAGCATTAACCTAGTGTGTGCTTTGCTTAAGGGCATGGCAGTAGAAATGTAACCAGAGTGTGGCAACACTGCATTAGAAATATATATGTCAACTCTGTGATGTAATAAAGGTCTTGGTCTAGAAACATCTTTCTTAATTACAAGACCAGGGTATTCCACAGGCTCTGAGATGGTTCTAAATGGGCTTGTTGCAGCAGTTCCTTTAGCAGTTCTTTGATGGCTCGGTGATTTCCATTGGGTAGGGTCCACTGATCCATCCACACAAAGGTCAATGTTAGCCACTGTAATGGGATAGTAGGCCTACATGTGTCCTCAATTAGTGACCCCTACTAAAAATCCTGGGCATTGGCAGTGATATTCACCCCCCACATACTTCAGATGTCTCGGCCTCATGGATTCAGAGGCACCACAGCTATGTGAGGATGAACAGCAGCCACTTGCCCCTCAGGGCTGACTACCTGGACAGGGAGCACACTTTGGTGACTGGTTGTTGTGCCACCAACTCCTGCCACAGCAGCTGATGTGGACATTGTCAACCAGGACGAAGGCCAATGCGTGGAGGATATGATTGCAACATCCACACCTGTATCACTCATCCCCTTAACTGTCACCTCTTTAGGCTGTTCACTCTCTGCTCTGAGGATACACGTCATCGTTGGCTGAGCAGTCAAAATAGTCTGTGCCCAAAAGCCTTCAGGCTTCCCTGTGGAACTGAAACCTCAGGTTCCCCTTTCCTGGGCTTCAGCTGCCAGGACCTGTGCGGTAAAAGGCACTAACTGCAATTCGACTCCCTGCAAGGATAGTTACTGGAGGGGACAGCGTCCACAGCATGGCAGAGATTTGTCCTTGGCAATCAGAATCTATCACCCCTGGGAGCACAAAACGTCCTTGTAAGGTAGTGCTAGATCTTCCTAACAGTAAGGCACTTAGCCCATGTCCTGTGTCCAGAGAAGGGCAACAAAGTTGGTGGCAGGTTTGGAACACAAGCCCTGTGAGGAGAGGCTGAGGGAGCTGGGGTTGCTTAGCCTGGAGAAGAGGAGGCTCAGGGGAGACCTTATTGCAGTCTACAACTACCTGAAAGGAGGTTGTAGACAGGTGGGGGCTGGGCTCTTCTCCCAGAACAAGAGGACACAGTCTCAAGCTGCACCAGGGGAGGTTTAGACGGGATGTTAGGAAGAAATTCTTCACAGAGAGAGTGATTGCCCATTGGAATGTGCTGCCCAGGGAGGTAGTAGAGGCACTTGCATGCTCCCATGGCGCTCTGCTTCCTGTTTCCCAAATTATTTCTCAGGGGAGGAGGTTGTCTTGGGTTATTAAACCTGAAGCAGACATGTTTAGAGAGGTTTCATTCTTACCATACTGTGAACAGGGGCCAGAGAGGAACAGGTTCCCATATCCATTATTGCTGCTGCCTTTTTGTGAACAAGTTTTCTTCTAATGTCCCAGCTGCCCACATCTGAAACAAGTTTCTCATACATGAACAGCAGCAGCAAACATTTTCACCAAAGCCTCCACTTGGCAAGCAGTGGTGGTGTAGGAGAAGGGTTGTTTTCAGATAGCTTTGGGACAGCTATGTTTGGTCTTGAGTCCAGGGATGTACACCTTATCAGGAATTGAAAAGAAAGATCAGGCAGGACTGGGCTGGATCTGTTCAGAAGCTTGTTTGCTAGCATTAACCTAGTGTGTGCTTTGCTTAAGTGCATGGCAGTAGAAATCTAACCAATCAGAGTGTGGCAACACTGCATTAGAAACATATATAAGTCAACTGTGTAACGTAATAAAGTTCTTCACCTGGAAACATCTTGTGCTGGGTCTAGGTAAGAATGTCAAAATATAGGCAAGAAGGAGTGCTTATAAATCTTTAGTGATTGTGTTAAGGCATGTTCCCTAAGGAATAAGCACAATACCGTGGCAGTGCTACAGGGTGAAGGTCAAAATGGATTATAGCACAAAAGACATTTTCATTTTAGGTTATAAAAAACAGAAAAGGGGCAGTTCAGGTCTTATGTCACAAGAAAGAAAAGTTTTAACTCGTTTTAATATGTGATGGTCTCAAATTTTCATTTCATATGTGGTTTCTAGTGTGGGTTAATAAAATTTATTGAGGATATAAAGATGTTGGAGGCTTTGCTTGGGAGAAATTTGAAAGGAAAGAAAAAAAACCCCAGGAGTAGGAACAATAGGCCTCAGTACCTTTCCTTAGCAAAACAGAGCATCAGGAGATCAGTGTGGTAGGCAGAGTGAACATGGATTGCTGTGTTATGTTTAAATTCACACTGGGCAGAACTATGAATATTCAGGATGGCATCTCCTACCCAGCCAAGAGGCCTTCTCACTCTTGCTGTCTGCCCACAGGAAATTTCCTTATCTGTGGAGACAGAGCCTGGCCAGCCCTACCCTCATGGGTAAAAGGAGGACCTTGCTGACACTAAACACTTCTATGATGTTTGACCATCTTAGGAAAAGGCAAAGGTGTGACACTCATGCCCCTGAAGCAGATTTCAAAAGACAATGCTGCAGATTGGGTTTGCTGCATTTGTAGGGCTTTGTATCTCAATCCCTGTGTGCAATGTGTTCAGGGTAGAACTGGTATGGTCAATCAAGTCTTCTTGGTGTGATTCTCCCCCTCTACTCAGCTCTGGTGAGAACCCACCTGGAGTCCAGTTCTGGAGCCCCCTATTAGAAGAGGGATACAGACATGCTGGAAGGTGTCCAGAGAAGGGCCACGAGGATGATCAGAGGGCTGGAGCACCTCTCCTATGAGGACAGACTGAAGGAGTTGGGGCTGTTCAGTCTGGAGAAGAGAAGGCTCCGAGGTGACCTTATTGTGGCCTTCCAGTACCTGAAGGGGGCCTACAAGAAGGTTGGGGAGGGACTTCTCAGGATCTCAGGTAGTGATAAGACTAGGGGGAATGGAATGAAGCTGGAGGTGGGGAGATACAGGCTGGATGTGAGGAGGAAGTTCTTCACTGTGAGAGTGGTGAAGCCCTGGAATGGGTTGTCCAGGAAGGTGGTTGAGGCCCCATGACTGGAGGTGTTTAAGCCCAGGCTGGATGAGGCTTTGGCCAGCTTGATCTTGTGTGAGGTGTCCCTGCCAATGGCAGGGGGGTTGGAAATAGATGATCCTTGTGGTCCCTTCCAACCCTGACTGATTCTATGATACTATGATGATACTTTCTCCTGAGCAAGGCAGAAAGCATCAGGCAAAGCTGTGCCAAGCAGAGGCCCTTTCCTTTGCAGCATTGTTTCATTGGTGCCATTTCACATCTCCTTGGACCCAACTTGGAGTCTCTCACTGATCAGCCACAGCTGTATTTGGGAGCACAGCCCCAGGGGCACAGATTCCTGACCAGTTCAGGGCTAATCTTTTCCTGCCTTTACTACAACATCTCCAAGACTTTCCCTTTCCCCCTGGTGCTGCCCACCCTGTGTGTTTGTTCCTTATTATGGGATGGTGAGAGCCTGGCTGGATGCACAGCCTGAGTGTTTTTCCCCCAGAGGTGCCTTGACTTCAGGCAGTCAATGTTTGCTGATCAGTTAGGTTGCATCTCTGGACACAGTCATCTCTGGATGACTGGAAACTGGCCAATGTGGTGCCCATCCACAAGAAGGGTCGGATGGAGGAACCCAGAAACTCCAGACCTGGCAGCCTGACCTCAGTGCCAGGGAAAATGATGGAGCAGATTATCCTGGCGGCAATAACTGCTCCTTGTAACAGGCCAGAAGGTAAAGAACCCAACTTTGGGACAGCAGCAAGATCCCAGAATACTGCTGACCCCTGAGCACCTCCCAACCCTCTCCAGACCCTCCTCCCAAACCACACTTCACCACTTGTGGAGCTTTGAGGGTCATTGGCTGTGATGGGAATGTAGGAGTTCACCTGCCTGAGCCCCAGGTGGTCAGGTAACAGTTGCATGGCCAGAGGGGGATGCTTGGGATGGCTATGTCCTGGGGGTGTCAGCCCCATCAGCACTACAACCAGGGGATCAGCAGAGGAGTTAGGGCTCTGATCCCTCCATTGCAAGAAGTCACACACAGTGTCCTTACTTCCCAGTCACTTGGTCCCCAAGGATTTGCTCAAGAGCACAGGGGTGCCCATTCCTCTCAGCAGCATGGCCTCCCAGAAGGACCTGGACAAGATCTTGGAGGAGAAGAATTTCCTGGTGGATAATTTGAAGGAGCCAAATCTCAGCCTTGAGGAATAGTAGAAGTGGTTGATGAAGACATGGCTGAGGACAGCAAGGATGAAGTATATGAGGATTAGGATTTATGAGGACAAAGGGGATGATGTGGAAGAAGAGGAGGATGATATGGAATAGGACAAAGAAGAGTAGGAGGAGGAATATGAAGAGGAGGAAGATGGGAAACCCATATCAGCTCCTCTGTGCCACCCAAGCAGCCACATCAGTGCCCTGAGGGTGGGCAAAGCTTCCCACCCAGCTGTTGGAGCTGCTGAAGCCCCACTGCCCCCAGCCCAGTGCCCAGCCCGCTGTCTATGGGGACTACGGCAACAGCTTCTCCCTCAGCTCCAACCTCATCCGGCACTGCTGTGTCCACAGCCAGCGGCAGCTGCACCTCTGAGCTGCTTGAGACAAGACCTTCACTCAGCTGTCCAACCTCACCCAGCACCGCAGCACCCACACCGGTGCCAGCCCTTTACCTGCACAGTCTGCAGCAAGGGCTTCATCCTCAGCGTGCCCCAGGGGACAGTGCAATACACCGACCCCGGCACTGCCAGGCCAAACGTGACCCACCTGGCGGGGACCTTCTCCAGCAGCTTGAACTGCAATCTCCTCTTCTACACCTTCTTTCCTCCGAAGCAAATGTGCCCCTGCCCTTCTCTGCACCAGCCAGTGCTGAGGAGAGGAATGACAGTGCTGAGTCAGCACAGCTGGCAGCAAGACTGCAGCTGGGTTGGGATTTGGATCTTTACTCCTCAACATGTTGGGTTTCCTAGAGGTAAAAGGAAAACCTCATCCCAAGGATAATGCCTAATTAGAATGGAAACCCCAACCCTAATAAAGTATTGTCTTTGGTTGGTTTTCCTTGGACATTTCTTTCCCAAAAGGCCACTTTTGGGGGCATTTCTTCCCAGGGCCAGGGCTGGAGCCATGTGCTCAGTTCAGGGAGGTGTCCTTGAGGGGTCCTGGGAGAGTCTTGAAGGTCAAGTGAGGAAATCAAAACAACTCATGGCCATTGAACAGGATCCTTTAATGACCTGCATGGACACGGAATGGATCACTCCAAAGCTTACACGTGCTTGTCCTGGAGGCACAAGTCTGAACATGCCCAAACACAAACTCCCTTGCACCCCCTCCCCGTGGAGCTGGGGTGCTCAGCACAATACTAGACAGAAGGCAAGGTGCTGGTAAATCTGCAAAGCTGGACAGGCCCAGGCTTGTCTAGGCAGGTCCTGTGGCCGAGGGAAACAAAGTGCAGTTTTTTGCAGCTGTGCCTGGCCAGCTGCCACCCTTATGGACTCCCTGTGCAGCTTCCCATGGCTTGGGCAAACTTTATTCTCTAGGCTGAACTCTCTTGTTCCTCTCTTTCTTTCTCTTCTGCCATTGGCCATTATTGCCTTCAGCACCTTATTAATCCAAGCCAGGAGGCTAAACAACTCTCCCTTGTTGTACCAAGAAGCCCTGGGGGTTCCCCAAAGCCTATTTTGTCCATATGAACCCGGAACACATTGTAGCTGCAGCTGGTGAATGCTGCTGGACTGGAAAGCAGCCTCTGCATGCCTGCTGCCTGAGTCTGCAGCCAGAAAGATGCTCTGCTCCACCTGTGACACCTGAGGAGCTGGTGCAAGCTGCTGGAGTTGTGGTGAGATAAATGAGAACCGCTCATCCCACCCTGAGCACTGCAGAACTGTCAACTGCTTGCCTGGCCGGCAAGCTGCCCTGCGAGCCCATGAGCCCCAAGCCGCTCCCTCAGCCCCAACAATTCCTCTCCAGAGGGAGACTGCTTCTCCCCTCCACACAAACACTCTGCACTGATCCTTTTCTGAACACCATATTTCTTGCTTTGTTTCACTTGTGCAGGCTGCATTCTGTGCTTTGGAGCATAACTGCAGTGTCCCAAAAAGGTCCCAGGCAACAGTGTCCTGAGCACAAAGACTGATTCCTATCAAGTCTCTTTGTACAGCTCTGTGCCAACCGCCTCTGTAGCAGCCATAGATTCCCCTTGCAGGTGAACTGCCCTTGAGGCATTAGCTCTTTCCTAAGCTGAATCAATGTTTAAAAGATCCTAGCTTGATTCAACTGTTAAAGTTGTATTGAATGTGTATGTTGTGAAATGCATTAACCACAACCAAACAGCTGTACCTGTGTGGGTGGTATCACAGTATCACATTAGAGGTTGGAAGGGACCTCAAGAGACCATCAGGTCTGACCCCCCTGCCAAAGCAGGATCACTTAGGGTAGTACACAGAGGAGTGTACCCAGGTGGGTTTGAAAGTCTCCAGAGAAGGAAACTCCACCAGCTCTCTGGGCAGCCTGTTCTAGTGCTCTGTCACCTGCACTGCAGAGAAGTTGCTCCTCATGTTGAGGTGAAATCTTCTCTGTTCAAGCTTGAACCTGTTGCTTCTTACCTTAGATTGGCCCCCTCCACTTGACACCCATCCCTCAGGTATTTATACACATTGATGAGATTTGATATTAATGCATTGATTTAAATTATTTTATGTCATTAAAGAATTAATATATTTGTATTAATATATTTGAATACATATTAATAATTGATAACAGTGCTGAACAAGGTTAACCATATGCCTCATATAGTATTAGTAATACAGATGCATTAGAATGATAAAAACTTCTATGAATAGCTAGAATCCTTCCATTCCTTGCTCTTTGCTGCCATCTGCTGTCCTTGTGTCAACATTGCAGTCACTGTGTCATCATCTTGTATTTTTCCTGTTGGACTTCTGCCAATCCCACAGGACTGTTCTCATCTTGTTACTGAGGCCCACGTGTGTGAGACCCCATCCTGTTTTCCAGACTCAGCCTTACCTCTCTCTTTGATGTCTGGGGCTGTGGTCTGCTGCCTTATGTCCCTTCACTCTACCAAGCTCCATGGTTCCTTTATTGATGGCTGAAGGCTACTCTAATGAGTGGGGGGTGAGGGCCAGCTCTGAGGTGCAGGGGTTGTGTTGGGGTTAGGTTGAGGCTGGGGTTAAGGTCAAAAGACCAATGCTTAACAAAGGGTAAAGGCTGGGGCCAAGATGAGCAATGGGGGCAGAGTCAGGGTGAGGGGTGTGTTTGGGAGGGGATGAGCTGTAAGAGGTGAGGTGCAGGAGGGGTTCAGTTCAACTGTGTTAGAGCAGGGGACTGAGTAGAGAGGATGGGAGGGGCCCAGTCTGTATTGTGAGGTGTGGTATTTTCAATGCAGGCCCCAGTAAGACTCCCCCACTGCAGGGGGCTGGGCTGGGAGAGATGGAGAGACTTCCCTTCCTATGAGCCCACAAAGAGTAGGTTAGACATTCCACCTTCCAAATGTCAAGGTCCAGGACAAGAGATTAAATTTCATGGTGTGATGAAGAGGTTATTAATTTGTGAATATGAAATATGAGTTATATAAATATTAATTTGTATTAATTATTAAAATTATCACTAACCAATGAGTCAGTATTTATATCCATATTCTAGTCCATGATTGTGAAATATATCCCAGAAGTGGTTCAGTATTGATAATTTGCACTCAATTAGAACATTTACAGAATTAATTTCTATTAATATAACTCAGGCTGCAATTCCACTGCTTGTCCACCAAGTGGTGACTCGATGAGATGCTGGCAGCTGCTTAACTATATACAGAGCTCTTACAATGCATCAGAGGTTACTCTGCTAGGCACAGGTGCTTTGAACTGAGCATCAGGGAGTGGGAAGCAGGTGGAAGATTCACTGTGTCCTTTGTTTTTATCAAGGTTAGGTTCCAGCAGGCTGCTCTCGTCGGGGCTGGATCCTGGTCTGGTCTGTACCCTCCCTGCTCTGTCTCTACTCTCCATGGCCATTTCTTGAAACACAGAGCCAGGGCCTCTTGGACCAAAAGGATCCTCTCTGAGAGACTTTTCTTTGTCCTCACCTCCACTCTGAACCCTAAAATTTGCACTCTATGGAGGTTTTCTTCCCTTCCCACAACCACCAGAAGCTGCATCATCACCAGATTTCAAGCAGGACCACACTACATCTGCAGTGCCCTGAGCTTGGACTTCACCAGGTTACAGAAACCCAGTCCTTCAGGCTCTCCACCCCAGTCCTTGCAGATATCCTCTGAAGCTTCTCAGGTTCTTCAAAAGTCCTTCAGAGCAGAAGTCCCAAAGCCAGACACTAAGAATCCAGATGTGGCCACAGCAGTGCTGAGTGCAGGGGAGGACAACCTCTGTGTCTGGGTAGCCACACTCCTCCTACCACAGCCCAGCTGCACTTGGCCTTCTTCACACAGCTCAGGCTCTGCTCCATCCCAGGCCATTGGCAATGGTCCCTGCCAGAGGCCTTTCTGCCTGGGCACTGAGCAGAGCCTCCAGCTCCAAAACACAGCCAAGGTACCTCCCTGCTGCTGCCTCTCAGCTTGGCAGGCACAAGGGATGGCACAGTCCCCAGACCAGCCCTGGGCCTGCTGCTGGCCAATGACACAAAGGGATTGGAGTTTGCAGTGAGCTCACACTCACCTCCTGGCAATGTGGCTCCTCCTGCCCTAGGAGCTCCTCAGCCTTCCCTCATGTCCCAATGCTGGCCCAAGGCCTCAGCCTGCTTGTGGCCTGGCAGCTGAGCAGCCACAAGAAACCTCTGCAGGGCCTTCCAAGGCAGGTCCCTGCTGCTGCCTCTCAGCTTCTCCAGCAGCCACAGCCAAGCCCTGTCCCTGCTGCTGTCCCTCAGGCCCTCAGGTGGCAGGGAGGTGACAACCCAGCCCCAAGGCTGTTCCTGCAGGGACCACCAGGTGCTTAGGGACAGGGAGTCACACAAGTCCCTTGCCCACCACATGCCTTCTGCTGCCTGCTGGGGACTCTGGCAGCTGGGAGGCCAAAAGCACAGAGGCCAGCCAGGAGTCAGGGGCTGCTCTCTCAGCTGCTGCATCAAGAAGTGACCTCCCAGTCCCTTTCCTGCCCTCTTCCTGCCTCTGCCCTCTCAGCTGCTGAGCCAGCAGTGACCACCCTGAAACACCTCCAGGCTTGGTGCCTCCACCACCTCCTGGGCAGCACATTCCACTCCCTGAACACTCTGGATTGGAGAATTTTTTCCTATTGTCCAGTCTAAACCTACCCAGTCCTAGCTTGAGGCCATTGCCTCTTGTTCTGTCACTATGACCTGTGAGAAGAGACCAGCAGCAGCCTCTCCACAACCTCCTTTCAGGTAGTTGTAGAGAGCCAGGAGGTCTCCCCTCAGCCTCCTCTTCTCCAACTAACCAGCCCCAGCTCCTTCAGTTGCTCTTCGTCAAATTTCTTCTCCAGGTCCTTCCCCAGCTCCTTGCCCTCCTCTGCCCTGGCTCCAGCACTCCACATCTCTCTTTCAGGGAGGTGCCCAAAACTGGACACAACACTCAAGCTGTGGCCTCCAGAGCTGAGTCCCAGGGGACAGTCACCTCCCTGCTCCTGCTGCACACAGCATTGCTGATCCCAGCCAGGATGCCTTTGGCTTCTTGGCCACCTGGGCACACTGCTGCCTCCTATTCAGTGCTTGTCCATCAGCACCCCCAGGTCCTTTCTGCCAGACAGCTCTCCAGCCACACTGCCTTTGGAGCATTGCTTGGGGTTGTTGTGTCCCAAGTGCAGGACCTGGCACTTGGCCTTCTTGAAGCTCCTCCTGGGAATGTTGGTCATGGATCCAATCTGTCCAAGTCCCTCATGCAGATCAACTCTGCCACCTGCCTTGGTGTCATCTGCTGACTCACTGCTGACTCACTCTGTGTATTCATCAAGGTCATCAATAAAGATGTTAAACAGAAGTGGTCCCAACACTGAGCCCTGAGGAACACCACTTGTGACCTGCCACCAGCTGGATTGAACTCCACAGACCACCACTCTTTGGGCCCTTTCACCCAGCCAGGGCTGTATCCAGCAGAGCATTGCCCATCCAAGCCAGGAGCAGCCACTTTGCCCAGGAGAATTCTGTGGGGAGCAGTGCCAAAGGCTTTTGGAAAGTCTAGGGAGACAATAGCCACAGCCTTGCCCTCATCCAGCAGTCACTCATCCTGTCAGAGAAGGAGATCAGGTTTGTCAGGCAGGACCTGCCTTCCTAACCCATGCTGACTGGGCCTGATCCCTGCTTGTCCTCTCCAGGTCATGTCATGGTGCTGGAGATGCTCTGCTCCAGGACTGCATGCTACCCAGCTCACACTGCCAGCTCTAGGGTTCCTGGATCCTCCTTCTTCCTTTCTTGGAGCTGGGTGTCACATTTGCTCCTCTCCTACCTGGGATCTCCCCGTGAGCCAGAACTCCAGATCAATAGTGAATAGTGGCTTGGCCACAGAAGATGTTCAAGTACCTTCCTCATCCTCTAGCCTCTGTTGGACTCTCTCCAGCAGATCTCTGTCTCTCTTGACCTAGGGAGCCCAAACGGCAGGGATCCAGTTTGTACAGGAAGGGCCCAGGCTGTACTGGGACAGGATTAGGCTTTCAGAGTGTCCTGGGACAAGGCCAGTGTTACTGGGAGAGGCCATGGGCTCAGCTCTTACTGGGAGGTAGAATCATAGAAAGGTCTGGGGTTGGAGGGGGCCTCCAAAGATCATCCAGTCCAACCCCTGCAGACCAAAAGGGACATCCTCAACTAGATCAGGTTGCCCACAGCCCTGTGCAGCCTCACTTGAATGTTTGCATGCCTCAAACATCTCATTGGGCAACCTGTGGCAGTGTCTCATCACCCTCATGGTGCAGAACTTCTTCCTCACATCCACAGCCATTGCCCTGTCCTG
>JAAWVA010000030.1:30956737-30987844 GCA_015227895.2 Colaptes auratus
GCAGACACATCCTGCATAGGAGATGTCCCTGGTGTCCCTCAGGAATTGGCCATGGATTTGGGAACTGTGGTGGAGATGGCACCCAGTCAAGGAGGGCGGTGGAGGGAGGAAGAAGTACATGGGGGTGTGGAGGTGGTGGTGCCAGCTATGGTGGTGATGATGAGGCCATTGCCCAGCAGGCAGCCAGGTAGATGCCAGGAAGAGGCAGAAGTGCAGTAGCTGCAGCTGCCTGTGCCTGGGAATGGCATGAGGAGGAAGTGGGTGATGGAGCTGCTGTTGGCCATCTCTGCCTCTGGCCATGGAGACCTGTGCAAGGAGGGAAAGGCAGTGACAAGTTAGGGCACCTTCTCTCAGCCTCATTGTAACCCTCTCCCTGAGGTGCATGAGGAATGGATCAGCTCAGTCCCATCACTACCAACCCATGGCGAGTTCATCACGCTTCAAATGCAGCAGGGACCCAGAATTGCCATGAAGATTCCTCTGGAGTCAGAACAGAAAGTGACTACAGCCCATCCCAGGGAACAAGAGTCCCATTGTTGTGTTGAAATTTCCCCCCAGCATTAGCTTTGCCAGAGCAGCTCAGTTAGAAGCAAATGAAGCTGTACTGACAAGCAAGAGCTGCACTCTACAATGGAATGCAAGGAACAGGTACAGAACATACAGGAGTGACATATTAGACAGGTATTTACAAATAGCAAACACCACAAAACCCCCTGGTCAGAGACCAGGGAAGCTGTTCCACTGTCCCTAACCCCTAATCCCCTGTTCCAAGAGAGAAGGAGCAATGGAGAG
This sequence comes from Colaptes auratus, assembly GCA_015227895.2. NCBI lineage: Eukaryota > Metazoa > Chordata > Aves > Piciformes > Picidae > Colaptes > Colaptes auratus. The sequence continues at coordinate 30,957,530 of JAAWVA010000030.1, forward strand.
AGAAAAAAAAAGCAGTGGGTTAGACTTAGCCAAGGGCAGCCAAAGCAGGTGATCTCTCCCCAGCAAAGCAAAACAGCTGAGATCAGAAGAGAAGAGAGAGAATTGTTATGGTACAGCTCCTCTGATTCCAGAGATTTATCCAATGAATTTGTTTAGAAGAATCTTTTCTTTTCCTTTTCACACCCAAGAGTGATCTATTTATTTTGTTTCTACTTTTCTGCTCAAAATCTGTAACTAAATTTTAAAGGCATTGCCTAAACCACCACACCCATGGAGAGGTGGAGAAGCAGGGAGCAGGCCTGCAGGGCTGCAGAGACAGTGAAGGAAGAGAGAAAGGCAGAGGGGCTGGGGGTGAAGCCTTCTCCTTCCCCAGCTCTGCTCACTGCTGCTCACAGGATGGAACTGAAGGGCTTTGGTCCTCCTTCTGTGTGCACACTCCAGGAGCCTTCAGCTGAGCATCAGCTGCCGAGATGGAGATGCCTCCAGGAGCTACAGCTGCAGTGTCCTGCACCCACAGCCTCACTGTGTCAGGGACTGCAGTGACTTCTCCTCCAGTGAGCTCTCAGTCACCCTCCCAGTCCTGGCCACCTTGAAGCTCTCTCTGCCTTCCTCATCTCCCTGAGATCCTCTGGCAGTGTCCTCAGCCCTGCTGTGCTGTGCAGAGGAGCTGCTCCTGGCCAGAGCTGTCTCCTGCAGCGCTGCCTGCTTGCCAGCAGCTCCTTCCAGCCCAGGAGCCTCCCAATAGGGCAGCAGAGGACCAGCCCAAGGTGTTTTATAACTCCTCTGGTGGCTTTTGGTGCCCTGTAAACCTCAGGGACTGAGAGGAAGCTGATGAAACCTCTCCAGAAGTCAAAGTCAGATTCAAACTCTGAAGTTTCTTCTACTCTTAATGGGTCCCAGTGAAGCATACTGGGAAAGGGTCCCCAGGGTCTGGTTAGAGCAGAAGGAGACAGTGGATGCAAGGGAAGCATCACTGGAGGCACTGAAGCATCTCCAGGCTGTGGGGAGAGCAGAGACCTGAGGCAGTGCTGAGAGGTCAGGACAAGCAGCTCAAGGTGGCTCTGCTGCTGAGCAAACCTGGAGGGGTTTCATTGATGCAAAGGGCCAAGCCCTGACCCCCAGCCCCTGGCAAGGCAGATCCTGTCCCTCACAGGGCTCAGGGCTCTGCTGGGGGCAGTGCGGAGTCAGGGTGAGCAGTGAGCAGGAAAGGACCTTGTCAGGTTTTGCTGTGTTTGCTTGCAAAGAGACAACTCCTGCTGAAAAGGAATGAAATGTACCTTTAAAAATACTTTTTATCAGATGCTTTGTGCACTAAAACCTTCTCCAATTAGCTGCAGAAACCTTGGCAATAATGAGAGGTTCAGCAGTATTTAATGAGCCCCATGGAGTATTTGGGGCTGATGACATCATCCTTAGGTACTGCCAGGAGACTCTGCCAAGGTACTGCCAAGAAGCCTCTCAACAAGTCCAAGTCAGAAGAAAACTCCAAAGTCCCTTGAAGCACTGATTGGCCTCCCTGAGGCTTGTTCCTGACAAAGGCTCCCCAGGGACTCCTTAGAGCAGCTTGTTAGAGGCCAGGATTGCAGGGAGACAAAGGCAAAGTGCAGGGCAGGAAAACTTGCCTTTGGTCTGTGAAGCAAAAAGGCCAAGCCCTGACCACTGCCCTTGCAATAGAAGAACCTCAAAGCCTCAAAGCCAAGTTTCTCCTCACAGGCCTTGTGGCAGAGGCAACTGCCAGAGCCAAGGGACAAAGACCTTGGTCCTGTTGGGCCTCTCATCCTTGCCAGAGCCCTTGGCCATCCCTACTGCAGCCTCTCCTACACTGTCCCATGCCTGCAGCAATTATCCTTCAGGCTACTGACACCAATCTTGCTTCCCCAGCCAGCTCTCCCCCTGCCATTTCCATCCCTTCCCTGAGCTGTCTCAGCTCTCCCTGCCATTTCCTGACACCTCTGGATGGCCTCATGCATAGCAGCTCTGCTCTTTGAGGGACATTTCTTTGGCCTCCTCTCCACTCTGAACCTTCCAAGCTGCATTTTGTGGAGGTTTGTTTGCTCTTCCCACTCCCCAGAAGAGCTCCATCCTCTCTGAAACCACCCTTCAGCCATGTGCACACTGCTCTGGCAGTGCCCTGAGTCTCCATTCATCAGGCTGCAGCAGCCCAGGTCCCTCAGCCTCTCCACAGAGATGTCAACCCCCATCCTGGCAGATCTCCTCTGAAGCCTCCCCAGTTCCTCCCTACTCTTCTAGACTGGGGAATGCTTCATCCAGACACCAATCATCCAGATGTGGCCACAGCAGTGCTGAGTCTGAGGGATGAGAACTCCTGTGTCTGGGTGGCCACACTCCTGCCACAGCCAGCTGCAGTTGGTGTTCTGTGTGCAGGGTTTGCTCCATCCCAGGGTATTTGGAATGGTTCCTCCCAGATGCTGTGGTGTCTTTCTGACTGCGGATGGGACACACCAGAACCTCCAGCTCCAAAGAACAGGCAGAGAGTTCGTACTGTGGTGGGGCCCAGTCTGTCAGGGAGTGGGAAAGGGGATGTAGGTTGTATGGAAAGAGACACAGATGAGTGGTTGGAAGGCTTCAGGTGGTGTAGCCTTTCCTGGGAGTGGGCACAATCTGTACCAGGAAGGAGTCCTGTTATGGCTGTTATTAATATTTAATAGCTGGCTGTTGGCGATGCAGAATGGAGTCAATATGGATGACCAATGTGATCCAGTGTTGTTCGTTTGTTAAGGGAACCTCCACAGCTTATCTAGACTCGGGGAGCATCGTTGGCACAGCTTCATTGGCTCCCCACCAGTGACCACACGTCACACTGTTATAGATTATTGGTCACACTACTAACACCACGCAAGGTTGTTGGTGCAGGTGTGTGTCCTGTTACCCCCAGATAACTCTCTGTGTTTATAGCTGCCAGTGCCCTGCTTTAGTTACATGCTGCAGGCACAGCACTGCTTTGCTACACTGCTAGCCACTTCTGCACTTCTGCTGAGCATGGCCTACCACCATGTCAGGCTCTAGGCCTACACTGCCAGATTGCTCACACTGCTCATGCTGGCATTGCCACAAATCCCCCTTTTTGTTTTTGTGAGCAATCTGCTCATGGGAGTTGTTCCCATCCCATACAAGATACTCTTTGCATACACAGAAGCAAGCGAGTTAAAGCTAAGCTGGATAGCAAAAGCAAAAGTCCTGTAGCGCAGCATGTCTGACAGACTGATGTAACCCATACAAGGCACAATGCTTAGGTTGAGCTAGTTAGAATGTTCTAACAGAGCTGGCATAATACATGGTCAAAGATAGCAAACCTTGTAAAGAAGAACTTAGATCTTAACAGTTCTGATCTTTACATTTCACTCCTCTTATTGCCAGAGAAGACTTGATTGTGCCTGAACACATTGCACACAGGATTAAGACACAAATCCAGTCCTCAGCACTGTCTTTTACAATTTGCTTTAGGGGTATGTTGCATCTTTATTTTCTCTAGGATGGTCAAAATCATGAATTTTTTAATGGTAGCAAGATTTCTTTAATCTGTAAAGGTAGATCTGGCCAGGCTCTGGCTTCACAGACAGAAAACTTGCAGGCAAACAGCAAGGGCAAAGGAGCTTCGTTGCTTTGCCCAATATAAAATTACCCATAATAATGTGTTTTTGCTCATCCTAGTAATACTGATGTCTTAATGTTCACACAACAGTTAAGCAATAGAATAGAATACAATAGCAGTCATGACACTCAGTTATAAGTTAGATGCTTTCTGTTGACATCTTGGATTACTGTGACAGTCGTTGAGGTCAGTGCTAGGCAAGTTTGCTGACTGTCATCTTCATGACAGTTGTGCTGTGTTCGTGCTGTCTTGTGGTGAGAGGGTTGCAGCACTTTGCAAGGTTGATGTTTCTAGGTGTTGACATGAGCTAACTATCTCTTGTTGGTACCATTAAAAAACTTTTTTTTGCTATAGGGTATTCTCTCTTTCCCCCTCCATTTTTTTTTCCTAGTATTTATTTGTTTGTTGTTGTTTCCAGCCTACAATGAAAATGCATGTTGTGTTAGAATGAATTGTGATTTTCCCTCTAAGTGTGTAAAATTACAGCAAACTGGTGAGACAACATCTAAGTCCATATGAACATTTTCTCTAATCACACAACAATCAAACAACCATAATATTCAGTCCTAATTCACATGGTGCTGTGGTACATTCTTCTGATTGATGCTTTTGATCTCAGATTATCATAACAGTTACTGTGATCGATGTTTGACTCCATGGGAAATGCTGTTTCCTCATAGTCTTGATTCTTCTGCTGTTGTTCATTGTGATGATTGCAGTTGACAGAAAAGAAGGCTCGAGGTGACCTCATTGTGGCCATCCAGTATCTGAAGAGAGCCTACAAGAAGGCTGGGGAGGGACTTCCTAGGGTGTCAGGAAGTGACAGGACTAGGGGGAATGGAATGAAGCTGTGGGTGGGGAGATTCAGGCTGGACATGAGGAAGTAGTTCTTCACCGTGAGAGTGGTGAAGCCCTGGAATGGGTTGTCCAGGGAGGTGGTTGAGGCCCCGTCCCTGGAGGTGTTTAAGCCCAGGCTGGATGAGGCTCTGGCCGGCCTAATCTAGTGTGGGGTGTCCCTGCCCATGGCAGTGGGATTGGAACTAGCTGACCCTTGTGGTCCCTTCCAACCCTGACTGATTCTATGAGTCTATGATGCCATATAATTTTAAATTAATTTTGATAATTTTTTTAAATTTTAATTTTTTAATTCAAATTTTTATCAATTTTTTTGTCAATGTATTTTTAATAAATTTGTTTTGCTCTGACTTTATTTTTTTTAATTAAATTTTAATTTTTGTGTTTTTTTTAATTTTTATTTTTCATTTATTTTTTATTTTAAATTTTTTTTCAATTTTTTTTGTCTCTGTCTTTATTTTTTATCTTTTTTGTTATTTTATTTTATTTTTTGTAATAATTTTTTAATATTTTTAAATTTTATACTTAATTAATTTTAAAAATATATATTTTAAAATTATTTTTAAAAAAAATTTATACTTTTTACATTTTCTATTTTTATTTTTTGAATCTTGTTTAATTTTATTTTGTTTATTTTTTTATTTATTTTTTCTTTTTAGTTTTCAATTATTTTTATACTGTTTTAATGTATTTTCTTTGTATTTTTTGTCTATAATTTTAAATTATTTTTGTCTATTAATTTTAATATAATTTTAATATTTTAAACTATTTTTTGTTTTTTTTTTTATGTTAATTATTTTAAAATTATTTTCAAATTATTTTTTGGTAATTTTTTAATTTAATATTTTTTTAAATATTGTTTTTATTTTGTTATTGTAATTTAAAACCTTTTTTGTTATCAATTTTAAAATAATTTAATTTTTTTTATCTAGTTTTCCATTTTTAATTTCTTGATCTTATATTGTTTATTTTAATTATTTTTTCTCTTTTGCATGTTTGTTTTATTTAATCTATTTTCTATTTTAATTTTGATTTTCGCCTTTTTATTATTTTTTAAACTTCTTTCCTATTAATTCTTTTTTATTATCATTTTTAATATTCAATTTTTGATTTTTAATTTTTTTTTTTTAATCTAGTAGTCTTGATAGTCCTTATTTGTATTTTTTGCTGATAAACTTTATGGGTTTTGTTAATAGCTATTTTTTAGTTTGTTATATTTTGGTTTTATTGTTTTGTTTTTATTGTTGCTCTTCTTTCTCTATTATTACTTTGTTAATTTATTTTTATTTTAAACTTTTTGTTGTTTGTTTTTCATTTGTTCTCTATCATTATTTTTTGTTATTATTTTGTTATGTTTTATTGTTTTTTTGTATCTAAGTTGTAGTATTTTGGTTTTGTTTTGTTATATATATTTGTATTTTAATTTTTTTTTTACTTGTTTTCTTTTTTACTATTTTTTGTATTATTTGTATGTTTTCTAGTCAATGTCTAAGAAGGAACTAGAAAGATGTTACATTAGCTAAGGAATACTTTTAAAAGCAAATACCTATTTACTACAAACCTTAACTGTATTACACGGAGCTCCTTTGCAATGCCGAGGCACACAGCTAAGAAGGTTCCAACCAAAAGAAGAACTTACAGTGTGAACTCATTACTAAGTGCTTATGCCTTACTGCAATTACTATGTACTGAGTACCTGTAAATACCAAATGCTTACTATTCATTATGCTTACTAGGAAGACTTAGCAAAACTCTAAATAACAAATCTCTGAGAGACATTGCAATCAGGAGTGATGAAATTAGCACTGTTGCTTTAAATCAGAGCAGAGTTTGGTAGACTAGAGTCCTACCAGAAAAGGGGGGTGGGGGTGGGGGTGACTACCTCTTAGACTATTTGTTTAATTAAGATGTCATGTACCTTCCTCTCCAGGACACAGTGACCATCTCTGGAGTCACCTTTCCCAGTGCAGACTGGACAGCCCAAGGCCCTTTCCATCATTCTCCAATTTGCTTCTGCACTTATTCTTTGTTCATTCCGGTTCCTCTCTCCTGTGCTGCTTTGACCTTTCGAGAGGCAAAGCTGCAGTTGTCCCCTGGGCCACCTCTGTGTTTGTTTTGGCTCTCCACCGCTTGTATCTACTTGCCTAAAACTTTGCTTCTCAGATCATGCCTTGGAGAGAGGCAGCCTACTGAGAGACATCTTGTGCTGAGCAGCTGGTTCCAGAGGGGTTGGATTACTGATGCAACTTTATCAGACTTTGCTTTTCTTTACTTCTAAACAGGAACAATTCTCCTGTGGCTGTATGCAGACAGATCTCTATGGAGAGCAGGGGGGAGCTGGTTCCATGGAACTATGACCTGCAGCTACAGAGAGCAGTGAAGAAGTCTGATGGGACAATGATGTAAGCCCCAGGTGGGCTATGAAAGCAATGGGGAGGTTGTGGAGGGGGTGAGGAGCAAAGTTGTTCATATAGTGTCAGATCTTGGGGAAGAGTGTTTCCTTTGAGTCCAGGCCTCTTGAGGAGACTCTGTGGATCAAGGTGACATGGAGAGTGCTGCTGTCAGCTCCCTTCTCTCAAATGCAGCTAATTAAAACATCCTTTAAAAACAACCCAGGGGGTTATGAGGCCCAGTGGGAAATCTTCCTTATTAACTGCACTCTGAAACAGCTTCAATTAGCTGTGAAAAAGCTCCAATGAGCTGGACAAGTCTTCAGTACCTGATGGAAATCCCAGGCAGAGCCACAGCTCCTGAGGGACTTCTGTGTTCTAATGAGCCCCATGGAGGATTTGGGGCTGACTCCAGGTGTCAGGGACTGAGAGAAGATTGAAGAAAGTGCTCCAGAAGTCAGCAGCAAATGCCAAAGTAGCTTGAAGCACTGATTGGCCCCACTGGGCTTGTTACTGACAAAGCCTCCCCAGGGGCTCCTTAGAGCAGGTAATTGGAGGCTGTGATTTCTAGAGCAAAAAAAAAAGGTAAAGTGCAGGAGTCTGTGATGCTGAAAAACTCTGGGTTTGGGTTATGGAGCAGAAAGGCCAAGCCCTGAGCACAGTCCCTGGGGACAGCAGAGCCTGAAAACCTCAAAATAAAGGATCTGCTCCCAGGCCTGGGTGGCAGAGAGAAGTGCCAGAGCCCAGGGACCAAGACCTAGGTCCTGTTGGGCTTTCAGCCTTGCCAGAGCCCCTGGCCATGCTTTGCCAGCAGACTTGGTAGACTTAGGTAATGGCTGCCCTGGATGATCTTGAAGGTATCCAAGAAGGGCAACAAGGCTGGGGAGAGGTCTTGAGCACAGCCCTGTGAGGAGAGGCTGAGGAGCTGAGATTGTTTAGCCTGGAGAAGAGGATGCTCAGGGTGACCTCATTGCTCTCTACAACTACCTGAAAGGTGGTTGTAGCCAGGAGGGCGTTGGTCTCTCCTCTCTAGCAACCAGCACCAGAACAAGAGGACACAGTCTCAAGCTGTGCCAGGGGAAGTTTAGGCTGGAGGTGAGGAGAAAGTTCTTCACTGAGAGAGTCATTCTCTATTGGAATGTGCTGCCCAGGGAGGTGGTGGAGTCACCATCCCTGGAGGTATTCAAGAGGGGACTGGATGTGATACTTGATGCCATGGTCTAGTCCTGAGGTCTGTGGAGACAGGTTGGACTCGATGATCTTTGAGGTCTCTTCCAACCTTGGTGATACTGTGATACTGTCTTTCCCAACCACAACAGTTCTGTGATTCCATGTTTCTGTGTAGGAGAAGGATTGGGTTTGGATAGCTTTAGAAGACTCTAGGGAAGGTTTGCCTCTGCTTGGAGATAAGGATTATATATATATATATATATATATATATAAAACCCAAAGAGAGAGAACAAGAGGGATGCATATTGTGCATATTTTATAACTAAGGCTTTAGTGACACCAGCAACAAATAGCTAACCCAAGTCATGAGCTGGAAACATCAACTTTGCAATGCAGTACTGCAATCATCTCAGCAAACAACAGCACAAGAATCAAGAGGACAGGACAAAGTGCACTTCCCATGGAGCTGAAGATCAGCAGAGCTACCTAACATTGATCACAATGACTGCTGTGATAATCTGAGATCAAAGCATCAATCAGAAGAATGCACCAAAACCCATCTGAATTAGGACTGAATATCATGATTGCTTCATTGCTTGTGGATTAGGGAGTATGTTCACATGGGCTGATATGGTAACTCACCAGTCTGTCATAACTTTAAAGACTTAAAGGGAAAGTCAAAATTAATTATAGCACAAAAGACCTTTTCATTTTAGCTTATAAAAGACAAAAAAGGGGAATTCAGGTATTATGTCACAAAAGAGAATGGTTCAAGCATGTTATGTTTTCAAATTTTCCTTTTATATGTGGTTTCAAATGTGATTTAACAAAATTTATGGAGGATATGAGAGTTCTGGAAGTTTTACCTAGGAGAAATTTGAAAGAAGAACATTAGGCCAGAGTCAGTATCAACAGGACTCAGTGCCTTTCCTTAGCAAATACAAAGCATCAGCAGATCAGTATGTTAGGATGAGTAAAAATGGATTATTGTGTTATGTTCAGTTTTACATTGGGCAGAACCATGAATATTCAGGATGTCATCCCTGACCCAGCCAAGGAGCCTTTGCACTCTTGCTGTTTGCCTGCAAGTATTTTCCTTCTCTGTGGAGATGGAGCCTGGCCAGCTCTACCCTTATGGTTCAAGGAGAATCTTGCTGACATTAAACACCACCACCACAAAGTACAGCAGCCAGGCTGGGCCTGCACTGAGTTTCATAGTTTCATAGTTTCAGTCAGGGTTGGAAGGGACCACAAGGATCATCTAGTTCCAACCCCCCTGCCATGGGCAGGGACACCCCACACTAGATCAGGCTGGCCAGAGCCTCATCCAGAATGGTCTTAAACACCTCCAGGGATGGGGCCTCAACCACCTCCCTGGATAACCCATTCCAGGGCTTCACCACTCTCATGGGGAAGAACTTCCTCCTCACATCTAGCCTGAATCTCCCCACCTCCAGCTTCATTCCATTTCCCCTAGTCCTATCACTACCTGATAGTCTGAAAAGTCCCTCCCCAGCCTTCCTTTAGGCCCCCTTCAGATACTGGAAGGCCACAATGAGGTCACCTCGGAGCCTTCTCTTCTCCAGACTGAACAGCCCCAACTCCATCAGTCTGTCCTCATAGGAGAGGTGCTCCAGCCCTCTGATCATCCTCGTGGCCCTTCTCTGGACACCTTCCAGCACCTCCAGATCCCTCTTGGAATAGGGGCTCCAGAACTGGACGCAGTACTCCAGGTGGGGTCTCAGCAGAGCTGAGTAGAGGGGGAGAATCCCCTCCCTTGCCCTGCTGGCCACACTTCTCCTGCTGCAGCCCAGGATCAGATTGGCTTTCCGGGCTGCAAGTGCACATTGAGAGCTCCTGTTGAGCTTCTCCTCCACCAGCACCCCCAAGTCTCTCTCCTCAGGGCTGCTCTCCAGCCAGTCACTGCCCAGCCTGGATTTGTGCCTGGGATTGCCTCGACTCAGATGCAGGACCCTGCACTTGGTCTTGTTGAAGCTTCTGAGGTTGGCCTGTGCCCACCTCTCCAGCCTGTCCAGGTCCCTCTGGATGGCATCCCTTCCCTCCAGCGTGTCTGCTGCACCACACAGCTTGGTGTCATCAGCAAACTAGCTGAGGGTGCACTCAGTGCCATTGTCCATGTTGAACAAGCCTGGTCCCAGGACTGATCCCTGAGGGACTCCGCTTGTCCCTGCCTCCACTGGGACATGGACCGTTGACAGCCACTCTCTGGGTGTGGCCATCAAGCCAGTTCTTTATCCATCTAGTGGTCCATCCATCAAACTCGTGTGTCACCAGCTTGGAGACCAGGATGCGGTGTGGGACAGTGTCAAAGGCTTTGCTTAGGTCCAGGTAAACGGCATCAGAGTGGGAAAGGGGATTTAGGTTGTATGGGAAAGAGACACAGATGAGTGGTTGGAAGGCTTCAGGTTGTGTAGGCTTTCCTGGAAGTGGGCACAATCTGTACCAGGAAGGAGTCCTGTTATGGCTGGTATTAATATTTAATAGTTGGCTGTTGGTGATGCAGAATGGAGTCAATATGGATGACCAATGTGATCCAGTGTTGTTCGTTTGTTAAGGGAACCCCCACAGCTTATCTAGACTCGGGGAGCATGGTTGGCACAGCTTCATTGGCTCCCCACGAGTGACCACACATCGCACTGGTATAGATTATTGGTCACACTACTAACACCACGCGGGGCTGTTGATGCAGGTGTGTGTCCTGTTATTCCCAGATAACTCTCTGTGTTTATAGCTGCCAGTGCCCTGCTTTAGTTACATGCTGCAGGCACAGCACTGCTTTGCTACACTGCTAGCCACTCCTGCCCTTATGCTGAGCATGGCCTACCACCATGTCAGGCTCTAAGCCTACACTGCCAGATTGCTCACACTGCTTACTGCCACCATTGCCACAAATCCCCTTTTTGTTTTGGGGAGCAATCTGCTCATGGGAGTTGTTCCCATCCCATACAAGATACTCTTTGCAATCACAGAAGCAAGCGAGTTAAAGCTAAGCTGGATAGCAAAAGCAAAAGTCCTGTAGCGCAGCATGTCTGACAGACTGATGTAACCCATACAAGGCACAATGCTTAAGTTGAGCTAGTTAGAATGTTCTAGCAGAGCTGGCATAATACATGGTCAGGAGATAGCAAACCTTGTAAAGAAGGACTTAGATCTTAACAGTTCCAATCGTTACATTTCACTCTTCTTATTGACAGAGAAGACTGGGTGAACACATTGCACACAGAGATTAAGACACAAATCCAAACCTCAGCACTGTCTTTTACAATCTGCTTTAGGGGTATGTTGCATCTTCATTTCTCTAGGATGGTCAAAAATCATGAATTGTTTAATGGCAGCAAGATTTCTTCCATCTGTAAAGGTAGATCTGGCCAGGCTCTAGCTTCACAGACAGAAAACTTGCAGGCAAACAGCAAGAGCAAAGGAGCTTCATTGCTTTGCCCAATATAAAATTGCCCATAATAATGTGTTTTTGCTCATCCTAGTAATACTGATGTCTTAATGTTCACACAACAGTTAAGCAACAGAATAGAATACAATAGCAGTCATGACACTCAGTTATAAGTTAGATGCTTTCTGTTGACCTCTTGGATTATCGTGACAGTCGTTGAGGTCAGTGCTAGGCAGGTTTGCTGACTGTCATTTTCATGACAGTTGTGCTGTGTTCGTGCTGTCTTGTGGTGAGAGGGTTGCAGCACTTTGCAAAGTTGATGTTTCTAGGTGTTGACATGAGCTAACTATCTCTTGTTGGTACCATTAAAAAACTTTTTTTTTGCTATGGGGTATTCTCTCTTTCCCCCCTTTTTTTTCAGGTATTTATTTGTTTGTTGTTGTTTCCAGCCTACAATGACAATGCATGTGGTGTTATAATGAATTGTGATTTTTCCCTCTAAGTGTTTAAAATTACAGAAAACTGGTGAGATAACATTTAAGTCCATATGAACATTTTCTCTAATCACACAACAATCAAACCACCATAATATTCAGTTCTAATTCACATGGTGCTGTGGTACATTCTTCTCATTGATGCTTTTGATCTCAGGTTATCATAACAGTTATTGTGATCGATGTTCGACTCCATGGGAAATGGTGTTTCCTCATAATCTTGATTCTTCTGCTGTTGTTCATTGTGATGATTGCAGTTGACAGAAAAGAAGGCTCCGAGGTGACCTTATTGTGGCCATCCAGTATCTGAAGGGGGCCTACAAGAAGGCTGGGGAGGGACTTCCTAGGGTGTCAGGAAGTGACAGGACTAGGGGGGAATGGAATGAAGCTGTGGGTGGGGAGATTCAAACTGGATGTGAGGAGGAAGTTCTTCACCGTGAGGGTGGTGAAGCCCTGGAATGGGTTGTCCAGGGAGGTGGTTGAGGCCCCGTCCCTGGAGGTGTTTAAGCCCAGGCTGGATGAGGCTCTGGCCAGCCTGATTTAGTGTGGGGTGTCCCTGCCCATGGCAGGGGGGTTGCAACTAGCTGAACCTTGTGGTCCCTTCCAACCCTGACTGATTCTATGAGTCTGTGATTCCATATAATTTTTAATTAATTTTTATATTTTTTTAAATTTTAATTTTTTAATTCAAATTTTTATCAATTTTTTGTCAATGTATTTTTAATAAATTTGTTTTGTTTTGACTTTATTATTTTTTTATTAAATTTTAATTTTTGTCTTTTTTAAATTTTAATTTTTAATTTATTTTTTATTTTAATTTTTTTCAATTTTTTTTGTCCCTAATGTTTTTATTTTTTATCTTTTTTGTTATTTTATTTTATTTTTTGTAACCATTTTTTTATATTTTTAAATTTTATTTTTAATTAATTTTAAAAATATATCTTTTAAAATTAATTTATTTTTTTTATTTTTATACTTTTTACATTTTATATTTTTATTTTAAAAATCTTGTTTCATTTTATTTTGTTTATTTTTTTATTTATTTTTATTTTAGTTTTCAATTATTTTTATACTGTTTTAATGTATTTCTTTGTATTTATTTTTGTCTATAATTTAAATTATTTTTGTCTGCTAATTTTGATATAATTTTAATATTTTAAACTTTTTTTGTTATTTTTTAATTTTATTTTAATTATTTTAAAATTATTTTCAATTTAGGTTTTTCTAATTTTTTAATTTAATAATTTTTTTAAAAATATTAGTTTTATTTTGTTATTGTAATTTTAAATTTTTTTTGTTATCAATTTAAAAAAAATTAATTTTTTTTTATCTAGGTTTCAATTTTTAATTTCTTGATCTTATATTGTTTATTTTAATTATTTTTTATCTTTTGCATGTTTGTTTTATTTAATCTATTTTCTATTTTAATTTTGATTTTTGCCTTTTTATTATTTTTTAACCTTCTTTTCTATTAATTCTTTTTTATTATCATTTTTAATATTCAATTTTTGATTTTTAAAATATTTTTGTTTCTTTGTTTGTTTTTTTTAAATCTAGTACTCTTGATAGTCCTGATTTGTATTTTTTGCTGATAAACCTTATGGTTTTTGTTAATAACTATTTTTTAGATGGTTATATTTTGCTTTTATTGTTTTGGTTTTATTGTTGCTCTTCTTTTTCTATTTTTACTTTGTTAATTTATTTTTATTTTAAACTTTTTTGTTGTTTGTTTTTTCATTTGTTCTCTATCATTATTTTTGTTATTATTTTGTTATGTTTGATTGTTCTTTTTGTATCTAAGTTGTAGTATTTTGGTTTTGTTTTGTAATATATATTTGTATTTTAAATTTTTTTAAAAATTGTTTTCTTTTTTACTATTTTTTGTATTATTTGTATGTTTTCTAGTCAATGTTTAAGAAGGAACTAGAAAGATGTTACATTAGCTAAGAAATACTTTTAAGAATGAATACCTATTTACCACAAACCTTAACTATATTACACGGAGCTCCTTTGCAATGCCAAGGCACACACTAAGAAGGTTCAAACAAAAGAAAATCATACAGCTTGAACTCATTACTAAGTGCTTATGCCTTACTGCAATTACTCTGTACTAAGTACTTGTAAATACCAAATGCTTACTATTCCTTATGCTTACTAGGAAGACTTAGCAAAACTTTAAATAACAAATCTCTGAGAGACATTGCAATCAGGAATGATGAAATTAGCACTGTTGCTTTAAATCAGAACAGAGCTTTGGTAGACTAGAGTTGTACCAGAAAAGGGGGTGAGGGGTGACTACCTCTTAGACCATTTGCTTAATTAAGATGTCATGTACATCTCCAGGACAGAGTGATCATCTCTGGTGTCACCCTTCCCAGTGCAGACTGGACAGCCCAAGGCCCTTTCCATCATTCTCCAATTTGCTTCTGCACTTATTCTTTGTTCATTCCGGTTCCTCTCTCCTATGCTGCTTTGACCTTTCGGGAGGCAAAGCTGCAGTTGTCCCCTGGGCCACCTCTGTGATTGGTTTTCCTCTCCACTTCTTGTATCTACTTGCCTAAAACTTTGCTTCTCAGATCATGCCTTGGAGAGAGGCAACCTACTGAGAGACATCTTGTGCTGAGCAGCTGGTTCCAGAGGGGTTGATTACTGATGCAACTTTATCAGACTTTGCTTTTCTTTACTTCTAAACAGGAACAATTCTCCTGTGGCTGTATGCAGACAGACCTCTATGGAGAGCAGGGGGGAGCTGGTGCCATGGAACTATGACCTGCAGCTGCAGAGAGCAGTGAAGAATTCTGATGGGATAGTGATCTAAGCCCCAGGTGGGCAATGACAGCAATGGGGAGGTTGTGGAGGGGGTGAGGAGCAAAGTTGTTCATACAGTGTCAGATCTTGGGGAAGAGTGTTTCCTTTGAGTCCAGGCCGGCTGAGGAGATTCTGTGGATCAAGGTGACATGGAGAGTGCTGCTGTCAGCTCCCTTCTCTCAAATGCAGCTAATTAAAAACATCCTTTAAAAACAACCCAGGGGGTTATGAGGCCCAGTGGGAAATCTTCCTCATTAACTGCACTCTGAAACAGCTTCAATTAGCTGTGAAAAAGCTCCAATGAGCTGAACAAGTCTTCAGTACCTGAAGGAAATCCCAGGCAGAGCCACAGCTCCTGAGGGACTTCTGTGTTCTAATGAGCCCCATGGAGGATTTGGGGCTGACTCCAGGTGTCAGGGACTGAGAGAGGATTGAAGAAACTGCTCCAGAACTCAGCAGCAAATGCCAAAGCAGCTTGAAGCACTGATTGGCCCCACTGGGGCTTGTTACTGACAAAGCCTCCCCAGGGGCTCCTTAGAGCAGGTAATTGGAGGCTGTGATTTCTCAAGCAAAAAAAAGGTAAAATGCAGGAGTCTGTGATGCTGAAAAACCCTGGGTTTGGGTTATGGAGCAGGAAGGCCAAGCCCTGAGCACAGTCCCTGGGGACAGTAGAGCCTGAAAGCCGCAAAATAAAGGATCTGCTCCCAGGCCTGGGTGGCAGAGACAACTGCCAGAGCCCAGGGACCGAGACCTTGGCCCTGTTGGGCTTTCAGCCTTGCCAGAGCCCTTGGCCATGCTTTGCCAGCAGACTTGGTAGGCTTAGGTAATGGCTGCCCTGGATGACCTTGAAGGTCTTTCCTAACCACAACAGTTCTGTGATTCTATGTTTCTGTGTAGGAGAAGGATTGGTTTTGGATAGCTTTAGAAGACTCTAGGGAAGGTTTGCCTTTGCTTGAAGGTAAGGATTATCACAGTATCACAGTATCACTAAGGCTGGAAGAGACCTCAAAGATCATCGAGTCCAACCTGTCACCACAGACCCCATGACTAGACCAAGTGCCATGTCCAATCCCCTCTTGAACACCTCCAGGGACGGTGACTCCACCACCTCCCCGGGCAGCACATTCCAATGGCGAATGACTCTCTCGGTGAAGAACTTTCTCCTCACCTCGAGTCTAAACTTCCCCTGACACAGCTTGAGACTGTGTCCTCTTGTTCTGGTGCTGGTTGCTAGAGAGAAGAGGCCAACCCCTTCCTGGCTACAACCACCCTTCAGGTAGCTGTAGAGAGCAATGAGGTCTCCCTGAGCCTCCTCTTCTCCAGGCTAAACAACCCCAGCTCCCTCAGCCTCTCCTCACAGGGCTGTGCTCAAGGCCTCTCCCCAGCCTTGTTGCCCTTCTCTGGACACCTTCAAATGTCTCGATGTCCTTCTTAAACTGAGGGGCCCAGAACTGGACACAGGACTCAAGGTGTGGCCTAACCAATGCGGAGTACAGGGGCACAATGACCTCCCTGCTCCTGCTGGCCACACTATTCCTAATGCAGGCCAGAATATATAAATATATATATATATATATATATATGTATAAAACACAGAGAGAGAACAAGAGGGATGCATATTGTGCCTATTTTATAACTAAGGCTTTAGTGACACCAGCAAGAAATAGCTAACCCAAGTCAACACCTGGAAACATCAACTTTGCAAGGCAGTAATGCAATCATCTCAGCAAACAACAGCACATGAATCAAGAGGACAGGACAAAGAGCACTTCCCATGGAGCTGAAGATCAGCAGAGCTACCTAACACCCATCACAATGACTGCTGTGATAGTCTAAGATCAAAAGCATCAATCAGAAGAATGTACCTAAACCCATCTGAATTAGGACTGAACATCATGATTGCTTCACTGTTGTGTGATTAGGGAGTATGTTCACATGGGTTGATAGGGTAACTCACCAGTCTGTCATAACTTTAAAGAGTTAAAGGGAAAGTCAAAATTCATTATAGCACAGAAGACCTTTTCATTTAAGGTTATAAAAACCAGAAAAAAGGGAATTCAGGTATTATGTCACAAAAGAGAATGGTTCAAGCATGTTATGTTTTCAAATTTTCTTTTATATGTGGTTTCAAATGTAATTTAACAAAATTTATGGAGGATATGAGAGTTCTGGAAGTTTTAGCTAGGAGAAACATGAAAGAAGAACAAACAACATTAGGCCAGAGTCAGTATCAACAGGACTCAGTGCCTTTCCTTAGCAAATACAAAGCATCAGCAGAGCAGTATGTTAGGATGAGTAAAAATGGATTGTTGTGTTATGTTCAGTTTTACATTGGGCAGAACCATGAATATTCAGGATGTCATCCCTGACCCAGCCAAGGAGCCTTTGCACTCTTGCTGTTTGCCTGCAAGTGTTTTCCTTCTCTGTGGAGATGGAGCCTGGCCAGCTCTACCCTTATGGATCAAGGAGAATCTTGCTGACATTAAACACCACCACCACAAAGTGCAGCAGCCAGGCTGGGCCTGCACTGAGTGACATCAGAACTGCTCTGCAGAAGAGTTTATTGCTGCTGAAAGCATCCAGGGATCAGTTGGCTCAGGGCAGCCTTGAGCTCCTGGTTCCTCAGGCTGTAGATGAGAGGGTTGACTGCTGGAGGCACCACTGAGTATACAACAGACACCAACAGGTTCCAGGATGGGGAGGAGGTGGAGGGAGGCTTCAATCCCTTCTATGATTTTTGACCATCTTAGAAGAAAAGAAATCAAGATGTAGCACACCTTTGAAGCAGATTGTAAAAGGCAGTGCTGGAGATTGGGTTTGCTGTGTTTGTAGCTCTTTGTATCTTGATTCCTGTGTACAATGTGTTCAGGCTTGATCAAGTCTCCTTTGTTAATAAGAAAAGGGAAATGTAAGAATTGGAGCTAGTAAGATCTGAGTTCTCCTTTGAGAGATCAGGCAGGCAACAAAGAAATAAGTTCAAAACTGTGGGATGAAACTTTCTGTCTGAAAGAAGCAACTGTTGTGTTTGTGTTCTGACCTTGTAAGATAAGTGGAAAGGAATGTGAGCTTGTTACTGAGATGCAGCTGGAAGTTCTGTTGTCTTTAGCCATATATTATGCCAGTTCTGTTAGATTGAGCTAATTCATACAACCTGAGCATTGTGCCTTGCATGGGTTACACCAGTCTGTTAGACACGCTGCGCTACACAACTTCTGCTTTTGCTGTAGAGTTAGTTTTAACTTGCTTGCTGCTGTGTATGCAAAGAGTGTTAGAAAGGTCAATCAAAAGTGTTGTTTTATTAGTAAATAAAAAAGGGGGAGATGTTGGAAGAGGTTTTTGTATAGCTTTAGAAGACTATGGGAAGGTGTAAAAGAGGTTGTTTTCAGATAGCTTTGTAGGACAGTAGGGAAGATTTGCCTTTGCTCGAGTTAGAGCGAGCTATGTTTTGTCTTTGACTCTGAGGGGAATGCAAACACCTTGCAACCAAAGGAGAGAAATTAGGCAGAATTTGGTGTGATGTGTTAAAATATTGTTTTGTTATTTTGACCTATTGTATGCCTTAATCAGACATTTGCCAGTAGAAAATGAGCCATTGAGATGTGACACCTGTGCCTGCTGACAGACTAGAGAACCTTGCTCTATGATGTAATAAATGTCTTTGCCTGCTTACAACTTGTCCTGGAAGAGTTGCTCGAGGTGAATTTACCATCTATATAAAACCTATATTAATACACCATTGTTCCAACCCTTGGCCATAGATTCTCATGTTAAGTTTGTTTTATCAAATTCCTCCCCACTAAAGCCACCAAAAAACTTTAAATCCTCCATAAATGTTGTTGAACCACACTAAAAACACATCTAAAATGAAAAAAACCCTCAAAAGATTGCTGTGTGCAACTACCTGAAGGGAGGCTGCAGCCAGGTGGGGGTTGGTCTCTTCTCCCAGGCAACCAGCACCAGAACAAGAGGACACAGTCTCAAACTGTGACAGGGGAAGTTTAGGGTGAGGAGAAAGTTCTTCACAGAAAGTTGTTAGTCACTGCCTGGGGAGGTGGTGCAGTCACTGAAGGTGTTCAAAAAGGGATTGGACATGGCACTTGAAGCCAGGTTTTAGCAGTCATGAGGTGTTGGGTGACAGGTTGGACTTGATGACCTTTGAGGTCTTTTCCAACCTTATCGATTCTATGATTCTATGTCATGCTTGGACAATTCTTTCTTGTGACACACCTGCACTGCCCCTTTTTGCGGCTCGTGAGCCCAGCGCCTTCGGCGGCGGAATTTGAACAGAGGCAGCGCGGCTCGCGGGGCTCCTGCTCGGCAGCAGCCACCCTCTCTGGTATTCTCTGGTACTCGCGCGCGCCACCGCACTTTTTCTAAATTTGTTTTGTTTTGTTTTGTTTTGTTTTTGTCCAGTGGGTGCTGTGGCCAGGGGCAGCATGGTTGTAACTCGCAGCAAAATCTTAAAAAGATCAGTTTCCACCCAGACTGAGGTAGAACACAAGCAGGTAGCTGTCCAGGTATCTGGCTGTAATGAGTGCTGGAGCCTGGCTCTCGAGCCTGCTCTTGAGATGCAGGGTAGTGGAAGCATCTCTTGCATTAGCTGTGAGCAGATCGGCTATCTGCTCAACCTGGTTGCCAGACTAAAGGACGAGGTTGCTAGTCTTAGAGATGTATGGGAATGTAGAAAAGAGACGAGCCAGAGGAGGAAAGAGATGAACCAGAGAAAGCAGGCTCTGCAGGCTTCCCCAGCAGAGGCTGGTTATCCAAAAGGCAGAGGGGAATGGACGCAGGTTCCTCTCAAAAGACAACAATCAAAACCTCCTTGCCTCCCCCCACCTTCCTCGCTGCCCTTGGAAAACAGGTATGGGGCACTAGAGATCGAGGGTGAGGTGATACTGATGCCGGAGGACACACCAACTGGGGTTTTTCCTGAGGCTAAACAGCCTAAGGTTAAACAGTCCAAGGCAAAGCAGCCTAAGGTTAAACAGCCTAAGGCAAAGCAGCCTAAGGTTAAACAGCCTAAGGCAAAGCAGCCTAAGGTTAAACAGCCTTCCCCTGGCATCAGGACTTGCTCCTTCAAAAAAAAGAGGAGGGTAATTGTTATTGGTGATTCCCTCCTGAGGGGAACAGAAGGTCCCATATGTCGGCCAGACCCATCACATAGGGAAGTTATTAGCCTAGCAGGAGCACAAGTTAAGGATGTTACCAGTAGGCTGCCCAGTCTGGTACAGCCCTCTGACTACTATCCCTTATTGGTTCTGCAGTTAGGGAATGACGATGTTACTACCAGAACTCCCAGGGCTATAAAAATGACCTCAGGGCCCTGGGAGATCTGGTTGAGGGGTCAGGTGCACAAATAATTTTTACATCGATACCGTTAACTGCAGGAGGGAATACGATAAGGAACAGGTCGGCAGCTGCAGTCAACAAGTGGCTCAGAGGCTGGTGCAGTCGAAAGAATTTTGGGTTTTTCGATCTTGGAGAACTTTTTACTGCACCAGGTCAGCTGGTAACAGATGGAGTACATCTGTCCCAGAGGAGGGGGAAGGTCACAGTATACGAGAATGGCCTGTCCCCCAAAGGGAAAAAGATTCTGGGAAGAGAATTAGCAGGTCTCATTGACAGGGCTTTAAACTAGCTTTGAAGGGGGAAGGGGCTGGAACCAGTCACCTCAGGCAGGAGTCTGGGGGAGATAAGCTAGAGCTAGAGGTGAAACCAGCAGCCCAGCTGCAGTGCATGGACACTAATGCACGAAGCATGGGTAACAAACAAGAGGAGCTGGAAGCCTTGTTGCAGCAGGAAAGTTATGATGTAGTTGCCATCACAGAGACATGGTGGGAAGACTCACATGACTGGAGTGATGCAATTGACGGCTACAGGCTGTTCAGGAGGGACAGGCAAGGAAGAAGGGGTGGAGGGGTGGCCCTGTACATCAGGGAGGCACTAGATGCCGTTGAGATGGAGATCAGGGACGATCGGGTTGAGTGCTTGTGGGGGAGAATTGGAAGATCGGGAGGGCAGACATCCTGGTTGGAGTCTGTTATAGACCACCCAACCAGGAGGAAGATGTCGATGAAGCATTCTATAGGCAGCTTAAGGCTGTCTCAAGATCACCTGACCTCGTTCTCATGGGTGACTTCAACCTGCCTGATATCTGCTGGGATCACAACATAGCAGACAGGAGGCAGTCTAGGAGGTTCCTGGAGTGCATGGAGGACAGCTTCTTATCCCAGGTGCTGCGCGAACCTACCAGGGGTAAGGCTCTGCTTGACCTCCTCTTCACCAACAGGGAAGGGCTGGTGGGGGATGTGGTGGTCGGAGGGTGTTTAGGCACCAGTGACCAGGAGATAATTGAGTTTTTGGTATTCAGCCAAGCCAAGAGGGGCAGCAAGAAGACCTCCACTCTGGACTTCAGGAGGGCAAACTTCAGGTTACTCAAGGAACTAACTCAGAAGGTTCCTTGGGATACAGCCCTTAAAAATAAAGGGGTCCAGGAGAGCTGGAGCTGCTTCAAGGAAGAGCTCTTGAAGGCGCAGGAACAGGCTGTGCCAACGTGCCGGAAGATGAGCCGCCGGGGCAGACGGCCAGCCTGGATGGGTAATGAACTCTTAATAGAACTAAGGGAAAAAAAGAGGGTGTACCATCTCTGGAAGAAAGGGGAGGCAACCTACGGAATGTTTAGGGATGTTGCTAGGACATGCAGGAAGAAAATTAGGGAGGCAAAAGCCCATTTAGAACTTAGACTGGCCTCTGCTGTGAAGGACAACAAAAGTCCTTCTATAAATACATCAATAGCAAGAGGAAGGGCAAGGACAACCTCCACTCCTTGGTTGACACGGAGGGGAACGTTGTAACAAAGGATGAGGAAAAGGCAGAGGTACTTAACACCTTCTTTGCCTCAATCTATCCTAGCATGGCAGAACATCTTCCAGACAGCTGGCCTGCAGAGCTGGCAGAAGGAGCCAGGGAGCTGCATAGTTTCCTGCTGCTCCAGGAGGAAGTTAGAGATCTTCTGAGTCGCTTGGACCCTCACAAGGCCATGGGACCGGATGGGATCCATCCCAGGGTGCTGAGAGAGCTGGCAGATGAGCTGGCCAAGCCACTCTCCATCATTTTTCAGCAGTCCTGGCTCACTGGAGAGGTCCCAGAAGACTGGAAGCTGCCAACGTGGTGCCCATCCACAAGAAGGGCCGGTTGGACGAGCCAGGGAATTCTAGGCCTGTCAGCCTGACCTCAGTGCCAGGCAAGATTATGGAACAGGTCATCTTGAGTGCGATCATGCAGCACTTACAGGATGGCCAGGGGCTCAGGCCTAGCCAGCACGGATTTAGGAAGGGCAGGTCCTGCCTGACCAACCTGATCTCCTTCTATGATCAGGTGACCCGCCTGGTTGATGTGGGGAGGCCTGTGGATGTGGTCTGCCTGGACCTCAGCAAGGCCTTTGACACCGTCCCCCACAGCAAACTCCTGGCCAACCTATCAGCCCATGGCTTGGACAGGAGCACTCTGAGCTGGGTTAGGAACTGGCTGGAGGCTGAGCCCAGAGAGTGGTGGTGAATGGTGCCACATCCGGCTGGCGGCCAGTCACTAGTGGTGTGCCCCAGGGATCAGTGCTGGGCCCCATGCTCTTCAACATCTTTATTGATGATCTGGATGAGGGCATCGAGTCCATCATCAGTAAATTTGCGGATGACACCAAGCTGGGGTCAGGAGTTGATCTGCTGGAGGGCAGAGAGGCTTTGCAGAGGGACCTTGACAGGCTGGACAGATGGGCAGAATCCAAGGGCATGAGATTTAACACATCCAAGAGGGACAATGGCATCCTGGCCTGCATCAGGAACAGTGTGGCCAGCAGGAGCAGGGAGGTCATTCTGCCCCTGTACACTGCACTGGTTAGGCCACACCTGGAGTACTGTGTCCAGTTCTGGGCCCCTCAGTTTAGGAAGGAGGTTGTCTTGCTGGAGTAGGTCCAGAGAAGGGCAACAAGGTTGGTGAGGGGTTTCGAAGACAAGCCCTATGAGGAGAGGCTGAGGGAGCTGGGGTTGCTTATCCTGGAGAGGAGGAGACTGAGTGGTGACTTTATTGCTCTCTACAACTACCTGAGGGGAGGTTGTAGCCAGGCAGAGGTTGGTCTCTTTTCCCAGGCAGGCAACACCAGAACAAGAGGACACAGTCTCAGGCTGCACCAGGGGAGGTTTAGGCTGGATGTTAGGAGGAAGTTCTATACAGAGAGAATGATTGCCCATTGGAATGGGCTGCCCGTGGAGGTGGTGGAGTCACCATCATTGGAGGTATTCAGGAGCAGACTTGATGGGGCACTGGGTGCCATGATCTAGTGGTTTAGGTGGGTTGGATTGGTTGATAGGTTGGACATGATGATCTTGAAGGTCTCTTCCAAACTGGATTTATTGTATTGTATTGTATTGCTATTGCTGTGATTTCTCAGCCTGTCAAGAGTTCTTGAGAGTGAGAAGCAGAGGAAAAGTTTGGATCCTAGCAGCTCTTCCTCATGAAGCAATCCTGAATTCAGATCTCTTTCTATGGCTGTGCCTGGAGAGAAGCATAAAGCCCCCCAACATGGTGACAGCAAAGGTGTCTGTCCAAAGACACAGAGAGGTGGAGAGGAGGCTTGCAGAGAGGCGGCCCTGGTGTTCAGTTTCCTTCTGCTAAAGCTCAGGGCAAACACTCACAAAGCTTCAACATTCTCAGAGGATGAGACCTGAGCCTGGAGAACTCTGACTTGGTGCTGGCCCTTGCTGCAGGTTGTGCCTGAGAGATGTCTGAGTGGGGGAGATGCTGGACACAGCTACTGTGATCCAGGAGAGCTCCAAGGCTCTGGCTTTAGGGTCACTGCTTTTAGAGGGGGAGATCATTGACTTCCATCAGGTGTTTCTCTGATCTGGGAGAACCTTGGATGCTGAACCATCCTGGGATCTTTTGCCACTTGCACAGACCCTGAAGGTTTTGACCTCCAAAGTTTTCTATCAGCTCCCTGTTGGCTGTGATCCAAGCACAGATGCACTGAGCTGGCAGGAGGTGACAAACCCCCAAGCCATAGGGAGAGCAGTGCAAGGCTGGGAGAGCCCTGGTCAGGCCTGAGCCATTCCTTGCAGGTCAGTCCTCTCCTCTGAACCCTTTGCTTCTCTCTGGCTGGGATCATATCCTTCTCTTCTCTCCATCAGCCCTGCCCCTCTGTGCTGGGGAGGAGCAAAGTTTGCAGATCTGCTCCTTGGAACAGGCCAGAAGGTAAAGAACCCAACTTTGGCACAGCAGCAAGATCCCAGGCTCCTGCTGACCGCCTGAGAACTCTCAACCCTCTCCAGACCTCCTCCCAAACCACACTTCAACACTTCTGGAGCTTTGAGGGTCATTGGCTGTGATGGGAGTTCACCTGCCTGAGCCCCAGGTGGTCAGGTATCAGTTGCATGGCCAGAGGGGGATGGTTGGGCTGGTACATCCTGGGGGGTGTCAGCCCATCAGCACTACAACCAGGGGACTCAGCAGGGAGTTAGGGCTCTGATCCATCCATGCAAGAAGTCACACACAGTGTCCTTACTTCACAGTCACTTGGTCCCCAAGGATTTGCTCAAGAGCAGAGGGGTGACCATTCCTCTCAGCAGCATGGCCTCCCAGAAGGCCCTGGAGAAGATCTGGGAGGAGAATATCCTGGAGTATAATCTGAAGGAGCCAAATCTCAGCCTTGAGGAAGAGGAGCAGTGGTTGATGGAGACATGGCTGAGGAAAGCAAGGATGAAGTATATGAGGATTAGGAGGAGGATGACAATAATTATGAGGGACAAAGAGGATGATGTGTGAAGAAGAGGAGGATGATATGGAATAGGGACAAGAGAAGAGGAGATAGAAAAGAGGAGAAGAAGGGAAGCCCATATCAGCCCCTCTGTGCCACCCAAGCAGCCACATCAGTGCCCTGAGGGTGGGCAAAGCTTCCCACCCAGCTGCTGGAGCTGCTGAAGCCCCACTGCCCCCAGCCCAGTGCCCAGCCCTCTGTCTGTGGGGACTACGGCAAGAACTTCACCCTCAGCTCTAACCTCATCCGGCACTGCTGCGTCCACAGCCAGAAGCAGCTGCACCTCTGAGCTGCCTGAGGCAAGAGCTGCACTCAGATGGCCACCCTCAGCCAGCACCGCTGCACCCACACCGGTGCCAGCGCTTTACCTGCACAGGTTGCAGCAAGGGCTTCATCCGCAGCTTCTCCCTCACCTGGCATAGTACCCCCACGCCGGTGAACCAGCGTGCCCCAGGGGACACAGCAATACACCGACCCGGCAATGCAGGTCAAAAACGGACCCCCTGGGGGGGACCTTCTCCAGCATCTTGAACTGCAATCTCTCTTTTACACCTTCTTTCCTCAGAAGCAAATGTGCCCCGCCCTTCTCTGCACCAGCCAGTGCTGAGGAGAGGAATGACAGTGCTGAGTCAGCACAGCCAGTGCCACCCTGCAGCGGGGCTGGGATTTGGCTGCTGTCCCCCAACACTTTGGGTTTCCTAGAGATAAAAAGAAAAACCTCATCCAAGGCTAATGCCTAATTAGAATGGAAACCCCAACCTAATAAAGTATTGTCTTTGGTTGGTTTCCTTGGACATTCTTTCACAAGGCCACTTATGGGGGCATTTCTTCCCAGGGCCAGGCTGGAGCCATGTGCTCAGTTCAGGGAGGTGTCCTTGAGGGGTCCTGGGAGAGTCTTGAAAGTCAAGTGAGGAAGTCAAAACAAATCGTGGCCATTGAACAGGATCCTTTAATAACCTGCATGGACATGGAATGGATCACTCAAGCTTGCACATGCTTGTCTGGAGACACAAGTCTGAACATGCCCAAACACAAACCCCCTGCACCCCCCTCCCGTGGAGCTGGGGGTCAGCACAGAACTAGACAAAGGGCAAGGTGTGGTAAAGCTGCAAAGCTGGACAGGCCCAGGCTTGTCTAGGCAGGTCCGGTGGTCAAGGGAAACAAAGTGCACAGTTTGCAGCTGTGCCTGGCCAGCTGCCACGTTATGGACTCCCTGTGCAGTTCCCATGGCTTGGGCAAAACTTTATTCTCTAGGCTGAACTCTCTTGTTCCTCTATTTCTTTCTCTTCTGCCATTGGCCATTATTGCTTCAGCACTTATTAATCCAAGCCAGGAGGGTAAACACCCATCCTTGTTCTACCAAGAAGCCTGGGGTTCCCAGAGCCTATTTTGTCTATATGAACCTGGGAACATGCTGTAGCTGCAGCTGGTGAATTCTGCTGGATCGAGAGCAGCCTCTGCATGCTGCTGCCTGAGTCTGCAGCCAGAAAGTTGCTTTGCTCCACCTGTGAACCTGAGGTGCTGGTGCAAGCTGCTGGAGTTGTGGTGAGATAAATGAGAACACTCTCATCCCACCCTGAGCACTGCAGAACTGTCAACGCTTGCCTGGCTGGCAAGCTGCCCTGCAAGCCCATGAGCCACAAGCCGCTCTCTCAGCCCCAACAATTCCTCCAGGGGGAGAAAGCTTCTCCCCTCCACACACAACACTCTGTACTGCTCCTTTTCTGAACACCATATTTTGCTTTGGTTCACTTGTGCAGGCTGCACTCTGTGCTTTGCAGCATAATTGCAGTGTCCAAAAAAGGTCCCAGGGGCAGTGCCCTGAGCACACAGGCTGATTCCTATCAAGTCTCTTTGTGCAGCTCTGTACCAGCCACCTCTGTAGCAGCCATAGATTCCCTTGCAGGCGAAATGCCCTTGAGGCATTAGCTCTTCCTAAGCTGAGTCAATGTTGGAAAAGATTCTAGCTTGATTCAACCTGTTAAAGTTGTATTGAATGTGCATGTTGTGAATACATTAACCACAACCAAACAGCTGTACCTGTGTGGGCGGTTATCCAGTATCACATTAGAGGTTGGAAGGGACCTCAAGAGACCATCAGGTCTGACCCCCCCTGCCAAAGCAGGATCACTTAGGGTAGTCCACACAGGAGTGTACCCAGGTGGGTTTGAAAGTATCCAGAGAAGGGAAACCACAAGCTCTCTGGAAGCCTGTTCTAGGGCTCTGTCACCTGCACTGCAGAGAAGTTGCTCCTCCTGTTGAGGTGAAATCTCCTATGTTAAGCTGAACCTCTTGCTTCTTACCTTAGATTGGCCCCCTCCACTGACAATCACCCTCAGGTATTTATACACATGATGAGATTTTATATAATACATGGATTTAAATTATTTTTATTAAAGAATTAATATATTTGTATTAATAGATTTGAACAATATTAATAATTGATAACAGGGCTGAACAAGGTTAACCATTGCCTCATATAAGTATTAGTACAGATGCATTGGAATGATAAAACATCTTTGAAGAGCTAACATCTTCCATTCCTTGCTCTTTGTGCCATCTGCTGTCTCCTGTCAACATTGTAGTCACTGTGTCATGTCTTGTATTTTCCTGTTGCACTTCTGCCAATCCCACAGGACTGTTCTCATCTTGTTACTGAGGCAAAGGTGTGTGAGACCCCATCCTGTTTCCAGACTCAGCCTTACCTCTCTCTGATGTTGGGGCTGTGGTCTGCTGCCTTGTGTCCCTCACTCTACCAGCTCCATGGTTCCTTTATTGATGGCTGAAGGCTACTCTAATGAGTGGGAAAGTTTCTAACAGTGAGGAGTTATGAGTCTCCTTCCTTCAGCTGTCTGCTGAGAGTGCTGGGCAGGGCTCAGGTGAGGGCCAGCTCTGAGGGGCAGGGGTTGTATTTGGGCTAGGTTGAGTCCTGGGGTTTTGGTCCAAGGACAAATGCTTAACAAAGGGTGAAGGCTGGGGTCAAGATGAGCAATGGGGGCAGAGTCAGAGTGAGGGGTGGGTTTGGGAGGGGATGAGCTGTATGGGGTGAGGTGCAGGAGGGGTTCAGCTCCACTGTGTTAGAGCAGAGACTGAGTAGAGAGGATGGGAGGGGCCCAGTCTGTATTGTGAGGTGTGGTATTTTCAATGCAGACCCAAGTAAGACCTCCCCCACTGCAGGGGGCTGGGCAGGGAGGAGAGAGGGACAATTCCCTTCCTATGAGACCACCAAAAGGGTTGGACATTCCACCTTCCAAATGTCAAGGTCCAGGACAAGAGATGAAATTTCTTGGTGTGATGAAGAGGTTATTAATTTATGAATTAATTTCTATTAATATAACTCAGGCTGCAATTCCACCGTTTGGCTGCTTAACTGTATACAGAGATCTTACAGCCTCATTGTAACCCCTGTCCCTGAGCTGCAGGAGGAATGGATCACCTCAGTTCCCATCACTACCAACCCATGGCAGAGTTCATCACAGCTTCAAATGCAGCAGGGACCCAGAACTGCCATGGAGATTCCTCTGGTGTCAGAACAGAAAGTGTCTAACAGCCCAGTACCAGGGAATGAGAGTCCCATGGAGAGGTGGAGAAACAGGGAACAGCTCTGCAGTGCTGCAGAGACACTGAAGGGAAGAGAGAAAGGCAGAGGGGATGAGGGTGAAGCCTTCTCCTTCCCCAGCTCTCCTCTCTGCAGCTCACAGGATGGACCTGAAGAGCTTTTGTCCTCCTTTTGTGTGCACACTCCAGGAGCCTTCAGATGAATGTCAGCTGCCAAGGTTGTGACTCCTGACTTGGAGCCCACAGCTTTGAGGGCACTGCCTCTGCTGGGCGAAGAAGAGAGCAAAAGTTTGCATTGGGAAATGTGTCGCAGTGCAGAGAATGGCACAGAGGAGCCTGATCCCCTTGCCAGGGCATCTCTGCCAGATGATCCCACTCTCCCCCTGCCCAGTCCTTGTTGCCAGCAGCTGTCCCTGCCAGGAGCTGCTTCTCTGTGTCCAGCTCTCCTCCCCATCCCTGCTGACAGAGGTCATCCCACCTGCTGTGTGCTCAGGTCCGCCCTGCAGACCCCTCCCAGCAGTAGGACACTGACCAGGGGCAGCTCTGGGTGTGTGCAGGGGCTCAGGACAGATCAAAGGCTAATGAGAGTCTTTCTCCAGAGTGGAGAAACAAACTCAGGCTCACACAGCCACCCAGCACACCAAGGGGATCAACATTCAAAGCCAAGACTCCTCCCTTCCAGCAAAATGCTGCCTTGATGCTCTTCTGGAAAGCCTCCTCAGAAACGCCCAGGGGCGAGCTGGAACTGGGAGCAGCTCTGGCCAACACAACTCCTCCCCACAGCAGAAGAACCCTGCCCTGCCCTGCCATGCCCTGCCCTGCCCTGCCCTGCCCTGCCCTGCCCTGCCAGGGCTGTCTGCTGCCACTCACAGCTTTCCCACCCCCAGCACTATGTGGAGCTCCCTGGGCAGGCTGAGAGCAGAGCTGGCAGGCAGCAGAGTCCCCTGCCCCAGCACACAGTCCTGGGCTGCAGGGAACCTGCTCTGAAGGACAGCCCTCACCACCCCTGCCTGAACCCAGGCTCCACAGCTCTTGCAGAAAAGCCTGAAACGAGCCTCTGCCAGGAGATTTCCTTCCAGCCCACAGCAGCTGGGCTGTGCCAGCTTAGGAGATGCCTCCAGGAGCTGCAGGCGCACTGCCCTGCCCCCACAGACCACTGTCAGGGACTGCAGTGACTTCTCCTCCTGTCAGCTCTCAGTCAACCCTCCTGGATGCTTCAAAGCTCTCTTTGCCTTCTTCATCTTGTGAGATCCACTGGCAGTGCCTCAGCCCTGCTGTGCAGAGCATAGGAGCTGCTCCTGGGCACAGCTGACACTTTTCATTGCTGCCTACTGGCCAGCAGCTCCCTCCAGCCATGGAGCTCAGCCCAGCTGAGCAGCGAGGACCAACCCAAGGGCATTTTAATGACCCTCTGGGGCTTTGGTGCCAGGTAAACACAGAGATGAGAGGAGATGATGAAACCTCTCCAGAAGTTGAAGTCACTTTCAAACTCTGAAGTTTCTTCTCTTGTTGATGGGTCCCAGTGAGGACACTGCTGGGAAAGTGTCTGCAGGCTGTGGTTGGAGCAGAGATCTGGAGGCAGTGCTGAGAGGTCGGACAAGCAGAGGAAGATGTCTCTGAATGCTGAGCAAATCTGGAGGTGCTTCATTAATGCAAAGGGTCAAGCCCTGACCCCTGGCTCCTGGAGCATTGAGATGTGGAGAGGACCAATGTCAAGGGCAGGACTATGGCACAACCCCTTCCAGGCTCCTGAGGATGGACAAGGAGGCAGTGAGGCCCCAGGGGGAAGGAGGAGTTGTCTCCTCAGAGGCATCAGTGGCACAGACCACAGCCAGAACCCAAGGCAGGAAGAGCTTGGCTCTGCCAGGAGCCTTTCAGCTCTCCACAGCTCTGTCATCTGCCCTCAGGCTGTCCTCTGCTGCTGCATCAGCTGAGCCTCTTTCCTGCAGGCTGTAGTCACCCAGCCAGCTGCCCCACCTTGCTGCAACCTTCTTTGCTGCTCTCCATCCCTCCTGGCTGTCCCTTGAAACTCCAAGCCTTGGAGTGCTCCAGGCTGCTGCTGGGGATGCCTTGCAGTCACATTTCTTTCTCCTCATCTCCAGCCTGGACCCCCCAGCTGCACTTTGTGGCTTGGTCTTTCTCTTGCACTTTGTCACTGTGCAGAAAAGCTTCTCCATGCCTCAAACCACTCCCCAAGCACTCTCAGGCTA
>JAAWVA010000030.1:30988344-31011702 GCA_015227895.2 Colaptes auratus
GGAGAAAGAAATAAAGCCATAAAGTTAGAACGGGAGAAGCCTGGAACTGGCACATGAGGAGGAAGAAAGTCACTGCCAGGGCAGTGCTGTGGTGCAAGATGTCACCAGCCCGCGCACCCTGGATCAGCTCAAGACTTGATATCTCAAGGAACAGCCAGGGAGGATGGAGGGAGAGCAGAAAGAAGGTGGCAGCAAGGTGGGGCAGCTGGCTGGTGACTACAGCCTGCAGGGAAAGAGGCTCAGCTGATGCAGCAAGCAGAAGACAGCCTGAGGGGCAGATGACAGAGGGCTGTGGGAGAGCTGAAAGGCTCCTGCAGAGCAAGCTCTTCCTGCCTTGGGTTCTGGCTGTGGTCTGTGCCACTGATGCCTCTGAGGAGACAACTCCTCCTTCCAGCCCTGGGGCCTCGTTTCCTCCTTGCCATCCTGAGAGCCTGGGAGGGGTTGTGCCATAGGCTGCCCTGACATTGGTCCTCTCCACATCTCACTGCTCCAGGAAGCAGCCCTGAGGGGTGAGTGAGGGACAGGATCTGCCTGTCCAGGATCCAGGCTCAGGGCTTGACCCTTTGCATTAAGGACACCTCCAGGTTTGCTCAGCATCAGAGACATCTTCCTCTGCTTGTCCTGACCTCTCAGCACTGCCTCCAGTTCTCTGCTCCAACCACAGCCTGCAGACACTTCCCAGCAGTGTCCTCACTGGGACCCATCAACAAGAGAAGAAACTTCACAAGTTTGAAAGTGACTTCAACTTCTGGAGAGGTTTCATCATCTCCCTCTCAGTCTCTGATGTTTACCTGGCACCAAAGCCACCAGAGGGTCATTAAAATGCCCTTGGGTTGGTCCTCTGCTGCTCAGCTGGGCTGAGCTCCGTGGCTGGAGGGAGCTGCTGGCAAGTAGGCAGCAGAGAAAAGTGTCAGCTGTGCCCAGGAGCAGCTCCTCTGCTCTGCACAGCAGGGCTGAGGGCACTGCCAGAGGATCTCAGGGAGATGAAGAAGGCAAAGAGAGCTTGGAGGTGTGCAGGAGGGTGACTGAGAGCTGACAGGAGGAGAAGTCACTGCAGTCCCTGACAGGGTGAGTCTGTGGGGGCAGGGCAGTGCAGCTGCAGCTCCTGGAGGCATCTCCTAAAGCTGGCACAGCCACAGCTGTGGGGGCTGGAAGGAAAATCTCCTGTCAGAGGCTCTTTTCAGGCTTTTCTGAAGAGCTGTGGAGGCCTGGGGTGCAGGCAGGGGTGGTGAGGGCTGTCCTTCAGAGCAGGGTCCCTGCAGACCAGGGGCTGTGTGCTGGGGCAGGGACTCTGCTGCCTGCCAGGCTCAGCTCTCAGCTGCCCAGGGAGCTCCACACAGTGCTGTTGGGAGAAGCTGTGCGTGGAAGAGACAGCCCTGGCCAGGGCAGGGCAGGGCAGGGCAGGGCAAGGGTCCTTCTGCTGTGGGGAGGGATCTGTGTTGGCCAGAGCTGCTCACAGTTCCAGCTCCCCCTGGGCATTTCTGAGGGGCTTCCAGAAGAGCATCAAGGCAGCATTTTGCTGGAAGGGAAGGAGTCTTGGCTTTGAAGGTTGATCCCCTTGGTGTGCTGAGTAGGCTGTGTGAGAGCAGAGTTTTGTTTCTCACTCTGGAGAAGACTCTCATTAGCCTTGAGCTTTTCCTGACCCCCTGCACCCCAGAGCTGCCTCTGGGCAGTGCCTGCTGCTGGAGGGGTCTGCAGGGCAGAGCTCAACACACAGAAGTTGGGATGGGTGGCAGGGACAGGAGAGAGCTGGGCACAGAGAAGCAGCTCCTGGTAGGGACAGCTGCAGGCAGCAGGGACTGGGCAGTGGGGGGAGAGGGATCTGCTGTCAGAGATGCCCTGGCAGGGGGATCAGGCTCCTCTGTGCCATTCTCTGCACTGCAGACAACTTTCCCATGCAACCTTTGCTCTCCTCTACCCAGCAGAGGCAGTGCCCTCAAAGCCATGGGCTCCAGGTCAGGAGTACAACTTGGCAGCTGACATTCATCTGAAGGCTCCTGGAGTGTGCACACAGAAGGAGGACAAAAGCTCTTCAGTTCCATCTGTGAGCTGCAGAGTGCTGAGCTGGGGAAAGGCTTCCCCCAGCCCCTCTGCCTTTCTCTCTTCCCTTCACTGTCTCTGCAGCACTGCAGAGCTCTTCCCTGTTTCTCACCTCTCCAGGGGACTCTCATTCACTGGGACTGGGCTGTTGGTCACTTTCTGTTCTGGCACCAGAGGAATCTTCATGGCAATGCTGGGTCCCCTGCTGCATTGAAGCTGTGATGAACTCTGCCATGGGTTGGTAGTGATGGGAATGAGCTGATCCATTCCTCTGCAGCTCAGGGACAGGGTTACAATGAGGCTGAGAGAAGTGTGCCCTAACTTGTCACTGCCTTTCCCTCCTTGCACAGGTCTCCATGGACAGAGGC
Source organism: Colaptes auratus (assembly GCA_015227895.2). Classification (NCBI taxonomy): domain Eukaryota; kingdom Metazoa; phylum Chordata; class Aves; order Piciformes; family Picidae; genus Colaptes; species Colaptes auratus. The sequence continues at coordinate 30,990,753 of JAAWVA010000030.1, forward strand.
AGCAGATGGCCAACAGCAGCTCATCAGCCACTTCCTCCTCCTGCCTCTCAGGCACAAGGCAGCTGCAGCTGCTGCACTTCTGCCTCTTCCTGGCATCTACCTGGCTGCCCTGCGTGGCAATGGCCTCATCATCACCACCATAGCCTGGCACCACCACCTCCACACCCCCATGTACTTCTTCCTCTTCAACCTCGCTTTCACTGACCTGGGTGCTATCTCCACCACAGTCCCCAAGTCCATGTCTAATTCCCTGAGGGACACCAGGAACATCTCCTATGCAGGATGTGCAGCCCAGTCTTTCTCTTTATCTTTTTTCATGTCAGCAGAGTATTTTCTCCTCACCCCATGTCCTACGATCGCTACGTTGCCATCTGCAGACCCCTGCACTATGAGACCCTCCTGGGCAGCAGAGTTTGTCTCCACCTGGCAGCAGCTGCCTGGGGCTGTGTCTTCTCTATGCTCTGTTGCACACAGCAATACATTTTCCTGCCCCTCTGCCAGGGCAATGCTGTGGACCAATTCTTCTGTGAAGTGCCCCAGATCCTCAAGCTCTCCTGCTCCACATCCTACCTCAGGGAACTGTGGCTTCTTGTGGCCAGTGCCTGTTTAGTATTTGTCTGTTTTGTGTTGATTGTGGTGTCCTATGTGCAGATCTTCAGGGCATGCTGAGGATCCCCTCTCAGCAGGGACGCCACAAAGCCTTTGCCACCTGCCTCCCTCACCTGGCTGTGGTCTCCCTGTTTGTCAGCACTGCCTTCTTTGCCTACCTGAAGCCCTCCTCCATCTCTTCGCCATCCCTGGACCTGGTGGTGTCAGTTCTGTACTCAGTGGTGCCTCCAGCAGTCAACCCTCTCATCTACAGCCTGAGGAACCAGGAGCTCAAGGCTGCCCTGAGCCAGCTGATCCCTGGATGCTCTCACAAGCAATAAACTCTTTGTCTTCTCCTGCAGAGCAGTTCTGATGTCATTCAATGCAGGCCCAGCCTGGCTCCTGGAGTTCTGGCTTCTGCTGGTGCTGTTCTCCTTGGGAGAGTGTTGTTCCCACACAAATGTCTTTCTTCAGATCATTTCTGCTTCAGTGTTGTCCTGTCTGCTGTGATCCAGAGGCTGCAGAATGAGGAGCTGTGCTCGCTGGGTGTTCAACACAATAAGGACCCTGCAGGGAGTTGTTTCTCTGAGTTGATTCCTCCAAGGCTTTGTGGAGCTGCAGGCCGTGCCTGTGTGCAGAGGTGGAAGGGCAGAGTCCCAGCACAGCAGCAGTGCCAGGCAGCCCCACAGCTTGGGCTGTCCTCAGCTGCTCTTTCTGCCCTTCCACCCTCTCCTGCTGAGCCTCTGTGCTGGGGTAGGACCCGAGTGCTCTGGCAGCTTGGGCACTGTGCTGCTGGGTGGCAGTGCTGGGACTGCAGGCAGGGAGAGTCCAGGGCTGCTTATGGGACAGAGCTGTGCTCCAGAGCAGCACTGCCATCAGAACGGAGGTCTCCTCCTTCCTTCATACCCCAATCCCCTCCCCTTACAGACTGCACCTACTCAGAGTCCAAACTGGATACCCTGACTCCCTTCCAGTATACACTCAGTCCAAACATGGTTCCTTTATCCCCTCCCACTACAGATGGCCTCATCCCAGTACAAAAGGATCCTACTCTCCTCTAGCACTGCAGTCTGGGTCCCATCCCAGCACAGAATGGATCCCCTGGCTCCCTTCCCAGTACTGAATGTATCCCCCAGTACAAACTGCACACCCTCATGCATACTCTCGGGCCTTCTCTGTCTCAATAAAAACTGGATCCCCTCATGTATCCCAGTACAGCCTGGGCCCTGTCCCAGTACAAGCTGCATTCCCTGACCACATTCTAGGACATTCTGGGCCCTGCACAGCACAATTTGGATCCTTTTAGCCCCTCCTAGTACAGACTTGGTCACATCTCAGGACAAACTGCATCTCCTCAACCCCTCCCAGCTCAGATGTGCTCTTATCCCAGGACAAACTGCATCACTTTGCCATCTCCCATACAGTTTCCTGTGTCAGTACAAAGTGCATCCCTTGGACCCCTTCCCAGCCCCAGCTGCACCCAGCACAGCACAAAGTGGATATCCTGATCCCAGTGCAGCTATGGCCTGATCCTGGTACAAATGGGATCCCATTGCCATCTCCCAGCACACTCGAGTTCATCCCAATACAAACTGCATCTCCTGACTCCCTCCCAGTACAGACTGGCCCTGTCCAAGTACCAACTGGTGCCCTGATCCCATCCCAGTAAAGTCCAGGTCCTGTCCCAGAGGAAATGGATCCAATGGCATCACCCAGTACAGACTGGGGACCATCCCAGTGCAAACTACATCTCCTGATCTCTCCCAGTACAGACAGAGTCTCATCCCAGAGCAAAGTTGAAGCCCTGGCCCCTCCCCGTTCCAGCTGCTTCCCTCCAGTGCAAACCAGAGATCAGGACTCCTTCCCAGTACAGACTGTGCCTGCTCCCAGGAAAAACTGCAATACCTGAACCCTTCCCAGGACCAGACTGGGACCCCTCTCAGTACAAACTCTATCCCTTTACCCCCTCCCAGGGAGACTGGGCCCCATCCCAGTACAACCTGAGTCCCCTGGACACATACCAATACAGTCTGGGTCTCATCCCAGTACATACTGGGTTCCTTTAAACCCTCCCACCACAAGCTGGGCCCTGTCACAGTCACAACTCCATACCCTAAGCACAGCAGAGTCCAATCTGGGCCATCTCCCATTTCAAACTGGCTCCCATTAACATCTCCAAGTACAGCCCAGGCCTTGTTCCAGGAAAAACTGATTCCACTCATCCCATCCTGTGCTGCCTAATATAGACAGTGCTATAGACAGAGGGATGGAGACACCATCAGCAAGTGTGCAGATGTCACCAAGCTGAGTGGTGCTGTTGAGATGCCAGAGGGATAGGATGGCATCCAGAGGGCCCTGGACAAGCTGGAGAGGTGGTGCCCAGGTGACCCTCATGAGGTTCAACAGCAGCAAGAGCAGGGTCCTGCAGCTGGGGTGGAACAATCCTCACTATCAATACAGGCTGGGGGAGGAGATGATAGAAAACAGCCCTGAGTAAAAGGACTTGGGGGTGCTGGTGGGGGAGAAGCTGGCCAGGAGCAGGCAGTGTGAGCTTGCAGCACAAGCGGCCAAGGACAGCCTGGGCTGCATCCAAAGCAGCATGGCCAGAGAGGAGAGAGAGGATCCTGGCACTTTGCTGGTGAGACCTCCCCTGGAGTACTGCATCCAGCTCTATAGTCTCAACAGAGGAAGGACATGGAGCTGATGGAGATGCCAGAGGAGGGCCACAGAAATGGTCAGGGCTTGGAGCAGCTCTGCTATGGGGCTAGGCTGAGGGGGCTGGAGTTGATCAGACTGAAGAGGAGAAGGCTCTGGGGAGACCAAATAGCAGCCTTCCAGTGCCTGAAGTACACTGGTTGGAGAGGGACTGTTTGCAAAGGCCTGCAGGGGCAGGACCAGGGCAATGGCTTCAAACTAGAGCAGAGCAGATTTAGATTGGATGTGAGAGTATTGCAACACTGGAGTATGTTTGCCCAGGGGGTGGTTGAGGCCCCATCCCTGCAGATATTCAAGGTGAGGTTGACAGGGCTCTGGGCAACCTGATCTAGTTGAGGATGTCCCTTTCTGTCTGCAGGGGCTTGGTTCTGAATGACTTTTGGACGTCCTTTCAACCCGACCATTCTATGATTCTATGATCCAGTACAGATCTGGCCTCAATGAAGTAAAATTGGATCCCCTCACCCCCTCCCAGTACCACCTGGATCCCTCCAAGTGCAAAATGGATGCTCTGAGCCCTCCCAGGACAGACTGAACTCCCTCCCGACAGGATGCATCCACAGACCTCCTCTCAGCACATATTGTGCTCTCTCCCAGGACAAACTGGACGCATCCCAGTTCCCTCTGCACCTCTTCTCGTAGAAATCAGATCTCATGGTCCTCTCCCAGTCCAGACTGGGCCATGTGCCAACACAAACTGCTTTGCTTTTGCCCCTCACAGTTCAGACTTGGCTCTCTCCCAGTACCAACTTTCTTCCCTGTCCCACTCCCAGTATAGTCTGGGCTCCCTCCCAGTACTAACAGCAGCCCCTGGTGCCTCCTAGTAAAGTCCCTGTAAAAGCTGACCCCATGGCTTCACCTAGTAACACTGGGCCTGGTCCCAGGACACTCTGAAACCCTAATCCTGTCCCAGTACAGACTGGGCTCTTCCTGTCCAAACTGGATCCCTTCAGTTTGGGGCTCCCCAGGTCAAGAGAGACAGAGATCTGCTGGAGAGAGTCCAACAGAGGCTCAGAGGATGTGGAAGGGACTTGAACATCTCTGTGGCCAAGCCACTCTCCATTATTGACCTGGAGGCTGGCTCACTGCGGATGGTCCCAGGGTATTGGGAGGAGCAAATGTGACACCCAGCTGCAAGAAAGGAAGAAAGGAGGATCCAGGAAACTAGAGAGCTGGCAGGGTGAGCTGGGTAGCAGGGCAGGGCCTGGAGAAGAGCATCTCCAGCACATTACATGACCTGGAGAGGACAAGCAGGGCAATCAGGCCAGTCAGCATGGGTTTAGGAAGGGCAGGTGCTGCCTGACCCACCTGATCTCCTTCTCTGATAGGATGAGTGACTGTTGGATGAGGGCAAGGTTGTGGGTGTTGTCTGCCTAGACTTCCCAAAAGCCTTTGGCACTGCTCCCCACAGAATTCTCCTGGGCAAAGTGGCTGCTCCTGGCTTGGATGAGCAATGCTCTGCTGGATGCAGCCCTGGCAGGGTGAAAGGGCCCAAAGAGTGGTGCTCAGTGGAGTTCAATCCAGCTGGTGGCAGGGCACAAGTGGTGTTCCTCAGGGCTCAGTGTTGGGACCACTTCTGCTTAATATCTTTATTGTTGACCTTAATGAAGACACAGAGTGAGTCAGTAGTGAGTCAGCGATGACACCAAGTGAGGTGGCAGAGTTGATCTGCATGAGGGTAGGGAGGCTCTGCAGAGGGACTTGGATAGATTGGATCCATGGCCAACATTACCAGGAGGAGCTTCAAGAAGGCCAAGTGCCAGGGCCTGCCCATGGGGCACAACAACCCCAAGCAATGCTCCAGGGGTAGTGTGGCTGGAGAGGTGTCTGGCAGAAAGGGCCCTGGGGGTGCTGATGGACAAGCAGCTGAATAGAAGGCAGCAGTGTGCCCAGGTGGCCAAGAAAGCCAAAGGCATCCTGGTGGGGTCAGCAATGCTGTGTCCAGCAGGAGCAGGGAGTGACTGTCCCCTGGACTCAGCTCTGGGGAGGTCACACCTTGAGTGCTGTGTCCAGTTTGGGCACCTCCCTGCAAGAGAGATGTGGAGGTGCTGGAGCCAGGGCAGAGGAGGGCAAGGAGCTGGGGAAAGGCCTGGAGAAGAAATCTGATGAAGAGCAACTGAAGGAGCTGGAGATGGTTAGTGTGGAGAAGAGGAGGCTGAGAGGAGACCTCCTGGCTCTCTACAACTACCTGAAAGGAGGTTGTGGAGAGGCTGCTGCTGGTCTCTTCTCAGAGTCATTAGTGACAGAACAAGAGGGAATGGCCTCAAGCTAGGACTGGGTAGGTTCAGACTGGACAGCAGGAAAAGATTTTCCCATCCAGAGTGTTCAGGGAGTGGAATGTGCTGCCAGGGAGGTGGTGAGTCACCAAGCCTGGAGGTGTTTCAAGGTGGTTTGGATGTTGTGCTTGGGGATATGGCTTAGGGGTGACCCTCGTAGAGTTAGGGTTATTGGTTGTACTTGGAGCAGACATGTGGTAATGCCATGGGCAGCTCAGCTGTGCCTCAGGATCTCCTGCACAGCAGCAGCCACAAGGCTGGGCAGGTGAAGTCACTGCTGGTCAGCAGCTGATAGGGCAGAGGCAGGAAGAGGGCAGGAAAGGACTGGAGGTCAATTCTTGCTGCAGCAGCTGAGATGCCAGCCCCTGACTCCTGGCTGGCCTCTGTGCATTTGGCCTCCCAGCTGCCAGAGTCCCCAGCAGGCAGTAGAAGGCGGTGTTGGGAAAGGGACTTGTGTGACTCCCTGTCCCTAAGCCCCTGGTGGCCCCTGCAGGAAGAGCCTTGCAGCTGGCTTGTCACCTCCCTGCCACCTGAGGGCCTGAAGGGACAGCAGCAGGGACAGGGCAGGACACAGGGAAGTAGCTCCTGGCAGGGACAACTTCAGGCAGCAGGGACTTGGGCAGTGGGGGGAGAGGGATCTGCTGTCAGAGATGCCCTGGCAAGGGGGATCAGGCTCCTCGTGCCATTTCTCTGCACTGTAGACACATTTCCCAATGCACCTTTTGCTCCTCTTCTCCCCAACAGAGGCAGTGCCCTCAAAGCTATGGGCTCCAGGTCAGGAGTCACAACCTTGGCAGTGGGCATTCATCTGAAGGATTCTAGAGTGTGCACACAGAAGGAGGATAAAAGCTTTTCAGTTCCATCTTGAGCAGAGCTGGGTAAGGAGCAGGCTTCACCCCCAGCCCCTCTGCCTTTCTCTCTTCCCTTCATTGTCTCTGCAGCACTGCAGAGCTGTTCCCTGGTTCTCCATGGATCCACAGGACTCTTGCTCTGTGGCTTTGCTGTTGGAATGTGGTTACTTTGTGTTCTGACACTGATTCTGGAAGTCTGGCCCCAGTGTTTGCTTCATGGAAACTAAGTGTCCAAGCTGCATTTGAAGGCGTGCTGAACATCCCATGGGTTGGGTGTGGTGGGGAATGAGCTGATCCATTCCTCCTGCAGCTCAGGCAGGAGGTGTTCTATGAGCACTGCAATCTTTGTTTTCAGAGGGAACTGTGCCCTAACTTGTCACTGCCTTTCCCTCCTTGCACAGGTCCATGGCCACAGGCAGCAGATGGCCACAGCAGCTCCATCACCCACTTCCTCCTCCTGCCATTCCCAGGCACAAGGCAGCTGCAGCTCCTGCACTTCTGCCTCTTCCTGGCCATCTACCTGGCTGCCCTGCTGGGCAATGGCCTCATCCTCACCACCATAGCCTGGGACCACACCTCCACACCCCATGTACTTCTTCCTCCTCAACCTCGCCCTCCTTGACCTGGGTGCCATCTCCACCACTGTCCCCAAATCCATGGCCAATTCCCTGAGGGACACCAGGGACATCTCCTATGCAGGATGTGCTGCACAAGTATTTCTGATTTTCTCTTTGCTTTCAGCAGAGTTATCTCTCCTCACCGCCATGTCCTATGATCGCTACGTTGCCATCTGCAGACCCCTGCACTATGAGACCCTCCTGGGCAGCAGAGTTTGTCTCCACCTGGCAGCAGCTGTCTGGGGCTGTGGCTTTCTCTATGCTCTGCTGCACACAGCCAATACATTTTCCCTGCCCCTCTGCCAGGGCAATGCTGTGGAGCAGTTCTTCTGTGAAATCCCCCAGATCCTCAAGCTCCTGCTCCACATCCTACTCAGGGAACTTTGGCTTCTTGTGGCCAGTGCCTCTTTATTCTTTCTCTGTTTTGTGTTGATTGTGATGTCCTATGTGCAGATCTTCAGGGCAGTGCTGAGGATCCCCTCTCAGCAGGGACGCCACAAAGCCTTTGCCACCTGCCTCCCTCACTTGGCTGTCATCTCTCTGTTTCTCATCACTGCCTTCTTTGCAAACCTGAAGCCCTCCTCCATCTCCTCCCCATCCCTGGATCTGGTGGTGTCAGTTCTGTACTCAGTGGTGACTCCAGCAGTGAACCCTCTCATCTACAGCCTGAGGAACCAGGAGCTCAAGGCTGCTCTGAGCCAGCTGATCCCTGGATGCTTTCAGAAGCAATAAACTCTTTGTCTTCTCCTGCAGAGCAGTTCTGATGTCACTCAGTGCAGGCCCAGCCTGGCTGCTGTACTTTCGGGTGGGGGAGTCTAGTTTTTTGCTATTTATATCTTCATCCTACACTTTCTAATTCACTCTCTGGTTTTTCTGACCAGAAGTTTGTGGAAGTGGAGCTCTGCTCCTTGTTGGTTTCAACACAATAAAGGGCCTTGCAGTAGTATTTTTTCCTGAGATCCTTCCTCCAAGACTTTTCTGGAGCTTTAGGGGCAGCTCCTGTGTGCATCCCAGCACAGCAGCAGCTCCAGGGAGCATCAGCACTTGTTTGTCCAGGGCTGTTCTCTTTCCACTTCCACCCTCTCCTGCTGAGCCCCTGTGTTGGGGCAAGGCCTGAGTACTCTGGCAGCTTGGGCACCATCCTGCTGTGTGGCAGTCCCATGACCACAGGCAGACACAGGCCATGGGAACTTTGGCTCAGATGGCCTCCACAAGAGCAGTTCCACCCAGACAGGTGATCTGCTTGGGGCACTGTCTGAAGGCTTAGGTCTCCTTCCAAAGTTTCCTTCAAAAGCATGCCCAAGAAATTGTCCAACAGATGCAAAGAGCAGGGAACAGCTAAAGTGTGTGAGTGTGCAGGACTGGGGCACACAGCAGTGTCCTCACACAGCCAGGCCTCCTGCAGGTGACCTGAGGGATCAGCAGAGAAGGCTCTGGACTGGGTCTGTGTTCATTGGACACCCTGGGGAAGCTGTCCCAGGGCAGTCACCCCAGACTAGCCTTCACAACCACCGTTTCCAGCAGCAGCCTCACACTACAGCTTGGAGAGACTCTTTGTCCCTCCACAGGAGGACATGGCCTCAGGAGGTCAGCAGAGCCTGTTTGCATTGTGCAGATGAGATGTCAGCAGATGAGCTGAGGTGAACCTGAGTGAGCACAAACACCATCATTTATGCTAGAGGTACCAGGGCACTGGAGGTTTGAGAAGCCTCCCAGCCTCTGGTAGGGGCAGCAGGAGGCCAGGGAGACTCTTTGACTGCTACATGGCAGGGCCTGTGGAGTGATGGGAAAGACTCTGTCTCTGAACATCCCACACTCCATAGGGGTCCATTATCGTCGACGGAGACTGGAGAATCAATACGTATGATCAATATGATCCAGTATTGTTCCTTTATTGTACCAACATTGTATGGCTGTAGTGCAGCATAGTGAGTATAGCACAGCAAAGTAAAGTGAATGGAAAGGAAAGGAAAAAGATGTGCGTATTAAGGGAACTTCTACAACTTATATAGACTCGGGGAGCATCGTTGGCACAGCTTCACTGGCTCCCCACCAGTGACCACACATCGCACTGGTATAGATCATTGGTCACACTACTAATACCACGCGAGGTTGTTGATGCAGCTGTGTGTCCTGTTATTCCCAGATAACTCTCTGTGCTTATAGCTACCAGTGCCCTGCTTTAGTTACATGCTGCAGGCACAGCACTGCTTGGCTACACTGCTAGCCACTTCTGCACTTCTGCTGAGCATGGCCTACCACCATGTCAGGCTCTAAGCCTACACTGCCTGATTGCTCACACTGCTCATGCTGGCATTGCCACAAATCCTCTTTTTGTTTTTGGGAGCAATCTGCTCATGGGAGTTGTTCTCATCCCATACAAGATACTCTTTGCATACACAGAAGCAAGCGAGTTAAAGCTAAACTGGATAGCAAAAGCAAAAGTCCTGTAGCACAGCATGTCTGACAGACTGATGCACCCCATACAAGGCACAATGCTTAAGCTGAGCTGGTTAGAATGTTCTAACAGAGCTGGCATAATACATGGTCAAAGATAGCAAACCTTGTAAAGAAGAACTTAGATCTTACAAGTTCTGGTCTTTACATTTCACTCTTCTTATTGACAGAGAAGACTTGATTATGGCTGAACACATTGCACACAGAGATTCAGACACAAATCCAGTCCTCAGCACTGTCTTTACAATCTGCTTTAGGGTATGTTGCATCTTTATTTATCTCTAGGAGGGTCAAAAAATCATTAATTGTTTAATGGTAGCAAGATTCTTAATCTGTAAAGGTAGATCTGGCCAGGCTGTAGCTCACAGATAGAAAACTTGCAGGCAAACAGCAAGAGCAAAGGAGCGGGTCATCTTGAGTGCGATCACACAGCACTTACAGGATGGCCAAGGGATCAGGCCTAGCCAGCACGGATTTAGGAAGGGCAGGTCCTGCCTGACCAACCTGATCTCCTTCTACGATCAGGTGACCTGCCTGGTGGATGTGGGGAGGCCTATGGATGTGGTCTGCCTGGACCTCAGCAAGGCCTTTGACACTGTCCCCCACAGCAAACTCCTGGCCAAGCTGGCAGCCCATGGCTTGGACAGGAGCACACTGCGTTGGGTTAGGAACAGGTCGGATGGCCGAGCCCAGCAAGTGGTGGTGAATGGTGCCACATCCAGCTGGCGGCCAGGCACTAGTGGTGTGCCCCAGGGATCGGTGCTGGGCCCCATGCTCTTCAACATCTTTATTGATGATCTGGATGAGGGCATCGAGTCCATCATCAGTAAATTTGCGGACGACACCAAGCTGGGGGCAGGAGTTGATCTGCTGGAGGGCAGAGAGGCTTTGCAGAGGGACCTCGACAGGCTGGACAGATGGGCAGAGTCCAAGGGCATGAGATTGAACACATCCAAGTGCCGGGTTCTGCACATTGGCCACAGCAACCGCATGCAGTGCTACAGGCTGGGGTCAGAGTGGCTGGAGAGCGGCCAGGCAGAGAGGGACCTGGGGGTGCTGGTTGATTGTAGACATGAGCCTGCAGTGTGCCCAGGCAGCCAAGAAGGCCAATGGCATCCTAGCCTGCTTCAGAAACAGTGTGGCCAGCAGGAGCAGGGAGGTGATTCTGCCCCTGTACACTGCACTGGTTAGGCCACACCTTGAGTCCTGTGTCCAGTTCTGGGCCCCTCAGTTTAGGAAGGATGTTAACTTGCTGGAGCGTGTCCAGAGAAGGGCAACAAAGTTGGTGAGGGGTTTGGAACATAGCCCTATGAGGAGAGGCTGAGGGAGCTGGGGTTGCTTAGCCTGGAGAGGAGGAGACTCAGGGGTGACCTTCTTGCTCTCTACAACTCCCTGAAGGGAGGTTGTAGCCAGGCAGAGGTTGGTCTCTTCTCCCAGGCAGACAGTACCAGAACAAGAGGACACAGTCTCAGGCTGTGCCAGGGGAGGTTTAGACTGGATCTTAGGAAGAAGTTCTATACCAAGAGAGTGATTGCCCACTGGAATCCGCTGCCCGTGGAGGTGGTTGAGTCACCTTCATTGGAGGTGTTGAAGAAGAGGCTTGATGGGGTGCTTGGTGCCACAGTTTAGTTGTTTAGTTGTTTAGGTGGGTTGGATTGGTTGATAGGTTGGAGGCGATGATCTTGAAGGTCTCTTCCAACCTGGTGTATTGTATTGTAAGAAGTCAGAAGCAGAACAAAAATTCCTTCAAGTATGAATTGGCCTCACTGAGGGCCATGAGCAACAAAGCCTCCCAGGGGTGGTTAGAGAAGGTCCAAGGAGGCCATGATTGAAGGCAGACAAAGGCAAAGTGCAGATGAACAAGCCCTGGCCTTGGTTTCTGAAAGAGAAAGGCCAAGCTCTGAGCCTCAGGCCTTGGAAAGGCAGATCCTGAGAGCCTCCAATTCAAACTTCCTTTCAGCAGCCATGGGGGCAGAAGCTGCTGCCAGAAGGAACAGGATCAAGACCTTGTCCCTGCTGAGCCTTTCACCCCTGCCAGAGCCCTTGGCCATCCCTCCTGCAGGCTGTGCTTCACTGTCCCATGCCTGCAGCTCTTTCCCTCAGGCTGTTGACATCCATCTGGCTTCCCAGCCAGCTTTCCCCCTGAAATTTCCACACCTTCCCTCAGGCCTCTCCACTCTTGCTGCCTGTTCCTTGACACACAAAGGATCTCCAGACTCTTTCTGGGTCACCTCTTGCACCACAGCTCTACATTTTGAGTGACATTTCTTTGTCCTGGCCTCCAGTCTGAACCTTTCAGTTGCACTTTCTGAAGGCTTCCTTCTGTGTCCACAAGCAAGAAAAGCTCCATCAGCTGACACCCCCCTTCAAGCAGGTGCACATCACCCCTGAGCCTTCACTTCCCCAGGCTAAGAAGCTCAGCAGCTTCAGGTGCTAGATAGAGACTCCAACTCCATCCAGGCAGATCTCCTCTGGAGCTTCTCCAGTACCTCTCCATTCCTCCAGACTGAGGAACTCCACAGCCGCCAGACAATATTGCAGATGTGGTCACAGCAGTGCTGAGTGCAGGGGAGGACAACCTCTGTGTCTGGGTGGCTACACTCCTCCTACCATGGCCCAGCTGCACTTGGCCTTCTGCACTCTGCTCAGCCTCTGCTCCATCCCAGGCCATTGGCAATGGTCTCTGCCAGAGGCCTTTCTGCCTGGGAGCAGAGCAGAACCTCCAGCTCCAAAGCAACAGCAAAGGAACCTCCCTGCTGCTGCCTCTCAGCTTGGCAGCCACAAGAGATGGCACAGTCCCCAGCCCAGCCCTGGGCCTGCTGCTGGCCAATGACACAAAGGGATTGGAGTTTTCACTTACCTCACACTCACCTCCTGGCCATGTGGCTCCTCCTGCCCTAGGAGCTTCTCAGCTTCTCATTGGTGTCCCAATGCTGGCCCAAGGCCTCAGCCTGCTTGTGGCCTGGCAGCTGAGCAGCCACAAGAAACCTGTGCAGGGCCTTCCAAGCCAGGTCCCTGCTGCTGCCTTTCAGCTTCTCCAGCAGCCACAGCCAAGCCCTGTCCCTGCTGCTGTCCCCTCAGGCCCTCAGGTGGCAGGGAGGTGACAACCCAGCCCCAAAGCTCTTCCTGATGGGGACACCAGGTGCTTAGGGACAGGGAGTCACACAAGTCCCTTGCCCTCCACAGGCCTTCTGCTGCCTGCTGGGGACTCTGGCAGCTGGGATGCCAAAAGCACAGAGGTCCAGCCAGGAGTCAGGGGGTGTCCTCTCAGCTGCTGCAGCAAGAAGTGAACTCCCAGTCCCCTTCCTGCCCTCTTCCTATTGCTGTCCTATCAGCTGCTGAGCCAGCAGTGACCTCCCAGCCCCTGCCCAGCCTTGTGGCTGCTGCTGTGCAGGAGATCCTGAGGCACAGCTAAGCTGCCCATGGCATTGCTACCCATCTGCTCCTGGTGTCCATGAGCTGCTCAGCCACAGTTCACGTCCAGCTCCTCTTCCAAGGCCATGATTCCTTGGGAGCTCCCAGCCCCTGCCCTGTGCCAGTGGCCACGCAGAGTCACTCAAAGGTCAGAGGGAATATAAAAGAGAGTCAAAGCACAGGAGGAAGTTTGGGTCTGAAGTGTCCAAAGGAGGGCTGAGGGCTCAGGCCAGGGCTGAAGAGAGGCTTTGTGTCATGATGAGCCCAGTCTGAACTGGGAGGGCTTAAATCACAGAATCACAGAACATGAGGGGTTGGAAGTGAACTCCAGAGATCACCCAATCCAACCCCACTGCCAGAGCAGGATCACCCATTGCAGGTCACCTTGGGTAGGTCACACAGGAACACATCCAGGCAGGTTTGAAAGTCTCCAGAGAAGGAGACTCCACAACCTCTCTGGCAGCCTGCTCCAGGCCTCCAGCACCCTCACAGCACAGAAGAGTCTCTTCATGCTGAGATGGAAATTGCTGTGTCCCATCTTGCACCCACTGATCCTTGTCCTGTCACTGGGCACCACTGCCAAGAGCCTGGCACCTTCCTCTGACACCCCCCTCTGATATTGATAGCCATTGATCAGATCCCCTCTCAGGCTTCTCCTCTCCACACTAAACAGCCCCAGGGGCTCTCAGTCTTTACAGAATCACAGAAACATTCAGGTTGGAGAAGACCCTCAGGAGCACCAAGTCCAACCAATAACCCTGCTTTACACATCCCCAAGCACAACATCCAAACCACCTTGAAACACCTCCAGGCTTGGTGACTCCACCACCTCCCTGGGCAGCACATTCTACTCCCTGAACACTCTGGATGGGAAAATTTATTTCCTCCTCTACAGTCTAAACCTACCCAGTCCTAGCTTGAGGCCATTCTCTCTTATTCTGCCACTAATGACCTGTGAGGAGAGACCAGCAGCAGCCTCTCCACAATTTACTGTCAGGTAGCTGTAGAGAGCCAGGAGGTCTCCCCTCAGTCTCCTCTTCTCCAAACTAACCAGCCCCAGCTCCTTCAGTTGCTCTTCATCAGATTTCTTCTCCAGGCCCTTCCCCAGCTCCTTGCCCTCCTCTGCCCTGGCTCCAGCACCTCCACATCTCTCTTGGATGGAGCTGCCCCAAAACTGGACACAGCACTCAAGCTGTGGCCTCCCCATGCTGAGTACTAGGGGACAATCACCTCCCTGCTCCTGCTGGACACAGCATTGCTCATCCCAGCCAGGATGCCTTTGACTCTCTTGGCCACCTGGGCACACTGCTGCCTCTTATTCTGCTGCTTGTCCATCAGCACCCCCAGCTCCCTTTCTGCCAGACAGCTCTCCAGCCACACTGCCTCTGGAGCATTGCTTGGGGTTGTTGTGCCCCAAGTGCCAGACCTGGCACTTGGCCTTCTTGAAGCTCCTCCTGGTAATGTTGGCCATGGATCCAATCTATCCAAGTCCCTCTGCAGAGCCTCCCTACCCTCATGCAGATCAACTCTGCCACCTCACTTGCTGTCATCTGCTGACTCACTACTGACACACTCTGTGCCTTCATCAAGGTCATCAATAAAGATGTTAAACAGAAGTAGTCCCAACACTGAGCCCTGAGGAACACCACTTGTGACCTGCCACCAGCTGGATTTAACTCCACTGAGCACCACTCTGTGGGCCCTTTCAGCCAGCCAGGGCTGTATCCAGCAGAGCATTGCTCATCCAAGCCAGAGATGGGCCTGGTCTGTGCTGGATGGATCAGGGTTTCAGGAGATGCACTTTGTACTGGATGAGACTCAGACTGTGCGGGGAGGGGCAATGGGATCCCATTTGTACCAGGATCAGGCCACAGCTGCACTGGGATCAGGATATCCACTTTGTGCTGTGCTGGGTGCAGCTGAGACTTGGAGGGGTCCAAGGGATGCACTCTGCACTGGCACAGGAAACCGTGTGGGAGATGGCAAAGTGATGCAGTTTGTCCTGGGATAAGACCACATCTGAGCTGGAAAGGGTTCAAGAGATGCAGGTCCTGAGATGTGACCAGGTCTGTACTGGGAAGGTTAAAAGGATCCCAAATTGTGCTGTGCAGAGGCCAGAATGTCCTAGACTGTGGTCAGGGAATGCAGCTTGTTACTGGGACAGGGTCCAGGATGTACTGGGAGGGGATAAGGATCAAGTTTTTATTGAGACAATGACTAATGTGTACCTGCGGGGATGAAAGGGATCCTGTTTGGACTGGGACAGGGCCCAGACTGTGCTGGGAGGGCATGAGACTGTGCAGTTTGTACTGGGATGGATGCAGATGGTACTGGGAAGGGAGCCAGGGGATATATTCTGTGATGGGATGGGACTGTGGTGGGTTGGCTGTAGAGGAAGGGACCCAAGGATCCAGATTGTAGGGGAAGTAGACAACATGTGCTAGCTTGTACTGGGATGAGACCACATCTGTACTGGGAGGGGTTAAAGGGACAATATTAAGACTGAGAAGGGGGTCAGGGAAACCAGTTTGGACTCTGAATAGGTGCAGTCTGTAATGGGAGGGGGTTGGGGTATGAAGGCATGAGAAGACCTCCTCTTCTGATGGCAGTGCTGCTCTGGAGCACAGCTCTGTCCCACAAGCAGCCCTGGACTCTCCCTGCCTGCAGTCCCAGCACTACCACCCAGCAGCACAGTGCCCAAGCTGCCAGAGCACTCAGGCCTTGCCCCAGCACAGAGGCTCAGCAGGAGAGGGTGGAAGGGCAGAAAGAGCAGCTGAGGACAGCCCAAGCTGTGGGGCTGCCTGGCACTGCTGCTGTGCTGGGACTCTGCCCCTCCACCTCTGCACACAGGCACTGCCCTGCAGCTCCACAGAAACCTTGGAGGAGGGAGCTGAGAGAAACAACTCCCTGCAGGGTCCGTTATCGTTTTGAACACACCCAGGGAGCACAGCTCCTCATGTCCGGAGCCTCTGGGTCACAGCAGACAGGACAACACTGAACCAGAAATGATCTGAAGAAAGACATTGGTGTGGGAACAACATTCTCAGAAAGGGAACAACACCAGCAGCAGCCAGAAGTCAAGCAGCCAGGCTGGGCCTGCACTGAGTGACATCAGAACTGATCTGCAAGAGAAGACAGAGAGTTTATTGCTTGTGAGAGCATACAGGGATCAGTTGGCTCAGGGCAGCCTTCAGCTCCTGGTTCCTCAGGCTGTAGATGAGAGGGTTGACTGCTGGAGGCACCACTGAGTACACAACTGACACCACCACATCCAGGGATGAGAGGAGATGGAGGAGGGCTTCAGTGTGCAAAGAAGCAGTGGTGATAAACAGGGAGACCACAGCCAGGTGAGGAGGCAGGTGGCAAAGGCTTTGTGGCGTCCCTGCTGAGAGGGGATCCTCAGCACTGCCCTGAAGATCTGCACATAGGACATCACAATCAACACAAAACAGAGAAAGAATAAACAGGCACTGGCCACAGAAGCCAAAGTTCCTGCAGTAGGATGTGGAGCAGGAGAGCTTGAGGATTTGGGGCACTTCACAGAAGAACTGGTGCACAACATTGCCCTGGCAGAGGGGCAGGGAAAATGTATGGCTGTGTGCAGCAGAGCATAGAGAAAGCCACAGCCCCAGACAGCTGCTGCCAGGTGGAGACAAACTCTGCTGCCCAGGAGGGTCTCATAGTGCAGGGGTCTGCAGATGGCAACGTAGCGATCGTAGGACATGGTGGTGAGGAGAAAATACTCTGCTGACATGAAAAAGGGAAAGAGAAAGACCTGAGCAACACATCCTGTGTAGGAGATGTCTCTGGTGCCCCTCAGGGAATTGTCCATGGATTTTGGCACAGTGGTGGAGATGGCACCCAGGTCAAGGAGGGCGAGGTTGAGGAGGAAGAAGTACATGGGGGTGTGGAGGTGGTGGTGCCAGGCTATGGTGGTGATGATGAGGCCATTGCCCAGCAGGGCAGCCAGGTAGATGGCCAGGAAGAGGCAGAAGTGCAGGAGCTGCAGCTGCCTTGTGCCTGGGAATGGCAGCAGGAGGAAGTGGGTGATGGAGCTGCTGTTGGCCATCTGCTGCGTCTGGCCATGGCAACCTGTGCAAGGAGGGAAAGGCAGTGACAAGTTAGGACACACTTCTCTCATGCTCATTGTAAGCCCTGTCCCTGAGCTGCATGAGGAATGGATCAGCTCATTCCCCATCACTACCAACTCATAGAAGAGTTCATCACAGCCTCGTGTGCAGCAGGGACCTTGAATTGCCCTGAAGATTCCTCTGGTGTCAGAACAGAAAGTGACCAACAGCCCAATCCCAGGGAACAAGAGTCCCATTGTTGGGCTGAAATTTCCCCCAGCATTAGCTTTGCCAGAGCAGCTCAGTTAGAAGCAAATGAAGCTGTATTGACATCAAGAGCTACACTCTACAATGGAATGCAATGAACAGGTACAGAACATCCAGGAGTGACAATATTAGACAGGTATTTACAATTAGCAAATGACATGAAACCCCCTTGGTCAGAGACCAGGGAAGCTGTTCCTCTGCCCCTAGCCCCTACTCCACTGTTCCAAGAGAGAAAGGAAGACTGGAGAGAGAAAAAAAGCAGTAGGTTAGACTTAGCCAAGGGCAGCCAAAGCAGGTGATCTCTCCCCAGCAAAGCAAAACAGCTGAGATCAGAAGAGAAGAGAGAGAATTGTTATGGTACAGCTCCTCTGATTCCAGAGATTTATCAATGAATTTGGTTAGAAGAATCTTTTCTTTTTTTTCACACCCAAGAGTGATCTATTTATTGTGTTTCTCCTTTCTGCTCAAAATCTGTAACTAAATTTAAAGGCATTGCCTAAAACCACCACACCCATGGAGAGGTGGAGAAACAGGGGCAGGCCTGCAGTGCTGCAGAGACAGTGAAGGGAGGAAGAGAAAGGCAGAGGGGCTGAGGTGTGAAGCCTTCTCCTCCCCAGCTCTGCTCACTGCTGCTCACAGGATGGAACTGAAGGGCTTTGGTCCTCCTTCTCTGTGCACACTCAGGAGCCTTCAGCTGAGCATCAGCAGCCGAGGGGAGATGCCTCCAGGAGCTACAGCTGCAGTGTCCTGCCACCAGCCTCACTGTGTCAGTGACTGCAGTGACTTCTCCTCCATTTGAGCTCTCAGTCATCCTCCCAGTCCTGGATACCTTGAAGCTCTCTCTGCTTCCTCATCTCCTGAGATCCTCTGGCAGTGTCCTCAGCCATGCTGTGCTGTGCAGAGGAGCTGCTCCTGCCAGAGCTGTCTCTGCAGTGTGCCTGCTTGCAGCAGCTCCTTCCAGCCCAGAGCCTGCCCAATAGGGCAGCAGGGACCAGCCAAGGTGTTTTATTGACTCTCTGTTGGCTTTTGGTTGCCCTGTAAACCTCAGGGACTGAGAGGAAGCTGATGAGAAACCTCTCCAGAAGTCAAAGTCAGATTCCAACTCTGAAGTTTCTTCTACTCTTAATGGTCCCAGTGAAGCATACTGGGAAAGGGTCCCCAGGGTCTGCTTAGGCAGAGGAGACAGTGGATGCAATGGAAGCATCACTGGAGGCACTGAAGCATCTCCAGGCTGGTGGGAGAGCAGAGAAGTGAGGCAGTGCTGACAGGTCAGGACAAGCAGCTCAAGGTGGCTCTGCTGCTGAGCAAACCTGGAGGGGTTTCATTGACCAAAGGGCCAAGGCCTGCCCCCAGCCCCTGGCAAGGCAGATCTGTCCCTCACCTGTGGCTCAGGGCTCTGCTGGGGGCAGTGGGGAGTGAGGATGAGCAGTGAGCAGGGTTAGGACCTTGTCAGGTTTGCTGTGGTTTGCTTGCAAAGAGACAACTCCTGCTGAAAAGGAATGAAATGTACCTTTAAAAATACTTTATCAGATGCTTTGTGCAATAAAAACCTCTCCAATTAGCTGCAGAAATCTTGGCACGAATGAGGTTCAGCAGTATTTAATGAGCCCCATGGAGTATTTGGGGCTGATTACATCATACTTAGGTACTGCCAAGAGAAGATCTCAGAAGTCCAAGCAGAAGAAACTGCAAAGTCCTGAAGCACTGATGGCCTCACTGAAGCTTGTTTCTGACAAAGGCTCCCCAGGGACTCCTTAGAGCAGCTTGTAGAGGCCAGGATTGCAGGGAGACAAAGGCAAAGTTCAGGGCAGAAAAACTTGCTTTGGTCTGTGAAGCAGAAAGGCCAAGCCCTGACCATTGCCCTTGCAAGAAGAGAACCTCAAAGGCTCAAGCAAAGTTTCTCCTCACAGGCTTGGTGACAGAGGCAAGTGCCAGAGCCAAAGGGCAAAGACCTTGGTCCTGTTGGCTTCTCATCCTTGCCAGAGCCCTTGGCCATGAGATTACTCCCCAACATTACACAATAGGGAGCATTCCCAGGGAGCAGAGAGGGAGAAAGAGGAAGAGAAGGACTTTGCAGATGGATTTAGAGGGGTGCAGGATATTATGGGTATGAAATAGGCTGTTTCCTGTCCACCTTAGTGGGTGGACCCTCTGGACACAGGAGGTGTAGCTTATGTGGCAGGAATAGAAGGCACCAGCCTGAACTGCCACAGAAGGTGAAGGGGAAAGTCTGAACACAGCTGGGACCAAACCAATGTTTGTGACAAAAGCAAGAGATTCCAAAGCAGGCAGTGAAAGGTGAGGAGAACTCTCCTGGCTAGCTGATGGAAGGAAACTCACGGTTCTCCAAACAACCAACAGAAGAAAGTGACTCAGAGAACTGGAAAAAACTCAACAGCTAAGGCTGGGCAGTGTTGGCAGCCAGGAAAAAGGATGACCCCAAGATGTGCTCAAGCACCAGCCGCAGCAGAGGCCACTTGATATACACATCATGGCTTAGATCTTTTCTTTCTGTGTCCTGTGCCCTTTGTACTTAAGTGATTGGTTTAGGCTTGGTGTCCAGGCACCCTCTCCCCCTTTTGGTAGCCTGGGGAGGTCTCTCTGTTTCTTCTTTGCTATTCACAGATCTTCTTTCCTGGAGCTGTTTGCATTCCTGACTCAAGGGCAGAGCTCTGCTTAGTTCAAGGTTAAAGCTGCCCAGGGCCACCTGCTTTACCTTCAATTCCTCCTTTTTGCCCAGGGTTCATTCTCTTCTGCAGGGCTCTTTGCAGACATGAGAATGAACAGGGCACTGCCAACACCAGGAGTGATCCAATCAGCAGTATTCACAACCCAGTTTGTAATACTCTCATGTCTATGTTTAGAATGATCACTTCAGTGTGTACAGCACAGACCATCACATTCTGTCCAGCCCTGACCGGGAGCTGATAACAAAGAACCAACAGCAGCTGGATTTTGCAGGCGGCATGGCTGACACTCTCCACATCAGTGGCTAATTCAAGCAACACTTTTGATGTTTCCTTGTCTTGTTTTGCACCCCAAGATGCCAGTTCCCTTAGCTGAGCTGCTGCTTTGCTGCAGCAATTTGAAGCAAGATTATCCTGGCTGCTATGTGTCAGGCTTGTTCTACAAACCTCCATGATCATCTCCTTCAGCTGTTAGGCTAAGCCTGCATGGCTTTAAGGAAAGTGAGTGTGATAAAGATCACAGTACTATATCAGCTTCAGATCTATGGCTGCAGGTACACACAGCTTTCTGCTTGGAAAGTCCCTGAAAGATCTATTCTTGAGGCTCTAATGGGCAAAGAGCAAATTATCATCCCACATGTCCTGATGCTCAAAACACCTCACTGGTGTCTACACTTGAATTTTGACAGGCATTAAATTCCAGGTTTGATTTCAGCATGCAGCAGCAGTGCTGCCCAAATGGTTTGCTACCCCATGGAGTTAGCTGATGTGGCTGAGGGGGTTTTCCATTGATCTTGCTCTGGAGTAGGCCAAACACAACAAGCAGAGACCCACTTGACCCTGGCACTGTGGAAACACAAGCATAGCCATGGCCAACAGGTCACAAGATCCCAAGCCTTCCCAATCAAGGGTCTGTAAATGCAGAGCCACACGGGGCTTTTTTTGCCAAAGGATTGCTCACAGACTGCAATGACAAGAGATGAGTCCTGTGACAGGGTTCATACCACT
>JAAWVA010000030.1:31011712-31061659 GCA_015227895.2 Colaptes auratus
AAACCCTGATTCCATCCAGCACAGACCGGCCCATCTCTGGCTGGATGAGCAATGCTCTGCTGGATACAGCCTGGCTGGCTGAAAGGGCCCACAGAGTGGTGCTCAGTGGAGTTAAATCCAGCTGGTGGCAGGTCACAAGTGGTGTTCCTCAGGGTCAGTGTTGGGACTACTTCTGTTTAACATCTTTATTGATGACCTTGATGAAGGCACAGAGTGTGTCAGTAGTGAGTCGCAGATGACAGCAAGTGAGGTGGCAGAGTTGATCTGCATGAGGGTAGGGAGGCTCTGCAGAGGGACTTTGATAGATTGGATCCATGGCCAACATTACCAGGAGGAGCTTCAAGAAGGCCAAGTGCCAGGTCTGGCACTTGGGGCACAACAACCCCGCCATGCTCCAGAGGCAGTGTGCTGGAGAGCTGTCTGGCAGAAAGGAGCTGGGGTGCTGATGGACAAGCAGCAGATAAGATGGCAGCCGGGATGCCCAGTGTGCCCAGGTGCCAGAGAGTCAAAGGCATCCTGGCTGGGATGAGCAATGCTGTGTCAAGCAGGAGCGGGAGGTGATTGTCCCCTAGTACTCAGCATGGGGAGGCCACAGCTTGAGTGCTGTGTCCAGTTGGGGCAGCTCCATCAAGAGAGATGTGGAGGTGCTGGAGCCAGGGCAGAGGGAGGGCAAGGAGCTGGGGAAGGCCTGGAGAAGAAATCTGATGAAGAGCAACTGAAGGAGCTGGGGCTGGGTAGTTTGGAGAAGAGGAGACTGAGGGGAGACCTCCTGGCTCTCTACAGCTACCTGACAGTAATTGTGGAGAGGCTGCTGCTGGTCTCTCCTCCACACGGTCATTAGTGGCAGAATAAGAGATGGCCTCAAGCTAGGACTGGTAGGTTTAGACTGTAGAGGAGGAAATAATTTTCCCATCCAGAGTGTTCAGGGAGTAGAATGTGCTGCCCAGGGAGGTGGTGGAGTCACCAAGCCTGGAGGTGTTTCAAGGTGGTTTGGTGTTGTGCTTGGGGATGTGTAAAGCAGGGTTATTGGTTGGACTTGGTGCTCCTGAGGGTCTTCTCCACACCTGAATGTTTCTGTGATTCTGTAAAGACTGAGAGCCCTGGGCTGTTTAGTGTGGAGAGGCGAAGCCGGAGAGGGGATCTGATCAATGGCTATCATATCAGAGGGGGGGTGTCAGAGGAAGGTGCAGGCTCTTGGCAGTGGTGCCCAGTGACAGGACAGGATCAGTGGGTGCAAGATGGGACACAGCAATTTCCATCTCAGCATGAAGAGACTCTTCTGTGCTGTGAGGGTGCTGGAGGCCTGGAGCAGGCTGCCAGAGAGGTTGTGGAGTCTCCTTCTCTGGAGACTTTCAAACCTGCCTGGATGTGTTCCTGTGTGACCTACCCAAGGTGACCTGCAATGGGTGATCCTGCTCTGGCAGTGGGGTTGGATTGGGTGATCTCTGGAGTTCACTTCCAACCCTCATGTTCTGTGATTCTGTGATTTAAGCCCTCCCAGTTCAGACTGGGCTCATCATGACACAAAGCCTCTCTTCAGCCCTTGCCTGAGCCCTCAGCCCTCCTTTGGACACTTCAGACCCAAACTTCCCTCCTGTGCTTTGACCTCTATTTTATATTCCCTCTGACCTTTGAGTGACTCTGCGTGGCCACTGGCACAGGGCAGGGGCTGGGAGCTCCCAAGGAATCATGGCCTTGGAAGAGGAGCTGGACGTGAACTGTGGCTGAGCAGCTCATGGACACCAGGAGCAGATGGGTAGCAATGCCATGGGCAGCTTAGCTGTGCCTCAGGATCTCCTGCACAGCAGCAGCCACAAGGCTGGGCAGGGGCTGGGAGGTCACTGCTGGCTCAGCAGCTGATAGGACAGCAATAGGAAGAGGGCAGGAAGGGGACTGGGAGTTCACTTCTTGCTGCAGCAGCTGAGAGGACACCCCCTGACTCCTGGCTGGACCTCTGTGCTTTTGGCATCCCAGCTGCCAGAGTCCCCAGCAGGCAGCAGAAGGCCTGTGGAGGGCAAGGGACTTGTGTGACTCCCTGTCCCAAGCACCTGGTGTCCCCATCAGAAGAGCTTTGGGCTGGGTTGTCACCTCCCTGCCCCTGAGGGCCTGAGGGGACAGCAGCAGGGACAGGGCTTGGCTGTGGCTGCTGGAGAAGCTGAAAGGCAGCAGCAGGGACCTGGCTTGGAAGGCCCTGCACAGTTTCTTTGTGGCTGCTCAGCTGCCAGGCCACAAGCAGGCTGAGGCCTTGGGCCAGCATTGGGACACCAATGAGAAGCTGAGAAGCTCCTAGGCAGGAGGAGCCACATGGCCAGGAGGTAGTGTGAGGTAAGTGAAAACTCCAATCCTTGTGTCATTGGCCCAGCAGCAGGCCCAGGGCTGGGCTGGGGACTGTGCCATCTCTTGTGGCTGCCAGCTGAGAGGCAGCAGCAGGGAGGTTCCTTTGCTGTTGCTTTGGAGCTGGAGGTTCTGCTCTGCTCCCAGGCAGAAAGGCCTCTGGCAGAGACCATTGCCAATGGCCTGGGATGGAGCAGAGGCTGAGCAGAGTGCAGAAGGCCAAGTGCAGCTGGGCCATGGTAGGAGGAGTGTAGCCACCCAGACAAGAGGTTGTCCTCCCCTGCACTCAGCACTGCTGTGACCACATCTGCAATATTGGTGTCTGGCTGTGGAGTTCCTCAGTCTGGAGGAATGGAGAGGTACTGGAGAAGCTCCAGAGGAGATCTGCCTGGATGGAGTTTGGAGTCTCTATCTAGCACCTGAAGCTGCTGAGCTCTTAGCCTGGGGAAGTGAAGGCTCAGGGTGATGTGCACTGCTTGAAGGGGGGTGTCAGCTGATGGAGCTTTTCTTGCTTGTGGACACAGAAGGAAGCCTCAGAAAGTGCAACTGAAAGGTTCAGACTGGAGGCCAGGACAAAGAAATGTCACTCAAATGTAGAGCTGTGGTGCAAGAGGTGACCCAGAAAGAGTCTGGAGATCCTTTGTGTGTCAAGGAACAGGCAGCAAGAGTGGAGAGGCCTGAGGGAAGGTGTGGAAATTTCAGGGGGAAAGCTGGCTGGGGAAGCCAGATGGATGTCAACAGCCTGAAGGGAAAGAGCTGCAGGCATGGGACAGTGAAGCACAGCCTGCAGGAGGGATGGCCAAGGGCTCTGGCAGGGGTGAAACTCAGCAGACAAGGTCTTGATCCTGTTCCTTCTGGCAGCAGCTTCTGCCCCCATGGCTGCTGAAAGGAAGTTTGAATTGGAGGCTCTCAGGATCTGCCTTTCCAAGGCCTGAGGCTCAGAGCTTGGCCTTTCTCTTTCAGAAACCAAGGCCAGGGCTTGTTCATCTGCACTTTGCCTTTGTCTGCCTTCAATCATGGCCTCCTTGGACCTTCTCTAACCACCCCTGGGAGGCTTTGTTGCTCATGGCCCTCAGTGAGGCCAATTCATACTTGAAGGAATTTTTGTTCTGCTTCTGACTTCTTAAATACAATCACCAGGTTGGAAGAGACCTTCAAGATCATCGCCTCCAACCTATCAACCAATCCAACCCACCAAACAACTAAACAACTAACTGTGGCACCAAGCACCCCATCAGCCTCTTCTTCAACACCTCCAATGAAGGTGACTCAACACCTCCACGGGCCAGCGGATTCCAGTGGGCAATCACTCTCTTGGTATAGAACTTCTTCTAAGATCCAGTCTAAACCTCCCCTGGCACAGCCTGAGACTGTGTCCTCTTGTTCTGGTACGGTCTGCCTGGGAGAAGAGACCAACCTCTGCCTGGCTAAACTCCCTTCAGGGAGTTGTAGAGAGCAAGAAGGTCACCCCTGAGTCTCTCCTCTCCAGGCTAAGCAACCCCAGCTCCCTCAGCCTCTCCTCATAGGGCTATGTTCCAAACCCCTCACCAACTTTGTTGCCCTTCTCTGGACACGCTCCAGCAAGTTAACATCCTTCCTAAACTGAGGGGCCCAGAACTGGACACAGGACTCAAGGTGTGCCTAACCAGTGCAGTGTACAGGGGCAGAATCACCTCCCCTGCTCCTGCTGGCCACACTGTTTCTGAAGCAGGCTAGGATGCCATTGGCCTTCTTGGCTGCCTGGGCACACTGCAGGCTCATGTCTACAATCAACCAGCACCCCCAGGTCCCTCTCTGCCTGGCCGCTCTCCAGCCACTCTGACCCCAGCCTGTAGCACTGCATGCGGTTGCTGTGGCCAATGTGCAGAACCCGGCACTTGATGTGTTCAATCTCATGCCCTTGGACTCTGCCCATCTGTCCAGCTGTCGAGGTCCCTCTGCAAAGCCTCTCTGCCCTCCAGCAGATCAACTCCTGCCCCCAGCTTTGTTCGTCCGCAAATTTACTGATGATGGACTCGATGCCCTCATCCAGATCATCAATAAAGATGTTGAAGAGCATGGGGCCCAGCACCGATCCCTGGGGCACACACTAGTGCCTGGCCGCCAGCTGGATGTGGCACCATTCACCACCACTTGCTGGGCTCGGCCATCCGACCTGTTTCCTACACCAACGCCGTGTGCTCCTGTCCAAGCCATGGGCTGCCAGCTTGGCCAGGAGTTTGCTGTGGGGGACAGTGTCAAAGGCCTTGCTGAGGTCCAGGCAGACCACATCCATAGGCCTCCACATCCACCAGGCAGGTCACCTGATCGTAGAAGGAGATCAGGTTGTCAGGCAGGACCTGCCCTTCCTAATCCGTGCGGCTAGGCCTGATCCCTTGGCATCCTGTAAGTGCTGTGTGATCGCACTCAAGATGACCCGCTCCTTTGCTCTTGCTGTTTGCCTGCAAGTTTTCTATCTGTGAAGCTACAGCCTGGCCAGATCTACCTTTACAGATTAAGAAATCTTGCTACCATTAAACAATTAATGATTTTTTGACATCCTAGAGATAAATAAAGATGCAACATACCCTAAAGCAGATTGTAAAGACAGTGCTGAGGACTGATTTGTGTCTGAATCTCTGTGTGCAATGTGTTCAGCCATAATCAAGTCTTCTCTGTCAATAAGAAGAGTGAAATGTAAAGACCAGAACTTGTAAGATCTAAGTTCTTCTTACAAGGTTTGCTATCTTTGACCATGTATTATGCCAGCTCTGTTAGAACATTCTAACCAGCTCAGCTTAAGCATTGTGCCCTTGTAGGGGGTGCATCAGTCTGTCAGACATGCTGTGCTACAGGACTTTTGCTTTTGCTATCCAGTTTAGCTTTAACTCGCTTGCTTCTGTGTATGCAAAGAGTATCTTGTATGGGATGAGAAACAACTCCCATGAGCAGATTGCTCCAAAAACAAAAAAGGGATTTGTGGCAATGCCAGCATGAGCAGTGTGAGCAATCAGGCAGTGTAGGCTTAGAGCCTGACATGGTGGTAGGGCCATGCTCAGCAGAAGTGCAGAAGTGGCTAGCAGTGTAGCCAGCAGTGCTGTGCCTGCAGCATGTAACTAAAGCAGGGCACTGGCTATAAGCACAGAGAGTTATCTGGAATAACAGGACACACAGCTGCATCAACAACCTCGCGTGGTATTAGTAGTGTGACCAATGATCTATACCAGTGCGATGTGTGGTCACTGGTGGGGAGCCAGTGAAGCTGTGCCAACGATGCTCCCCGAGTCTATATAAGTTGTAGAAGTTCCCTTAATACGCACATCTTTTTCCTTTCCTTTCCATTCACTTTACTTTGCTGTGCTATACTCACTATGCTGCACTACAGCCATACAATGTTGGTACAATAAAGGAACAATACTGGATCATATTGATCATACGTATTGATTCTCCAGTCTCCGTCGACGATAATGGACCCCTAATGGAGTGTGGGATGTTCAGAGACAGAGTCTTTCCCCATCACTCACACAGGCCCTGCCATGTAGCAGTCAAAGAGTCTCCCTGGCCTCCTGCTGCCCCTAACAGAGGCTGGGAGGCTTCTCAAACCTCCAGTGCCCTGGTACCTCTAGCAATAAATGATGGTGTTTGTGCTCACTCAGGTTCACCTCAGCTCATCTGCTGACATCTCATCTGCACAATGCAAACAGGCTCTGCTGACCTCCTGAGGCCATGTCCTCCTGTGGAGGACAAAGAGTCTCTCCAAGCTGTAGTGTGAGGCTGCTGCTGGAAACGGTGGTTGTGAAGGCTAGTCTGGGGTGACTGCCCTGGGACAGCTTCCCCAGGGTGTCCAGTGAACACAGACCCAGTCCAGAGCCTTCTCTGCTGATCCCTCAGGTCACCTGCAGGAGGCCTGGCTGTGTGAGGACACTGCTGTGTGCCCCAGTCCTGCACACTCACACACTTTAGCTGTTCCCTGCTCTTTGCATCTGTTGGACAATTTCTTGGGCATGCTTTTGAAGGAAACTTTGGAAGGAGACCTAAGCCTTCAGACAGTGCCCCAAGCAGATCACCTGTCTGGGTGGAACTGCTCTTGTGGAGGCCATCTGAGCCAAAGTTCCCATGGCCTGTGTCTGCCTGTGGTCATGGGACTGCCACACAGCAGGATGGTGCCCAAGCTGCCAGAGTACTCAGGCCTTGCCCCAACACAGGGGCTCAGCAGGAGAGGGTGGAAGTGGAAAGAGAACAGCCCTGGACAAACAAGTGCTGATGCTCCCTGGAGCTGCTGCTGTGCTGGGATGCACACAGGAGCTGCCCCTAAAGCTCCAGAAAAGTCTTGGAGGAAGGATCTCAGGAAAAAAGATACTACTGCAAGGCCCTTTATTGTGTTGAAACCAACAAGGAGCAGAGCTCCACTTCCACAAACTTCTGGTCAGAAAAACCAGAGAGTGAATTAGAAAGTGTAGGATGAATATAAATAGCAAAAAACTAGACTCCCCCCCCGAAAGTACAGCAGCCAGCTGGCCTGCACTGATGACATCAGAACTGCTCTGCAGGAGAAGACAAAGAGTTTATTGCTTCTGAAAGCATCCAGGGATCAGCTGGCTCAGAGCAGCCTTGAGCTCCTGGTTCCTCAGGCTGTAGATGAGAGGGTTCACTGCTGGAGTCACCACTGAGTACAGAACTGACACCACCAGATCCAGGGATGGGGAGGAGATGGAGGAGGGCTTCAGGTTTGCAAAGAAGGCAGTGATGAGAAACCAGAGATGAAGCCAGTGAGGGAGGCAGGTGGCAAAGGCTTTGTGGCGTCCCTGCTGAGAGGGATCCTCAGCACTGCCCTGAAGATCTGCACATAGGACATCACAATCAACACAAAAAGAGAAAGAATAAAGAGGGCACTGGCCACAAGAAGCCAAAGTTCCCTGAGGTAGGATGTGGAGCAGGAGAGCTTGAGGATCTGGGGATTTCACAGAAGAAACTGCCCACAGCATTGCCCTGGCAGAGGGGCAGGGAAAATGTATTGGCTGTGTGCAGCAGAGCATAGAGAAAGCACAGCCCCAGACAGCTGCTGCCAGGTGGAGACAATCTGCTGCCCAGGAGGGTCTCATAGTGCAGGGGTCTGCAGATGGCAACGTAGCGATCATAGGACATGGCGGTGAGGAGAGATAACTCTGCTGAAAGCAAAGAGAAAATCAGAAATACTTGTGCAGCACATCTGCATAGGAGATGTCCCTGGTGTCCCTCAGGGAATTGGCCATGGATTGGGGGACAGTGTGGAGATGGCACCCAGGTCAAGGAGGGCGAGGTTGAGGAGGAAGAAGTACATGGGGTGTGGAATGTTGGTGGTCCCAGGCTATGGTGGTGAGGATGAGGCCATTGCCCAGCAGGCAGCAGGAGATGGCAGGAAGAGGCAGAAGTGCAGGAGCTGCAGCTGCCTTGTGCCTGGGAATGGCAGGAGGAGGAAGTGGGTGATGGAGCTGCTGCTGGCCATCTGCTGCCTGTGGCCATGGAGACCTGTGCAAGGAGGGAAAGGCAGTGACAAGTTAGGGCACAGTTCCCTCTGAAAACAAAGATTGCAGTGCTCATAGAACACCTCCTGCCTGAGCTGCAGGAGGAATGGATCAGCTCATTCCCCACCACACCCAACCCATGGGATGTTCAGCACGCCTTCAAATGCAGCTTGGACACTTAGTTTCCATGAAGCAAACACTGGGGCCAGACTTCCAGAATCAGTGTCAGAACACAAAGTAACCACATTCCAACAGCAAAGCCACAGAGCAAGAGTCCTGTGGATCCATGGAGAACCAGGGAACAGCTCTGCAGTGCTGCAGAGACAATGAAGGGAAGAGAGAAAGGCAGAGGGGCTGGGGGAAAGCCTGCTCCTTACCCAGCTCTGCTCAAGATGAACTGAAAAGCTTTTATCCTCCTTCTGTGTGCACACTCTAGAATCCTTCAGATGAATGCCCACTGCCAAGGTTGTGACTCCTGACCTGGAGCCCATAGCTTTGAGGGCACTGCCTCTGTTGGGGAGAAGAGGAGAGCAAAAGGTTGCATTGGGAAATGTGTCTACAGTGCAGAGAATGGCACAGAGGAGCCTGATCCCCCTTGCCAGGGCATCTCTGACAGCAGATCCCTCTCCCCCCACTGCCCAAGTCCCTGCTGCCTGAAGTTGTCCCTGCCAGGAGCTACTTCCCTGTGTCCTGCCCTGTCCCTGCTGCTGTCCCTTCAGGCCCTCAGGTGGCAGGGAGGTGACAAGCCAGCTGCAAGGCTCTTCCTGCAGGGGCCACCAGGGGCTTAGGGACAGGGAGTCACACAAGTCCCTTTCCCAACACCGCCTTCTACTGCCTGCTGGGGACTCTGGCAGCTGGGAGGCCAAATGCACAGAGGCCAGCCAGGAGTCAGGGGCTGGCATCTCAGCTGCTGCAGCAAGAATTGACCTCCCAGTCCCTTTCCTGCCCTCTTCCTGCCTCTGCCCTATCAGCTGCTGAACCAGCAGTGACTTCCACCTGCCCAGCCTTGTGGCTGCTGCTGTGCAGGAGATCCTGAGGCACAGCTGAGCTGCCCATGGCATTACCACATGTCTGCTCCAAGTACAACCAATAACCCTAACTCTACGAGGGTCACCCCTAAGCCATATCCCCAAGCACAACATCCAAACCACCTTGAAACACCTCCAGGCTTGGTGACTCCACCACCTCCCTGGGCAGCACATTCCACTCCCTGAACACTCTGGATGGGAAAATCTTTTTCCTGCTGTCCAGTCTGAACCTACCCAGTCCTAGCTTGAGGCCATTCCCTCTTGTTCTGTCACTAATGACCTCTGAGAAGAGACCAGCAGCAGCCTCTCCACAACCTCCTTTCAGGTAGTTGTAGAGAGCCAGGAGGTCTCCTCTCAGCCTCCTCTTCTCCACACTAACCATCTCCAGCTCCTTCAGTTGCTCTTCATCAGATTTCTTCTCCAGGCCTTTCCCCAGCTCCTTGCCCTCCTCTGCCCTGGCTCCAGCACCTCCACATCTCTCTTGCAGGGAGGTGCCCAAAACTGGACACAGCACTCAAGGTGTGACCTCCCCAGAGCTGAGTCCCAGGGGACAGTCACCTCCCTGCTCCTGCTGGACACAGCATTGCTGACCCCAGCCAGGATGCCTTTGGCTTTCTTGGCCACCTGGGCACACTGCTGCCTTCTATTCAGCTGCTTGTCCATCAGCACCCCCAGGGCCCTTTCTGCCAGACACCTCTCCAGCCACACTACCCCTGGAGCATTGCTTGGGGTTGTTGTGCCCCATGGGCAGGCCCTGGCACTTGGCCTTCTTGAAGCTCCTCCTGGTAATGTTGGCCATGGATCCAATCTATCCAAGTCCCTCTGCAGAGCCTCCCTACCCTCATGCAGATCAACTCTGCCACCTCACTTGGTGTCATCTGCTGACTCACTACTGACTCACTCTGTGTCTTCATTAAGGTCAACAATAAAGATATTAAGCAGAAGTGGTCCCAACACTGAGCCCTGAGGAACACCACTTGTGCCCTGCCACCAGCTGGATTGAACTCCACTGAGCACCACTCTTTGGGCCCTTTCACCCTGCCAGGGCTGCATCCAGCAGAGCATTGCTCATCCAAGCCAGGAGCAGCCACTTTGCCCAGGAGAATTCTGTGGGGAGCAGTGCCAAAGGCTTTTGGGAAGTCTAGGCAGACAACACCCACAACCTTGCCCTCATCCAACAGTCACTCATCCTATCAGAGAAGGAGATCAGGTGGGTCAGGCAGCACCTGCCCTTCCTAAACCCATGCTGACTGGGCCTGATGCCCTGCTTGTCCTCTCCAGGTCATGTAATGGTGCTGGAGATGCTCTTCTCCAGGCCCTGCCCTGCTACCCAGCTCACCCTGCCAGCTCTCTAGTTTCCTGGATCCTCCTTTCTTCCTTTCTTGCAGCTGGGTGTCACATTTGCTCCTCTCCAATACCCTGGGACCTCCGCAGTGAGCCAGGCCTCCAGGTCAATAATGGAGAGTGGCTTGGCCACAGAGATGTTCAAGTCCCTTCCACATCCTCTGAGCCTCTGTTGGACTCTCTCCAGCAGATCTCTGTCTCTCTTGACCTGGGGAGCCCCAAACTGAAGGGATCCAGTTTGGACAGGAAGAGCCCAGTCTGTACTGGGACAGGATTAGGGTTTCAGAGTGTCCTGGGACCAGGCCCAGTGTTACTAGGTGAAGCCATGGGGTCAGCTTTTACAGGGACTTTACTAGGAGGCACCAGGGGCTGCTGTTAGTACTGGGAGGGAGCCCAGACTATACTGGGAGTGGGACAGGGAAGAAAGTTGGTACTGGGAGAGAGCCAAGTCTGAACTGTGAGGGGCAAAAGCAAAGCAGTTTGTGTTGGCACATGGCCCAGTCTGGACTGGGAGAGGACCATGAGATCTGATTTCTACGAGAAGAGGTTGCAGAGGGAACTGGGATGCGTCCAGTTTGTCCTGGGAGAGAGCACAATATGTGCTGAGAGGAGGTCTGTGGATGCATCCTGTCCTGGGAGGGAGTTCAGTCTGTCCTGGGAGGGGCTCAGAGCATCCATTTTGCACTTGGAGGGATCCAGGTGGTACTGGGAGGGGGTGAGGGGATCCAATTTTACTTCATTGAGGCCAGATCTGTACTGGGATCATAGAATCATAGAATGGTCTGGGTTGAAAGGGACGTCCAAAAGTCATTCAGACCAAGCCCCTGCAGACAGAAAGGGACATCCTCAACTAGATCAGGTTGCCCAGAGCCCTGTCAAACCTCACCTTGAATATCTGCAGGGATGGGGCCTCAACCACCACCCTGGGCAACATACTCCAGTGTTGCAATACTCTCACATCCAATCTAAATCTGCTCTGCTCTAGTTTGAAGCCATTGCCCCTGGTCCTGCCCCTGCAGGCCTTTGCAAACAGTCCCTCTCCAACCAGTGTACTTCAGGCACTGGAAGGCTGCTATTTGGTCTCCCCAGAGCCTTCTCCTCTTCAGTCTGATCAACTCCAGCCCCCTCAGCCTAGCCCCATAGCAGAGCTGCTCCAAGCCCCTGACCATTTCTGTGGCCCTCCTCTGGACCATCTCCATCAGCTCCATGTCCTTCCTCTGTTGAGACTATAGAGCTGGATGCAGTACTCCAGGGGAGGTCTCACCAGAGCAAAGTGCCAGGATCCTCTCTCTCCCTCTCTGGCCATGCTGCTTTGGATGCAGCCCAGGCTGTCCTTGGCCGCTTGTGCTGCAAGCTCACACTGCCTGCTCCTGGCCAGCTTCTCCCCCACCAGCACCCCCAAGTCCTTTTACTCAGGGCTGTTTTCTATCATCTCCTCCCCCAGCCTGTATTGATAGTGAGGATTGTTCCACCCCAGCTGCAGGACCCTGCTCTTGCTGCTGTTGAACCTCATGAGGGTCACCTGGGCACCACCTCTCCAGCTTGTCCAGGGCCCTCTGGATGCCATCCTATCCCTCTGGCATCTCAACAGCACCACTCAGCTTGGTGACATCTGCACACTTGCTGATGGTGTCTCCATCCCTCTGTCTATAGCACTGTCTATATTAGGCAGCACAGGATGGATGAGTGGAATCATTTTTTCCTGGACAAGGCCTGGGCTGTACTTGGAGTGTTAATGGGAGCCAGTTTGAAATGGGAGATGGCCCAGATTGGACTCTGCTGTGCTTAGGGTATGGAGTTGTGACTGTGACAGGGCCCAGCTTGTGGTGGGAGGGTTTAAAGGAACCCAGTATGTACTGGGATGAGACCCAGACTGTATTGGTATGTGTCCAGGGGACTCAGGTTGTACTGGGATGGGGCCCAGTCTCCCTGGGAGGGGGTAAAGGGATAGAGTTTGTACTGAGAGGGGTCCCAGTCTGGTCCTGGGAAGGGTTCAGGTATTGCAGTTTTTCCTGGGAGCAGGCACAGTCTGTACTGGGAAGGAGTCCTGATCTCTGGTTTGCACTGGGAGGGAAGCAGCTGGAACGGGGAGGGGGCCAGGGCTTCAACTTTGCTCTGGGATGAGACTCTGTCTGTACTGGGAGGAGATCAGGAGATGTAGTTTGCACTGGGATGGTCCCCAGTCTGTACTGGGTGATGCCATTGGATCCATTTCCTCTGGGACAGGACCTGGACTTTACTGGGATGGGATCAGGGCACCAGTTGGTACTTGGACAGGGCCTAGTCTGTACTGGGAGGGAGTCAGGAGATGCAGTTTGTATTGGGATGAGACTCAGAGTGTGCTGGGAGATGGCAATGGGATCCCATTTGTACCAGGATCAGGCCATAGCTGCACTGGGATCAGGATATCCACTTTGTGCTGTGCTGGGTGCAGCTGGGGCTGGGAAGGGGTCCAAGGGATGCACTTTGTACTGACACAGGAAACTGTATGGGAGATGGCAAAGTGATGCAGTTTGTCCTGGGATAAGAGCACATCTGAGCTGGGAGGGGTTGAGGAGATGCAGTTTGTCCTGAGATGTGACCAAGTCTGTACTAGGAGGGGCTAAAAGGATCCAAATTGTGCTGTGCAGGGCCCAGAATGTCCTAGAATGTGGTCAGGGAATGCAGCTTGTACTGGGACAGGGCCCAGGCTGTACTGGGATACATGAGGGGATCCAGTTTTTATTGAGACAAGGCCGAGAGTATGCACATGAGGGTGTGCAGTTTGTACTGGGATGGATACATTCAGTACTGGGAAGGGAGCCAGGGGATCCATTCTGTGCTGGGATGGGACCCAGACTGCAGTGCTAGAGGAGAGTAGGATCCAGTTTGTACTGGGATGAGGCCACATCTGTAGTGGGAGGGGATAAAGGAACCATGTTTGGACTGAGTGTATACTGGAAGGGAGTCAGGGTATCCAGTTTGGACTCTGAGTAGGTGCAGTCTGTAAGGGGAGGGGATTGGGGGTATGAAGGAAGGAGGAGACCTCCTGTTCTGATGGCAGTGCTGCTCTGGAGCACAGCTCTGTCCCATAAGCAGCCCTGGACTCTCCCTGCCTGCAGTCCCAGCACTGCCACCCAGCAGCACAGTGCCCAAGCTGCCAGAGCACTCGGGTCCTACCCCAGCACAGAGGCTCAGCAGGAGAGGGTGGAAGGGCAGAAAGAGCAGCTGAGGACAGCCCAAGCTGTGGGGCTGCCTGGCACTGCTGCTGTGCTGGGACTCTGCCCTTTCCACCTCTGCACACAGGCACGGCCCTGCAGCTCCACAGAAGCCTTGGAGGAAGCAACTCAGAGAAACAACTCCCTGCAGGGTCCTTTATTGTGTTGAACACCCAGCGAGCACAGCTCCTCATGTCTGCAGCCTCTGGATCACAGCAGACAGGACAACACTGAAGCAGAAATGATCTGAAGAAAGACATTTGTGTGGGAACAACACTCTCCCAAGGAGAACAGCACCAGCAGAAGCCAGAACTCCAGGAGCCAGGCTGGGCCTGCATTGAATGACATCAGAACTGCTCTGCAGGAGAAGACAAAGAGTTTATTGCTTGTGAGAGCATCCAGGGATCAGCTGGCTCAGGGCAGCCTTGAGCTCCTGGTTCCTCAGGCTGTAGATGAGAGGGTTGACTGCTGGAGGCACCACTGAGTACAGAACTGACACCACCAGGTCCAGGGATGGCGAAGAGATGGAGGAGGGCTTCAGGTAGGCAAAGAAGGCAGTGCTGACAAACAGGGAGACCACAGCCAGGTGAGGGAGGCAGGTGGCAAAGGCTTTGTGGCGTCCCTGCTGAGAGGGGATCCTCAGCACTGCCCTGAAGATCTGCACATAGGACACCACAATCAACACAAAACAGACAAATACTAAACAGGCACTGGCCACAAGAAGCCACAGTTCCCTGAGGTAGGATGTGGAGCAGGAGAGCTTGAGGATCTGGGGCACTTCACAGAAGAATTGGTCCACAGCATTGCCCTGGCAGAGGGGCAGGGAAAATGTATTGGCTGTGTGCAACAGAGCATAGAGAAAGACACAGCCCCAGGCAGCTGCTGCCAGGTGGAGACAAACTCTGCTGCCCAGGAGGGTCTCATAGTGCAGGGGTCTGCAGATGGCAACGTAGCGATCGTAGGACATGGTGGTGAGGAGAAAATACTCTGCTGACATGAAAAAGAGAAAGAGAAAGACCTGGGCACACATCCTGCATAGGAGATGTCCCTGGTGTCCCTCAGGGAATTGGCCATGGATTTGGGACAGTGGTGGAGATGGCACCCAGGTCAGTGAAAGCGAGGTTGAAGAGGAAGAAGTACATGGGGGTGTGGAGGTGGTGGTGCCAGGCTATGGTGGTGATGATGAGGCCATTGCCCAGCAGGGCAGCCAGGTAGATGGCCAGGAAGAGGCAGAAGTGCAGCAGCTGCAGCTGCCTTGTGCCTGAGAATGGCAGGAGGAGGAAGTGGCTGATGGAGCTGCTGTTGGCCATCTGCTGCCTCTGTCCATGGAGACCTGTGCAAGGAGGGAAAGGCAGTGACAAGTTAGGGCACACTTCTCTCAGCCTCATTGTAACCCCTGTCCCTGAGCTGCAGGAGGAATGGATCAGCTCAGTTCCCATCACTACCAACCCATGGCAGAGTTCATCACAGCTTCAAATGCAGCAGGGACCCAGCATTGCCATGAAGATTCCTCTGGTGCCAGAACAGAAAGTGACCAACAGCCCAGTCCCAGTGAATGAGAGTCCCCTGGAGAGGTGGAGAAACAGGGAAGAGCTCTGCAGTGCTGCAGAGACAGTGAAGGGAAGAGAGAAAGGCAGAGGGGCTGGGGGTGAAGCCTTCTTCCCCAGCTCAGCACTCTGCAGCTCACAGGATGGAACTGAAGAGCTTTTGTCCTCCTTCTGTGTGCACACTCCAGGAGCCTTCAGATGAATGTCAGCTGCCAAGGTTGTGACTCCTGACCTGGAGCCCATGGCTTTGAGGGCACTGCCTCTGCTGGGTAGAAGAGGAGAGCAAAGGTTGCATTGGGAAATGTGTCTGCAGTGCAGAGAATGGCACAGAGGAGCCTGATCCCCCTTGCCAGGGCATCTCTGACAGCAGATCCCTCTCCCCCCACTGCCCAAGTCCCTGCTGCCTGCAGCTGTCCCTACCAGGAGCTGCTTCTCTGTGCCCAGCTCTTCTCCCTGTCCCTGCCACCCATCCCAACTTCTGTGTGTTGAGCTCTGCCCTGCAGACCCCTCCCAGCAGCAGGGCACTGCCCAGAGGCAGCTCTGGGTGTGCAGGGGGTCAGGAAAAGCTCAAAGGCTAATGAGAGTCTTCTCCAGAGTGGAGAAACAAACTCTGCTCTCACACAGCCTACTCAGCACACCAAGGGGATCAACCTTCAAAGCCAAGACTCCTTCCCTTCCAGCAAAATGCTGCCTTGATGCTCTTCTGGAAGCCACCTCAGAAATGCCCAGGGGGGAGCTGGAACTGTGAGCAGCTCTGGCCAACACAGATCCCTCCCCACAGCAGAAGGACCCTGCCCTGCCCTGCCCTGCCCTGCCCTGCCAGGGCTGTCTCCTGCCACGCACAGCTTCTCCCCACAGCACTGTGTGGAGCTCCCTGGGCAGGCTGAGAGCTGAGCCTGGCAGGCAGCAGAGTCCCTGCCCCAGCACACAGCCCCTGGGCTGCAGGGACCCTGCTCTGAAGGACAGCCCTCACCACCCCTGCCTGCACCCCAGGCCTCCACAGCTCTTCAGAAAAGCCTGAAAAGAGCCTCTGCACAGGAAGATTTCCTTCCAGCCCCCAGCAGCTGTGGCTGTGCCAGCTTTAGGAGATGCCTCCAGGAGCTGCAGCTGCACTGCCCTGCCCCCACAGACTCACCCTGTCAGGGACTGCAGTGACTTCTCCTCCTGTCAGCTCTCAGTCACCCTCCTGCACACCTCCAAGCTCTCTTTGCCTTCTTCATCTCCCTGAGATCCTCTGGCAGTGCCCTCAGCCCTGCTGTGCAGAGCAGAGGAGCTGCTCCTGGGCACAGCTGACACTTTTCTCTGCTGCCTACTTGCCAGCAGCTCCCTCCAGCCACGGAGCTCAGCCCAGCTGAGCAGCAGAGGACCAACCCAAGGGCATTTTAATGACCCTCTGGTGGCTTTGGTGCCAGGTAAACATCAGAGACTGAGAGGGAGATGATGAAACCTCTCCAGAAGTTGAAGTCACTTTCAAACTCTGAAGTTTCTTCTCTTGTTGATGGGTCCCAGTGAGGACACTGCTGGGAAAGTGTCTGCAGGCTGTGGTTGGAGCAGAGAACTGGAGGCAGTGCTGAGAGGTCAGGACAAGCAGAGGAAGATGTCTCTGATGCTGAGCAAACCTGGAGGTGTTTCATTAATGCAAAGGGTCAAGCCCTGAGCCCTGGATCCTGGACAGGCAGATCCTGTCCCTCACTCACCCCTCAGGCTGCTTCCTGGAGCAGTGAGATGTGGAGAGGACCAATGTCAAGGGCAGGCCTATGGCACAACCCCTCCCAGGCTCTCAGGATGGACAAGGAGGAAACGAGGCCCCAGGGCTGGAAGGAGGAGTTGTCTCCTCAGAGGCATCAGTGGCACAGACCACAGCCAGAACCCAAGGCAGGAAGAGCTTGGCTCTGCCAGGAGCCTTTCAGCTCTCCCACAGCCCTCTGTCATCTGCCCCTCAGGCTGTCCTCTGCTGCTGCATCAGCTGAGCCTCTTTCCCTGCAGGCTGTAGTCACCCAGCCAGCTGCCCCACCTTGCTGCCACCTTCCTTTGCTGCTCTCCCTCCATCCTCCCTGGCTGTTCCTTGAGATATCAAGTCTTGAGCTGATCCAGGGTGCTGCTGGGTGACATCTTGCACCACAGCACTGCCCTGGCAGTGACATTTCTTCCTCCTCATGTCCAGTCCAGGCTTCTCCCGTTCTACTTTATGGCTTTATTTCTTTCTTCTGCTGCTCTTCACCAGTCAGGAATCTTCTCATGTCTCAAAGCACTCTCAAGCTACTCCTCTACTCTTCTCATTCTCCACACCACTGGGCTCAGGGGCTTCAGCCACTACCTAGTGGTTGTACGTCAGATGCCCCCAAATCCCTGGTCAAAGGACAGTGGCTTTAACCTGAAAGAAGGGAGAGCTAGATCAGATAGAAGGAGGAAATATTTTATGGTGAGGGTGGCAGGACACTGGAAAAGGTTATCCAGAAAAAGGGAGAAGGTTCTGAGGAGACCTTATTGTGACCTTCCAGTGTCTGAAGGGGGCTACAAGAAAGCTGGGGAGGGACTTCTTTGGGTGTCAGGGAGTGACTGGGGGGAATGGAACAAAAGTAGAACTGAGTAGATTCAGACTGGATGTTAGGAAGAAGTTCTTCCCCATTAGAGTTGTGAGACACTGGCACAGGTTGCCCAGGGAGGTGGTGGAAGCCTCATCCCTGGAGGTTTTGAAGGCCAGGCTGGATGTGACTGAGCAACCTGCTCTAGTGTGAGGTGTCCCTGACCATGGCAGGGGGTTGGAGCTGGATCATCCCCAGGAAGCTGAGTTAGTCTGTTCCACTCCCCCTCTCTGTCCAAGCCTATAAAGGGGAGAGTACAGCAACCCTTTGGGGCTCTTTTGCTTCTGCCTCACCAGGAAGAGAGGACTAAGAGAGTCACTGCTGGCTTCCTGCTTCTCTGCCATGTGGTCAGGCCTGGTCTTTCTCCCTGCTGCATCCACCTTTCTCCAAAGGACTGTTGGTTTTGTCTATCTCCCCATCCCTCCTTGTTCCTTACCCTTGTGAGCCCTTCCTGTTACAGTTCTAGGTGTGTATATATATGTATTTGAAAGACAACTTTTACCTCTCTGCTTCCAAACCGACTCCAAATTATTTCTCAGTGGATTTCAGCCTTCCCTTTTCTTTTCCTCTCTATTGGGAAAGAGGAGGGGGGAGTGGGGGAGGGATTCTCAGCTTTGCCCCCATCTGAGCTCTTAAATCCCAGTTGAGGCTCAAACCACCACACTGCAGCAGCTGATAACCAGCAAGGCCACAGGTTCCACCTTGGAGAGTGCTGCAATGCAAGCTGAGGCTCCCTGTGTGACTGCACCCAGAGATTATGGAATGGGTTGAGAGTTTTGTGGCTCTGCTGCTGGACAGAGCCCCTGAGGATGAGTGAGGCAGCAGTTCAGAGCCAGAAGAGCATGCATGCCCCCATAACTCTGGGACAGTGCTGGAGGAGTTGAATGTGCTGTAGGCATGGCAGCTGGCTGAGGAACTGTGACCACCTCTGAGACTGGAAAGGCAATAAAGCTGCAAGGGTAACAGAGAAGTTTGGAGCTCCCCCAGCTTTTGAGACCTTCAGAGCCTGGGAGATGTTGCTGGCAGCCATGGTGGTGACTTTCTCTTTGCTTTTGTTATTTCCTACTTTCCCTCCTCTTCTGTGTTTCTAACATTCCTCCTGCCCATGCAGGTGAAGCACAAGCCAGGGGCTTTTCTCAACCACTACTTGGTTCCTTCTTGGTTTCATTTGCAGGGTCTGTAAGCGAACCTCCTGCACTACAGAAGTGGATCAGGATGCTAAGGCTCAATGGAGGGAGATCACCACTCCCCTGGTGCAGGTAACCCACACTCCTAATGCAGTCCCAGATGCACCTGGCCTTGCTCATGGTGAGCATTCACTGGTGGCTCCTCTTGCATCCCTGGAAGTGCCCAGGTCCATGTCTTCAGGGTCCCTACTCAGCCAGTCAGGTCCCAGCCTGCCCTGATAGGTGGGTTGCTGCTTCTTCCCCTCCAGGAAGGAAACAGGACAAGCTGCAGTGATCACAGTAGCACAGGATCACTGTATCACTAAGGGTGGAAGAGACCTCGAAGATCATTGAGTCCAACCTGTCACCACAGACCCCATGACTAGACCATGGCACCAAGTGCCACGTCCAATCCCCTCTTGAACACCTCCAGGGATGGTGACTCCACCACCTCCCTGGGCAGCACATCCCAATGGCCAATGACTCTCTCAGGGAAGAACTTTCTCCTCACCTCCAGCCTAAACTTCCCCTGGCACAGCTTGAGACTGTGTCCTATTGTTCTGGTGCTGGTTGTGAGAGAAGAGGCCAACCCCTTCCTGGCTACAACCACCCTTCAGGTAGTTGTAGAGAGCAATGAGGTCGCCCCTGAACCTCCTCTTCTCCAGGCTAAACAACCCCAGCTCTCTCAGCCTCTCCTCAAAGGGCTGTGCTCAAGGCCTCTCCCCAGCCTTGTTGCCCTTCTCTGGACACCTTCAAGTGTCTCAATGTCCTTCTTAAACTGAGGGGCCCAGAACTGGACACAGGACTCAAGGTGTGGCCTAACCATGCAGAGTACAGGGGCACAATGACCTCCCTGCTCCTGCTGGCCACACTATTCCTAATACAGGCCAGGATGCCATTGGCCTTCTTGGCCACCTGGGCACACTGCTGGCTCATGTTCAGGCAGCTGTCGATCAGCACCCCCAGGTCCCTCTCTGTTTGGGAGCTCTCAGCCACTCTGACCCCAGCCTGTAGCTCTGCCTGGGGTTGTTGTGGCCAAAGTGCAGCACCTGGCACTTGGACTTGTTGAATGCCATCCCATTGGACTCTGCCCACCTGTCCAGTCAGTCGAGGTCCCTCTGCAGGGCCCTTCTGACCTCTAACCGACCAACATCTGCTCCCAACTTGGTGTCATCTGCAAATTTGCTGATCACTGTCTCAATCCCCTCATCCAGATCGTCAGTGAAGACATTGAAGAGGATGGGGCCCAGCAACATCAGTTACAGGCACAGCCAGGGAAGTGATCTCTTTATGCAGGACCAGCTGCTTGATTCCCATTTCCCTCTCTTTTCCCATTCTTGTTCCCCCATAAACCACCTTGACCCCACTTTGTCCTTTCCTTGCATCGTTTCCTTGACAGCCCATGGTAAGTCTTGCAAGCCCCAAGACACTTTCTACCTTCCCATCACTGATCTCAGACTGTTCAGGCAGATTGCTCCCATCCTCCATTGGCCAGGCCATCATGGAAGCCTCTTCTGCTGATATACTTGGGAAACATTCACAGAAGTTGAAAATGTCTTTGAATTGACAATTTTTACCCTTCATTACATCATTATTATTGTATTGATATTATCATTATTATCATTATCATTATCATTATCATTATCATTATCATTATCATTATCATTATTTCTCCAAACCTTGGCAACTCATGGCCAAGACATAGTCAGTATTTCTTTTTTGTGAAGGTGTTGGGGACCAGGTCAGAAGAGAACAGCCCCATGGTGCATGTAACTCTCTGCAGTCCCATGGAGAACCACTTTGGGATATTAGGATCAAAGAATCATGGAATGGCTTGGAAAGATGGAAAAGAGCTCTAGTTCAGCCATCCAGCCGTGGCAGGGGCATCTTGCACTAGTTCAGGTGGAATAAACATCCTGACCTTGGGCAATTCCAGGGATGGGACCTTCCCTTCTCTGGGCAACTGTTCCAGTGCCCTCTACCTTCACTGTAAAATATTTCTTCCTTATATCCAATCTCAGCCTCCCCTGTTTCAGCTCAAAGCCACTGCTCTTTGTCCAGACACTACAGCACTTGCTAAAACTTCTCTTTCTTGCCCTGTGACCTCTGCACTTCCATCTGCAAACACCTTGGAGAGTGCCCAGAGATCTCCCAAGATGGGAGCACATGATAGAGCTGAAGGCTGTGGGTTCAGTGGTGTGGAGACTGAGTTCAGCAGAGGAGCAGCCTGAGAGTGCTTGAAGAGTGCTTTGAGACTGCTTCATAGTGACCAACTGCAAGAGCAAGAAACAAAGCCATGAGGTGCAGCGGGGGAGGTCCAGACTGGATAGGAAGAGAAAGAAATGTCATTGCCAGGGCAGTGCTGTGGTGCAAGACATGCCCCAGCAGGAGCCTGGAGCACTCCAAGGCTTTGTGTTTCAAGGAACAAGCAGCAAGGATGGAGAGAGAGCAGCAAAGGAAGGTGGCAGCAAGGTGGGGCAGCTGGCTGGGTGACTACAGCCTGCAGGGAAAGAGGCTCAGCTGATGCAGCAGCAGAGGACAGCCTGAGGGGCAGATGACAGAGGGCTGTGGAGAGCTGAAAGGCTCCTGGCAGAGCCAAATTCTTCCTGCCTTGGGTTCTGGCTGTGGTCTGTGCCACTGATGCCTCTGAGGAGACAACTCCTCCTCCCAGCCCTGGGGCCTCATTGCCTCCTTGATTGCTTCCTTGTCCTTCCTCAGGAGGCTGAAAGGGATTGTGCCATAGTCCTGCCCTTGGCATTGCTCCTGTCTGTATCTTAATGTGCCAGGAAGAGCTCTGAGGAGTGAGTGAGGGACAGGAGCTCTCTTACCAGTGTCTGGGGTCAGGGCTTGGCCCTTTGCATTAATGAAACAGCTCCAGGTTTGCTCAGCATCAGAGACATCTTCCTCTGCTTGTCCTGACCTCTCAGCACTGCCTCCAGTTCTCTGCTCCAACCACAGCCTGCAGACACTTTCCCAATAGTGTCCCTCACTATTAACACTGCAGGAAACTTCTGGATGCAATATTCCAGGTGTGGCCTCACCACGGCAGAGCAGAGTAGAGGGGGAGGAGAACCTCCCTCTATCTGCTGGACAAACTACTCTGAATCACCCAGGATCCCATTGGCCTCCTTGGGCACCAGGGCACATTGCTGTCCCACGCAGAACTTGTTATCCACCAGGACTCTCAGGTCTCCTCTCCAGCAGATCACCTCCCAGCCGATACAGCTGCAGTTTATTCTTCCTTCCCAGATGCAGAACTGAGCAGGATCATTGGACAAGATGATGTGCAAGGATCTCTTCCACAAGTGTACCAGGAGAGATACAGCAGGTCCTCTGAGGAAGGCTTCTCCACTCAAAGCCTTGGTAGAAAATCTGTCAGATGGATCTGGTGAAACTTTGATCTGCTCAGGCTCTGGCCACAAGGAGGCTGAGGGCTGAGGGTGCAATCCTGTGCTCAGGTGTCTCAGGAACTCACCACTCAGTAGGAAGCCAAGGACTGGGAAGGGGAGGTGAGGCCAATCTGCCTCCTGAGAGGATTGGCCAACAGCAGGAACACAGCTGGGAAAGGGACTGTGAGGTCAGGTGTGTCTGCAGGAGCTGCTAGGGCAGCCCTGGGCTCCTGGCTGGCAGATGGGCAGAGTGATCTGTCAGATGGCCTCTGCCAAAGGGCCTGGGCTGACTGC
This sequence comes from Colaptes auratus, assembly GCA_015227895.2. Classification (NCBI taxonomy): domain Eukaryota; kingdom Metazoa; phylum Chordata; class Aves; order Piciformes; family Picidae; genus Colaptes; species Colaptes auratus. The sequence goes on from JAAWVA010000030.1 coordinate 31,034,080, forward strand.
AGGAAGGGGCTGATGGGTTGGTTGCTGTCTCTGCTGCCTGAGGACCTGATGGGACAGCAGCAGGCACAGGGCTTGGTGCTGTCCAACCAAGAAACTGCAAGGCCAGCAGCCTTGGGAGCTCCTGCTGAGGTAGGCAAGAGCAGGAGAGAGGAACACTGCCAGATGGTGCAGCCTGGCAGATGCAGCCTGGCCATGAGGAGCAAGAAACCTCTCTCAAAGGGTAGTGCTGTGGCCTGGGAAGTTCTGCAGAAGGAGTCTGGGATCAGCCCTTCTCTTTGTGTCCCCAGGAGCAGAGGGTGAGTGTGGGCAGGTGTCAGTGAAGGCATGGGAAGGCCAAGGTGGGAAGTGAGAGGAGTGTCTGCAGCCTGCAGGGCAGGAGAAGCAGCTGTGAGACAGTGCAGGACAAAGCTGTGGGAGAGGTGGCCAAGGGCAATGGCAGTGGTGGGAGTGATGAAGAGAAGCCAAGGCTGTGCCCTCTTGACTCTGGCAATTCTCTGCCCCTGAGGCCTGTGAGATGTTGTCCTAAGGCACTGGGAGAGCCTCACTGCCTCTGTCCACAGCCCCAGGAAGGCTGGGGACTGTCAGGCCCTTGTCCTCCACTCAGCACCACAAACCCTAGAGGGATGCTAAAGGAAGGCTGGAGAGGGACTTTTCATGAGGGTGTCTGGTGACAGGGCAGGAGGGAAAGGTTTGAAGGTGAGGAAAAGGAGGTTTAGACTGGGTCTTAGGAAGAAGTTCTTCAGTATGAGGGTTGTGGGACTCTGGAATAGGCTGCCCAGGTAGGATGCCCTCTCCTGAGGGTGTTGAAGGCCAGGCTGGATGAGGCCTTGAGCAGCTGAGTCTATAGGAGAGGCATCCTTGCCTATGGCAGGGAGGTTGGAGCAGATGAGCTCTGAGGTCCCTTCCAACCTAGGCCCTGCTATGCTGCTATGAACCCACCCCCCACCCCCACTGCACCTGAAGAGCCTTGACCCACACATGAGGGACAGGAGCTGCCTGCCCAGGGGCTGTGCTCAGGCCTTGGCCTTTGTGCTGCAGAACCCAGAGCCAGAGTTTGCTCTCCTGCACTTTGCCTTTGCCTGCTGCAATCACAGCCTCTCCTGAGCTGCTCTAACGAGTCCCTGGGGAGGTTTTGGCAGTAACAAGCCTCAGTGGGGCCAATCAATGCTTCAAGGGACTTTGTCTTTTGCTTCTTGCTTCTTGCACAGTTTCTTCACTCTTGTCTCAGTACCTGAGGTTCATGGAATGATCCCCAAGTGCCCTGAGGAGCTCTTTGTGTCTTTGTTGTTCACTTCCAGATTCCAAAGTGCACCTCACAAAGCTCAGATTTTGAGGGTAAACTATTTGATTCTTTCTCAGATGAGGGCAGAGGTGACAGCACCATCCACCAAGCCAGAATGCTGCAGGCTGTCTGCTCAGGAGGTCTGGACTGGGAGGAGAAGCTGTCCTTTGAGGGCTGACATGGAGTGGACAACTTTGCTCCTCACCCTCCCCAACCTCCCCATTGCTGTCCCTGCCCACCTGGGCCTTCCATCCCTGCTCCTTGCATCAGGCTTCTCCACTGCTCTCTGCAGCTGGAGCTGACAGCTCCATGGCACCAGCTGCCCCCTGCTCTCCTTAGACAACTGCCTGCACACAGGCACAGAAGAATTGTTGCTCTTTGGAAGTTAAGCAAAGCCAAGGCTGAGAAAGTTGCCTCAGCAATCCAAGCCCTCTGGAACCATCTGCTCAGCACAAGCTGTCTCTCAGCAGCTTGCCTGTCCACAAGGATGAGGCAAAGCCAACAAGTTCTGCCATGGCTGTGATTTCTCAGCCAGTCAAGAGCTCTTGAGAGTGAGAAGCAGATGAAAAGGTTGGATCCTAGCAGCCCTTCCTCAGGAAGCAATCCTGAATTCAAATCTCTTCTATGGCTGTGCCTGGAGAGAAGCACCAAGCACACAGACACAGGGACAGAGCTGGCTGCCTCCAGTGGAACATAGAGCCCCCAAGATGGCGACAGCCAGGGTGTCTGTCCAAAGACACAGAGAGGTGGAGAGGTTGCTGGCAGAGAGGCTGCCCAGGAGTTCAGTTTCCTTCTGCTGCAGCTCAGGGCAAACACTCACAAAGCTTCAACATTCTCAGAGGAGGAGAACTGAGCCTCGAGAAGTCTGACTTGGTGCTGGCCCTTGGTGCAGGTTGTGCCTGAGAGATGTCTGAGTGGGGGAGATGCTGGACGCAGCTGCTGGGATCCAGGAGAGCTCCAAGGCTCTTGCTTTAGGCTCACTGTTTTGAGAGATGGAGATCATTGACTTCCATCAGGAGTTTCTCTGACATGGAGAACCTTGGATGCTGAATCATCCTGGGATCTTTTGCCACTTGCACACACCCTGAAGGTTTTGACCTCCAGAGTTTTCTATCAGCTCCCTGTTGGCTGTGATCCAAGCACAGGTGCACTGAGCTGGCAGGAGGTGACAAACCCCCAAGCCATAGGGAGGGAAATGCAAGGCTGGGAGAACCCTGGTCAGGGCTGAGCCATTCCTTGCAGGTTAGTCCTCTCCTTTGAACCCTTTGCTTCTCTCTGCCTGGGCTCATATCCTTCTCTTCTCTCCATCAGCCCTGCTCCTTTGTGCTGGGGAGGAGCAAAGTTTGCAGATCTGCTCCTTGGAACAGGCCAGAAGGGAAAGAACCCAACTTTGGCCCAGCAGCAAGATCCCAGGCAACAGCTGATCCCTGAGCACCTCTCAACCCCCTCCAGACCCTTCTTCCAAACCACACTTCAGCACTTGTGGAGCTTTGAGGGTCATTGGCTGTGATGGGAATGTAGGAGTTCACCTGCCTGAGCCCCAGGTGGTCAGGTATCAGTTGCATGGCCAGAGGGGGATGGTTGGGATGGCTACATCCTGGGGAGTCCCCGCCATCAGCACTACAGCCAAGGGAATCAGCACAGGAGTTAGGGCTCTGATCTCTCCATTGCAAGAAGTCACTCACAGTGTCCTTACTTCTCAGCCAAGGATTTGCTCAAGAGCACAGGGGTGACCATTCCTCTCAGCAGCATTGCCTCCCAGAAGACCTTGGACTAGATCTGGGAGGAGAAAAATAGATAAAGAATAGTTTGGAGGAACCAAAGCTCTGCCTTGAGGAATAGTAGAAGAGGTTGATGGAGACATGAATGAGGACAGCAAGGATCAAGTGTATGAGGATTAGGAGGAGGATGACAATAATTCTGTGGAGGACAAAGGGGATGATGTGGAAAAATAGGAGGATGATATGGAATAGGAGAAGAATAAAGAGAAGGAGGAGGAAGATGAAGAGGAGGAAGATAGAAAACCCATATCAGCCCCTCTGTGCCACCCAAGCAGCCACATTAGTGCCCTGAAGGTGGGCAGAGCTTCCCTCCCACCCAGCTTGGAGCTGGTAAAGCCCCACTGCCCCCAGCCCAGTGCCCAGCCCTCTGTCAGTGGTGACTACGGCAACAGCTTCACCCTCAGCTCCAACCTCATCTGGCACTGCTGCGTCCACAGCCAGAAGCAGCTGCACCTCTGAGCTGCCTGAGGCAAGAGCTGCACTCAGCTGGCCACCCTCAGCCAGCACCGCTGCACCCACACCGGTGCCAGCGCTTCACCTGCAGAGACTGCAACAAGGGCTTCATCCGCAGCTTCTCCCTCACCTGGCATAGTCACCCCCACACCGGTGACCAGCGTGCCCCAGGGGACACAGCAATACACCGACCCCGGCACTGCCAGGCCAAACGTGACCCCCCCGGGGGGGGGCCTTCTCCACCAGCTTGAACTGCAGTCTCCTCTTTTAAACCTTCCTTCCTCAGAAGCAAATGTGCCCCTGCCCTTCTCTGCACCAGCCAGTGCTGAGGAGAGGAATGACAGTGCTGAGTCAGCACAGCCAGTGCCACCACTGCATCTGCTCTGGGATTTGGCTGCTTTCCTTCCAACACTTTGGGTTTCTAAGAGGTAAAAGAAAAACCTCATCCCCAGGATAATGCCTCATTAGAATGGAACCCCCCAACCCTAACAAAGTATTGTCTCTTTTGCTGCTTTTTCTCAAACATTTCTTTCCCAAAAGGCCACTTTTGGGGGCATTTCTTTCCAGGGCCAGGGCTGGAGCCATGTGCTCAGTTCAGGGAGGTGTCCTTGAGGGGTCTGGAGAGAGTCTTGAAGGTGAAGTGAGGAAATCAAAACAACTCATGTAGCCATTGAACAAGATCCTTTAATAACCTGCATGGACACGGAATGGATCACTCCAAAGCTTACATGTCCTTGTCCTGGAGGCACAAGTCTGAACATGCCCAAACACAAACTCCCTTGCACCCCCTCCCCGTGGAGCTGGGGTGCTCAGCACAATACTAGACAAAGGCAAGGTGCTGGTAAGTCTGCAAAGCTGGACAGGCCCAGGCTTGTCTAGGCAGGTCCTGTGGTCAAGGGAAACAAAGTACACAGTTTGCAGCTGTGCCTGGCCAGCTGCCACGCTTATGGACTCCCTGTGCAGCTTCCCATGGCTTGGGCAAACTTTATTCTCTAGGCTGAACTCTCTTGTTCCTCTCTTTCTTTCTCTTCTGCCATTGGCCATTATTGTCTTCAGCACCTTATTAATCCAAGCCAGGAGGGTAAACAACTCTCCCTTGTTGTACCAAGAAGCCCTGGGGTTCCCCAGAACCTATTTTGTCCATATGAACCCGGAACACGCTGTAGCTGCAGTGGGTGAATGCTGCTGGACTGGAAAGCAGCCTCTGCATGCCTGCTGCCTGAGTCTGCAGCCAGAAAGATGCTCTGCTCCACCTGTGACAGCTGAGGTGCTGGTGCAAGCTGCTGGTGTTGTGGTAGAGAAATGAGAACCTCTCATGAGAACCTCTCATGCCCACCCTGAGCACTGCAGAACTGCTCAACTGCTTGCCTGGCCAGCCAGCTGCCCTGCGAGCCCAGCCCCTCCCGCCACTCCCTCTGCCTCCCAATTCCTCTGCACTGCTTCTCCCACACACTCACACTGCACTGCTCCTTTTCTGAACACCATATTTCTTGCTTTGTTTCACTTGTGCAGGCTGCACTCTGTGCTTTGGAGCATAATTGCAGTGTCCCAAAAGGCCCCAGGCAACAGTGCCCTGAGCACACAGGCTGATTCCTATCAAGTCTCTTTGTACAGCTCTGTGCCAGCCACCACTGTAGCAGCCATAGATTCCCCTTGCAGGTGAACTGCCCTAGAGGCATTAGCTCTTTCCTAAGCTGAATCAATGTTTAAAAGATTCTAGCTTGATTCAACTGCTAAAGTTGTATTGAATGTGTATGTTGTGAAATACATTAACCACAACCAAACAGCTGTACCTGTGTGGGTGGTATCACAGTATCACATTAGAGGTTGGAAGGGACCTCAAGAGACCATCAGGTCTGACCCCCCTGCCAAAGCAAGATCACTCAGGGTAGTCCACACAGGAGTGTACCCAGGTGGGTTTGAAAGTCTCCAGAGAAGGAAACTCCACAAGCTCTCTGGGCAGCCTGTTCTAGTGCTCTGTCACCTGCACTGCAGAGAAGTTGCTCCTCATGTTGAGGTGAAATCTAGGTTCAAGCTTGAACCTGTGCTTCTTACCTTAGATTGGCCCCCTCCACTTGACACTCACCCCTCAGATATTTATACACATTGATGAGATTTGATATTAATACATTGATTTGAATTATTTTATTTTATTAAAGAATTAATATATTTGTATTAATATGTTTGAAGAAATATTAATAATTGATAACAGTGCTGAACAAGGTTAACCATATGCCTCATATAGTGTTAGCAATACAGATGCATTAGAATGATAAAATGGTCTTTGAAGAGCTAAAATCCTTCCATTCCTTGCTCTTTGCTGCCATCTGCTGTCCTTGTGTCAACATTGTAGTCACTGTGTCATCCTCTTGTATTTTTCCTGTTGGACTTCTGCCAATCCCCCAGGACTGTTCTCATCTTGTTACTGAGACCCAGGTGTGTGAGAACCCATCCTGTTTTCCAGACTCAGCCTTACCTCTCTCTTTGATGTCTGGGGCTGTGGTCTACTGCCTTATGTCCCTTCACTCTACCAAGCTCAGTGGTTCTTTTACTGATGGCTGAAGGCTACTTTAATGAGTGGGAAAGTTTCTAACAGTTAGTGAGGAGTTAATGAGTCTCCTTCCTTCAGCTGTCCTGCTGAGAGTGCTGGGCAGGGCTCAGGTGAGGGCCAGCTCTGAGGGGCAGGGGTTGTGTTGGGGCTAGGTTGAGGCCGGGGTTAAGGTCCAAGGACCAGTGCTTAACAAAGGGTAAAGGCTGGGGCCAAGAGGAGCAATGGGGGCAGAGTCAGGGTGAGGGGTGTGTTTGGGAGGGGATGAGCTGTATGGGGTGAGGTGCAGGAGGGTTCAGCTCCACTGTGTTAGAGCAGGGACTGAGTGGAGAGGATGGGAGGGGCCCAGTCTGTACTGTGAGGTGTGGTATTTTCAATGCAGACCCCAGTAAGACTCCCCCACTGCAGGGGGCTGGGCTGGGAGAGAGGGAGACACTTCCCTTCCTATGAGCCCACCAAGAGTGGGTTAGACATTCCACCTTCCAAATGTCAAGGTCCAGGACAAGAGATTAAATTTCATGGTGTGATGAAGAGGTTATTAATTTGTGAATATGAAATATAAGTTATATAAATATTAATTTGTATTAATTATTAAAATTATCACTAACCAATGAGTCACTATTTTATATCCATATTCTAGTCCATGATTGTGAAATACATCCCAGAAGTGGTTCAGTATTGATAATTTGCACTCAATTAGAACATTTGCAGAATTAATTTCTATTAATATAACTCAGGCTGCAATTCCACTGCTTGTCCACCAGGTGGAGACTCGATGAGATGCTGGCAGCTGCTTAACTATATACAGAGCTCTTACAATGCATCAGAGGTTACTCTGCTAGGCACAGGTGCTTTGAACTGAGCATCAGTGAGTGGAAAGCAGGTGGAAGATTCACTGTGTCCTTTGTTTGCAGCAAGGTTAGGTTCCAGCAGGCTGCTCTCGTCGGGGCTGGTTCCTGGTCTGGTCTGGATAGGAATGGTGGAGACAACCTTCTCCCTGCCATGACAGCTGAGAGGGGATGGAACGTAGGCTAGCCGGTAGGCAGGCTCCCTTAGCAGGACTCAGGTGCCTCCCTCCAGACAGCAGGGAGCAGTTCTGTGGGGTTGGCCTGGCAGGGCTGGAAGGGATGGTCCCAGGACAGGGTTGGCCCTCGTGGCAATGACCTTCAGGACCAGTGAGGATGTACCACCACAGCAATCAGTTCAGTTTCTGTCTGTGTGATGTCTCTGTAATCATTGGCTGTGATTGGAAATTCTCTGTGCCAATCACTGCTCACCAGGATGTGTCTTTGCTCACATGTTGTATGGTTAGCTGCAACCTACACCCACTGGGAAGAATTTCACTGCAACCCAACAGCTCCTCCAGCATCCTGATTCCATCAGCCTGTTACAGCAACCAGGACAAGCAGGACAAAAGACTCTGCCCAGAGTTCACCATGACAGTGAAGAAATCCATTGAGTGCTAAAGTAACCAAGAGGAGTGGAGAACACTGCTGGTGGGAAGTGCTGTTTGGATGGTGTCCAGCAGCAGCTGGGACACTGCCCCTGGTGGCACAGCCACTGTGATTTTCCTGCCTGCTCTGCTCTCTGCTTGCTGTTCAATGTCGGTTAGCAGTTAGAGTTAGGAGGATGGCCAAGCAAGTCACACTGCTGCAGACATTTCCCATCATCAGTGTTTCCTGTGTGCTTTGTGTCACTGAATGGCATTGAAGAAGACTTTGGAGGCTAAGGAACCACCAAATGTCCTTCCCATTCTGATTGGATGATGACATTCTCTGTTGAGAGGCACAGAGACAAGAGGCAACCACACAGCCACTCTCTGGCTGAGTGGAATGGACTCAGGTCTTGGACCAGGCTGTGCTGGCACAGTCCCCCTGTCACTGGAAACCTCCTCAAGATCTGATGTGATTCCCCCTACCCCCTTGCCTTGGCCATGAACTAGCCCAGGATAAGTCAGGTATGGATCAGGACAGAGAGAAATAGAGCCCTGAGAGGTGTTCTCGGTGTGCTGCACCCTCGCTCTCCCAGCCTTGCACTGCTCTCCCTATGGCTTGGGGGTTTGTCAGCTCCTGCCAGCTCAGTGCATCTGTGCTTGGATCACAGCCAACAGGGAGGTGACAGAAAACTTTGGAGGTCAAACCTTCAGGGTCTATGCAAGGGGCAAAAGATCCCAGGATGATTCAGCATCCAAGGTTCTCCAGATCAGAGAAACACCTGATGGAAGTCAATGATCTCCACCTCTCAAAACAGTGACCCTAAAGCCAGAGCCTTGGAGCTCTCCTGGATCACAGCAGCTGTGTCCAGCATCTCCCCCACTCAGACATCTCTCAGGCACAACCTGCACCAAGGGCCAGCACCAAGTCAGACTTCTCCAGGCTCAGGTCTTGTGCCCTAAGAATGCCAAAGCTTTGTGAGTGTTTGCCCTGAGCTCCAGCAGAAGGAAACTGAACTCCAGGGCACCCTCTGCCAGCCTCCTCTCCACCTCTCTGTGCCTGTGGACAGACACCTTTGCTGTCACCAGGGTCAAGGTTTCTATCTTGCACTGAACCCAGCCAGCTCTGTCCCTGTGTCTGTGTGCTTGGTGCTTCTCTCCAGGCACAGCCATAGAATGAGATTTGACTTCAGGATCCCTTGCAGTCAGTCAGGGTCAGCCTTGTCCTTATCCACTCTGTCCTTCAGAGGCTCTTGGATTAGAACACATTCTGTTGAATCACCTTGTAAGCCCCAGGTGGGCAGTGACAGCAATGGGAGGTTGGGGAGGGTAAGGAGCAAAGCTGTGCATTCAATGTAAGATTGAAGGACAGATGTTCCTGCAAGTGCAGATGTCCTGCTGAGACAGCCTGGGTCAGTGTCACTTGGGAATTCTCATCTCTGAGCTAAACTGAAATGGAGTAAAATATTTTATCTATGATATAAAACTTGAGCTTTGTGAGGTGCACTTTGAAATCCTGAAGAAGATTGCAGGGACACAAACATCTCTTTAGGGCACTTGGGACTCATTGCAGGAACCTCAGGTACTGAGGGAAGACTGAAGAAACTTCTTCAGACGTCAGAAGGAAAACACAAAGTACCTTGAAGCACTGATTGGCCCCACTGAGGGCATTACCAACAAAGCCTCCCAAGGGCTCCTTAGAGCAGCTCAGTGGAGGCCATGATTGCAGCAGACAAAGGCAAAGTGCAGGAGAGCAAACTCTGGGTTGGGTTTATGGAGCAGAAAGGCCAAACCCTGAGCACAGTGCCTGGGCAGGCAGATCCTGTCCCTCATGTGTGGGTCAGGGCTCCTCAGGTGCTGTGGGGTGTGGGGTTTGTGATGCTGAGGGAAGGACAAGGGATGAGAGTCCCCAGCTTTCCTGGGGGTGTTTAAGGAAGCACTGAGGATCCCCTGGTGCCTTAGGAAGTCTCCTCACAGCCCTTGGTGGTGGATGATTGCCACAGCCAAGAAGGCAAAGCCTTGGGTTCTCCTGATGACTTCCAGCCTTGCCAGTGCCCATTGCCATCCCCACCACAGGTTGTCCTACACTGTCCCCCACACTGGCTTTGGTTTCTGCAGCAGAAAGGCCAAGCCCTGACCACAGAGCCTGGGCAGTCAGATGCAGAGAGGCTCAAGCTCATGTTTCATCTCCCTGGCCTTGGTGGCAGAGGCAACTGCCATAGACAGGAGGAGAAAGACCTCAGTGCTGTTGAGCTTTCAGCCTTGCAGGTGGTGCTACACTGCCCCCTGCCTGCAGCTCTTTCCCTTCATGCTCTTGACACCATCTTGCTTTCCTAGCAGCTCTCACCATGACATTTCTGTACCCTCCCTGCTCTGTCTCTACTCTCCATGGCCATTTCTTGAAACACAGAGCCAGGGCCTCTTGGACCACAAGGATCCCCTTTGAGTGACTTTTCTTTCTCCTCACCTCCTGTACGCTCTCAGGGGCAAGCGAGGATCTGCCTGGCCTCAAACCAGGACACCTCCACTCTGAACCCTAAAATTTGCACTCTCTGGAGGTTGTCTTCCTGTCCCACAACCACCAGAAGCTACAACATCACCAAATTTCAAGCAGCTGCACACTGCATCTGTAGTGCCCTGAGCTTGGACTTCAGCAGGTTACAGAAGCCCCAGTCCCTCAGGCTCTCCACCCCAGTCCTTGCAGATATCCTCTGAAGCTTCTCAGGCTCTTCAAAACTCTCTCAAAGCAGAAGTCCCAAAGCCAGACACTAAGAACACAGATGTGGCCACAGCAGTGCTGAGTGCAGGGGAAACTCCTGTGCCTGGGTGTCCACACTCCTCCTACCACAGCCCAGCTGCACTTGGCCTTCTGCACTCTGCTAAGGCTCTGCTCCATCCCAGGCCATTGGCAATGGTCCCTGCCAGAGGCCTTTCTGCCTGGGGCAGAGCACAACCTCCAGCTCCAAAGCAGCTCCCAAGGAACCTTGCTGCTGCCTCTAAGCTTGGCAGGCACAATGGATGGCACCCTCACAACACAGAAGAGTCTCTTCATGGTGAGCTGGAACTTGCTGTGTTCCATCTTGCACCCATTGCTCCTTGTCCAATCACTGGGCACCACTGCCAAGAGCCTGGCACCTTCCTCTGACACCCCCCTCTGATATTGATAGCCATTGATCAGATCCCCTCTCAGGCTTTTCCTCTCCACACTAAACAGCCCCAGGGCTCTCAGTCTGTAACAGAATCACAGAAACATTCAGGTTGGAGAAGACCCTCAGGAGCACCAACTCCAACCAATAACCCTACTCTACAAGGGTCAGCCCTAAGCCATATCCCCAAGCACCACAACCAAACCACCTTGAAACACCTCCAGGTTTGGTGACTCCACCACCTCCCTGGGCAGCACATTCCACTCCCTGAACACTATGGATGGGAAAATTTTTCTCCTCCTGTCTAGTCTAAACCTACCCAGTCCTAGCTTGAGGCCATTAGCTCTTGTTCTGTCTCTAATGACCTGTGAGAAGAGACCAGCAGCAGCCTCTCCACAACCTCCTTTCAGGTAGTTGTAGAGAGCCATGAAGTCTCCCCTCAGCCTCCTCTTCTCCAAACTAACCATCCCCAGCTCCTTCAGTTGCTCTTCATCACATTTCTTCTCCAGGCCTTTCCCCAGCTCTTTGCCCTCCTCTGCCCTGTCTCCAGCACCTCCACATCTCTCTTGGATGGAGGTGCCCAAAACTGGACACAGCACTCAAGCTGTGGCCTCCCCAGAGCTGAGTCCCAGGGGACAGTCACCTCCCTGCTGCTGCTGGATGCAGCATTTCTGACCCTAGCCAGGATGCCTTTGGCTTTCTTGGCCACCTGGGCACACTGCTGCCTCCTATTCAGCTGCTTGTCCATCAGCACCCCCAGGTCCCTTTCTGCCAGACAGCTCTCCAGCCACACTACCTCTGGAGTATTGCTTGGGGTTGTTGTGCCCCAAGTGCAGGACCTGGCACTTGGCCTTCTTGAAGCTCCTCCTGGGAACATTGGCCATGGATCCAATCTGTCCAAGTCCCTCTGCAGAGCCTCCCTACCCTCATGCAGATCAACTCTGGCACCTGACTTGGTGTCATCTGCTGCCTCACTGCTGACTCACTCTGTGTCTTCATCAAGGTCATCAATAAAGAAGTTCAACAGGAGTGATCCCAACACTGAGCCCTGAGGAACACCACTTGTGCCCTGCCACCAGCTGGATTTAACTCCACTGAGCACCACTCTTTGGGCCCTTCCACCCAGACAGGGCTGTATCCAGCAGAGCATTGCTCATCCAAGCCAGGAGCAGCCACTTTGCCCAGGAGAATTCTGTGGGGAGCAGTGCCAAAGGCTTTTGGAAAGTCTAGGGAGACAATAGCCACAGCCTTGCCCTCATCCAATAGTCACTCAGAAAAGATCAGTTAGGTCAGGCAGGACCTGTCCTTCCTAAACTCATGCTGCCTGGGCCTGATCCCCTGCTTGTCCTCTCCAGGTCATGTAATGGTGCTGGAGATGCTCTGCTCCAGGCCCTGCCCTGCTACCCAGCTCACACTGCCAGCTCTATAGTTTCCTGGATCCTCCTCTCTCCCTTTCTTGCAGCTGGGTGTCACATTTGCTCCTCTCCAATACCCTGGGACCTCCCCAGTGAGCCAGGACTCCAGGTCAATAATGGAGAGTGGCTTGGCCACAGAGATGTTCAAGTCCCTTCCTCATCCTCCTAGCCTCTCTTGGACTCTCTCCAGCAGATCTCTGTCTCTCTTGACCTGGGCAGCCCCAAACTGCAGGGATCCAGTTTGGACAGGAAGGGCCCAGCCTGTACTGGGAGAGGATTAGGCTTTCAGAGTGTCCTGGGACAAGGCCCAGTGTTACTGGGAGAGGCCATGGGCTCAGCTCTTACTGGGAGGTAGAATCAGAAAGGTCTGGGTTGGAAGGGGCCTCCAACGGTCATCCAGTCCAACCCCCTGCAGACAGAAAGGGACATCCTCAACTAGATCAGGTTGTCCACAGCCTTGTGCAGCCTCACTTTGAATGTCTGCAAGCCTCAAACATCTCATTGGGCAAACTGTTGCAATGTCTCATCACCCTCATGTTGCAGAACTTCTTCCTCACATCCACAGCCATTGCCCTGGTCCTGTCACTGCAGGACTTTGTAAACAGTCTCTCTCCACCCAGTACACTTCAGGCATTGGAAAGCAGTTATTAGGTCTCCACAGAGCCTTCTCTTCTTCAGTCTGATCAACCCCAGCTCCCTCAGCCAGTCCTCATAGCAGAGCTGCTCCAAGCCCCTAACCATTTCTGTGGCCTTCCTCTTGACCATCTCCATCAGATCCATGTCCATCCTGTGTTGAGACTTCAGAGCTGGATGCAGTACTCCAGGGGAGGTCTCATCAGAACAGAATATGTGACAGGATCCCCTCTCTCCATCTCTGGCCATGCTGCTTTGGATGCAGCCCAGGCTGCCCTTGGCCTTCTGTGCTGCAAGCTCACACTGCCTGCTCCTGGCCAGCATCTCCCCCACCAGCACCCCCAAGCCCTTCTCCTCAGGGCTGCTTTCTATCTCCTCCTCCCCCAGCCTGTATTGCTGGTGAGGATTGTTCCAGCCCAGCTGCAGGACCCTGCTCTTACTCCTGTTGAACCTCATGAGGGTCACCTGGGCACCACCTCTCCAGCTTGTCCAGGGACCTCTGGATGCCATCCTGTCCCTCTGGCATCGCAACAGCATCACTCAGCTTGGTGCCATCTGCACCCTTGCTGGTGGTGTCTCTATCCCTCTGTCTATAGCACTGATAAAAATATGAAACAGCACAGGATGGGATGAGTGGAATCAGTTTTTCCTAGGACAAGGCCTGGGCTGTACTTGGAGATGCTAATGGGACCCAATTTGAAATGGGAGATGGCCCAGACTGGACTCTGGTGTGATTAGGTTATGGAGTTGTGACTGTGACAGGGCCCAGTGTGTACTGGATGTGCATAAGGGGATTAAGGTTTTACTGAGACAAGGTCCAAAGTACATTTGGAGGGATTAAAGGGATCCTGTTTGGACTGGGACAGGGCCCAAACTGTGCTGGGAGAGCATGAGGGTGTGCAGTTTGTACTAGGATGGATGCAGATGGTACTGGGCAGGGAGCCAGGGGATTCATTCTGGGATGAGATGGGACCCAGACTGTGGAGGAAGATGACAATATGAGCTAGCTTGTACTAGGATCAGGCCAGATCTGTACTGGGAGGGGTTTAAGGAACCATGTTTGGACTGAATCTATACTGGAAGGGGGTCAGGGTATCCAGTTTGGACTCTGAGTAGGTGCAGGCTGTAATGGGAGGGGGTTGGGGTATGAAGGCATGAGGAGACCTCCTGTTCTGATGGCAGTGCTGCTCTGGAGCACAGCTCTGTCCCACAGGCAGCCCTGGACTCTCCCTGCCTGCAGTCCCAGCACTGCCACAAAACAGCACAATGCCCAAGCTGCCAGAGCACTCAGGCCTTGCCCCAGCACAGAGGCTCAGCAGGAGAGGGTGGAAGGGCAAAAAGAGCAGCTGAGGACAGCCCAAGCTCTGGGGTTGCCTGGCACTGCTGCTGTGCTGGGACTCTGCCCCTCCACCTCTGCACACAGGCACTGCCCTGCAGCTCCACAGAAGACTTGGAGGAAGGAACTCAGAGAAATAACTCCCTGCAGGGTCCTTTCTTGTGTTGAACACCCAGGGAGCACAGCTCCTCATGTCTGCAGCCTCTGGGTCACAGCAGACAGGAGAACACAGAACCAGAAATGCTCTGAAGAAAGATATTTGTGTAGGAACAACATTCTCACAAGGGGAAAAGCACCAGCAGCAGCCAGAACTCGAGCAGCCAGGCTGGGCCTGCACTGAGTGACATCAGAACTGCTCTGCAGGAGAAGACAAAGAGTTTATTGCTTCTGACAGCATCCAGGGATCAGGTGGCTCAGGGCAGCCTTCAGCTCCTGGTTCCTCAGGCTGTAGATGAGAGGGTTGACTGCTGGAGGCACCACTGAGTACAGAACTGACACCACCAGGTCCAGGGATGGGGAGGAGATGGAGGAGGGCTTCAGGTAGGCAAAGAAGCCAGTGCTGAGAAACAGGGAGACCACAGCCAGGTGAGGGAGGCAGGTGGCAAAGGCTTTGTGGCGTCCCTGCTGAGAGGGGATCCTCAGCACCACCCTGAAGATCTGCACATAGGACACCACAATCAACACAAAACAGACAAATGCTAAGGACACACTAAGCACAAGAAGCCAAAGTTCCCTGAGGTAGGATGTGGAGCAGGAGAGCTTGAGGATCTGGGGGATTTCACAGAAGAACTGCTCCACAGCATTGCCCTGGCAGAGGGGCAGGGAAAATGTATTGGCTGTGTGCAGCACAGCATGGAGAAAGCCACAGGCCCAGACAGCTGCTGCCATGTGGAGACAAACTCTGCTGCCCAGGAGGGTCTCATAGTGCAGAGGTCTGCAGATGGCAACGTAGCGATCGTAGGACATGGTGGTGAGGAGAAATACTCTGTGTCCATCAAGAATAACACAAAGAAGACCTGAGCAGCACATCCTGCATAGGAGATGTCCCTGGAGTCCCTCAGGGAATTGGCCATGGACTTGGGGACTGTGGTGGAGATGGCACCCAGGTCAAGGAGGGCGAGGTTGAGGAGGAAGAAGTACATGGGGTGTGGAGGTGGTGGTGCCAGGCTATGGTGGTGATGATGAGGCCATTGCCCAGCAGGGCAGCCAGGTAGATGGCCAGGAAGAGGCAGAAGTGCAGGAGCTGCAGCTGCCTTGTGCCTGGGAATGGCAGGAGGAGGAAGTGGCTGATGGAGCTGCTGTTGGGCATCTGCTGCCTCTGGCCATGGAGACCTGTGCAGGAAGTAAAGGTAGTGACAAGTTAGGGCACACTTCTCTGAGGCTCATTGTAATCCCTGTCCCTGAGCTGCAGGAGGAATGGATGAGCTCAGTCCCATCACTACCAACCCATGGTTGATTTCATCATAGCTTCCAATGCAGCAGGGACCCAGAATTAGCATGAAGATTCCTCTGGTGTCAGAACAGAAAGTGAACAACAGCCCAGTCCCAGGGAGGGTCCCATGGAGAGGTGGAGAGCCAGGGAGCAGTACTGCAGTGCTGCAGAGACAGGGAAGGGAAGAGAAGGAAGTGAAGAGGACAGAGAAAAGCAGAGGGAGTGAGGATGAAGCCTTCTCCTTACCCAGCTCTGCTCACTGCTGCTCACAGATGGAACTGAAGGGCTTTGGTCCTCCTTCTGTGTGCACACTCCAGGAGCCTTCAGCTGAGCATCAGCTGCCCAGATGGAGATGCCTCCAGGAGCTCCAGCTGCAGTGTCCTGCACCCACAGCCTCACTGTGTCAGTGACTGCAGTGACTTCTCCTCCAGTGAGCTTTCAGCATCTTCCCAGTCCTGCCCACCTCGAAGCTCTCTCTGCCTTCCTCATCTCCCTGAGATCCTCTGGCAGTGTCCTCAGCCCTGCTGTGCTGTGCAGAGGAGCTGCTCCTGGCCAGAGCTGTCTCCTGCAGTGCTGCCTGCCTGCCAGCAGCTCCTTCTAGCCCAGGAGTCTGGGCCAATAGGGCAGCAGAGCACCAGCCCAAGGTGTTTTAATACCTCCTCTGGTAGCTTTGGTGCCCTGTAACCTCAGGGACTGAGAGGAAGCTGATGAAACCTCCCAGAAGTCAAAGTCAGATTCAAACTCTGAAGTTTCTGCTACTGTTAATGGTCCCAGTGAAGCATACTGGGAAAGGGTCCCCAGGGGCTGGTTAGAGCAGAAGGAGACAGTGGATGGAAGGGAAGCATCACTGGAGGCACTGAAGCATCTCCATGTTGTGGGGAGAGCAGAGACTGAGGCAGTGCTGAGAGGTCAGGACAAGCAGCTCAAGGTGGCTCTGCTGCTGAGCAAACCTGGAGGGGTTTCATTGATCCAAAGGGCCAAGCCCTGACCCCCAGCCCCTGGCAAGGCAGATCCTGTCCCTCACCTGTGGCTCAGGGCTCAGCTGGGGGCAGTGGGCAGTGAGGGTGAGCAGGGAGCATGGTAGGACCTTGTCAGGTTTTGCTGTGGTTTGCTTGCAAAGAGACAACTCCTGATGAAAAGGAATGAAAAGTACCTTTAAAAATTCTTTTTATCAGATTCTTTGAGCAATAAAACCTCTCCAATTAGCTGCAGAAACCTTGGAAAGAATGAGAGGTTAAGCAGTATTTAATGAGCCCCATGGAGTATTTGGGGCTGATTACGTGATCCTTAGGTACTGCCAGGAGACTCTGCCAAGGTACTGCCAAGAAGCCTCTCCAGAAGTCAGAAGAAAACTCCAAAGTCCCTTGAAGCACTGATTGGCCTCCCTGAGGCTTGTTCCTGACAAAGGCTCCCCAGGGACTCCTTAGAGCAGCTTGTTAGAGGCCAGGATTGCAGGGAGACAAAGGCAAAGTGCAGGGCAGAAAAACTTGCCTTTGGTGTAGGAAGCAAAAAGGCCAAGCCCTGTCCACTCTCTGTGGAACAGAGAACCTCAAAGCCTTAAAGCCAAGTTTCTCCTCACAGGCCTTGTTGGCAGAGCCAACTGCCAGAGCCAAGGGGACAGAGGCCTTGGTCCTGTTGCGCCTCTCAGCCTTGCCAGAGCCCCTGGCTGTCCCTACTGCAGCCTGCCCTACACTGTCCCATGCCTACAACAATTATCCTTCAGGCCACTGACACCAATCTTGCTTCCCCACCCAGCTCTCCCCCTGCCATTTCCATCCCTTCCCTGAGCTGTCTCAGCTCTCCCTGCCATTTCCTGACATTTCTGGATGGCCTCATGCATAGCAGCTCTGCTCTTTGAGGGGCATTTCTTTTGCCTCCTCTCCACTCTGAACCTTCCAAGCTGCATTTTGTGGAGGTTTTGTTCTCTTCCCACTCCCCAGAAGAGCTCCATCCTCTCTGAAACCACCCTTCAGCCATGTGCACACTGCTCTGGCAGTGCCCTGAGTCTCCATTCATCAGGCTGCAGCAGCCCAGGTCCCTCAGCCTCTCCACAGAGATGTCAACCCCCATCCTGGCAGATCTCCTCTGCAGCCTCCCCAGTTCCTCCCTACTCTTCTAGACTGGAGAATGCTTCATCCAGAGAACAATCATCCAGCTGTGGCCACAGCAGTGCTGCGTCTGGGGGATGAGAACTCCTGTGCCTGGGTGGCCACACTCCTGCCACAGCCTGCTGCAGTTGGTGTTCTGTGTGCAGGGTTTGTTCTATCCCAGGGTATTTGGAATGGTTCCTCCCAGATGCTGTGGTGTCTTTCTGACTGGGAATGGGACACACCAGAACCTCCAGCTCCAAAGAACAGGCAGAGAGTTCGTACTGTGGTGGGGCCCAGTTTGTCAGGGAGTGGAATGGGGATATAGGTTGTATGGGAAAAACACAGATGAGTGGTTGGAAGGCTTCAGGTGGTGTAGCCTTTCCTGGGAGTGGGCACAATCTGTCCTGGGAAGGAGTCCTGTTATGGCTGGTATTATATTTAATAGCTGGCTGTTGGTGACAGAGATTGGAGTCAGTATGGACGACCAATGTGATCCAGTGTTGTTCATTTGTTAAGGGAACCTCCACAGCTTATATAGACTCGGGGAGCATCGTTGGCACAGCTTCATTGACTCCCCACCAGTGATCACACATCGCACTGTTATAGATTATTGGTCACACTACTAATACCACGGCAGGTTGTTGATGCAGCTGTGTGTCCTGTTATTCCCAGATAACTCTCTGTGTTTATAGCTGCCAGTGCCCTGCTTTAGTTACATGCTGCAGGCACAGCACTGCTTTGCTACACTGCTAGCCACTTCTGCACTTCTGCTGAGCATGGCCTACCACCATGTCAGGCTCTAGGCCTACACTGCCAGATTGCTCACACTGCTTGTTGCTGGCATTGCCACAAATCCCCCTTTTTGTTTTTGTGAGCAATCTGCTCATGGGAGTTGTTCCCATCCCATACAAGATACTCTTTGCATACACAGAAGCGAGCGAGTTAAAGCTAAGCTGGATAGCAAAAGCAAAAGTCCTGTAGCGCAGCATGTCTGACAGACTGATGGAACCCATACAAGGCACAATGCTTAAGTTGAGCTAGTTAGAATGTTCTAACAGAGCTGGCATAATGCATGGTCAAAGATAGCAAACCTTGTAAAGAAGAACTTAGATCTTAACAGTTCCGATCTTTACATTTCCCTCTTCTTATTGGCAGAGAAGACTTGATTATGCCTGAACACACAGAGATTAAGACACAAATCCAATCCTCAGCACTGTCTTTTACAACCTGCTTTAGGGCTATGTTGCATCTTTATTTTTCTTTTTCTCTCGGATGGTCAAAAATCATGAATTGTTTAATGGCAGCAAGATTTCTTTAATCTGTAAACCTAGCTCTGGCCAGGCTGTAGTTTCACAGACAGAAAATTTGCAGGCAAAAAACAAGAGCAAAGGAGCTTCATTGCTTTGCCCAATATAAAATGAACATAATAATGCATTTTTGCTCATCCAGAGGGCAGAGGTGGTTGGCCATGCCAGGTGTCCATGTCCTCTCCATGGTCACAGAGGAACCTCCACAGAGATCCCCTTGACATCCCCCAATTGGCTTGGGGTGATCTCCTAGGGCAAGGTCGACTGTTCCTGATTGCCAAAACCCGGACCCATTCTGAAGGAGAAGGGGAAAAGGAGGCATCGCTCCCCCTTTTCAGTTCAGACATGGAGGCCTTAATCTTTATGGTGATGTCTTTAGCCATAGTTTCTATGGCTGAGATCAGGGCTTTCTGATTTACACTGTCCTCACATTCAGTTAAATCAGTAGCAAACTCACAGACAGGTTTAGCATTTCCATCCTGTCAATACAATACAATACACCACCAGGTTGGAAGGGACCTTCAAGATCTCCTAGTATACGAGAATGGCCTGTCCCCCAAAGGGAAAAAGATTCTGGGAAGAGAATTGGCAGGTCTCATTGACAGGGCTTTAAACTAGCTTCGAAGGGGGACGGGGTTGGAACCAGTCGCCTCAGGCAGGAGTCTGGGGGAGATAAGCTAGAGCTAGAGATGAAACCAGCAGCCCAGCTTCAGTGCATGTACACTAATGCACGAAGCATAGGTAACAAACAAGGAGCTAGAAGCCCTGTTGCAGCAGGAAAGTTATGATGTAGTTGCCATCACAGAGACATGGTGGGACGACTCACATGACTGGAGCGCTGCAATTGACGGCTACAGGCTGTTCAGGAGGGACAGGCAAGGAAGAGGGGTTGAGGGGTGGCCCTGTACATCAGGGAGGCACTAGATGCCATTGAGATGGAGATCAGGGATGATTGGGTTGAGTGCTTGTGGGTGAGAATTAGAGGGAAGTTCGGGAGGGCAGACATCCTGGTTGGAGTCTGTTATAGACCACCCAACCAGGAGGAAGATGTAGATGAGCATTCTATAGGCAGCTTAAGGCTGTCTCAAGGTCACCTGACCTCATTCTCATGGGCGACTTCAACCTGCCTGATATCTGCTGGGATCTCAACACAGCAGAAAGAAGGCAGTCTAGGAGGTTTCTGGAGTGCATGGAGGACAGCTTCTTATCCCAGGTGCTGCGTGAACCTACCAGGGGTAAGGCCATGCTTGACCTCCTCTTCACCAGCAGGGAAGGGCTGGTGGGGATGTGGTGGTCAGAGGGTGTTTAGGCACCAGTGACCACGAGATAATTGAGTTTTCGGTATTCAGCCAAGCCAAGAGGGACAGCAAGAAGACCTCCACTCTGGACTTCAGGAGGGCAGGCTTCAGGCTACTCAAGAACTAACTCAGAAGGTTCCCTGGGATACAGCCCTTAAAAATAGGGGTCCAGGAGAGCTGGAGCTGCTTCAAAGAAGAACTCTTGAAGGTTCAGGAACAGGCTGTGCCAGTGTCCCGGAAGATGAGCCGCCGGGCAGACGGCCAGCCTGGTTGGTCAATGAACTCTTAATAGAACTAAGGGAAAAAAAGAGGGTGTACCATCTCTGGAAGAAAGGAGGAAACCTATGGAATGTTTAGGATGTTGCTAGGACATGCAGGAAGAAATTAGGGAGGCAAAAGCCCATTTGGAACTTAGACTGGCCTCTGCTGTGAAGGACAACAAAAGTCCTCTATAAATACATCAATAGCAAGAAGAAGGGCAAGGACAACCTCCACTCCTTGGTTGACACGGAGGGGAACATTGTAACAAAGGATGAGGAAAAGGCAGAGGTACTTAACACCTTCTTTGCTTCAATCTATCCTAGCATGGCAGAACATCTTCCAGACAGCTGGCCTGCAGAGCTGGCAGAAGGAGCCAGGGAGCTGCATGGTTTCCCCGCTGCTCCAGGAGGCAGTTAGAGATCTTCTGAGCCGCTTGGACCCCACAAGTCCATGGAACCGGTGGGTCATCCATCCTAGGGTTCTGAGAGAGCTGGCAGATGATCTGGCCAAGCTGCTCTCCATCATTTTTCAGCAGTCCTGGCTCACTGGAGAGGTCCCAGAAGATTGGAAGCTGCCAACGTGGTGCCCATCCACAAGAAGGGCCGACTGGACGAGCCAGGGAATTATAGGCCTGTCAGCCTGACCTCAGTGCCAGGCAAGATTAGGGAGCAGGTCATCTTGAGTGCGATCACGCAGCACTTACAGGATGGCCAAGGGATCAGGCCTAGCCAGCATGGCTTTAGGAAGGTCAGTCCTGCCTGACCAACTGATCTTCTTCTATGATAGGTGACCCACCTGGTGGGATGTGGGGAGCCCTGTGGATGTGGTCCTCCTGGACCTCAGCAAGGCCTTTGACACCGTCCCCCACAGCAACTCCTGGCCAAGCTGGCAGCCCATGGCTTGGATGGGAGCACACTGCGTTTGGTTGGAACTGGCTGAGGCCGAGCCCAGAGAGTGGTGTGATGGTGGCCCACTCCAGCTGCAGCCAGGCACTAGTGGTGTGCCCCAGGGATCAGTGCTGGGGCCCGTGCTCTTCAGGCTGGACAGATGGGCAGAGTCCCAACGGCATGAGATTTGAACACATCCAAGTGCCGGTTTCTGCACATTGGCCACAACAACCCCATCCAGTGCTACAGGCTGGGGTCAGAGTGGCTGGAGAGCCCAGGCAGAGAGGGACCTGGTGGTGCTGGTTGATTGTAGGCTGAACATGAGCCTGCAGTGTGCCAGGCAGCCAGAAGGCCAATGGCATCCTGGCCTGCATCAGAAACAGTGTGGCCAGCAGGAGCAGGGAGGTCATTCTGCCCCTCTACACTGCACTGGTTAGGCCGCACCTTGAGTACTGTGTCCAGTTCTGGGCCCCTCAGTTTAGGAAGGATGTTGTCTTACTGGAGCGTGTCCAGAGAAGGGCAACAAAGTTGGTGAGGGTTTGGAAGACAAGCCCTATGAGGATAGGCTGAGGGAGCTGGGTTGCTTAGCCTGGAGAGGAGGAGACTGAGGGGTGACCTTCTTGCTCTCTACAACTCCCTGAAGGAGTTGTAGCCAGGCAGAGGTTGGTTTCTTCTCCCAGGCAGCCAGTACCAGAACAAGAGACACAGTCTCAGGCTGTGCCAGGGAGGTTTAGACGGATGTTAGGAAGAAGTTCTATACCGAGAGGTGATTGCCCACGGAACTCGGCGCCCGTGGAGGTGGTGGAGTCACCTTCATTGGAGGTGTTCAAGAAGAGGCTGATGGGTGCTTGGTTGCCACGGTTTAGTTTTTCAGTTGTTTAGGTGGGTTGTATTGTATTGTATTGTATTGTATTGTATTGTATTGTATTGTATTGTAATTTAGGTGGGTTGGATTGGTTGATAGGTTGGACGCGATGATCTTGAAGGTCTCTTCCAACCTGGTGTATTGTATTGTATTGTATATCCGAGGACAAACTGCATACCTTTACCATCTGCCATACAGTTTCCTGTGCCACTACAGTGTATCCCTTGGACCCCTTGGGACAGGGCTGTGCTGCAGAGCTGTGCTGCAGAGCAGCACTGCCATCAGAACAGGAGGTCTCCTCATGCCTTCATACCCAACCCCCTCCTGTTACAGATTGCACCTACTCAGAGTCCATACTGGAAACCCTGACCCCTTCCAAGTATAGACTCAGCCCAACAATTGTCACTCACAGTACAGAGTAGACTCATCCCAGTACAAGCTAGTACACTGTCTTCTTCTTTCCCTACGTCTGGATCCCTGGTTCCCTTCATTTAAGTCAACCCACCACAATCCATCCCAGAATCTCCTGGTTCCCTTCCCAATACTGAATGCATCCAGCCCAGTACAAACTGCACACCCTCATGCCTTGTCTCAATTACATCTGGATTCCCTCATGCCCTCCCAGTACAGCCTGGGCCCTGTCCCACTACAATCTGCATTACCTGACCACAGTCTAGGACATTCTGGGCCCTGCACAGCACAATTTGGGATCCTTTTAACCCTTCCCAGTACAGACCTGGTCACATCTCAGAACAAACTGCATCTCCTCAACCCCTCCCAGCTCACATGTGCTCTTATCGCAGGACAAACTGCATCACTTTCCCGTCTCCCATACAGTTTCCTGTGCCACTACAAAGTGCATCCCTTGGACCCCTTTCCAGTCCCAGCTGCACCCAGCACAGCACAAAGTGGATATCCTGATCCCAGGGCAGCTGTGGCCTGATCCTGGTACAAATGGGATCCCATTGCCATCTCCCAGCACAGTCTGAGTCTCATCCCAGGACAAAGTGCATCTCCTGAAACCCTGATTCCACCCCAGCACAGACCAGGACTTACCCTGAAAACTGATCCCCTGATGCCATTCCAGTTCAGACCGGGGCCCCCTCCAGCTACAAACTGAACCTCTCCTGAGCTCTCCCAGTACAGACGGGCCTTGTTCCAAACCAAGCTGAATCCCCTGGTCCCCTCCCAGAGCAGATATGGCCTCATCCCAGCACAAACTGTCCACCCCAGTACAAAGTGATTGCCTGCTGCCTTCCCAGTAGCTACATGTTAACTGTTCCCTCCACATGTTAACTGTGTACTCTGGTTCCAACCCAGTACAGACTGGGCCCCCTCCCAGTACAAACTGTATCCCTTTTACCACCTCACAGGCAGAGTGGGCCCCATCCCAATACAGTCTGGGACTCATCCCAGTACATACTGGGTTCCTTTAACCTCTCCCACCACAGGCTGGGCCCTGTCACAACTCCATACCCTAATCACACCAGAGTCCGTCTGGGCCTCTCCCATTTCCACTGGGTCCCATTAGCATTTTGAAGTACAGCCCAGGCCTTTTCCCAGAAAAAACTGATTCCACTCATCCCATCCTGTGCTGCTTAATATTTTGATCAGTGCTATAGACAGAGGGATGAAGACACCATCAGCAAGTGTGCAGATGGCATCAAGCTGAGTGGTGCTGTTGAGATGCCAGAGGGACAGGAGGGCATCCAGAGGTCCCTGGGCAAGCTGGAGAGGTGGTGCCCAGGTGACCCTCATGAGGTTCACCAAGAGCAAAAAGTCCTGCAGCTGGGCTGGAGCATCCTCACTGTCAATACAGGCTGGGAGAGGTGATAGAAAGCAGCCTGAGGAAAGGACTGGGGGTGCTGGTGGGGGAGAAGCTGGCCCAGGAGCAGGCCGTGTGAGCTTGCAGCACAGAAGGCCAAGGCAGCCTGGGCTGCATCTAAAGCAGCATGGCCAAGAGGGAGAGAGAGGTTCCTGCTACTTTATTCTGCTCTGGTGAGACCTCTCCTGCAGTACTGCATCCAGCTCTGAAGTCTCAACACAGGAAGAACATGGAGCTGATGCAGCAGATCCAGCAGGGGCTTGGAGCAACTGTGGTATGAGGACAGGCTGGGAGCTGGGGTTGATCAGCTTGGAGAAGAGAAGGCTCAGAGGAGACCTAATAGCTGCTTTCTAGTGCCTGAAGGGTACTGGATGGAAAGAGATTGTTTGCAAAGACCTGCAGGTACAGGACCCGGGCAATGGCTTCAAACTAGAGCAGAGCAGATGAGATTGGATGTGAGGAACAATTCTGCACAGTGAGGTGGTGGAACCCTGGAACAGCTTGCCTGAGGTTTGAGGCCTCATCCCAGCAGATATTCAAGGTAAGGCCAAGCAGGGCTCTGGGCAACCTGATGTACTTGAGGATGTCCCTTTCTGTCTGCAGGGGTTGGACTGGATGACTTTTGGAGGTCCCTTCCAACCCAGAGCATTCTGTGATTGGACCATTCTCTGATATCATAGGATCCCTGTACAGACTGGGCCTCAATGAAGTAAAAGTGGATCCTCCCACCCCCTCCATCTGGATCCCAGCTACTGCAAAATGGATGCTCTGAGCCCCTCCCAGGACAGACTGAGTCTCTGGTTGCAGACACTCTGCAACCTCTTCTTGTAGAAATCAGATCTCATGTTCCCCTTCCATCTAGACTGGGCCTGTGCCAACACAAACTGCTTTGCTTTTGCCCCTCCCAGTTCCCACTTTGCTCTCAGCCACAGCTAACTTGCTCCTCTGTCCCACTCCCAGTACAGACTGGGCTCCCTCCCAGTACTAACAGGACCCCCTGCTGCCTGCTAGTAAAGTCTTGGACACTCCCAGTAAGAGCTGAGCCCATGGCCCTCCTCCCAGTGACACTGGCCTTGTCCCAGGACACTCTGAAAGCCTAATCCTGTCCAGTACAGACTGGCCCTTCCTGTCCAAACTGGATCCCTGCAGTTTGGGACATCCTCATGTCAAGAGAGCAGAGATCTGCTGGAGAGAGACCAACAGAGGCTAGGAGGATGAGGAGGTTCGACTTGAACATCTCTTGGCCAAGCCACTCTCCATTATGACCTGGAGTCCCTGCTCACTGGGGGTGCCAAGGTATGGAGAGGACAATGTGACACCCAGCTGCAAGAAGGAGGAAAGGAGGATCCAGAAACTATAGAGCTGGCAGGGTGAGCTGGGTAGCAGGGCAGGGCCTGGAGCAGAGCATCTCCATCACCATTACATGACCTGGAGAGGACAAGCAGGGATCAGGCCCAGTCAGCATGGGTTTAGGAAGGGCAGGTCCTGCCTGACCCACCTGATCTCCTTCTCTGACATGAGTGACTGTTGGATGAGGGCAAGGCTGTGGCTATTGTCTCCCTAGATTTTCCAAAAGCCTTTGGCACTGCTCCCCACAGAATTCTCCTGGCAAAGTGGCTGCTCCTGGCTTGGATGAGCAATGCTCTGCTGGATACAGCCCTGTCTGGTGAAAGGCCCAAGAGTGGTGCTGAGTGGAGTTAATGCAGCTGGTGGCAGGTCACAAGTGGTGTTCCTGAGGGTTCAGTGTTGGACCACTTCTGTTGAACATCTTATTGATGACCTTGAATGAAGACACAGAGTGTGTCAACAGTGAGTCAGCAGATGACACCAAGTGAGGTGGCAGAGTTGATCTGCATGAGGGTAGGGAGGCTCTGCAGAGGGACTTGGACGATTACATCCATGGCCAACATCACCATGAGGAGCTTCAAGAAGGCCAAGTGCCAGGTCCGGCATTTGGGGCACAACAACCCCAAGCAATGCTCCAGGCTTGGGGCAGTGTGGCTGGAAGCTGTCTGGCAGAAAGGGACCTGGGGGTGCTGATGGACAAGCAGCTGATAAGGCAGCAGTGTGCCCAGGTGGCCAAGAAAGCCAAAGGCATCCTGGCTGGGATCAGCAATGCTGTGTAACAGCAGGAGCAGAGGTGACTGTCCCCTGGGACTGAGCTCTGGGGAGGCCACACCTTGAGTGTTGTGTCCAGTTTTGGGCAGCTCCATCCAAGAGAGATGTGGAGGTGCTGGAGCCAGGGCAGAGGAGGGCAAGGAGCTGGGGAAGGGCCTGGAGAAGAAACCTGATGAGAGCACTGAAAGGCTGGGGCTGGTTAGTTTTGGAGAAGAGGAGCTGAGGGGAGACTTCATGGCTCTCTACAACTATCTGAAGGGAGGTTGTGGAGAGGCTGCTGCTGCTGGTCTCTTCTCACGTTCATAGAGACAGAACAGAGCAAATGGACTCAGCTAGGAATGGGTAGGTTTAGACTGGACAGTAGGAATAATTTTCCCATCCATAGTGTCAGGGATGGAATGTGCTGCCCAGGGAGGTGGTGGAGTCACCAAAGCCTGGAGGTGTTTCAAGGTGCTTTGGATGTGTTGCTTGGGATATGGCTTAAGGGTGACCCTTGTAGAGTAGGTTATTGGTTGGACTTGGTGCTCCTGAGGGTCTTCTCCAACCTGAATGTTTCTGTGATTCTGTGACCGACTGAGAGCCCTGGGGCTGTTTAGTCTGGAGAGGAGAAGCCTGAGAGGGGATCTGATCATGGCTATCAATATCAGAGGGGGGTGTCAGAGGAAGGTGCCAGGCTCTTGGCAGTGGTGCCCAGTGATAAGACAAGGAGCAATAGGTGCAAGATGGATCCCAGGAGGTTCCACTCAGCATGAAGAGTCTCTCCTGTGCTGTGAGGGCTGGAGCCCTGGTGCAGGCTGCCAGAGAGGTTGTGGAGTCTCCGTCTTTGGACTAGCAACCTGCTGGATGTGTTCCTCTGTGACCTGCCCTGGTTGATCCTGCTCTGGCAGTGGGTTGGACTGGAGGATGTCTGAGGTCCCTTCCAACCCCTCATATTCTGTGATTCGTGATTTAGCTCTCCCACTTCAGACTGGGCTCATCAGGACACCAAAGCCTCTCCAGAGCCGTGGCCTGAGCCCCAGCCCTCAAAGGCATCTCTTATCCCTCAGCCTTCCCCTGGACACTTCAGCCCCAAATCTTCTTCCTGTGCTCTGACCCCTCTTTTATATCCCCTCCTACCCTTGATTGACTCTGCTTGAATGTGGCACATGGCAGGGGCTGAGCTCCCAAGCAGCCTGATGGCCTTGGAAGAGGAGCAGGAGGTGACCTGTGGCTGAGCAGCTGAATGACACAGGAGCCCCTGACTCCTGGCTGGCCTCTGTGCTTTTGGCTTCCCATCTGCCAAGGCCCCAACAGGCAGCAGAAGGCCTGTGGTGGGCAAGGGACTTGTGTGACTCCCTGTCCCTAAGCACCTGGTGGCCGCTTTAGAGAGAGCCTTGGAGCTGGGTTGTCACCATCCCTGCACCTGAGGGCCTGAGGGGAGAGCAGCAGGGACAGGGCTTGGCTGTGGCTGCTGGAGAAGCTGAAAGGCAGC
>JAAWVA010000030.1:31062159-31089525 GCA_015227895.2 Colaptes auratus
GGGGCCTCAACCACCTCCCTGGACAACCCATTCCAGGGCTTCACCACTCTCATGGTGAAGAGCTTCCTCCCATGTCCTGAATCTCCCTACCTCCAGCTTCATTCTATCCCCTAGCCCTATCACTACCTGAGATCCTAAGAAGTCCCTCCCCAGCCTTCTTGTAGCCCCCTTCAGATACTGGAAGCCACAATAAGTCACCTTGGAGCCTTCTTTTCTCCAGACTGAACAGTCCCAACTCTTTCATTCTGTCCTACTAGGAGATGTGCTCCAGCCCTCTGATCGTCCTCGTGGTCCTTCTCTGGACACCTGCAGCACCTCCAGTCCCTCTTGTAATAGGGCTCCAGAACTGGAGGCAGTACTCCAGGTGGGGTCTCACTAGAGCTGTGTAGAACAGGAGAATCGCCTCCCTCGACCTTCTGGCCACACTTCTCTTAATGCAGCCCAGCATCTGTTGGATTTCCAGGCTGCAATTGCACATTGACAGCTCATGTTGAGCTTCTTGTGTGCTGGTGGCTGGGCTGGTGGCTGGGCTGGTTGATGCTGGGGGGAGCTGGGTGGGTGCTGTGCTGGCTTCTGGGGGTGCTCTATTCTGGGTGCAGTAGATGCTCTCTCTCTCCCTCTGCTGTGGGTGGTGTGCTGGGCTCCTCAGGGGTGTGCTGGAGGCTGGTTCACCTGGAGCAGGCTCTCAGGCAGTTCCCTTGGTGCTGCAGCGCTTGCAGATGCTGTGGGGAGCAGCTCCCCTGTTTCCACCGGACACAATGTCCGATTGCAGGGTGTGGTGAGCTTCCCGTGGCATGCGAGCCTACGAGGCTGTCCAGGACACTCCCAGGCGGTCCTGGCAGGGCAGGGATGGTGCTGTGGGTCACCCTGGTGCTTGGCTCTCAGGCATGGAGAGATGGGCAGCTCCTTCTCCTGTGACTCAGCAGCCAGCACAGGAGCAGCTGGGCATGGCTCTGGCTTTGTGAGCAGCAGGCGCAGGGACCAGCTTTGGCTCACAGGGCTGCAGCTTTGTACTGACATGCTTAGAGCTGCTGAAAGGGATTGAGGCAAGTGCTTCCTGGCTTGGCTTCCCAGGTCTCTGTCCCTTCAAGAGCAGTTAGGCAGCTTCTTCCTGCTGGTGGGACTGTGGGTGCAATGCTGAGCTGGCTGCAGTTTCAGTGCAGCTGATGTGAAGGACTCTCTGCTGGTTCCCAGGGAAACTGAGGCACGGCAGCGCTTCCTGGGTAGCCAGGCTTCTGTCTGCACTGCAGAGAAGGGCAGAGCACCTGCACAAGGGCAGAGCATGTGCAAGGGGCAAGAGAGCACAAAAGAGCAAAACAGTGTAAAGAGCAGAAAGAAGATAATAGAATTAACCAGGTTGGAAAGACCTTTGAGCTCTTTGAGTCCAACCTATCACCCAACACCATCTATCAACTAAACCATAGCACCAAGAGCCCCATCCAGTCTCTTCCTGAACACCTCCAGTGATGGTGACTCCACCACCTCCCTGGGCAGCACATTCCAATGGCAAATCTCTCTTTCTATGAAGAACTTCTTCCTAACATCCAGCCTAAACCTCCTCTGGCACAGCTTGAGACTGTGTTCTTGTTCTGGTGCTGGTTGCCTGGGAGAAGAGACCACCCCCACCTGGCTACAACCTCCCTTCAGGTAGTTGTAGACAGCAATAAGGTCTCCCATGAGCCTCCTCTTCTCCTGGCTAAACAACCCCAGCTCCCTCAGCCTCTCCTCATAGGGTTTGTGCTCGAGGCCTTGCCCCAGCCTCATTGCCCTTCTCTGGACACGTTCAAGAGTCTCAATGTCCTAATGCAGCCTTTGCCACATTCCACTCTTGACTTTGGCAAGAGAAAGACCTCAGGCATAAATTCCCCCTGTTAAGGTTTATCCCATGTGGGTTAGGCTGTCTCACACACAAGCACAGTGAGTTCCATGTACCACATGCACCGTGTGAACAGCACACAAGCATATAAAGCATACAACCAGACTCTTACCAGTGTCCTGCACTGGTAAGTGGTGTGGGGCAGTGTTTGCTCTGAGCCCAGGATTGGTACTTTCACTTTCCAGCCCCTGACCAGTGATGGTCTGTCTGCAGTGTGACACTGAAGCAATTAAAGTGTCCCTGGAGCTTTGTCATTTCCTGTCCCCTTGCTGGAGACAGGATCTGTGGCTGTGACATGATTCCCTCAGTAGGGAGGTGAGGGAGGAGCCACTCCCTTGCTGAGTGGAGCTGGTTAAGCTGGAGCTGAAGCTGGAGAAGCTGAAGCAGTGAGGGGAGCAGGAACTGAAGCAGCTGTGAGGGCTGGAGCTGGGCTGCTGTCTCAGCTCTGGCTTCTGTTGAGGCTGCTTTTGTGGAGTTGCTTTTTCCTGTTTCCAGCTGCCAACACATTCAATATATTCCTATCCCTGCTTAGATTATAAGCAGAGGAACCTGGAGGTGCATGTTATTCCTTACTCTTATCCTGCACTGGGAGCTTCTAAACAAACACCAGTTATTCCCAGGCAGCCCCAGGCAGCTGGGTACTTCTAATCAAACTTCAGTTAACCCTTTCCTGCTGCAGCCCCTCAGTTCAAGAAGGACCTCAGGGAACTGCTTGAAAGAGTTCAGTGCAGAGCCACAAAAATGGTTAAGGGAGTGGAAGATCTTCCTTACAAGGAGAGACTGAGGCAGCTGAGGCTCTTTAGCTTGGAGAGGAGGAGACAAAGGGGTGAGCTCATTGATGTTTCTAAATATGTAAAGGGTGAGTGCCCAGAGGCTGGAGCCAGGCTCTGCTGGGTGATGCCCAAGGGCAGCACAAGGGGCAATGAGTGGCAGTTGAGGCAGAGGAAGTTCCATGGAAACAGGAGGAAACAAGAATTACTGTGAGGGTGACAGAACCCTGGAACAGGCTGCCCAGGAGGGGTGTGGAGTCTCCCTCTCTGGAGATATTGGGGACCTGCCTGGATGAGTTCCTGTGTGATCTGCTCTAGGTGATCCTGCTCTGCGGGGGGTTGAACTGGACAGTCTTTTGAGGTCCCTTCCAGCCCCTAACATTCTGTGACTGCATAGGAAGCAGTAACAAAGTCAGGCAGTCATTTCTTCACTCCTGACTTTGCATATGAAGGTAGAAATTTGCCATTCCCTTATCTCCATGCTCCTGCTGCCTTTTGGCAACACCCACTGCTTACCCAAGTGTGATACCACCTCCCACTCCCCACCCCCCCCTGGCTGTGAAATCTGGAAGCTTTGTTAACCCTTTTCCTTTTGACAAAACCTTGGGTGTGTCCTTTTAAGCTTCCCATTCTTACCCTTGAAAGTTTCATCTTGTAAAAGCATCTTTCAATCTTCCAGCAGGATGAAGCTGCAGCCAAGGCCTGGGAGAGGCTGCCTGGAGTCCCCTCTTCTATGGCCCTGCCCTGCAGATATCTACTGGAGGTTATCTGCTTGACAAGGAGCTGCATCTCCACTGAAGGCATCCATCCCAACTTCAGGAGCACTGCCTGTCTGCTGTGCCTGTGCTGCTGGTCTTTGGAGCTGCCTGCAGCAAGGCCTGGCTCTCCTGTAGGGAGTTCTAAGCCACCCCTTGTAGATCAGTCCTTTTGTCTGAGCTCTTTGCTTCTGTCTGGGTAGGGCCCTGTCATTCCTTCTCCATCACCCCTACCCCTTTGGGATGGGCAAGGGAAGAGTTTGCAGATCTGCCCAGTTGAACAGATCTCCCCTGCTCTCATCAGTAGAGTTGGGTTGGTGGGAGGGGTTGGGAGGGTTTGGGCTTCTGGGTCAGCACCACCACCTCCTTTATCTGAGGTGGGAGAGATCAGAAGGCAGGTACTGGGCCAGGAACTGGCCTGCCACTGCTGCTGGGCTCAGGAACAAGGTAGATGACCCCCACTAAATAAGTACCGGGGTTTGAGCATAGGAATGAGGTGTCTGACCCCCACACACACACCAGGCAAGTGTTGGGTGTCAAAGGCTATTTGTCTGTCCACACACACACAGAGTCCATCCGTCTGTTCATCTCTCATCACTTTGTCCCCGGGGCCTTGCTCGAGGGCACAGGGGTGCCCCTTCCCCTTCACCATGGCCACCCAGAAAGACCTGGATGAGAGCCTGAAGGAGAAGAATCACTTGGCAAAGTTCGAGGACCTAAAGTGTTGCCCCGAAGAAGAAAGTTGGAAGACAAAACTGATGAAGACAAAGAGGAGGGAGAAGAGGAGGAGAGGAGAAGAAGAAGAAGAGGAGGAAGAAGAGGAGGAGAGGAGGGGGAAGATGAGAATGATGACAAGTACAAGAAGGAGCATGATGAGGAAGAGCAGGGGAGGAGAAAGACAAAGCCACATCAGCCCCGTGTGTGGCATCAAGCAGCCAAATCGGTGCCCTGAATGTGGACACAGCTCCCCCCAAGCTCAGAGCCGATGAAGCACTGCTGCCCCACCATGGTGCCCAGCCCTTTGTCTGTGGTGACTGTGGAAGAGCTTCAGGCTCAGCTCCAAGCTCACCCAGCACCACTGTGTCCAGCCCGGGAAGAAGCCCTACATCTGTGCCGGCTGCGGCAAGAGCTTCACTCGCAGCCTGGCACTCATCGCCCACTGGCATGGCCACGCCGGGAAGAAGCCCTTTGCCTGCCCTGACTGTGGCAAGAGCTTCCACCGTGGCTCCCACTCCCTCCAGCACCGCCGAGTCCACACCAGCGAGAGCCCACACATCTGTGGTGACTGCGGCAAGAGCTTCCAGGAGAACTCGATGCTCCTGGCTCACTGGTACGTCAAAACCAGGCAGAAAGCCTTCATCTGCCTGACTGCGGCAAGAGCTTCAACATGAGCTGCCAGCTCACCGACACCGCCGCATCCACACCGGTGAGAAGGCCTACTGCTGTGCTGGCTGTGGCAAGAGCTTCTGCTGGAGCATGACCCTCATTGCCCACTGGCATGCCCATAGTGGCAAGAAGCCCTTCGCCTGTACTGACTGTGCTAGACCTTCAGCCATGTCTCCCAAGTCTCACAGCACCGCTGTGGCCACACCAGCAAGAGGCCGTCCGATCCAGGCACCTCCGTGAGAGTTCGAGCCGCAGGTCAGACTACAACCTCAGCAACCACCTCTCCAAGGGTCACAAACTGCGCAGCAGAGAGAAGCCAGCAGCCCCTGAAGTCATCACCAACCCCTGCAGCAAGTGTCAGCAGAGCTTCGCCAGGCGCTCAGACCTGGTGAGGCACATGCGGACCACACGGGGGAGAAGCCGTATGTCTGTGCCGTCTGTGACAAGAGCTTCAGCCAGGCCTCCAACCTCACCCGACACCGCCGCATGCACACAGGGGAGGCCGTACCGCTGTGCTGACTGCGGCCAGAGCTTCAGCTCCAGCCATGCCCTCACGCAGCACCACCACACCCACAGCGGCAGGAAGCCATACCACTGTGCTGACTGTGGCAAGAGCTTCTCTACGCGCTCCACCTCCTCCAGCACCACCTCATCCACACTGGGGAGAAGCCCTACCGCTGCACTGCCTGTGGCAAGAGCTTCAGACATAGTGCCACCCTCAGAGGGCACCTCCATGTCCACACTGGCAAGAAGGCTTTCACTTGTGCCGACTGCGGCAAGAGCTTCAGCCAGCACTCCCAGCTGCTCTCTCATAGCCGCATCCACGCAGGCCAGAAGCCCTACGTCTGCAGTGACTGCAGCAAGTGTTTCACTCACAGGTCCGCCCTCAGGCGGCACCGCCTTGTCCACACAGGTGAGAAGCCCTTCCCCTGCACCGCCTGCAGCAAGAGCTTCCGCTGCAGATATAACCTCAGCCGGCACATGCGCATCCATGCCAGTGACCAGCCTGTGCCGGGGGATCGCAGAAGAGCACTGACCCCAGCACTGCCAGGGTAAACATCACCCCCATGGGGGACCTGTCCCAGCAGATTGAACCAAGATCACCTCATTTGCACCCTGTTTTCTCAGACTCTGGGGGCTCCAGCAGGAACAAATGCCCCACTCCCCTAAACCCAATTAGGGATGATGAGACTAATTAACAGTGATGAGTCAGCACAGCCATCACCACCACTGAAGCTGGACTGAGCTTTGCTGGGCTTTGTATGCTTTCTACCCTGTACTTTGGGTTTCCCTGGGCTAAATGCTCCTTTCCTTTGTCCCTTGCCCAGCTGTAATGCTAACCCCCTCAAATAACAGAATCTCCTCTTTGCTTTTCTTTTAGACATTCCTGTCCAAAATGCCTAATTCTTGGGGACGTTTTTTCCTAGGCTGAGGCTGAGCGTGTGGCCCAGTTCAGGGAGGGCTTTGGTGAGATTTTCATCAGTCTTGATGGTCTGTTGGGAGCGTCTCAGGGGCATAGCTGTCTTCATGTTTGAGCCCCATCCTGGGTATTTTGTGCTTTGGGGCACATGTCAGCAGAGGCTCCTCAGCTTCCTGAAGATGGGGGTGTCTGTAGCAGGTAGGACATGGAGATGTCCTGCCCTGCAACCACTGCCAGCTCAGCCACGTGTCTCCCAGGGAGTGAAGCATTGTGATGGGGCTGTCATTTCAGAAGGGAACAAATCCTCGCTGTAATTCTGCAACTACCACCTCAAAAGGGAGTGGAGTGGCCCCCAGCCCCAGCATGTGCCCTGCAGTTCCTCTGAGATGAGCCCTGGCCTAAGAGTTATTAAAAAGTAAATAGATTTAGAAGCAGATACTTATAGCTTTACATATTTATCTTGTCCAACCCTCACGCTCTTACCCATTTCTCTTTTTGTTCATTGGTGGAGATGAAGCCACAATCCATAGCCCAAGGGGGATCCAGAGACATCAGGGCCTGGAGACAGCTGGGGAGGGAGTCTGGGCACAGGTTCTTTGCTCCTCTCCCTTTCCATCTGCAGGCAGTAACACTGGCAGAAAGAGACAGACCCATGCTGTGAATCCATGGCTCTGTGGCCGTGTCACTGCCACAGCTCTGGGTCTAACAATGGGATGGGCAGCACAGCACCAGGCTTGCTGGGGTCAGATGGCATTCATCTTTCTCCAAGGGAGAGAG
The DNA here is from genome assembly GCA_015227895.2 of Colaptes auratus. Lineage (NCBI taxonomy): Eukaryota > Metazoa > Chordata > Aves > Piciformes > Picidae > Colaptes > Colaptes auratus. Next base: position 31,069,144 of record JAAWVA010000030.1, read on the forward strand.
GGTCTTTACTCAGGCTCACTGGCAGGCCTTTAAACTGGACTTGAAAGCAGAGGGGGACAAAATCAGGCTTGCTGGTGCAAGCTGTGGAGTGACAAGCCATGGCTAGAGGGAGAGAGGGCTAGAGAGTGCCCTTAGGCTCTTGTTCTGAGCTGTGCTGGGGACACTGCAGCACACTGAAGTCCTGTGGAGATGAGTCAGGGATTTTGAGTAGAGAAACATTGGTTGAATCACTGCAGGCCATTAAACTGGAAGACCTGTGAAGGTCCCTCCCTACCCAAACCAGCATCTGATTCTGTGATTGTATGCCATGGAGGTGTCCCAGACAGATTTGGACCAGTGCTGTTCAATATTCTCATCAATGACACAGACAGTGAGGTTGAGGCACACTCAGCAAGTTTGCAGATGACACCAAGCTGAGTGGTGTGGTTGATAAGAAGGGAGGACAGGATGGGTGCCATCTGGAGGATACAGACAGGCTGGAGAAGTGGCCTCAAGAGGTATTATGTCATAAAAGAGGAATAGTTGAAGCATGTGGTGTTCTCAAATTTTCATTTCATCTGTGGTTTCAGGTATGATTTGACAAAATTCATGGAGGATATTAAACTTTTGGAGGTTTTAGTTGGGAGAAATTTGAAAGAAAAAACAACATTAGGCCAAAGTTAGGATCAATAGGACTCAGTACCTTTCCTTAGCAAAACAGAGCATCAGCAGATCAGGATGTTAGGGTGAGTAAAAATGGATTAGTGTGTTATGTTCAGTTTACATTGGGCAGAACCATGAATATTCAGGATGTCATCCCTGACCCAGCCAAGGAGCCTTTGCACTCTTGCTGTTTGCCTGCAAGTGTTTTCCTTCTCTGTGGAGATGGAGCCTGGCCAGCTCTACCCTTATGGATTGTTGGAGAATGGCTTAAATCTAAGGACATGATTCTGTGGAACAGCTACTTGAGCAGAATATGTAGGCCGTACCCATCTGTTCAGGTGACATTATAGATGAGGGGCGAGCAACTGATGTCGTTTACCTGGACCTGAGCAAAGCCTTTGACACTGTCCCACACCACATCCTGGTCTCCAAGCTGGTGACACATGGGTTTGATGGGTGACCACCAGATGGATAAAGAACTGGCTTGATGGCCACACCCAAAGAGTGGCTGTCAATGGGTCCATGTCCCAGTGGAGGCCAGTGACAAGCAGAGTCCCTCAGGGATCAGTCCTGGGACCAGGCTTGTTCAACATCTTTGTGGGTGCCATGGACAGTGGCATTGAGTGCACCCTCAGCAAGTTTGCTGATGACACCAAGCTGTGTGGTGCAGCAGACAGCTGGAGGGAAGGATCCATCCAGAGGGACCTTGACAGGCTGGAGAGGTGGGCACAGGCCAACCTCATGAGCTTCAACAAGACCAAGGGCAGGGTCCTGCATCTGGGTCGAGGCAATCCCAGGCACAAATCCAGGCTGGGCAGTGACTGGCTGGGGAGCAGCCCAGAGGAGAGAGACTTGGGGGTGCTGGTGGACGAGAAGCTCAACAGGAGCTCTCAGTGTGCACTTGCAGCCCGGAAAGCAAATCAGATCCTGGGCTGCATCAGGAGAAGTGTGGCCAGCAGGTCAAGGGAGGGGATTCTCCCCCTCTACTCAGCTCTGGTGAGACCCCACCTGGAGTACTACCTCCAGTTCTGGAGCCCCTATTACAGGAGGGATCTGGAGGTGCTGGAAGGTGTCCAGAGAATGGCCACGAGGATGATCAGAGGGCTGGAGCACCTCTCCTGTGAGGACAGACTGAAGGAGTTGGGGCTGTTCAGTCTGGAGAAGAGAAGGCTCCCAGGTGACCTCATTGTGGCCTTCCAGTATCTGAAGGGGGCCTACAAGAAGGCTGGGGAGGGACTTCTCAGGCTATCAGGGAGTGATAGGACTAGGGGGAATGGGATGAAACTGGAGGTAGGGAGATTCAGGCTGGACATGAGGAGGAAGTCCTTCACCATGAGAGTGGTGAAGGCCTGGAATGGGTTGTCGAGGGAGGTGGTTGAGGCCCCGTCCCTTGAGGTGTTTAAGACCAGGCTGGACGAGGCTCTGTCCAGCCTGATCTAGTGTAGGTGTCCCTGCCCATGGCAGGGGGTTGGAACTGGATGATCCTTGTGGTCCCTTCCAACCCTAACTGAAACTATGAAACTATGAAACCACAGGTTTTGCTACCTTTTTATGGCTTTTTCTCTGCTTGGAGCAAATGGCAGCAGTGGCATCTGCTGAACGTGGTGCGTTCATGTAGCAGTTTGGCCTGGGTGCCCTCTGCTGTGTTTACTTCCTGTGTCCAGAAGTCCAGCCCAGAGGGGGTGGACACGGGAAATTACCATTTTGTACCATAATTCTCTGCACCACTAAAAGATTCAGTGCAGGGTCTGGCACTTCCTCTTTCTTCCTCGCTGTCCCAAGGATCAGTGCTGGGCCCAATGCTCTTCAACATCTTTATTGATGATCTGGATGAGGGGATTGAGTCCATCAGCAGTAAATTTGCAGACGACACCAAGCTGTGGGCAGTAGTTGATCTGCTGGAGGGCAGAGAGGCTTTGCAGAGGGACCTCGACAGGCTGGACAGATGGGCAGAATCCAAGGGCAGGAGATTGAACACATCCAAGTGCTAGGGTCTGCACAGTGGCCACAGCAACCCCATGCAGTGGTACAGGGTGGGGTCAGAGTGTCTGAGAGCAGCCAGGCAGAGAGGGACCTGGGGGTGCTGGTTGATGGTGGGCTGAACATGAGCCTTCAGTGTGCCCAGGCAGCCAAGAAGGCCAATGGCATCCTGGCCTGCATCAGGAAGAGTGTGGCCAGCAGGAGCAGGGAGGTCATTCTGCCCCCGTACACCGCACTGGTTAGGCTGCACCTCTAGTCCTGTGTCCAGTTCTGGGCCCCTCAGTTTAGGAAGGATTTTGACTTGCTGGAAGGTGTCCAGAGAAGGGCAACAAAGTTGGTGAGGGGTTTGGAACACAAGGCCTATGAGGAAAAGCTGAGGGAGCTGGGGTTGCTTAGGCTGGGGAAGAGGAGACTCACAAAGAAACCACAGCTAGCTCAGTCGGAGAAGCAAATGAAATAATTTGTATTTACAGGCATAAATGGACTGCAATGAATATGTACACAAATATACAATATTTACAATATATACAGAAATACACAGCAATGAATGTAATGCAGAAGAGCTTTTTCCCTCCAGCCAGCCAGGGGGGTTCCCTGAACCCCCCTCTCTCCCTCCCTACCTCCTCTTTTTCCCAAAAAGGGTTAGAGAGAGAGAGAAAGGCAATTAAGGAGAAAAATTCTGTTAGCTCAAAGCGTGTGCAGGAATTAGTTTTCTTATCTGGTTAGCTTTGGTAATTCAAGGTTGCTCCTGTCTGGCAAAGCTGTTGCTTCAGAGGGAGAAACAGGCCCACACGAACAGAGGGAAAAGAACAGACTGAACACAGACTGAGACAGAGAGAACTTAAGTGCAAGTTAAATCTCTACCAATCTGAAATTCATTTAGACTATCTTGATTTTCATTTAAATATCAAAAAATTCAGCCAGAGTGTTCAGCAACGCAACTGTCCCTTTTCTTAAGGCACTTTTCTGCACAGTGACAAAGTGCAAGAGAGAGAAACAAAGCCACAAAGTGCAGCTGGGGAGGTCCAGATTGGAGATGAGGAGAAAGAAATGTCACTGCAAGACAAGTGGTGCCAGCCTGTATTAGGATGGGACCAGGGGGTCCAGGGAGTGCTGGTGCTCCCTGGCAGTGAGGCTGTGCTGGGACTCTCTTCTCTGCGAACTCTGCAAGCAGGATTTGTCCCTGAAGCTCTGGGAAAGGTCCTTTATTTTGTGTAACCAAAGAAGGAGCAGAGCTCCTGTTACATGAATTCTCAAAGAGAAAAGCAAAGCAGACAGTGAATTAGAAAGGTGATGACAAAGAGGAAATTCACCACCACAACCCCGCAAAATACAGAAGCCAGGCTGGGCCTGCACTGAGTGACACCAGAACTGCTCTGCAAGAGAAGATAAAAATTTATTGCTTCTGAAAGCATCCAGGGATCAGCTGGCTCAGGGCAGCCTTCAGCTCCTGGTTCCTCAGGCTGTAGATGAGAGGGTTGACTGCTGGAGGCACCACTGAGTACAGAACTGATACCACCAGGTTCCAGGATGTAGAGGAGATGGAAGGGGGCTTCAGGTAGGCAAAGAAGCCAGTGCTGAGAAAAAGGAGACCACAGCCAGGTGAGGGAGGCAGGTGGCAAAGGCTTTGTGGCGTCCCTGCTGAGAGGGGATCCTCAGCACTGCCCTGAAGATCTGCACATAGGACACCACAATCAACACAAAACAGACAAAGAATAAAGAGGCACTGGCCACAATAAGCCAAAGTTCCCTGAGGTAGGATGTGGAGCAGGAGAGCTTGAGGATCTGGGGGATTTCACAGAAGAACTGCTCCACAGCATTGCCCTGGCAGAGGGGCAGGGAAAATGTATTGGCTGTGTGCACCAGAGCATAGAGAAAGCCACAGCCCCAGACAGCTGCTGCCAGGTGGAGACAAACTCTGCTGCCCAGGAGGGTCTCATAGTGCAGGGGTCTGCAGATGGCAACGTAGCGATCGTAGGACATGGTGGTGAGGAGAAAATACTCTGCATCAATTAGGAATACAAAAAGAAGAGCTGGAGAACACATCCTGCATAGGAGATGTCCCTGGTGTCCCTCAGGGAATTGACCATGGATGTGGGCACAGTGGTGGAGATGGCACCCAGGTCAAGGAGGGAGAGGTTGAGGAGGAAGAAGTACATGGGGGTGTGGAGGTGGTGGTCCCAGGCTATGGTGGTGATGATGAGGCCATTGCCCAGCAGGGCAGCCAGGTAGATGGCCAGGAAGAGGCAGAAGTGCAGGAGCTGCAGCTGCCTTGTGCCTGAGAATGGCAGGAGGAGAAGTGGGTGATGGAGCTGCTGTTGGCCATCTGCTGCCTCTGGCCATGGAGACCTGTGCAAGGAGGGAAAGGCAGTGACAAGTTAGGGCACACTTCTCTCAGCCTCATTGTAAACCCTGTCCCTGAGCTGCATGAGGAATGGATCAGCTCAGTCCCCATCACTACCAACCACTGATGGTTCATCACAGCTTCAAATGCATCAGGGACCCAGAATTGCCATGAAGATTCCTCTGGGGACAGAAAGTGACCAACAGCCCAATCCCAGAGATCAAGAGTCCCATGTGGTGGGTTGAAATTTCCCCCAGCATTAGCTTTGCCAGAGCAGCTCAGTCAGAAGCAAATGAAGCTGTATGGACAAGCAAGAGCTACACTCTAAATGGAATGCAATGAACAGGTACAGAACATACAGGAGTGACAATATTAGACAGGTATTTACAATTAACACATGACATGAAACTCCCTGCTTAGAGACCAGGGAAGTTGTTCCACTGCTCCTAGCCCATACACCCCTGATCCTAGAGAGAAAGGAGGAGTGGAGAGAGAAAAAAAGCAGTGGGTTAGGTTTAGCCAAGGCCAGCCAAAGCAAAACATCTGAGATCAGAAGAGAAGAGAGAGAATTGTTATGGTACAGCTCCTCTGATTCCAGAGATTTATCCAATGAATTTCTTTAGAAGAATCTTTTCTTTTCCTTTTCACACCCAAGAGTGATCTATTTATTGTGTTTCTACTTTTCTGCTCAAAATCTGTAACTAAATTTTAAAGGCATTGCCTAAAACCACCACACCCATGGAGAGGTGGAGAACCAGGGAGCAGGCCTGCAGTGCTGCAGAGAGAGTGAAGGGAAGAGAGAACGGCAGAGGGGCTGGGGGTGAAGCCTTCTCCTTCCCGCTCTGCTCACTGCTGCTCACAGGATGGAACTGAAGGGCTTTGCTCCTCCTTCTGTGTGCACACTCCAGGAGCCTTCAGCTTAGTGTCAGCTGCCGAGATGGAGATGCCTCCAGGAGCTACAGCTGCAGTGTCCTGCACCCACAGCCTCACTGTGTCAGGGACTGCAGTGATGTCTCCTCCAGTGAGCTCTCAGTCACCCTCCCAGTCCTGTCCACCTTGAAGCTCTCTCTGCCTTCCTCATCTCCCTGAGATCCTCTGGCAGTGTCCTCAGCCCTGCTGTGCTGTGCAGAGAGGCTGCTCCTGGTCAGAGCTGTCTCTCTGCAGCGCTGCTTGTTTACCAGCAGCTCCCTCCAGCCCAGGAGCCTGGCCTGGCTCAGCACAACAGAAATAGCCTAGGTGGAGCCCTCTGGTGGCTTTGGTGCCAATTCCATGAACCTCAGAGACTGAGAAGCTGATGAAACCTCTCCAGAAGTCAAAGTCAGATTCAAACTCTGAAGTTTTTTCTACTCTTAATGGGTCCCAGTGAAGCATAGTGGGAAAGGGTCCCCAGGGCTGGTTAGAGCAGAAGGAGACAGTGGATGCAGTGGAAGCATCACTGGAGGCACTGAAGCATCTCCAGGCTGTGGAGGCAGTGCTGAGAGGTCAGGACAAGCAGCTCAAGGTGGCTCTGCTGCTGAGCAAACCTGGAGGGGTTTCATTGATCCAAAGGGCCAAGCCCTGACCCCCAGCCCCTGGCAAGGCAGATCCTGTCCCTCACCTGTGGCTCAGGGCTCTGCTGGGGGCAGTGGGGAGTGAGGATGAGCAGTGACCAGGGTAGGACCTTGTCAGGTTTTGCTGTGGTTTGCTTGCAAAGAGACAACTCCTGCTGAAAAGGAATGAAATGTACCTTTAAAAATCAGATGCTTTGAGCACTAAAAACCTCTCCAATTAGCTGCAGAAACCTTGGCAAGAATGAGAGGTTCAGCAGTATTTAATGAGCCCCATGGAGTATTTGGGGCTGATTACATCATCCTTGGGTACTGCCAGAAGACTCTGCCAAGGTACTGCCAAGAAGCCTCTCAACAAGTCCAAGTCAGAAGAAAACTCCAAAGTGCCTTGAAGCACTGATTGGCCTCACTGAGGCTTGTTACTGACAAAGGCTCCCCTGGGACTCCTTAGAGCAGCTTGTTAGAGGCCAGGATTGTAGGGAGACAAAGACAAAGTGCAGGGCAGAAAAACTTGCGTTTGGTCTGTGAAGCAGAAAGGCCAAGCCCTGACCACTGCCCTTGCAATAGAAGAACCTCAAAGTCTCAAAGCCAAGTTTCTCCTCCCAGGCCTTGGTGGCAGAGGCAACTGCCAGAGCCAAGGGCACAAAGGCCTTGGTCCTGTTGCGCCTCTCAGCCTTGCCAGAGCCCTTGGCCATCCCTACTGCAGCCTCTCCTACACTGTCCCATGCCTGCAGCTCTTTCCCTTCAGGCTGCTGACATCAGTCTTGCTTCCCCACCCAGCTCTCCCCTTGCCATTTCCATCCCTTCCCTGAGCTGTCTCAGCTCTCCCTGCCATTTCCTGACCCCTCTGTATGGCCTCATGCATAGCAGCTCTGCCCTTTGAGGGATGTTACTTTGTCCTGAACTCCTGCCTGAATCTTCCAAGCTGCTCTTTGTGGAGGTTTTGGTCTCTTCCCACTCCCCAGAAGAGCTCCATCCTCTCTGAAACCACCCTTCAGCCATGTGCACACTGCTATGGCAGTGCCCTGAGCCTCCATTCAGCAGGCTGAAGCAGCCCAGGTCCCTCAGCCTCTTCACAGAGATGCCAATCGTCATCCTGGCAGGTCTCCTCTGCAGCCTTCCCAGTTCCTCCCTACTCTTCTAGACTGGGGAATGCTTCATCCACACACCAATCATTCAGATGTTGCCACAGCAGTGCTGAGTCTGAGGGATGAGAACTCCTGTGTCTGGGTGGCCACACTCCTGCCACAGCCAGCTGCAGTTGGTGTTCTGTGTGCAGGGTTTGCTCCATCCCAGGGTATTTGGAATGGTTCCTCCCAGATGCTGTGGTGTCTTTCTGACTGGGGATGGGACACACCAGAGCATCCAGCTCCAAAGAACAGGCAGAGAGTTCGTACTGTGGTGGGGCCCAGACTGTCAGGGAGTGGGAAGGGGATGTAGGTTGTATGGAAAGAGACACAGATGAGTGGTTGGAAGGCTTCAGGTGGTGTAGCCTTTCCTGGAGTGGGCAGAATCTGTACCAGGAAGGAGTCCTGTTATGGCTGTTATTAATATTTAATAGTTGGCTGTTGGCGATGCAGAATGGAGTCAATATGGACGACCAATGTGATCCAGTGTTGTTTGTTTGTTAAGGGAACCTCCACAGCTTATATAGACTCGGGGATCATTGCTGGCACAGCTTCATTGGCTCCCCACCAGTGACCACACATCGCAATGTTATAGATTATTGGTCACACTACTAATACCACAGCAAGGTTGTGATGCAGGTGTGTGTCCTGTTACCCCCAGATAACTCTCTGTGTTTATAGCTGCCAGTGCCCTGCTTTAGTTACATGCTGCAGGCACAGCACTGCTTTGCTACACTGCTAGCCACTTCTGCACTTCTGCTGAGCATGGCCTACCACCATGTCAGGCTCTAAGCCTACACTGCCAGATTGCTCACACTGCTTATTGCTGGCATTGCCACAAATCCCCTTTTTGTTTTTGGGAGCAATCTGCTCATGGGAGTTGTTCCCATCCCATACAAGATACTCTTTGCATACACAGAAGCAAGCGAGTTAAAGCTAAGCTGGATAGCAAAAGCAAAAGTCCTGTAGCGCAGCATGTCTGACAGACTGATGTAACCCATACAAGGCACAATGCTTAGGTTGAGCTAGTTAGAATGTTCTAACAGAGCTGGCATAATACATGGTCAGAGATAGCAAACATTGTAAAGAAGAACTTAGATCTTAACAGTTCTGATGTTTACATTTCACTCTTCTTATGGACATGATTATGCCTGAACACATTGCCCAGAGATTAAGCACAAATCCAATCCTCAGCACTGTCTTTTACAATCTGCTTTAGGGGTATGCTGCATCTTTATTTATGTCTAGGATGGTCAAAAATCATGAATTGTTTAATGGCAGCAAGATTTCTTTAATCTGTAAAGGTAGATCTGGCCAGGCTGTAGCTTCACAGAGAGAAAACTTGCAGGCAAACAGCAAGAGCAAAGGAGCTTCATTGCTTTGCCCAATAGAAATTGCCCATAATAATGCGTTTTTGCTCATCAAGTTATCTCTTGCTGGTATCACTGAAAACATTTAGCTATAAAATATACATCCTCTTTTTTCTTTTTCATTTGTTTATTTTTTCTTGATATATTTTAAACTATTTTAAAAATGTTATTACTTTTATTTTGTTAATATTTTAAAATTTTTATTTTAATTATGTGTTTTTTTAATTCAAATTTTTATTTTTTAATTAAATTTATTTTATTTTTAAATCCAAACAGCTTTTATTTAATATTTTTATTTTTTTAATCTTATATATTTTTTTTTGTATTTGTTCTATTTAATCTATTTTTAATTTTATTTTTAATTCAATTTTTAAAAATTCTAATCATTTTTAAATTTTTAAAAATGTTTTTATTTAGTTTTGTTTTTACTTTTTAAATATAATTTAATTTAATTTTTATTTTTTCATTATTTTTTATTTTTATTTTACTTTTATAATTTTTTGTTTTAATATTTTAATGTTATTTTAAATTTTTTAATTAAAAAATGAAATTTTATTTTATTAGTTTAATTTAAATCAAATTAATTTTTCTAATTTTACTTTTTAAGTTATTTTTATCTACACATTTTTTTTTCAATATAATATAATTTATTTTTATTATTTTTAAATTATTTTTAATTAAAATATTTTCATTTTCTGTTTATTTTTTACCTATTTTTAATTTTACTTTGTTGCTGTTTTAAATCTAATTTTTAAATATATTTCTTTCCTTTTAATTATTTCTTTGAATAGTTTTTTATTTTAGTTTTAATTTTTGCCTTTTTATTTTTTCAACCATTTTAAATGTATTTTTTTAATTTCTCTTTTCATGATCTGTATTGTTTTTGGTTTTTTGTTAATTTTAGTCTTATTTTTTAATTTTTAAATTTATTTTATTGGTATTTTTGTATTTATATTATTTATTAATAATTATTCTGTTCTTTGTATTTTTTTAATCTAATTTTTTTTGGGGGGGTGTTATTTTTTATTGTGCTTTTTTATCTAAGTTGTAATTGTTTTGTTTTGCTATATATATTTTAAAATTTTTTTATATTTTACAAAATGCTTTTTATTATACTTTTAATTTTTTTTGAATTTTTATTTTATCTAGTCAGTGTCTTAGAAGGAAATAGAAAGATTTTACATTAGCTAAGGAATACTTTGAAAAACTGATACCTATTTACTACAAACCTTAACTATATTACATGGAGCTCCTTTGCAATGCCGAGGCACACAGCTAAGAAGGTTCAAACCAAGGAGAAACTTACAATGTGAACTCATTACTAAGTGCTTATACCTTCCTGCAATTACTATGTACTAGTACCTGTAGATACCAAATGCTTACTATTCATTATGCTTACTAGGAAGACTTAGATATGGAGTCAATAGGGACGACCAATGTGATCCAGTATTGTTTGTTTATTAGGGGAACCTCTACAGCTTATCTAGACTCAGGGAGCATCATTGGCATAGCTTCATTGGCTCCCCACCAGTGACCACACATCACACTGTTATAGATTATTGGTCACACTACTAATACCACGGCAGGTTGTTGATGCAGGTGTGTGTCCTGTTATTCCCAGATAACTCTCTGTGTTTATAGATACCAGTGCCCTGCTTTAGTTACATGCTGCAGGCACAGCACTGTTTTGCTAAGCTGCTAGCTACTTCTGCATTTATGCTGAGCATGGCCTACCACCATGTCAGGCTCTAAGCTATACTGCCAGGTTGCTCAAACTGCTTACTGCCACCATTTCCCGCAATTAACCACAACCAAACAGCTGTACCTGAACAAGGGGACACAGTCTTAAGATGTGCCAGGGGAGTTTAGGCTGGAGGTGAGGAGAAAGTTCTTCACCAAGAGAATAATTCGCCATTGGAATGGGCTGCCCAGGGAGGTGGTGGAGTCACCGTCCCTGGAGGTGTTCAAGAGGGGATTGGACGTGGCACTTGGTGCCATGGTCCAATCATGAGGTCTGTGGTGACAGGTTGGACTGGATGATCTTTGAGGTCTCTTCCAACCTTAGTGATACTGTGATACTGTGATAATCCTTATCTTTGAGCAAAGGCAAACCTTCCCTAGAGTCTTCTGAAGCTATCAAAACCCAATCCTTCTCCTACACAGAAACATAGAATCACAGAACTGTTGTGGTTGGGAAAGAGCTTCAAGGTCACCCAGGGCAGCCATTACCTAAACCTACCAAGTCTGCTGGCAAAGCATGGCCAAGGGCACTGGCAAGGCTGAAATCCCAACAGGACCAAGGTCTTGGTCCCTGGGCTCTGGCAGTTGTCTCTGCCACCCAGGCCTGGGAGCAGATCCTTTGTTTTGAGGCTTTCAGGCTCTACTGTCCCCAGGGCTGTGGCCGTCCTGCTCCATAACCCAACCCAGGGTTTTTCAGCATCACAGACCCCTACATTTTACCTTTTTTTGTCTAGAAATCACAGCCTCCAATTACCTGCTCTAAGGAGCCCCTGGGGAGGCTTTGTCAGTAACAAGCCCCAGTGGGGCCAATCAGTGCTTCAAGCTACTTTGGCATTTGCTGCTGACTTCTGGAGCAGTTTCTTCAATCCTCTCTCAGTCCCTGACCTGGAGTCAGCCCCAATCCTCCATGGGGCTCATTAGAACACAGAAGTCCCTCAGGAGCTGTGGCTCTGCCTGGGATTTCCTTCAGGTACTGAAGACTTGTCCAGCTCATTGGAGCTTTTCACAGCTCATAATTGAAGCTGTTTCAGAGGCAGTTAATGAGGAAGATTTCCCACTGGGCCTCATAACCCCCTGGGTTGTTTTTAAAGGATCTTTTTAATTAGCTGCATTTGAGAGAAGGGAGCTGACCAGCACTCTCCATGTCACCTTGATCCACAGAGTCTCCTCAAGCGGCCTGGACTCAAAGGAAACACTCTTCCCCAAGATCTGACACTGTATGAACAACTTTGCTCCTCACCCCCTCCACAACCTCCCCAATTGCTGTCATTGCCCACCTGGGGCTTACATCACTGTCCCATCAGACTCCTCACTGCTCTCTGCAGCTGCAGGTCACAGCTCCATGGCACCAGCTCCCCTGCTCTCTGGCTGCACTCAGCCACAGGAGAATTGTCTCTGTTTGGAAGTAAAAAAAAAGCAAAGTCTGATAAAGTTGCATCAGTGATCAAACCCCTCTAGAAACAGCTGCTCAGCACAAGATGTTTCTCATTAGGTTGCCTCTCTCCAAGGCATGATCTGAGAAGCAAAGTTTTAGGCAAGTAGATACAAGAATGGAGAGGAAAAACAATCACAGAGATGGCTCAGGGGACAACTGCAGCTTTGCCTCCCGAAGGTCAAAGCAGCATAGGAAGAGGAACCGGAATGAACAAAGAAAGTGCAGAAGCAAATTGGAGAATGATGGAAAGGGCCTTGGGCTGTGCAGTCTGCCCGGGAAAGGTGACTCCAGAGATGGTCACTGTGTCCTGGAGAGGACGGTACATGACATCTTAATGAAGCAGATGGTCTAAGAGGTAGTCACCCACCCCACCCCCCCCCGCCCCCCTTTTCTGGTATGACTCTAGTCTACCAAAGCTCTGCTCTGATTTAAAGCAACAGTGCTAATTTCATCACTCCTGATTGCAATGTCTCTCAGAGATTTGTTTTCAGAGTTTTGCTAAGTCTTCCTAGTAAGCATAATGAATAGTAAGCATTTGGTATCTACAGGTACTCAGTACATAGTAATTGCAGTAAGGCATAAGCACTTAGTAATGAGTTCACTTGTAAGTTCTTGGGTTCGAACCTTCTTAGCTGTGTGCCTCGGCATTGCAAAGGAGCTCCGTGTAATATAGTTAAGGTTTGTAGTAAATAGGTATTCATTCTTAAAAATATTCCTTAGCTAATGTAACATCTTTCTACTTCCTTCTTAGACATTGAGTAGAAAACATACAAATAATAAAATATAGTAAAAAGAAAACAAGTTAAAAAATAATTAAAAATAAACATATATATAAAAAAACCAAAACCAAAATACCACAACTTAGATACAAAACGTACAATAAACATAACAAATAATAACAAAAAATAATGATAGAGAACAAAGTAAAACCAAATAACAATAATCATAAGGATTGCTAAGAAAAATAGCTACTAAGAAAAAACATAAGGATTATTAGCAAAAAACCCCTATTATCAAGAGTACTAGATTAAACAAACAAAAACTTTATAGGAAAAATTCAAGAAAATTAAAATGAAAAATAATAATAAAAAGAATTAATAATAAAGAAGAAGGTTTAAAATGAAAGCAAAATCAAATTAACATAGAAAATAGATTAAATACAACAAACAGAAAATAGAAAATTAATTAAAATAAAATATAAGAGCTAATTTAAAAATTAAAAACTAAAAACTAAAAAAAGTGTTACATAATTTTTTAAAAAATAACCAAAAATTAAATTACAATAACAAATAAAAATAATAAAAATACAAAATACAATTACAAAAAATAGATTAAAATTAACAAAAAATATAAAATTATAGATCACGTCAAATACATACAAAAATACATCAAAACAGTATAAAAATAATTTAAAAAACAATATAAAAAATAATTTAAAAAAATAAATAAAATTTAAAAATATAAAGATATAAAAAAAATTTAAAATTTAAAAACTAAAATTAAAAAAGCAACCAAAATTATATAAAAAAGAAAAATTAAATAAATAAAAATAAAATTAAAATATTTTAAAATGAAAATATATTACACAAATAAATAAATAACAAAAAAGAGGAAAAAAATTAAGAAATTAGAGAAAAAGTAATTATAAAATTAAAAAAAATAAATTAAAAATAAAAATAAAAAAGAGTGTAAAAATAAAGTAAAAAATTGAATTACAAAAGGAGTAATAAAATAAAAAAAGTTAAACAAATTATTAAAAAGGAAAAAAATATTATATTAAAACCAAAAAACCCAAAAATTAATTAAAATATATGGAATCATAGTCTCATAGAATGTCAGGGTTGGAAGGGACCACAAGGATCATTAGTTCCAACCCCACTGCCATGGGCAGGGACACCCCACACTAGATCAGGCTGGCCAGATCCTCATCCAGCCTGGCTTAAAACACCTCCAGGGACAGGGCGCAACCACCTCCCTGCACAACCCATTCCAGGGCTTCACCACTCTCATGGAAGAACTCCCTCCTCATGTCCAGCCTGAATCTCCCCACCCACATCTTCATTCCATTCCCCCTAGTCCTGTCACTTCCTGACACCCTAGGAGTCATTCCCCGGCATTCTTGTAGGCTCTCTTTAGATACTGGATGGCCACAATAAGGTCACCTCGGAGCCTTCTTTTCTGTCAACTGCAATCATTGCAATGAACAACGGCAGAAGGATCAAGACTATGAGAAACAGCATTTCCTATGAAGTCCAACATTGATCACAATAACTGTTATGATAATCTGAGATCAAAAGCATCACTCAGAAGAATGTACCACAGCACCATGTGAATTAGGACTGAATATTATGGTGGTTTGATTGTTGTGTGATTAGAGAAAACGTTCATATGGACTTAAATGTTATCTCACCAGTTTGCCATAATTTTACACACGCTTAGAGGGAAAATCACAATTCCTTACAACACAACATGCATTTTCATGCATAAGTGCAAAAGTGGCTAGCAGTGTAGCAAAGCAGTGCTGTGCCTGCAGCATGTAACTAAAGCAGGGCACTGGTAGCTATAAACAGAGAGTAATAACGGACTAACAGGACACACACCTGCTCAACAACCTCTCGTGGTATTAGTAGTGTGACCAATAATCTATACCAGTGCTGTATGTAGTCACTGGTGGGGAGCCAATGAAGCTGTGCCAACGATGCTCCCCGAGTCTGTATAAGCTGTAGAGGTTCCCTTAACAATTGAACAACACTGGATCACATTGGTTGTCCATATTGACTCCATTCTCTGTCACCAACAGCCAGCTATTAAATATTAGTAACAGCCATAACAGGACTCCTTCCCAGGACAGATTGTGCCCACTCCCAGGAAAGGCTACACCACCTGAAGCCTTCCAACCACTCATCTGTGTCTCTTTCCCATACAACCTACATCCCCTTTCCCACTCCCTGACAGACTGGGCCCCACCTCAGTACGAACTCTCTGCCTGTTCTTTGGAGCTGGAGGTTCTGGTGTGTCCCATCCCCAGTCAGAAAGACCCACAGCATCTGGGAGGAACCATTCCAATAGCCTGGGATGGAGCAAGCCCTGCACACAGAACCCAACTGCAGCTGGCTGTGGCAGAGTGTGGCCACCCAGACACAGGAGTTCTCATCCCTCAGACTCAGCACTGCTGTGGCCACATCTGGATGATTGTTGTCTGGATGAAGCATTCTCCAGTCTAGAAGAGTAGGGAGGAATTGGGAGGCTGCAGAGGAGATCTGCCAGGATGGGATTGACATCTCTGTGAAGAGGCTGAGGGACCTGGGCTGCTGCAGCCTGATGAATGGAGACTCAGGGCACTGCCATAGCAGTGTGCACATGGCTGAAGGGTGGTTTCAGAGTAGATGGAGCTCTGCTGGGGAGTGGGAAGAGAACAAAACCTCCACAAAATGCAGCTTGGAAGGTTCAGAGTAGAGAGGAGGCCAAAGAAATGCCCCTCAAAGAGCAGAGCTCCTATGCATGAGGCCATCCATAGGGGTCAGGAAATGGCAGGGAGAGCTGAGACAGCTCAGGGAAGGGATGGAAATGGCAAGGGGAGAGCTGGGTGGGGAAGCAAGACTGATGTCAGCAGCCTGAAGGGAAAGAGCTGCAGGCATGGGACAGTGGAGGAGAGGCTGCAGTAGGGATGGCCAAGGGCTCTGGAAAGGATGGAGGCCCAACAGGACCAAGGTCTTTATCCCCTTGGCTCTGACAGTTGCCTCTGCCACCAAGGCCTGGGAGGAGAAACTTGGCTTTGAGGCTTTGAGGTTCTTCTAGTCCAAGGGCAGTGGTCAGGGCTTGGCCTTTCTGCTTCACAGACCAAAGGCAAGTTTTTCTGCCCTGTACTTTGCCTTTGTCTCCCTGCAATCCTGGCCTCTCACAAGCTGCTCTAACGAGTCCCTGGGGAGCCTTTGTCAGGAACAAGCCTCAGGGAGGCCAATCAGTGATTCAAGGGACTTTGGAGTTTTCTTCTGACTTGGACTTGTGGAGAGGCTTCTTGGCAGTACCTTGGCAGAGTCTCCTGGCAATACCTAAGGATGATGGAATCAGCCCCAAATACTCCATGGGGCTCATTAAACTGCTGAACCTCTCATTATTGCCAAGGCTTCTGCAGATAATTGGAGAGGTTTTTAGTGCACAAAGCATCTGATTTTTAAAGGTACATTTCATTCCTTTTCAGCAGGAGTTGTCTCTTTGCAAGCAAACCACAGCAAAACCTGACAAGGTCCTACCCTGATCACTGCTCATCCTCACTCCCCACTGCCCCCAGAAGAGCCCTGAGCCACAGGTGAGGGACAGGATCTGCCTTGCCAGCGGCTGGGGGTCAGGGCTTGTCCCTTTGGATCAATGAAACCCCTCCAGGTTTGCTCAGCAGCAGAGCCACCTTGAGCTGCTTGTCCTGACCTCTCAGCACTGCCTCAATTCTCTGCTCTCCCCACATCCTGGAGATGCTTCAGTGCCTCCAGTGATGCTTCCCTTGCATCCACTGTCTCCTTCTGCTCTAACCAGACCCTGGGGACCCTTTCCCAGTATGTTTCACTGGGACCCATTAACAATAAAAGAAACTTCAGAGTTTGAATCCAACTTTGGCTTCTGGAGAGGTTTCATCAGCTTCTCAGTCTCGTAGGTTCATGGACTCAGCAACAAAGCCACCAGAGGGCTCCTTTAAAACACCTGGGCTGGTTGTGTTCTGCTA
This sequence comes from Colaptes auratus, assembly GCA_015227895.2. Taxonomy (NCBI): domain Eukaryota; kingdom Metazoa; phylum Chordata; class Aves; order Piciformes; family Picidae; genus Colaptes; species Colaptes auratus. Next base: position 31,086,046 of record JAAWVA010000030.1, read on the forward strand.
AGTCAGGCCAGGCTCCTGGGCTGAAGGGAGCTGCTGGCAAGCAGGCAGCACTGCAGGAGACAGCTCTGGCCAGGAGCAGCTCCTCTGCACAGCACAGCAGGGCTGAGGACACTGCCAGAGGATCTCAGGGAGATGAGGAAGGCAGAGAGAGCTTGAAGCTGTCCAGGACTGGGAGGATCACTGGAGGAGAAGTCACTGCAAACCCTGACACAGTGAGGCTGTGGGGGCAGGACACTGCAGCTGTAGCTCCTGGAGGCATCTCCATCTCAGCAGCTGATGCTCAGCTGAAGGCTCCTGGAGTGTGCACACAGAAGGAGGAGCAAAGCCCTTCACTTCCATCCTGTGAGCAGCAGTGAGCAGAGCTGGGGAAGGAGAAGCCTTCACCCCCAGCCCCTCTGCCTTTCTCTCTTCCCTTCACTGTCTCTGCAGCACTGCAGGCCTGCTCCCTGTTCCTCCACCTCTCCATGGCTGTGGTGGTTTTAGGCAATGCCTTTCAAATTGAGTTACAGATTTTGAGCAGAAAAGTAGAAACACAATAAATAGATCACTCTTGGGTGTGAAAAGGAAAAGAAAAGATTCTTCTAAACAAATTCATTGGATAAATATCTAGAATCAGAGGAGCTGTACCATAACAATTCTCTCTCTTCTCTTCTGATCTCAGCTGTTTTGCTTTGCTGGGGAGAGATCACCTGCTTTGGCTGCCCTTGGCTAAGTCTATCCCACTGCTTTTTTTCTCTCTCCACTCCTCCTTTCTCTCTTGGAACAGGGGGTTAGAGGGTAGGGGTAGTGGAACAGCTTCCCTGGTCTGTGACCAGGGGGTTTCATGTTATTTGCTAATTGTAAATACCTGCCTAATATTGTCACTGCTGTATGTTTTGTACCTGTTCATTGCCTTCCATTGTAGAGTGTAGCTCTTGCTTGTCAATACAGCTTCATTTGCTTCTAACTGAGCTGCTCTGGCAAAGCTAATGCTGGGGGGAAATTTCAGCCCACCACAATGGGACTCTTGTTCCCTGTTGGTTACTTTCTGCTCTGACATCACAGGAATCTTCATGGCAATTCTGAGTCACTGCTGCATATGAGGCTATGATGAACTCTGCCTTTGGATTGGGAGTGATGGGGAATGAGCTCATGTAGCTCAGGGAGGGAGGTTACAATGAGGCTGAGAGAAGTGTGCCCTAACTTGTCTCTGCCTTTCCCTCCTTGCACAGGTCTCCATGGCCAGAGGCAGCAGATGGCCAACAGCAGCTCCAGCACCCACTTCCTCCTCCTGCCATTCTCAGGCACAAGGCAGCTGCAGCTGCTGCACTTCTGCCTCTTCTGGCCATCTACCTGGCTGCCCTGCTGGGCAATGGCCTCATCATCACCACCATAGCCTGGCACCACCACCTCCACACCCCCATGTACTTCTTCCTCCTCAACCTCGCCCTCCTTGACCTGGGTGCAATCTCCACCACTGTGCCCAAATCCATGTCCAATTCCCTGAGGGACACCAGAGACATCTCCTATGCAGGATGTGCTGCTCAGGTCTTTCTCTTTCCGTTTTTCATGTCAGCAGAGTATTTTCTCCTCACTACCATGTCCTACGATCGCTACGTTGCCATCTGCAGACCCCTGCACTATGAGACCCTCCTGGGCAGCAGAGTTTGTCTCCACCTGGCAGTAGCTGCCTGGGCCTCTGGGATTATCACTGCTCTGCTGTACACAGCCAATACGTTTTCCCTGCCCCTCTGCCAGGGCAATGCTGTGGAACAGTTCTTCTGTGAAATCCCCCAGATTGTCAAGATCTCCTGCGCCACATCCTACCTCAGGGAGAACTTTGGGTAATTGTCATTGGTGTGTCCTTAGCATTTGTCTGTTTCATGTTCATGGTGGTGTCCTATGTGCAGATCTTCAGGGCAGTGCTGAGGATCCCCTCTCAGCAGGGACGCCACAAAGCCTTTGCCACCTGCCTCCCTCACCTGTCTGTGCTCTCCCTGTTTATTAGCACTGCCTTCTTTGCCTACCTGAAGCCCTCCTCCATCTCTTCCCCAACCCTGAATCTGGTGGTGTCAGTTCTGTACTCAGTGGTGCCTCCAGCAGTGAACCCTCTCATCTACAGCCTGAGGAACCAGGAGCTGAAGGCTGCCCTGAGCAAACTGATCCCTGGATTCTCTCAGAAGCAATAAACTCTTTGTCTTCTCCTTCAGAGCATTTCTGATGTCACTCAGTGCAGGCCCTGCCTGGCTGCTGGAGTTCTGGCTGCTGGTGGTCCTGTTCACCTTGTGAGAATGTTGTTGCCACACAAATATCTGTCTTCAGACCTTTCTGGTTCAGAGTTGTCCTGTCTGCTGTGTCCCAGAGGCTGCAGACATGAGGAACTGTGGTCCCTGTGTGTTCAACACAAGAAGGACCCTGCAGGGAGCTGTTCTCTGAGTTCCTTCCTCCAAGGTTTCTGTGGAGCTGCAGGGCAGTGCCTGTGTGCAGAGGTGGAGGGGCAGAATCCCAGCACAGCAGCAGTGCCGGCAGCCCCAGAGCTTATAGAGAATCATAGAATCATAGAGTCCATCAAGGTTGGAAATGACCTCAAAGATCATCAAGTCCAACCTGTCACCCAACACCTCATGACTACTAAACCATGGCTCCAAGTGCCACATCCAATCCCCTCTTGAATACCTCCAGGGGTGGGGACTCCACCCCTCCCTGGGCAGCACATTCCATGGCTAACAACTTTCTCTGGGAAGAACTTTCTTCCCTCACCACCAGCCTAACTCTCCCTGGTACAGCTTGAGGCTGTGTCCTCTTGTTCTGGTGCTGCTTGCCTGGGAGAAGAGACCACCCCCCTCCTGGCTGGAACCTCTCTTCAGTAGTTGTAGAAAGCAATATGGTCTCCCCCTGAGCCTCCTCCTCTCCAGGCTAAGCAACCCCAGCTCCCTCAGCCTCTCCTCAGAGGGCTGTGCTCCAGACCCCTCCCCAGCCTCACTGCCCTTCTCTGGACACCTTCAAGAGTCTCAATGTCCTTCTTAATTTGAGGGGTCAGAACTGGACACAGGATCAAGGTATCCTCCTCAGTCAGTTAGGAGATGACACTTAATGGGAGAAAGCATTGATCTGCTGGGGGGTTGGAGGATCTATAGAGGATCTGGACAGACTGGATGGATGGTCAGGCCACTGAGATAGGTTCAGCAGGCCAAGTGTGAGGTTGGGTTGGACGTGATGATCGTGAAGGTCTCTTCCAACCTGGTTTTATTGTATTGTATTGTGTTGTATTATTGTATTGTCCTTCCACCTGGGTCACAACAACCCCATGAACACTCCAGGCTTGGGGCAGAGTGAGTGGAAACTGCCCACAGAGGAAGACCTTGGGGTTTTGGTTAACAGCCAGCTGAAGATGAGCCAGAGTGTGCCTAGGTGGCCAAGAAGTCCACACATCCTGGCCTGGATCAGCAGTAGTATGGGCAGCATGACCAGAGCAGGGATTTCCCCCTGTAGTCAGCACTA
>JAAWVA010000030.1:31090025-31122961 GCA_015227895.2 Colaptes auratus
GGCAGAGACAAGTTAGGGCACACTTCTCTCAGCCTCATTGTAACCTCCCTCCCTGAGCTACATGAGCTCATTCCCCATCACTCCCAATCCAAAGGCAGAGTTCATCATCAGCCTCATATGCAGCAGTGACTCAGAATTGCCATGAAGATTCCTGTGATGTCAGAGCAGAAGTAACCAACAGGGAACAAGAGTCCCATTGTGGTGGGCTGAAATTTCCCCCAGCATTAGCTTTGCCAGAGCAGCTCAGTTAGAAGCAAATGAAGCTGTATTGACAAGCAAGAGCTACACTCTACAAGGGAAGGCAATGAACAGGTACAAAACATACAGCAGTGACAATATTAGGCAGGTATTTACAATAGCAAATAACATGAAACCCCTGGTCACAGACCAGGGAAGCTGTTCCACTACCCTACCCTCTAACCCCCTGTTCAAGAGAGAAGGAGGAGTGGAGAGAGAAAAAAAAGCAGTGGGATAGACTTAGCCAAGGGCAGCCAAAGCAGGTGATCTCTCCCAGCAAAGCAAAACAGCTGAGATCAGAAGAGAAGAGAGAGAATTGTTATGGTACAGCTCCTCTGATTCTAGATATTTATCCAATGAATTTGTTTAGAAGAATCTTTTCTTTTCCTTTTCACACCAAGAGTGATCTATTTATTGTGTTTCTACTTTCTGCTCAAAATCTGTAACTCAATTTGAAAGGCATTGCCTAAAACACCACAGCCATGGAGAGGTGAGAGGAACAGGGAGCAGGCCTGCAGTGCTGCAGAGACAGTGAAGGGAAGAGAGAAAGGCAAGGGGCTGGGGGTGAAGGCTTCTCCTTCCCCAGCTCTGCTCACTGCTGCTCACAGGATGGAAGTGAAGGGCTTTGCTCCTCCTTCTGTGTGCACACTCCAGGAGCCTTCAGCTGAGCATCAGCTGCTGAGATGGAGATGCCTCCAGGAGCTACAGCTGCAGTGTCCTGCCCCCACAGCCTCACTGTGTCAGGGTTTTGCAGTGACTTCTCCTCCAGTGATCCTCCCAGTCCTGGACAGCTTCAAGCTCTCTCTGCCTTCCTCATCTCCCTGAGATCCTCTGGCAGTGTCCTCAGCCCTGCTGTGCTGTGCAGAGGAGCTGCTCCTGGCCAGAGCTGTCTCCTGCAGTGCTGCCTGCTTGCCAGCAGCTCCCTTCAGCCAGGAGCCTGGCCTGACTTAGCAGAACACAACCAGCCCAGGTGTTTTAAAGGAGCCCTCTGGTGGCTTTGTTGCTGAGTCCATGAACTACGAGACTGAGAAGCTGATGAAACCTCTCCAGAAGCCAAAGTTGGATTCAAACTCTGAAGTTTCTTTTATTGTTAATGGGTCCCAGTGAAACATACTGGGAAAGGGTCCCCAGGGTCTGGTTAGAGCAGAAGGAGACAGTGGATGCAAGGGAAGCATCACTGGAGGCACTGAAGCATCTCCAGGATGTGGGGAGAGCAGAGAATTGAGGCAGTGCTGAGAGGTCAGGACAAGCAGCTCAGGTGGCTCTGCTGCTGAGCAAACCTGGAGGGGTTTCATTGATCCAAGGGACAAGCCCTGACCCCCAGCCGCTGGCAAGGCAGATCCTGTCCCTCACCTGTGTCTCAGGGCTCTTCTGGGGGCAGTGGGGAGTGAGGATGAGCAGTGATCAGGGTAGGACCTTGTCAGGTTTTGCTGTGGTTGCTTGCAAAGAGACAACTCCTGCTGAAAAGGAATGAAATGTACCTTTAAAAATCAGATGCTTTGTGCACTAAAAACCTCTCCAATTATCTGCAGAAGCCTTGGCAATAATGAGAGGTTCAGCAGTATTTAATGAGCCCCATGGAGTATTTGGGGCTGATTCATCATCCTTAGGTATTGCCAGGAGACTCTGCCAAGGTACTGCCAAGAAGCCTCTCCACAAGTCCAAGTCAGAAGAAAACTCCAAAGTCCCTTGAATCACTGATTGGCCTCCCTGAGGCTTGTTCCTGACAAAGGCTCCCCAGGGACTCGTTAGAGCAGCTTGTGAGAGGCCAGGATTGCAGGGAGACAAAGGCAAAGTACAGGGCAGAAAAACTTGCCTTTGGTCTGTGAAGCAGAAGGCCAAGCCCTGACCACTGCCCTTGGACTAGAAGAACCTCAAAGCCTCAAAGCCAAGTTTCTCCTCCCGGCCTTGGTGGCAGAGGCAACTGTCAGAGCCAAGGGGATAAGACCTTGGTCCTGTTGGGCCTCCATCCTTTCCAGAGCCCTTGGCCATCCCTACTGCAGCCTCTCCTCCACTGTCCCATGCCTGCAGCTCTTTCCCTTCAGGCTGCTGACATCAGTCTTGCTTCCCCCCCCAGCTCTCCCCTTGCCATTTCCATCCCTTCCCTGAGCTGTCTCAGCTCTCCCTGCCATTTCCTGACCCCTATGGATGGCCTCATGCATAGGAGCTCTGCTCTTGAGGGGCATTTCTTTGGCCTCCTCTCTACTCTGAACCTTCCAAGCTGCATTTTGTGGAGGTTTTGTTCTCTTCCCACTCCCCAGCAAGCTCCATCTACTCTGAAACCACCCTTCAGCCATGTGCACACTGCTATGGCAGTGCCCTGAGTCTCCACATCATCAGGCTGCAGCAGCCAGGTCCCTCAGCCTCTTCACAGAGATGTCAATCCCATCCTGGCAGATCTCCTCTGCAGCCTCCCCAATTCCCCCTACTCTTCTAGACTGGAGAATGCTTCATCCAGACAACAATCATCCAGATGTGGCCACAGCAGTGCTGAGTCTGAGGGATGAGAACTCCTGTGTCTGGGTGGCCACACTCTGCCACAGCCAGCTGCAGTTGGTGTTCTGTGTGCAGGGCTTGCTCCATCCCAGGCTATTTGGAATGGTTCCTCCCAGATGCTGTGGTGTCTTTCTGACTGGGGATGGGACACACCAGAACCTCCAGCTCCAAAGAACAGGCAGAGAGTTCGTACTGAGGTGGGGCCCAGTCTGTCAGGGAGTGGGAAGGGGATGTAGGTTGTATGGGAAAGAGACACAGATGAGTGGTTGGAAGGCTTCAGGTGGTGTAGCCTTTCCTGGGAGTGGGCACAATCTGTCCTGGGAAGGAGTCCTGTTATGGCTGTTACTAATATTTAATAGCTGCTGTTGGTGACAGAGAATGGAGTCAATATGGACAACCAATGTGATCCAGTGTTGTTCAATTGTTAAGGGAACCTCTACAGCTTATACAGACTCTGGGAGCATCGTTGGCACAGCTTCATTGGCTCCCCACCAGTGACTACATACAGCACTGGTATAGATTATTGGTCACACTACTAATACCACGAGAGGTTGTTTGATGCAGGTGTGTGTCCTGTTAGTCCTGTTATACTCTCTGTGTTTATAGCTACCAGTGCCCTGCTTTAGTTACATGCTGCAGGCACAGCACTGCTTTGCTACACTGCTAGCCACTTTTGCACTTATGCATGAAAATGCATGTTGTGTTGTAAGGAATTGTGATTTTCCCTCTAAGCGTGTAAAATTATGGCAAACTGGTGAGATAACATTTAAGTCCATATGAACGTTTTCTCTAATCACACAACAATCAAACCACCATAATATTCAGTCCTAATTCACATGGTGCTGTGGTACATTCTTCTGAGTGATGCTTTTGATCTCAGATTATCATAACAGTTATTGTGATCATGTTGGACTTCATAGGAAATGCTGTTTCCTCATAGTCTTGATCCTTCTGCCGTTGTTCATTGCAATGATTGCAGTTGACAGAAAAGAAGGCTCCGAGGTGACCTTATTGTGGCCATCCAGTATCTAAAGAGAGCCTACAAGAATGCCGGGGAATGACTTCCTAGGGTGTCAGGAAGTGACAGGACTAGGGGGAATGGAATGAAGATGTGGGTGGGGAGATTCAGGCTGGACATGAGGAGGGAGTTCTTCCCCATGAGAGTGGTGAAGCCCTGGAATGGGTTGTGCAGGGAGGTGGTTGGCGCCCTGTCCTGGAGGTGTTAAGCCCAGGCTGGATGAGGATCTGGCCAGCCTGATCTAGTGTGGGGTGTCCCTGCCCATGGCAGTGGGGTTGGAACTAACTGATCCTTGTGGTCCCTTCCAACCCTGACATTCTATGAGACTATGATTCCATATATTTTTTAATTAATTTTGGGGTTTTTGGTTTTTAATATAATATTTTTTTCCTATTTTTAATAAATTTGTTTAACTTTTTTTATTTATTACTCCTTTGTAATTCAATTTTTTACTTTATTTTTACACTCTTTTTAATTTTTTTTTTTATTTATTTTATTTTATTTTTTTATAATTACTTTTTTTCTCTAATTTCTTTAATTTTTTTCCTCTTTTTTGTTATTTATTTTTTTGTGTAATATATTTTTTCATTTTAAAATATTTTTAATTTATTTTTATTTATTTAATTTTTCTTTTTATTATAATTTGGTTGCTTTTTTTAAATTTAGTTTTTTAATTATTTTAAATTTTTTTTATATTTTTTTAATATTTTTAAATTTTTATTTTATTTTTTTAAATTATTTTTTATATTTTGTTTTTTAAATTATTTTTATACTGTTTTGATGTATTTTTGTATGTATTTGACGTGATCTATAATTTTTAATATTTTTTGTTAATTTTAATCTATTTTTTGTAATTTTTGTATTTTGTATTTTTAATTATTTTTATTTTGTTATTGTAATTTAATTTTTGGTTAATTTTTAAAAAATTATTGTAAACTTTTTTTAGTTTTTTAGTTTTTAATTTTTAAATTTAGCTCTTATATTTTTAATTTTAATTAATTTTCTATTTTCTGTTTGTTGTATTTAATCTATTTTCTATGTTAATTTTGATTTTTGCTTTTTCATTTTAAACCTTCTTCTTTATTATTAATTCTTTTTTATTATTATTTTTCATTTTAATTTTCTTGAATTTTTCCTTATAAAGTTTTTTGTTTGTTTTAATCTAGTACTCTTGATAATAGGGGTTTTTTTTGCTAATAATCCTTATGTTTTTTCTTAGTAGCTATTTTTTCTTAGCAATCCTTATGATTTATTTGTTATTTGGTTTTACTTTGTTCTCTATCATTATTTTTTGTTATTATTTTGTTATGTTTTATTGTACGTTTTGTATCTAAGTTTGGTATTTTGGTTTTGGTTTTTTTATATATATTTTTATTTTTAATTATTTTTTAACTTGTTTTCTTTTTTACTATATTTTTATTATTGTATGTTTTCTACTCAATGTCTAAGAAGGAAGTAGAAAGATGTTACATTAGCTAAGGAATATTTTAAGAATGAATACCTATTTACTACAAACCTTAACTATATTACACGGAGCTCCTTTGCAATGCCGAGGCACACAGCTAAGAAGGTTCGAACCCAAGAACTTACATGTGAACTCATTACTAAGTGCTTATGCCTTACTGCAATTACTATGTACTGAGTACCTGTAGATACCAAATGCTTACTATTCATTATGCTTACTAGGAAGACTTAGCAAAACTCTGAATAACAAATCTCTGAGAGACATTGCAATCAGGAGTGATGAATTAGCACTGTTGCTTTAAATCAGAGCAGAGCTTTGGTAGACTAGAGTCATACCAGAAAAGGGGGCGGGGGGGGGTGGGTGGTGACTACCTCTTAGACCATCTGCTTCATTAAGATGTCATGTACCGTCCTCTCCAGGACACAGTGACCATCTCTGGAGTCACCTTTCCCGGTGCAGACTGCACAGCCCAAGGCCCTTTCCATCATTCTCCAATTTGCTTCTGCACTTATTCTTTGTTCATTCCGGTTCCTCTCTCCTATGCTGCTTTGACCTTTCGGGAGGCAAAGCTGCAGTTGTCCCCTGAGCCATCTCTGTGATTGTTTTCCTCTCTTCTTGTATCTACTTGCCTAAAACTTTGCTTCTCAGATCATGCCTTGGAGAGAGGCACCTAATGAGAAACATCTTGTGCTGAGCAGCTGTTTCTAGAGGGGTTTGATCACTGATGCAACTTTATCAGACTTTGCTTTTTTTTTTACTTCCAAACAGAGACAATTCTCCTGTGGCTGAGTGCAGCCAGAGAGCAGGGGGAGCTGGTGCCATGGAGCTGTGACCTGCAGCTGCAGAGAGCAGTGGAGGAGTCTGATGGGACAGTGATGTAAGCCCCAGGTGGGCAATGACAGCAATTGGGGAGGTTGTGGAGGGGGTGAGGAGCAAAGTTGTTCATACAGTGTCAGATCTTGGGGAAGAGTGTTTCCTTTGAGTCCAGGCCGCTTGAGGAGACTCTGTGGATCAAGGTGACATGGAGAGTGCTGCTGTCAGCTCCCTTCTCTCAAATGCAGCTAATTAAAAGATCCTTTAAAAACAACCCAGGGGGTTATGAGGCCCAGTGGGAAATCTTCCTCATTAACTGCCTCTGAAACAGCTTCATTATGAGCTGTGAAAAAGCTCCAATGAGCTGGACAAGTCTTCAGTACCTGAAGGAAATCCCAGGCAGAGCCACAGCTCCTGAGGGACTTCTGTGTTCTAATGAGCCCCATGGAGGATTTGGGGCTGACTCCAGGTATCAGGGACTGAGAGAGGATTGAAGAAACTGCTCCAGAAGTCAGCAGCAAATGCCAAAGTAGCTTGAAGCACTGATTGGCCCCACTGGGCTTGTTACTGACAAAGCCTCCCCAGGGGCTCCTTAGAGCAGGTAATTGGAGGCTGTGATTTCTAGAGCAAAAAAAGGTAAAATGTAGGGGTCTGTGATGCTGAAAAACCCTGGGTTTGGGTTATGGAGCAGGACGGCCAAGCCCTGGGGACAGTAGAGCCTGAAAGCCTCAAAACAAAGGATCTGCTCCCAGGCCTGGGTGGCAGAGACAACTGCCAGAGCCCAGGGACCAAGACCTTGGTCCTGTTGGGATTTCAGCCTTGCCATGCCAGTGCCCTTGGCCATGCTTTGCCAGCAGACTTGGTAGGTTAGGTAATGGCTGCCCTGGGTGACCTTGAAGCTCTTTCCCAACCACAACAGTTCTGTGATTCTATGTTTCTGTGTAGGAGAAGGATTGGGTTTGATAGCTTCAGAAGACTCTAGGGAAGGTTTGCCTTTGCTCAAAGATAAGGATTATCACAGTATCACAGTATCACTAAGGTTGGAAGAGACCTCAAAGATCATCCAGTCCAACCTGTCACCACAGACCTCATGATTGGACCATGGCACCAAGTGCCACGTCCAATCCCCTCTTGAACACCTCCAGGGACGGTGACTCCACCACCTCCCTGGGCAGCCCATTCCAATGGCGAATTATTCTCTTGGTGAAGAACTTTCTCCTCACCTCCAGCCTAAACTTCCCCTGGCACATCTTAAGACTGTGTCCCCTTGTTCAGGTACAGCTGTTTGGTTGTGGTTAATTGCGGAAATGGTGGCAGTAAGCAGTTTGAGCAACCTGGCAGTATAGGCTTAGAGCCTGACATGGTGGTAGGCCATGCTCAGCATAAATGCAGAAGTAGCTAGCAGCTTAGCAAAACAGTGCTGTGCCTGCAGCATGTAACTAAAGCAGGGCACTGGTATCTATAACACAGAGAGTTATCTGGGAATAACAGGACACACACCTGCATCAACAACCTGCCGTGGTATTAGTAGTGTGACCAATAATCTATAACAGTGTGATGTGTGGTCACTGGTGGGGAGCCAATGAAGCTATGCCAATGATGCTCCCTGAGTCTAGATAAGCTGTAGAGGTTCCCCTAATAAACAAACAATACTGGATCACATTGGTCGTCCCTATTGACTCCATTATCTAAGTCTTCCTAGTAAGCATAATGAAAGTAAGCATTTGGTATCTACAGGTACTTAGTACATAGTAATTGCAGGAAGGTATAAGCACAGTATATGAGTTCACAGTTCAAGTTGTTCCTTGGGTTTGAACCTTCTTAGCTGTGTGCCTCGGCATTGCAAAGGAGCTCCATGTAATATAGTTAAGGTTTGTAGTAAATAGGTATCAGTTTTTCAAAGTATTCCTTAGCTAATGTAAAATCTTTCTATTTCCTTCTAAGACACTGACTAGAAAATAAAAATACAAAAAAATTAAAAGTATAATAAAAAGCATTTTGTAAAATATAAAAAAAATTAAAATATATATAGCAAAACAAAACAATTACAACTTAGATAAAAAAGCACAATAAAAAATAACACCCCCCAAAAAAATTAGATTAAAAAAATACAAAGAAACAGAATAATTATTAATAATATAATATAAAATACAAAAATACCAATAAAATAAATTTAAAAATTAAAAAATAAGACTAAAATTAACAAAAAAACCAAAAACAATACAGATCATGAAAAGAGAATTAAAAAAATACATTTAAAATGGTTGAAAAAATAAAAGGCAAAAAATTAAAACTAAAATAAAAACTATTTCAAAGAAATAATTAAAAGGAAGAAATATATTTAAAAATTAGATTTAAAACAGCAACAAAGTAAAATTAAAAATAGGTAAAAAATAAACAGAAAATGAAAATATTTTAATTAAAAATTAATTTAAAAATAATAAATAAATTATATTATATTGAAATAAAAAATGTGTAGATAAAAATAACTTAAAAAGTAAAATTAGAAAAAAATTAATTTTATTTAATTAAACTAATAAAATAAATTTCAATTTTTTTAATTAAAAAATTTAAAATACATTAAAATATTAAAACAAAAAATTATAAAAGTAAAATAAAAATAAAAAATAATGAAAAAATAAAAATTAAATTAAATTTATATTTAAAAAGTAAAACAAAACTAAATAAAAACATTTTTAAAAATTTAAAAATTGATTAGAATTTTTAAAATTGAATTAAAAATAAAATTAAAATAGATTAAATAGAACAAATACAAAAAATATAAGATAAAAAAAATAAAAATATTAAATAAAAGCTGTTGGATTTAAAAATAAAATAAATTTAATTAAAAAAAAAATTTGAATTAAAAAAACACAATAATTAAAATAAAATTTTAAATATTAACAAAATAAAAGTAATAACATTTTTAAAATAGTTTAAAATATATCAAGAAAAAATAAACAAATGAAAAAGAAAAAAGAGGATGTATATTTATAGCTAAATGTTTTCAGTGATACCAGCAAGAGATAACTTGATGAGCAAAAAAACGCATTATTATGGGCAATTTTCTATTGGCAAAGCAATGAAGCTCCTTTGCTCTTGCTGTTTGCCTGCAAGTTTCTCTCTGTGAAGCTACAGCCTGGCCAGATCTACCTTTACAGATTAAAGAAATCTTGCTGCCATTAAACAATTCATGATTTTTGACCATCCTAGACATAAATAAAGATGCAGCATACCCCTAAAGCAGATTGTAAAAGACAGTGCTGAGGATTGGATTTGTGTCTTAATCTCTGTGTGCAATGTGTTCAGGCATAATCATGTCCATAAGAAGAGTGAAATGTAAACATCAGAACTGTTAAGATCTAAGTTCTTCTTTACAATGTGTGCTATCTCTGACCATGTATTATGCCAGCTCTGTTAGAACATTCTAACTAGCTCAACCTAACATTGTGCCTTGTATGGGTACATCATCTGTCAGACATGCTGCGCTACAGGACTTTTGCTTTTGCTATCCAGCTTAGCTTTAACTCGCTTGCTTCTGTGTATGCAAAGAGTATCTTGTATGGGATGGGAACAACTCCCATGAGCAGATTGCTCCCAAAAACAAAAAGGGGATTTGTGGCAATGCCAGCAATAAGCAGTGTGAGCAATCTGGCAGTGTAGGCTTAGAGCCTGACATGGTGGTAGGCCATGCTCAGCAGAAGTGCAGAAGTGGCTAGCAGTGTAGCAAAGCAGTGCTGTGCCTGCAGCATGTAACTAAAGCAGGGCACTGGCAGCTATAAACACAGAGAGTTATCTGGGGGTAACAGGACACACACCTGCATCAACAACCTTGCGTGGTATTAGTAGTGTGACCAATAATCTATAACATTGCGATGTGTGGTCACTGGTGGGGAGCCAATGAAGCTGTGCCAGCAATGATCCCCGAGTCTATATAAGCTGTGGAGGTTCCCTTAACAAACAAACAACACTGGATCACATTGGTCGTCCATATTGACTCCATTCTGCATCGCCAACAGCCAACTATTAAATATTAATAACAGCCATAACAGGACTCCTTCCTGGTACAGATTCTGCCCACTCCCAGGAAAGGCTACACCACCTGAAGCCTTCCAACCACTCATCTGTGTCTCTTTCCCATACAACCTACATCCCCTTTCCCACTCCCTGACAGTCTGGGCCCCACCACAGTACGAACTCTCTGCCTGTTCTTTGGAGCTGGATGCTCTGGTGTGTCCCATCCCCAGTCAGAAAGACACCACAGCATCTGGGAGGAACCATTCCAAATACCCTGGGATGGAGCAAACCCTGCACACAGAACACCAACTGCAGCTGGCTGTGGCAGGAGTGTGGCCACCCAGACACAGGAGTTCTCATCCCTCAGACTCAGCACTGCTGTGGCAACATCTGAATGATTGGTGTGTGGATGAAGCATTCCCCAGTCTAGAAGAGTAGGGAGGAACTGGGAAGGCTGCAGAGGAGACCTGCCAGGATGACGATTGGCATCTCTGTGAAGAGGCTGAGGGACCTGGGCTGCTTCAGCCTGCTGAATGGAGGCTCAGGGCACTGCCATAGCAGTGTGCACATGGCTGAAGGGTGGTTTCAGAGAGGATGGAGCTCTTCTGGGGAGTGGGAAGAGACCAAAACCTCCACAAAGAGCAGCTTGGAAGATTCAGGCAGGAGTTCAGGACAAAGTAACATCCCTCAAAGGGCAGAGCTGCTATGCATGAGGCCATACAGAGGGGTCAGGAAATGGCAGGGAGAGCTGAGACAGCTCAGGGAAGGGATGGAAATGGCAAGGGGAGAGCTGGGTGGGGAAGCAAGACTGATGTCAGCAGCCTGAAGGAAAGAGCTGCAGGCATGGGACAGTGTAGGAGAGGCTGCAGTAGGGATGGCCAAGGGCTCTGGCAAGGCTGAGAGGCGCAACAGGACCAAGGCCTTTGTGCCCTTGGCTCTGGCAGTTGCCTCTGCCACCAAGGCCTGGGAGGAGAAACTTGGCTTTGAGACTTTGAGGTTCTTCTATTGCAAGGGCAGTGGTCAGGGCTTGGCCTTTCTGCTTCACAGACCAAACGCAAGTTTTTCTGCCCTGCACTTTGCCTTTGTCTCCCTGCAATCCTGGCCTCTAACAAGCTGCTCTAAGGAGTCCCTGGGGAGCCTTTGTCAGTAACAAGCCTCAGTGAGGCCAATCAGTGCTTCAAGGCACTTTGGAGTTTTCTTCTGACTTGGACTTGTTGAGAGGCTTCTTGGCAGTACCTTGGCAGAGTCTGCTGGCAGTACCCAAGGATGATGTAATCAGCCCCAAATACTCCATGGGGCTCATTAAATACTGCTGAACCTCTCATTCTTGCCAAGTTTCTGCAGCTAATTGGAGAGGTTTTTAGTGCTCAAAGCATCTGATTTTTAAAGGTACATTTCATTCCTTTTCAGCAGGAGTTGTCTCTTTGCAAGCAAACCACAGCAAAACCTGACAAGGTCCTACCCTGGTCACTGCTCATCCTCACTCCCCACTGCCCCCAGCAGAGCCCTGAGCCACAGGTGAGGGACAGGATCTGCCTTGCCAGGGGCTGGGGGTCAGGGCTTGGCCCTTTGGATCAATGAAACCCCTCCAGGTTTGCTCAGCAGCAGAGCCACCTTGAGCTGCTTGTCCTGACCTCTCAGCACTGCCTCCACAGCCTGGAGATGCTTCAGTGCCTCCAGTGATGCTTCCACTGCATCCACTGTCTCCTTCTGCTCTAACCAGCCCCTGGGGACCCTTTCCCACTATGCTTCACTGGGACCCATTAAGAGTAGAAAAAACTTCAGAGTTTGAATCTGACTTTGACTTCTGGAGAGGTTTCATCAGCTTCTCAGTCTCTGAGGTTCATGGAATTGGCACCAAAGCCACCAGAGGGCTCCACCTAGGCTATTTCTGTTGTGCTGAGCCAGGCCAGGCTCCTGGGCTGGAGGGAGCTGCTGGTAAACAAGCAGCGCTGCAGAGAGACAGCTCTGACCAGGAGCAGCCTCTCTGCACAGCACAGCAGGGCTGAGGACACTGCCAGAGGATCTCAGGGAGATGAGGAAGGCAGAGAGAGCTTCAAGGTGGACAGGACTGGGAGGGTGACTGAGAGCTCACTGGAGGAGACATCACTGCAGTCCCTGACACAGTGAGGCTGTGGGTGCAGGACACTGCAGCTGTAGCTCCTGGAGGCATCTCCATCTCGGCAGCTGACACTAAGCTGAAGGCTCCTGGAGTGTGCACACAGAAGGAGGAGCAAAGCCCTTCAGTTCCATCCTGTGAGCAGCAGTGAGCAGAGCTGGGGAAGGAGAAGGCTTCACCCCCAGCCCCTCTGCCGTTCTCTCTTCCCTTCACTCTCTCTGCAGCACTGCAGGCCTGCTCCCTGGTTCTCCACCTCTCCATGGGTGTGGTGGTTTTAGGCAATGCCTTTAAATTTAGTTACAGATTTTGAGCAGAAAAGTAGAAACACAATAAATAGATCACTCTTGGGTGTGAAAAGGAAAAGAAAAGATTCTTCTAAAGAAATTCATTGGATAAATCTCTGGAATCAGAGGAGCTGTACCATAACAATTCTCTCTCTTCTCTTCTGATCTCAGATGTTTTGCTTTGGCTGGCCTTGGCTAAACCTAACCCACTGCTTTTTTTCTCTCTCCACTCCTCCTTTCTCTCTAGGATCAGGGGTGTATGGGCTAGGAGCAGTGGAACAACTTCCCTAGTCTCTAAGCAGGGAGTTTCATGTCATGTGTTAATTGTAAATACCTGTCTAATATTGTCACTCCTGTATGTTCTGTACCTGTTCATTGCATTCCATTTAGAGTGTAGCTCTTGCTTGTCCATACAGCTTCATTTGCTTCTGACTGAGCTGCTCTGGCAAAGCTAATGCTGGGGGAAATTTCAACCCACCACAATGGGACTCTTGATCTCTGGGATTGGGCTGTTGGTCACTTTCTGTCCCCAGAGGAATCTTCATGGCAATTCTGGGTCCCTGATGCATTTGAAGCTGTGATGAACCATCAGTGGTTGGTAGTGATGGGGACTGAGCTGATCCATTCCTCATGCAGCTCAGGGACAGGGTTTACAATGAGGCTGAGAGAAGTGTGCCCTAACTTGTCACTGCCTTTCCCTCCTTGCACAGGTCTCCATGGCCAGAGGCAGCAGATGGCCAACAGCAGCTCCATCAGCCACTTCCTCCTCCTGCCATTCTCAGGCACAAGGCAGCTGCAGCTCCTGCACTTCTGCCTCTTCCTGGCCATCTACCTGGCTGCCCTGCTGGGCAATGGCCTCATCATCACCACCATAGCCTGGGACCACCACCTCCACACCCCCATGTACTTCTTCCTCCTCAACCTCTCCCCTCCTTGACCTGGGTGCCATCTCCACCACTGTGCCCACATCCATGGTCAATTCCCTGAGGGACACCAGGGACATCTCCTATGCAGGATGTGTTCTCCAGCTCTTCTTTTTTGTATTCCTAATTGATGCAGAGTATTTTCTCCTCACCACCATGTCCTACGATCGCTACGTTGCCATCTGCAGACCCCTGCACTATGAGACCCTCCTGGCCCAGCAGAGTTTGTCTCCACCTGGCAGCAGCTGTCTGGGGCTGTGGCTTTCTCTATGCTCTGGTGCACACAGCCAATACATTTTCCCTGCCCCTCTGCCAGGGCAACGCTGTGGAGCAGTTCTTCTGTGAAATCCCCCAGATCCTCAAGCTCTCCTGCTCCACATCCTACCTCAGGGAACTTTGGCTTATTGTGGCCAGTGCCTCTTTATTCTTTGTCTGTTTTGTGTTGATTGTGGTGTCCTATGTGCAGATCTTCAGGGCAGTGCTGAGGATCCCCTCTCAGCAGGGACGCCACAAAGCCTTTGCCACCTGCCTCCCTCACCTGGCTGTGGTCTCCCTTTTTCTCAGCACTGGCTTCTTTGCCTACCTGAAGCCCCCTTCCATCTCCTCTACATCCTGGAACCTGGTGGTATCAGTTCTGTACTCAGTGGTGCCTCCAGCAGTCAACCCTCTCATCTACAGCCTGAGGAACCAGGAGCTGAAGGCTGCCCTGAGCCAGCTGATCCCTGGATGCTTTCAGAAGCAATAAATTTTTTATCTTCTCTTGCAGAGCAGTTCTGATGTCACTCAGTGCAGGCCCAGCCTGGCTTCTGTATTTTGCGGGGTTGTGGTGGTGAATTTCCTCTTTGTCATCACCTTTCTAATTCACTGTCTGCTTTGCTTTTCTCTTTGAGAATTCATGTAACAGGAGCTCTGCTCCTTCTTTGGTTACACAAAATAAAGGACCTTTCCCAGAGCTTCAGGGACAAATCCTGCTTGCAGAGTTCGCAGAGAAGAGAGTCCCAGCACAGCCTCACTGCCAGGGAGCACCAGCACTCCCTGGACCCCCTGGTCCCATCCTAATACAGGCTGGCACCACCTTGTCTTGCAGTGACATTTCTTTCTCCTCATCTCCAATCTGGACCTCCCCAGCTGCACTTTGTGGCTTTGTTTCTCTCTCTTGCACTTTGTCACTGTGCAGAAAAGTGCCTTTAAGAAAAGGGACAGTTGCTGAACACTCTGGCTGAATTTTTTTGATATTTAAATGAAAATCAAGATAGTCTAAATGAATTTCATTGGTAGATTGGTAGAATGCAACTTTAAGTTCTCTCTGTCTCAGTCTGTGTTCAGTCTGTTCTTTTCCCTCTGTTCGTGTGGGCCTGTTTCTCCCTCTGAAGCAACAGCTTTGCCAGACAGGAGCAACCTTGAATTACCAAAGCTAACCAGATAAGAAAACTAATTCCTGCACACGCTTTGAGCTAACAGAATTTTTCTCCTTAATTGCCTTTCTCTCTCTCTCTCTAACCCTTTTTGGGAAAAAGAGGAGGTAGGGAGGGAGAGAGGGGGGTTCAGGGAACCCCCCTGGCTGGCTGGAGGGAAAAAGCTCTTCTGCATTACATTCATTGCTGTGTATTTCTGTATATATTGTAAATATTGTATATTTGTGTACATATTCATTGCAGTCCATTTATGCCTGTAAATACAAATTATTTCATTTGCTTCTCCGACTGAGCTAGCTGTGGTTTCTTTGTGAGTCTCCTCTTCCCCAGCCTAAGCAACCCCAGCTCCCTCAGCTTTTCCTCATAGGCCTTGTGTTCCAAACCCCTCACCAACTTTGTTGCCCTTCTCTGGACACCTTCCAGCAAGTCAAAATCCTTCCTAAACTGAGGGGCCCAGAACTGGACACAGGACTAGAGGTGCAGCCTAACCAGTGCGGTGTACGGGGGCAGAATGACCTCCCTGCTCCTGCTGGCCACACTCTTCCTGATGCAGGCCAGGATGCCATTGGCCTTCTTGGCTGCCTGGGCACACTGAAGGCTCATGTTCAGCCCACCATCAACCAGCACCCCCAGGTCCCTCTCTGCCTGGCTGCTCTCAGACACTCTGACCCCACCCTGTACCACTGCATGGGGTTGCTGTGGCCACTGTGCAGACCCTAGCACTTGGATGTGTTCAATCTCCTGCCCTTGGATTCTGCCCATCTGTCCAGCCTGTCGAGGTCCCTCTGCAAAGCCTCTCTGCCCTCCAGCAGATCAACTACTGCCCACAGCTTGGTGTCGTCTGCAAATTTACTGCTGATGGACTCAATCCCCTCATCCAGATCATCAATAAAGATGTTGAAGAGCATTGGGCCCAGCACTGATCCTTGGGACAGCGAGGAAGAAAGAGGAAGTGCCAGACCCTGCACTGAATCTTTTAGTGGTGCAGAGAATTATGGTACAAAATGGTAATTTCCCGTGTCCACCCCCTCTGGGCTGGACTTCTGGACACAGGAAGTAAACACAGCAGAGGGCACCCAGGCCAAACTGCTACATGAACGCACCACGTTCAGCAGATGCCACTGCTGCCATTTGCTCCAAGCAGAGAAAAAGCCATAAAAGGTAGCAAAACCTGTGGTTTCATAGTTTCATAGTTTCAGTTAGGGTTGGAAGGGACCACAAGGATCATCCAGTTCCAACCCCCCTGCCATGGGCAGGGACACTCTACACTAGATCAGGCTGGACAGAGCCTCGTCCAGCCTGGTCTTAAACACCTCAAGGGACGGGGCCTCAACCACCTCCCTCGACAACCCATTCCAGGCCTTCACCACTCTCATGGTGAAGGACTTCCTCCTCATGTCCAGCCTGAATCTCCCTACCTCCAGTTTCATCCCATTCCCCCTAGTCCTATCACTCCCTGATAGCCTGAGAAGTCCCTCCCCAGCCTTCTTGTAGGCCCCCTTCAGATACTGGAAGGCCACAATGAGGTCACCTGGGAGCCTTCTCTTCTCCAGACTGAACAGCCCCAACTCCTTCAGTCTGTCCTCACAGGAGAGGTGCTCCAGCCCTCTGATCATCCTCGTGGCCATTCTCTGGACACCTTCCAGCACCTCCAGATCCCTCCTGTAATAGGGGCTCCAGAACTGGAGTAGTACTCCAGGTGGGGTCTCACCAGAGCTGAGTAGAGGGGGAGAATCCCCTCCCTTGACCTGCTGGCCACACTTCTCCTGATGCAGCCCAGGATCTGATTTGCTTTCCGGGCTGCAAGTGCACACTGAGAGCTCCTGGTGAGCTTCTCGTCCACCAGCACCCCCAAGTCTCTCTCCTCTGGGCTGCTCCCCAGCCAGTCACTGCCCAGCCTGGATTTGTGCCTGGGATTGCCTCGGCCCAGATGCAGGACCCTGCCCTTGGTCTTGTTGAAGCTCATGAGGTTGGCCTGTGCCCACCTCTCCAGCCTGTCAAGGTCCCTCTGGATGGATCCCTTCCCTCCAGCTGTCTGCTGCACCACACAGCTTGGTGTCATCAGCAAACTTGCTGAGGGTGCACTCGATGCCACTGTCCATGGCACCCACAAAGATGTTGAACAAGCCTGGTCCCAGGACTGATCCCTGAGGGACTCTGCTTGTCACTGGCCTCCACTGGGACATGGACCCATTGACAGCCACTCTTTGGGTGTGGCCATCAAGCCAGTTCTTTATCCATCTGGTGGTCACCCATCAAACCCATGTGTCACCAGCTTGGAGACCAGGATGTGGTGTGGGACAGTGTCAAAGGCTTTGCTCAGGTCCAGGTAAACGACATCAGTTGCTCGCCCCTCATCTATTAATGCTGTCACCTGAACAGATGTGTACGGCCTACATATTCTGCTCAAGTAGCTGTTCCACAGAATCATGTCCCTTAGATTTAAGCCATTCTCCAACAATCCATAAGGGTAGAGCTGGCCAGGCTCCATCTCCACAGAGAAGGAAAACACTTGCAGGCAAACAGCAAGAGTGCAAAGGCTCCTTGGCTGGGTCAGGGATGACATCCTGAATATTCATGGTTCTGCCCAATGTAAAACTGAACATAACACACTAATCCATTTTTACTCACCCTAACATCCTGATCTGCTGATGCTCTGTTTTTGCTAAGGAAAGGTACTGAGTCCTATTGATCCTAACTTTGGCCTAATGTTGTTTTTTCTTTCAAATTTCTCCCAACTAAAACCTCCAAAAGTTTAATATCCTCCATGAATTTTGTCAAATCATACCTGAAACCACAGATGAAATGAAAATTTGAGAACACCACATGCTTCAACTATTCCTCTTTTATGACATAATACCTCTTGAGGCCACTTCTCCAGCCTGTCTGTATCCTCCAGATGGCACCCATCCTGTCCTCCCTTCTTATCAACCACACCACTCAGCTTGGTGTCATCTGCAAACTTGCTGAGTGTGCCTCAACCTCACTGTCTGTGTCATTGATGAGAATATTGAACAGCACTGGTCCAAATCTGTCTGGGACACCTCCATGGCATACAATCACAGAATCAGATGCTGGTTTGGGTAGGGAGGGACCTTCACAGGTCTTTCAGTCCAATGGCCTGCAGTGATTCAACCAATGTTTCTCTACTCAAATCCCCTGACTCATCTCCACAGGACTTCAGTGTGCTGCAGTGTCCCCAGCACAGCTCAGAACAAGAGCCTAAGGGCACTCTCTAGCCCTCTCTCCCTCTAGCCGTGGCTTGTCACTCCACAGCTTGTCACCAGCAAGCCTGATTTTGTCCCCCTCTGCTTTCAAGTCCAGTTCAAAGGCCTGCCAGTGAGCCCTGAGTAAAGACCCTCTGCTCCCTTGGAGAAAGATGAATCCCATCTGACCCCAGCAAGCCTGGTGCTGTGCTGCCCATCCCATTGTTAGACCCCAGAGCTGTGGCAGTGACACCGGCCACAGAGCCATGGATTCACAGCATGGGTCTGTCTCTTTCTGCCAGTGTTACTGCCTGCAGATGGAAAGGGAGAGGAGCAAAGAACCTGTGCCCCAGACTCCCTCCCCAGCTGTCTCCAGGCCCTGATGTCTCTGGATCCCCCTTGGGCTATGGATTGTGGCTTCATCTCCACCCACATGGAAAAGCAGAAATGGGTAAGAGCGTGAGGGTTGGACAAGATAAATATGTAAAGCTATAAGTATCTGCTTCTAAATCTATTTACTTTTTAATAACTCTTAGGCCAGGGCTCATCTCAGAGGAACTGCAGGGCACATGCTGGGGCTGGGGGCCACTCCACTCCCTTTTTGGGGTGGTTGCAGAATTTCAGCGAGGCATTTGTTCCCTTCTGAAATGACAGCCCCATCACAATGCTTCACTCCCTGGGAGACACGTGGCTGAGCTGGCAGTGGTTGCAGGGCAGGACATCTCCATGTCCTACCTGCTACAGACACCCCCATCTTCAGGAAGCTGAGGAGCCTCTGCTGACATGTGCCCCAAAAGCACAAAATACCCAGGATGGGGCTCAAACATGAAGACAGCTATGCCCCTGAGACGCTCCCAACAGACCATCAAGACTGATGAAAATCTCACCAAAGACCTCCCTGAACTGGGCACACAGCGCCAACCTCAGCTCTAGGAAAGAAATGTCCCCAAGAATTAGGCATTTTGGACAGGAATGTCTAAAAGAAAAGCAAAGAGGAGATTCTGTTAATTTGAGGGGGTTAGCATTACAGCTGGGCAAGGGACAAAGGAAAGGAGCATTTAGCCCAGGGAAACCCAAAGTACAGGGTAGAAAGCATACAAAGCCCAGCAAAGCTCAGTCCAGCTTCAGTGGTGGTGATGGCTGTGCTGACTCATCACTGTTAATTAGTCTCATCATCCCTAATTGGTGTTTAGGGGAGAGTGGGGCATTTGTTCCTGCTGGAGCCCCCAGAGTCTGAGAAAACAGGGTGCAAATGAGGTGATCTTGGTTCAATCTGCTGGGACAGGTCCCCCATGGGGGTGATGTTTACCCTGGCAGTGCTGGGGTCAGTGCTCTTCTGCATCCCCGGCACAGGCTGGTCACTGGCATGGATGCGCATGTGCCGGCTGAGGTTATATCTGCAGCGGAAGCTCTTGCTGCAGGCGGTGCAGGGAAGGGCTTCTCACCTGTGTGGACAAGGCGGTGCCGCCTGAGGGCGGACCTGTGAGTGAAACACTTGCTGCAGTCACTGCAGACGTAGGGCTTCTGGCCGGCGTGGATGCGGCGATGAGAGAGCAGCTGGGAGCGCTGGCTGAAGCTCTTGCCGCAGTCGGCACAAGTGAAAGCCTTCTTGCCAGTGTGGACATGGAGGTGCCCTCTGAGGGTGGCACTATGTCTGAAGCTCTTGCCACAGGCAGTGCAGCGGTAGGGCTTCTCCCCAGTGTGGATGAGGTGGTGCTGGAGGAGGGTGGAGCGCGTAGAGAAGCTCTTGCCACAGTCAGCACAGTGGTATGGCTTCCTGCCGCTGTGGGTGTGGTGGTGCTGCGTGAGGGCATGGCTGGAGCTGAAGCTCTGGCCGCAGTCAGCACAGCGGTACGGTCTCTCCCCTGTGTGCATGCGGCGGTGTCGGGTGAGGTTGGAGGCCTGGCTGAAGCTCTTGTCACAGACGGCACAGACATACGGCTTCTCCCCCGTGTGGATCCGCATGTGCCTCACCAGGTCTGAGCGCCTGGCGAAGCTCTGCTGACACTTGCTGCAGGGGTTGGTGATGACTTCAGTGGCTGCTGGCTTCTCTCTGCTGCGCAGTTTGTGACCCTTGGAGAGGTGGTTGCTGAGGTTGTAGTCTGACCTGCGGCTCGAACTCTCACTGGAGGTGCCTGGATCGGACGGCCTCTTGCTGGTGTGGCCACAGCGGTGCTGTGAGACTTGGGAGACATGGCTGAAGGTCTTAGCACAGTCAGTACAGGCGAAGGGCTTCTTGCCACTATGGGCATGCCAGTGGGCAATGAGGGTCATGCTCCAGCAGAAGCTCTTGCCACAGCCAGCACAGCAGTAGGCCTTCTCACCGGTGTGGATGCGGCGGTGTCGGTTGAGCTGGCAGCTCATGTTGAAGCTCTTGCCGCAGTCAGTGCAGATGAAGGCTTTCTGCCTGGTTTTGACGTCCCAGTGAGCCAGAAGCATCGAGTTCTCCTGGAAGCTCTTGCCGCAGTCACCACAGATGTGTGGGCTCTCGCTGGTGTGGACTCGGCGGTGCTGGAGGGAGTGGGAGCCACGGTGGAAGCTCTTGCCACAGTCAGGGCAGGCAAAGGGCTTCTTCCCGGCGTGGCCATGCCAGTGGGCGATGAGTGCCAGGCTGCGAGTGAAGCTCTTGCCGCAGCCGGCACAGATGTAGGGCTTCTTCCCGGGCTGGACACAGTGGTGCTGGGTGAGCTTGGAGCTGAGCCTGAAGCTCTTCCCACAGTCACCACAGACAAAGGGCTGGGCACCATGGTGGGGGCAGCAGTGCTTCATCGGCTCTGAGCTTGGTGGGGAGCTGTGTCCACATTCAGGGCACCGATTTGGCTGCTTTGATGCCACACACGGGGCTGATGTGGCTTTGTCTTTCTCCTTCCCCTGCTCTTCCTCATCATGCTCCTTCTTGTACTGGTCATCATTCTCATCTTCCCCCTCCTCCTCCTCCTCTTCTTCCTCCTCTTCTTCTTCTTCCTCCTCCTCCTCCTCTTCTTCCTCCTCCTCCTTGTCTTCATCAGTTTTGTCTTCCAACTTTTCTTCTTCGGGGCAACACTTTAGGTCCTCGAACTTTGCCAAGTGATTCTTCTCCTTCAGGCTCTCATCCAGGTCTTTCTGGGTGGCCATGGTGAAGGGGAAGGGGCACCCCTGTGCCCTCGAGCAAGGCCCCGGGGACAAAGTGATAAGAGATGAACAGACGGATGGACTCTGTGTGTGTGTGGACAGACAAATAGCCTTTGACACCCAACACTTGCCTGGGTGTGCGTGGGGGTCAGACACCTCATTCCTATGCTCAAACCCCGGTACTTATTTAGTGGGGGTCATCTACCTTGTTCCTGAGCCCAGCAGCAGTGGCAGCCAGTTCCTGGCCCAGTACCTGCCTTCTGATCTCTCCCACCTCAGATAAAGGAGGTGGTGGTGCTGACCCAGAAGCCCAACCCTCCCAACCCCTCCCACCAACCCAACTCTACTGATGAGAGCAGGGGAGCTCTGTTCAACTGGGCAGATCTGCAAACTCTTCCCTTGCCCATCCCAAAGGGGTAGGGGTGATGGAGAAGGAATGACAGGGCCCTACCCAGACAGAAGCAAAGAGCTCAGACAAAAGGACTGATCTACAAGGGGTGGCTTAGAACTCCCTACAGGAGAGCCAGGCCTTGCTGCAGGCAGCTCCAAAGACCAGCAGCACAGGCACAGCAGACAGGCAGTGCTCCTGAAGTTGGGATGGATGCCTTCAGTGGAGATGCAGCTCCTTGTCAAGCAGATAACCTCCAGTAGATATCTGCAGGGCAGGGCCATAAAAGAGGGGACTCCAGGCAGCCTCTCCCAGGCCTTGGCTGCAGCTTCATCCTGCTGGAAGATTGAAAGATGCTTTACAAGATGAAACTTTCAAGGGTAAGAATGGGAAGCTTAAAAGGACACACACCAAGGTTTTGTCAAAAGGAAAAGGGTTAACAAAGCTTCCAGATTTCACAGCCAGGGGTGGGGAGTGGGAGGTGGTATCACACTTGGGTAAGCAGTGGGTGTTGCCAAAAGGCAGCAGGAGCATGGAGATAAGGGAATGGCAAATTTCTACCTTCATATGCAAAGTCAGGAGTGAAGAAATGACTGCCTGACTTTGTTACTGCTTCCTATGCAGTCACAGAATGTTAGGGGCTGGAAGGGACCTCAAAAGACTGTCCAGTTCAACCCCCCTGCAGAGCAGGATCACCTAGAGCAGATCACACAGGAACTCATCCAGGCAGGTCCCCAATATCTCCAGAGGGAGACTCCACACCCCTCCTGGGCAGCCTGTTCCAGGGTTCTGTCACCCTCACAGTCAATTCTTGTTTCCTCCTGTTTCCATGGAACTTCCTCTGCCTCAACTGCCACTCATTGCCCCTTGTGCTGCCCTTGGGCATCACCCAGCAGAGCCTGGCTCCAGCCTCTGGGCACTCACCCTTTACATATTTAGAAACATCAATGAGCTCACCCCTTTGTCTCCTCCTCTCCAAGCTAAAGAGCCTCAGCTGCCTCAGTCTCTCCTTGTAAGGAAGATCTTCCACTCCCTTAACCATTTTTGTGGCTCTGCACTGAACTCTTTCAAGCAGTTCCCTGAGGTCCTTCTTGACCTGAGGGGCTGCAGCAGGAAAGGGTTAACTGAAGTTTGTTAGAAGTACCCAGCTGCCTGGGGCTGCCTGGGAATAACTGGTGTTTGTTTAGAAGCTCCCAGCTGCAGGATAAGAGTAAGGAATAACATGCACCTCCAGGTTCCTCTGCTTATAATCTAAGCAGGGATAGGAATATATTGAATGTGTTGGCAGCTGGAAACAGGAAAAGCAACTCCACAAAAGCAGCCTCAACAGAAGCCAGAGCTGAGACAGCAGCCCAGCTCCAGCCCTCACAGCTGCTTCAGTTCCTGCTCCCCTCACTGCTTCAGCTTCTCCAGCTTCAGCTCCAGCTTAACCAGCTCCACTCAGCAAGGGAGTGGCTCCTCCCTCACCTCCCTACTGAGGGAATCATGTCACAGCCACAGATCCTGTCTCCAGCAAGGGGACAGGAAATGACAAAGCTCCAGGGACACTTTAATTGCTTCAGTGTCACACTGCAGACAGATCCATCACTGGTCAGGGGCTGGAAAGTGAAAGTACCAATCCTGGGCTCAGAGCAAACACTGCCCCACACCACTTACCAGTGCAGGACACTGGTAAGAGTCTGGATGTATGCTTTATATGCTTGTGTGCTGTTCACACGGTGCATGTGGTACATGGAACTCACTGTGCTTGTGTGAGACAGCCTAACCCACATGGGATAAACCTTAACAGGGGGAATTTATGCCTGAGGTCTTTCTCTGCCCAAAGTCAAGAGGGTGGAATGTGGCAAAGGCTGCATTAGGACATTGAGACTCTTGAACGTGTCCAGAGAAGGGCAATGAGGCTGGGGCAAGGCCTCGAGCACAAACCCTATGAGGAGAGGCTGAGGGAGCTGGGGTTGTTTAGCCAGGAGAAGAGGAGGCTCATGGGAGACCTTATTGCTGTCTACAACTACCTGAAGAGAGGTTGTAGCCAGGTGGGGGTTGGTCTCTTCTCCCAGGCAGCCAGCACCAGAACAAGAGGACACAGTCTCAAGCTGTGCCAGAGGAGGTTTAGGCTGGATGTTAGGAAGAAGTTCCTCATAGAAAGAGAGATTTGCCATTGGAATGTGCTGCCCAGGGAGGTGGTGGAGTCACCATCACTGGAGGTGTTTAGGAAGAGACTGGATGGGGCACTTGGTGCTATGGTTTAGTTGGTTAGATGGTGTTGGGTGATAGGTTGGACTCAAAGAGCTCAAAGGTCTTTTCCAACCTGGTTAATTCTATTCTCTTCTTTCTGCTCTTTACACTGTTTTGCTCTTTTGTGCTCTCTTGCCCCTTGCACATGCTCTGCCCTTGTGCAGGTGCTCTGCCCTTCTCTGCAGTGCAGACAGAAGCCTGGCTACCCAGGAAGCGCTGCCGTGCCTCAGTTTCCCTGGGAACCAGCAGAGAGTCCTTCACATCAGCTGCACTGAAACTGCAGCCAGCTCAGCATTGCACCCACAGTCCCACCAGCAGGAAGAAGCTGCCTAACTGCTCTTGAAGGGACAGAGACCTGGGAAGCCAAGCCAGGAAGCACTTGCCTCAATCCCTTTCAGCAGCTCTAAGCATGTCTACAAAGCTGCAGCCCTGTGAGCCAAAGCTGGTCCCTGCGCCTGCTGCTCACAAAGCCAGAGCCATGCCCAGCTGCTCCTGTGCTGGCTGCTGAGTCACAGGAGAAGGAGCTGCCCATCTCTCCATGCCTGAGAGCCAAGCACCAGGGTGACCCACAGCACCATCCCTGCCCTGCCGGGACCGCCTGGGAGTGTCCTGGACAGCCTCGTAGGCTCGCATGCCACGGGAAGCTCACCACACCCTGCAATCGGACATTGTGTCCGGTGGAAACAGGGGAGCTGCTCCCCCACAGCATCCTGCAAGCGCTGCAGCACCAAGGGAACTGCCTGAGAGCTTGCTCCAGGTGAACCAGCCTCCAGCACACCCCTGAGGAGCCCATGCACACCCCCACAGCAGAGGAGAGAGCTGCATCTACTGCACCCAGAATAGAGCACCCCCAAAAGCCAGCACAGCACCCACCCAGCTCCCCCCAGCATCAACCAGCCCAGCCACCAGCCCAGCCACCAGCACACAAGAAGCTCAACATGAGCTGTCAATGTGCAATTGCAGCCTGGAAATCCAATCAGATCCTGGGCTGCAGCAAGAGAAGTGTGGCCAGCAGGTCAAGGGAGGCGATTCTCCTGTTCTACACAGCTCTAGTGAGACCCCACCTGGAGTACTGCCTCCAGTTCTGGAGCCCCTATTCCAAGAGGGACCTGGAGGTGCTGGAAGGTGTCCAGAGAAGGGCCACGAGGATGAGCAGAGGGCTGGAGCACATCTCCTATGAGGACAGAAGGAAAGAGTTGGGACTGTTCAGTCTGGAGAAAAGAAGGCTCCAAGGTGACCTTATTGTGGCCTTCCAGTATCTGAAGGGGGCTACAAGAAGGCTGGGGAGGGACTTCTTAGGATCTCAGGTAGTGATAGGGCTAGGGGGAATAGAATGAAGCTGGAGGTAGGGAGATTCAGGACATGGGGAGGAAGCTCTTCCCCATGAGAGTGGTGAAGCCCTGGAATGGGTTGTCCAGGGAGGTGGTTGAGGCCCCATCCCGGGAGGTGTTTAAGACCAGGCTGGATGAGGCTTTGGCCAGCCTGATCTAGTGTGAGGTGACCCTGCCCATGGCAGGGGGGTTGGAACTAGATGATCCTTGTAGTCCCTTCCAACCATGACTGATTCTGTGATTCTGTCTCTCTTTTCAGGGCTCACACATTTAACATCTATTTGGGTTCTGTTTGAAGTCCCTGCCCTTCAGACCACGAGGCATTGTCACCTGTGGGTTGTAAAGCAGCACCCCAGGTAATGCACTGACCATAACTGGTGAGTGAAAACTGGTTCAAGCCTCATTGAAAGGTTCTTTGTTTGTGCCTGACAGCCAGCCTCACCAGCTGTATTCAGCTGCCAGGTGTCTTGTTGAGTCGCCCCCTAGTGGACAAACCATGACATGCCATCAGCTTTGGGCTGGGAAACAGCAGAGCAGTCTGCTTCTGACCATGCTTCCTGCCAGCACAGCTGACAAAAGCTCTGCACAGCTCTCAGCCTGCAGCCACACAGCAAAAGCTCCTCCTGCCCTGAGCCCCTCTGTGCTCAGCAGGCCTGGAGAGAAACTGAACATCAGTCTGCAGCCCCCCAGGGAAGATTTGTGCCTCAAGAGACTGCAGAGCACAGAGGCCTTGGATGCCACCACCCCCCCCAGCACAGCCAAACCCCCCCACAGCTGACACCAGCCCCAGGCGCTCTGAAGCTCAGGCTCAGCACAGCACCCACGCCTGACACCCCCACGGCACCCAGCACACAGCCTGCCCACAGCTCCCCCCCGCGCCTGGCCCTCAGCCCAGCCGCTGCCCTGCAGCACAGCAGCCGCCCGGCAGCTGCCAGCACAAAGCCTCCAACCCCCAGGGCTCCCCCAGGGCTCCCCCACACCCCCCACAGCAGCCTCTGCTGCAAGCCACACCCCACGCTCACCACCACCTCTCCTGCACACAGCAGCCCCCACAGCGCCGCCCACAGCTCAGCTCTGCTGCCAGCCCAGCCCCCAGCACAGGGACACAGCAACACAGCAGCAGCCAAAGGGGCCTGCAGCTGCCCCCAGCAGGGGGAGTCAGCAGCACATGGAACCCCCCACACACACCCACCCGCCCCCACCCCACCCACGCACCCACAACCCCACACACCCCTCTCACAACCCCACACACGACACCCACACACCCCCCAACACCTCTGCCCTACCCCACAGACACCCCCACAGACACACATACCCCCACAACTCCCCACACCACCCCCAAACACACACCCCCACACAGCTCCCCACACACAGAGTTCCCCACAACCGCACCCATCCCCTCGCAGCACCCCAGCGCTCCCCACTCCAAGTCTCACCACCCCGACCCACCCACAGACACACACAGCCTCCCCCAGCACAATAACTCCGACCACCAAACCCACACAGCCCCACGGGCTCCTCTCCAGTCCCTCAGACGCCTCTCTCGGCCCCGTAGCCCGCAGGGAACCTCACAGACGCCCCCACAAATGCACAGCCGCCACGGACAGCCCCCCACAGACACCAGCCCCACACCTCACGGATCCCTCCTCAATCCCAGCTCCAGGACACAGCCCTCAGCCCCAGGCAGCACAATACCACACCAGGAGCCGCTCCCCCAAGCCCCAAGGCAGCCCCAAGGCAGCCCCCAGGCAGCCCCCCCTCTGGCCCGCGGGTGCCCATACCTACCCCACAGCCGAGGCCAAAGGGGCGCAGAGCAGGAGGAAGACGAAGGAGGAAGAGCTCGCAGCAGAGGCAGCTGCCGACTGCCGTCCCCTGCAGCCTCCTGGCAGCCTGGGCGAGCAGAGAGCGATGCAAAGGAAGCCCCAACCGACCACGTTTCAGCCCGGAGGAGGCGGGGTCTGGTACCGCAGAGGAAGTCCCGCCCACGCCCTGGCAGCCACAGCCAATGAGAGGCGCCGGGAGCGCGGTAGCTCCTCCCCCTGGCCGCTGCCGAGGCACAGCGAGGAGCTGCCGCTGCCGGCCGCGGCCGCCATTGTTGCTGCCCCGTGGGGAGCGGCAGGCAGGGGCGAGCGCGGGAGCAGTGCCGGAGGTGCTGGCGGGCGAGCGGCAGCTGCCGGCTGCTGAGCTGCGGCGGGGCGGGAGGGGCTGCGGGGGCCGGGGAGCGCTGAGGCGGCGGCAGCGGAGCGGGAAGGGTCTGGCTGCGTGGGGCTGCCGGGGCGTGGTTGAGTTGGGGGTCGGGAGGGGCGTGGGGGGCAGGGGCTCCGTGGGGCTGGGGAGGGTTCGTGAGTGTGAGGAATTGTTCTGTTTGGCTCTCGCCAGGGGCAGCTGGGGCCGGCGTTGCTGGGGGCCGCGGGTTCGGTCATGAAGCTCTTGGCTGTTTGCAGTCTTGCTGTGCAGGATGTGCATTGGGACAGCAATGGGGGGCGGTGAGGTGTCAGAGAGCGGCCGGGAGGGACGGGGTCCAGAGTGCAACTCTCATCCCAGCCCTGCTGCCCGCACTCGCACCAGGCGGGGCTGGGACTGGAGGGGTGGGAGCACAGCCCTGTGAGAGGGCTGAGGGGGCTGGGGTTGCTTAGCCTGGAGAAGAGGAGGCTCAGGGGAGACCTTCTTGCTCTCTACCACTCCCTGAAGGGAGGTTGTAGCCAGGTGGGGGTTGGTCTCTTCTCCAGGCAACCAGCACCAGAACAAGAGACACAGTCTCAAGCTGTGCTAGGGGAGGTTTAGGCTGGATGTTAGGAAGAAGTTCTTCACAGAAAGAGAGACTGGCCATTGGAATGTGCTGCCCAGGGCGGTGGTGGAGTCAGCATCACTGGAGGTGTTTAGGAAGAGCCTGGATGAGGCACTTGGTGCCATGGTTTAGTTGATCAGACAGGGTTGGGCGATAGGTTGGACTTGATGATCTCAAAGGTCTCTTCCAACCTGGTCTATCCTATCCTATCCTCCTATATCCTATCCTATCCTATCCTATCCTATCCTATCCTATCCTATCCTACCCATCCTATCCTACCCCCCACCAAAACCAAGAGAGCCAACAGCTGCCACCCGCCCCGGGGAGAGATGAAGGAGCAGAGGGGAGGAGCTGGCTGTGCATTCTGCTTCCAGGGCAGCTGCAGGGATTATGGGATGGCAAACTATTCACGATGCCTTGTGCCCACCCTCTGGCACTGCTGGAGGAATCATCTCTATGGTCCTCAGCCCACAGCAAAATACTATTGACCAAAGGACCTCTTCAGCTCTGGCACAGTGCCAGGGTCAGGGCATGGCTGACCTGGACCTGAAAGGTCTTCTCCAGCCACAGGCACTCTCTGATTCTTACTCCTTTAGGCTGAGAAGGGCCAGGCCTGGAAAAACAATCCAGGTGGCTGTCAAGAAGGGTGGTGCCAGCTCTCTGTAATGGTGTCCTGGGACAGGACAAGGGGCAATGGATACAGGCTGGGACACAGCAAGCTCCACCTCACCATGAGAAGAACCTTGGCTGGAAGGGTGCTGGAGCCCTGCAGCAGGCTGCCCGTGGGGGGCCCTGCAGTGCCCCCTGCCGGAGAGCTTCCAGAGCCATCCGGATGCGATCCTGTGGGGCCTGCCCTCGGGGATCCTGCTCTGGCAGGGGGATTGAACCTCCTCTCCAGAGTTCCTTTCCACCCTACCATCCCAGCTTCTATGATGCAATGACCACAGCCATGGGCTGACCTAGTCGTGCTGAGGAGCAGATATTTGTCTCCCTCAGCTGCCTGCCAAGGCAAAGCACAGAGCTACCAGAACCGATTCTATGATGCTCATGGAAGCAGCTGAAACCCAGGGTGGCTGTAACTCAAATGGAGTTTTAATGCTCATCTAGTGTTTTTTATATGTGTTCTTGTTGGTTTGGGATTTTCCCCCCCTGGCCTTTTTAATGTTCACTGTTACAACCATGATGTGGTGGTACTTCAGGGTGATTTCTGACTGCATCTTCTGCCACAGAAACAGCAGTAAATTAAAGAGTGAGCACCGTGCAGACAAGGTGAAGTGGGAGTGTTGATCTGCTGCAGGGTAGGAAGACTCTGCAGAGAGGTCTGGACAGGTTGGGCTGATGGGCTAGGTCAGCTACAGAAAGTTTAATAAGGCCAACACTGGCTCCCCACAGGAGCCCAAGCCCGGCCCCAAGATCCCCCTCAGCCCCAGGGTTCCTGATCCCAGCCACAGCTTTCCCCCGAGACTCCCAAAGGATTCCAGATCGCAACCCCCAGCCCCAGGGGTCCCAACCCCACCTCCTCCCCCCAGCCCTCCCGATGCCCCCTGCCCCAACACCAGCCCTGCCAGACCCACAGATGCCCTCCCCACAGCCTCCCCACACCAACCCCACAGCTCCTCCTCTGCCCCTCCAGAGCCTGCCCCCAGCCCCACCCACCCCAACCCCCCGAACCCTGCCACAGCCCCACGGAGCCCACCGCCCCCCACGCCCCTCCCGACCCCCAACTCCACACACCCCCCGCAGCCCCACGCAGCCAGACCCTTCCCGCTCCGCTGCCGGCCGCCCCCAGCGCTCCCCGGCCCCGCAGCCCCTCCCGCCCCGCCGCAGCTCAGCGGCCGGCAGCACCTGCCGCTCGCCCGCCAGCACCTCCGGCACTGCTCCCGCGCTCCGGCCCCGCTGCCGCCTCGGCAGCGGCCAGGGGGAGGAGCTGCCGCGCTCCCGGCGCCTCTGATTGGCTGCGGCTGCCCGCGTGGCGGGACTTCCCTCCGCACTGCGAGCTGCTTCCGCTCCCCGTCACACGTGGCCGCAGCAGCCGGCGGTGCCGGGCGGGGTCTCCTCCCGGCGCTCTCTGCTCGCCACAGCCTGCCGGGGCCGGCGGCTCTCCCTGTGCGCGATCTTCCTCCTTCCCTTCTCCTTCTGCTTCTCGCTCCCCCTTGTCCCGGGGTGCAGGTGGGGTGAGGGAGTCTCAGGGGCTGAGTTGAGGGTCGTAGGAATATTCTCTGTGGGGCTGCGAGGGGTCGGGAGGGTCGCTTGGGTTGGGGAAGGGTTTGTGGGGCAGGGGTCGGTGGGGCTGGGGGGGGGAGCCTCTGCGGGGATCCAGGGGGAATCGGTGGGGTTGGGGGAGGGTGCGGGGGGGCAGTCTGTGGGGTCCGGGGGAGCTCTGCAAGCTTGGCGCTTGGGGTCCGTGCGGTTTGGGGGGGGGGGTGTCGCTGTGATTGTGGGGACCTCTGTGCGGCTGTGGGGGTCTGCGGTGTTTGGGGGTGATCGGGGTGGGGGCTGTGGGCTAGGGCAGAGGTGTGCAGGGTCGGTGGGCGTCGTCTGTGCTGTTCTGGGAGGGGTCTGTCCGGTTGCGTGGCGTGGGGGGCTTGAGGGGGGGGTGTCGCTGTGTTTGGGGGGGGTCCGGTGTGCTCCTGGGGGCTCCTGGGGTGGTCCGGGTGGATCTAGAGAGTTCTGGACGTGTGCTGGTGGGCTCAGTGGTCCTCGTGGACGTAGAGGGGCTCTGGGGTGGGGAGGGCTGGTGGCACCTGTGGGGGGGTTGCTCTGTGTGGCGGCGGGGGAAGTCACTTGGGTTGGGGAATGGTTTGTGGGTAGGATCGGTGGTGCTGAGGGGGGGGGACCTCTGCGGGGATCTAGGGGGAATCGGTGGGGTTTGGCGGGGGGAGCTTCTGGGATATGCGGGAGGGGTCCGTGGGGTACGGGGGGGGAGTCTGTGAGGTCCGGGGGACTCTGCAAGCTTGGTGCTTGGAGTTTGGTGCGGTTGGTGGGGGTCGCTGTGGTTGTGGGGACCTCTGTGCGGCTGTGGGGGTCTGCGGTGTTGGGGGTGGTCGGGGGTGGGGCTGTGGGTAGGGCAGAGGTGTGCAGGGTCGCTGTGCGTCGTCTGTGCTGTGCTGGGGGGTCTGTGCGGTTGCGGGGCGCGTGGGTGGGTCGGGGTGGGAGATCTGTGGGGTTCCTTGTGCTGCTGACTCCCCCTGCTGGGGGCAGCTGCAGGCCCCCTCTGGTTGCTGCTGTGTTGCAGGCGGAGCCATTGGTGGCTGCAGGGGCTGGCCCTGGCCCCACACCCCTGCTCACTGCTGCCCTCTGGGGGCTGCTGTGGCCAGCAGGGTCGTGGCAGCGTGGGGCTGGGGTACAGGAGAGGCTCCTCGGGGGGGGCTCTGGGGAGCGCTGGGGCTTGGAGTCTTTGTGCTGGGAGCTGCTGGCTAAAGGGCAGTGCCTGGGCTGAGGGCCAGCCCAGGGGGAGCCCTGGCTGTGCCCAGGCTGTGCCCTGGCTGTGTCCTGTTTTGTGTCCTGGTTCCTGTGACAGGGATGAGGCAGGTGATGCTCTTCAGAGCACTCCTTACACCTCACACCCCACAGCCCAGGGCAGGAGTCACCTGAGCTCTCACTCCCTCTCTGTCCCCCCCTTCCTCAGTGCTGTGTGAGGGGCTGCAGGTCCCTCCCCACCCCTCCTCTGTAACCCTCTCCCTTGGCTTGAGCCCTCCAGCTCATCCCCCCCTCAGCCTCGGGGCCCTTCCCTTCCTGTGCTCCTGGTTCAGCCCAGGTCCCTTAGAGGCTTCCTCAGCCACCACATTTCTTTCCCCTCCCAGGGCCACAGGGCAGCAAAGAGTCCAGGGACAGGGATGGGCTGGGGTGAGGGAAGGGCCTGGGGTGGTCAGCAGCAGAACTAGGCTTGTCCCCACCCCAAGGGGAAGGGATCCAGTGCCGCTTGGAAGCTGTGTGTGCAGGAAGTGCCAGCCCCTGGCAGCACTCCAGGAGCAAAGGAATGAATGGTGCTGCAGCTCTGCATGTGGCAGCTGGGAGATGCACAGAGCACCTGGGCACTGTGCCCCCCCATCACACCTCCTCTTCACTCTGGGGGTGTGGTTTGCAGCTCCAGGAGCACTCCAAGAGAAAGCTGAGAGAAAGGGGCAGGGAGAGAAGGAAAGAAAAGCCCTTTCAGCTGAGGCTCTTTATGCTGCATGGTGTGTGGGGGTGGTGCTGGAGCTGCCAGGGGTTGCCCAGATGGAAGTGAGGGCTGAAGAGCTTTAGCAAGAAGCTGGGGCAAGTCCCTTCCCCCCTCCCTGCATCTGCAGAGAGCAGGAACCTCCCTCCTCTGTGTCCTCAGGCTCCTCTGCCTCCTCTTGGGGAGTGTGCACACAGAGAGGGCCCTGCTGGCAGGGGGTTGCCTGCAGGGCAGAGCTGAGCACAGAGCTGTGGGGTTGGGGTCTGTGGGCAGCAGCAGGGAGGAGATCTGGAGCCAAGCAACAGCTCCTGGCCAATGCAGCTGCAGGCAGGGTGAATAAGCTGCAGGCAGGGCCTGGGAGAGGCTGCCTGGAGGCAGCTGCCTTGTGGTGCTGCCCTGCAGCTGTGTGCTGGGCAGGGAGCTGAGCCTGCACTGGTTTGTGCCTCCCACCTTCAGCAGCCCTTTCCTCCCTGCCTGCTTGCCTGTGCTGCTGGGCTTGGGGTGCTGCCCCACCAGCAAGGCTCAGCTCTGCTGCCTGGTCCTGGCAGAGCTGAGCCATCCCTGGGAGTTCAGTCCTCTCTCCTCTGAGCCCTTTGCTTCTCTCTGGGCAGGGGCTGGGTCCTTCTCTCTCCATCAGCCCGGCCCCTGGGCTGGGGAGAGCAGAGTCTGCAGGGGGTCTGCAGAGTTTGCAGATCTGCCCCTTGGAGCAGCCCAGCAGTGAAGAACCCAGACTGGGGGCACCAGCAGGACCCCCAGCCCACTGCTGATGAGGTCCTGGGGCACCTCCCACCTCCTCTGGCCCCCCCTGCCTATCACATTTCACCAACCCTGAGGGACATCAGCTGTGGTAGTAGGCTGTGGGACCCCAGGTGGGTGGGGGTGAGTTGTGTGGAAGGAATTGGAGCCTCCTCCAGGCTCCTCTTCAACACCT
>JAAWVA010000030.1:31123461-31184000 GCA_015227895.2 Colaptes auratus
GTAAGCAGCTGCCAGCGCTCATCGAGTCGCCACCCGGTGGCCAAGCGGTGGAATTGCAGCCTGAGTTATATAATAGACATTAATCTGCAAATATTCTAATTGAGTCCAAATTATAAATATTGAACCATTCTGGGATGCATTTCACAATCGTGCACTAGAATATGGATATAAAATAGTGACTCATGGTAGTGATATATTTAATAATTAATACAAATTAATATTTATATAACTCATATTCACATTCATAAATTAATAACCTCTTCATCACACCAAGAAATTTAATCTCTTGTCCTGGACCTGACATTTGGATGGAATGTCTAACCCACTCTTGGTGGCTCATAGGAAGGGAAGTGTCTCCCTCTCTCCCTGCCCAGCCCCCTGCAGTGGGGGAGTCTTGCTGGGGTCTGCATTGAAAATACCACACCTCACAATACAGACTGGGCCCCTCCCATCCTCTCTACTCAGTCCCCTGCTCTAACACAGTGGAGCTGAACCCCTCTGCACTTCACCCCATACAGCTCATCCCATCCCAAACACACCCCTCACCCGACTCTGCCCCCATTGCTCATCTTGGCCCCAGCCTTTACTCTTTGTTAAGCATTGGTCCTTGACCTTAACCCGGCCTCAACCTAGCCCCAACACAAACCCCACCCCTCAGAGCTGGCCCTCACCTGAGCCCTGCCCAGCACTCTCAGCAGGACAGCTGAAGGAAGGAGATCATTAACTCCTCACTAACCATTAGAAAACTTTCCCACTCATTAGACTAGCCTTCAGCCATCAATAAAGGAACCATTGAGCTTGGTAGAATGAAGGGACATAAGGCAGCAGACCACAGCCCCAACATCAAAGAGAGATGTAAGGCTGAGTCTGGAAAACAGGATGGGGTCTCACACACCTGGGTCTCAGTAACAAGATGAGACAGTCCTGTGGGATTGGCAGAAAACCAACAGGAAAAAATACAAGAGGGACACAGTGACTACAATGTGACAGAAGGACAGCAGATGGCAGCAAAGAGCAAGGAATGGAAGGATTTTAGCTCTTCAAAGAAGTTGTTTAATTCTAATGCATCTGTATTACTAATACTATATGAGGCATATGGTTAAATGTTCAGCACTGTTATCAATTATTAATATTTATTCAAATATATTAATACAAATATATTAATTCTTTAATGATATAAAAATAATTTAAATCAATGCATTAATATCAAATCTCATCAATGTGTATAAATATCTGAGGGGGGGTGGTCAAGTGGAGGGGGCAATCTAAGGTAAGAAGCAACAGGTTCAAGCTTGAACAGAGAAGATTTCACCTCAACATGAGGAGCAACTTCTCTGCAGTGCAGGTGACAGAGCACTAGAACAGGCTGCCCAGAGAGCTTGTGGAGTTTCCTTCTCTGGAGACTTTCAAACCCACCTGGTACACTCCTGTGTGGACTACCTAAGTGATCCTGCTTTGTCAGGGGGGTCGACCTGATGGTCTCTTGAGGTCCCTTCCAACCTCTAATGTGATACTGTGATACCACCCACACAGGTACAGCTGTTGGTTGTGGTTAATGTATTTCAACAAACATGCACATTCAATACAACTTTAACAGTTGAATCAAGCTAGAATCTTTTAAACATTGATTCAGCTTAGGAAAGAGCTAATGCCTCAAGGGCAGTTCACCTGCAAGGGGAATCTATGGCTGCTACAGAGGTGGCTGGCACAGAGCTGTACAGAGAGACTGATAGGAATCAGCCTTTGTGCTCAGGGCACTGCCACCTGGGACCTTTTTGGACACTGCAATTATGCTCAAAGCACAGAGTGCAGCCTGCACAAGTGAAACAAATCAGAGAAATATGGTGTTCAGGAAAAGGAGCTGTGCAGAGTGTGAGTGTGGAGGGGAGAAGCAGTCTCTCCCTGGAGCGGAATTTCTCTGTGAGCAGAATAGGCAGCTGCTCTCAGCTGGGCTGCAGCAGCTTGTTGGGTCTCTGAGTGAGTAGCTATGGCTCACAGGACATGGGGAGGCTTGCTGGCTGGGCAAGAGGTTCACAGTTCTCCATTGCTCAGAGTGGGACAAGCGGTTCTCATCATCTGCCATGGCTCCAGCAGCTTTGCACCAGCACTCAGGTGTCACAGGTGGAGCAGAGCATCTTCTGGCTGCGACTCGGGCAGCAGGCATGAAGAGGCTGCTTTCCAGTCCAGCAGCATTCACCAGCTGCAGCTACAGTGTGTTACGGGTTCATATGGACAAAATAGGCTCTGGGGAACCCAGGGCTTCTTGGTAGAACAAGGAGAGTTGTTACCCTCCTGGCTTGGATTAATAAGGTGCTGAAGACAATAATGGCCAATGGCAGAAGAGAAAGAAAGAGAGGAACAAGAGAGCTCAACCTAGAGAATAAAGTTTGCCCAACCCATGGGAAGCTGCACAGGGAGTCCATAAGCGTGGCAGCTGGCCAGGCACAGCTGCCAAAGTGCACTTTGTTTCCCTAGGCCACAGGACCTGCCTAGACAAGCCTGGGCCTGTCCAGCTTTGCAGATTTACCAGCACCTTGCCTTTGTCTAGTATTGTGCTGAGCACCCAGCTCACGGGGAGGGGGTGCAAGGGGGTTGTGTTTGGGCATGTTCAGACTTGTGCCTCCAGGACAAGCATGTGTAAGCTTTGGAGTGATCCATTCCGTGTCCATGCAGGTTATTAAAGGATCCTGTTCAATGGCATGAGTTATTTGATTTCCTCACTTGACCTTCAAGACTCTCCCAGGACCCCTCAAGGACACCTCCCTGAACTGAGCACATGGCTCCAGCCCTGGTCCTGGGAAGAAATGCCCCAAAAGTGATCTTTTGGGAAAGAAATGTCCAAGGAAAACCAACCAAAACAATACTTTATTAGGGTTGGGGTTTCCATTCTAATGAGGCATTATCCTGGGGATGAGGTTTTCCTTTACCTCTAGGAAACCCAAAGTGTTGAGGAACAAAGAGCCAAATCCCAACCCAGCTGCAGTCTTGCTGCCAGCTGTGCTGACTCAGCACTGTCATTCCTCTCCTCAGCACTGGCTGGGCAGAGAAGGGCAGGGGACATTTGCTTCTGAGGAAGAAGGTGCAGAAGAGGGAGACTGCAGTTCAAGCTGCTGGAGAAGGTCCCCCCAGGGGGTAACATATGGCCTGGCAGTGCCGGGGTCGGTGTATTGCTGTGTCCCTGGTGCACACTGGTCACTGGCATGGGGGTGACTATGCCAGGTGAGGGAGGAGCTGCGGATGAAGCCCTTGCTGTAGCCTGTGCAGGTAAGCGCGCACTGGCCCCGGTGTGGGTGCAGCGGTGCTGGCTGAGGGTGGCCATCTGAGTGCAGCTCTTGCCTCAGGCAGATCAGAGGTGCAGCTGCTTCTGGCTGTGAACGCAGCAGTGCGGATGAGGTTGGAGCTGAGGGTGAACCTGTTGCCGTAGTCACCACTGACAGAGGGCTGGGCACTGGGGTTGGGGGCAGTGAGGCTTTACCAGCTCCAAGCTGGGTGGGAAGGAGCTCTGCCCACCCTCAGGGCACTAATGTGGCAGCTTGGGTGGCACAGAGGGGCTGATAGGGTTTGCCCTCTTCCTCCTCTTCATCTTCTTCCTCCTTCTCTTTTTCTTCTCCTATTCCATATCATTCTCCTCTTCTTCTCATCATCCCCTTTGTCCTCCACATATTATTGTCATCCT
The DNA here is from genome assembly GCA_015227895.2 of Colaptes auratus. Classification (NCBI taxonomy): domain Eukaryota; kingdom Metazoa; phylum Chordata; class Aves; order Piciformes; family Picidae; genus Colaptes; species Colaptes auratus. Next base: position 31,127,138 of record JAAWVA010000030.1, read on the forward strand.
CTTCTCCTAATCCTCATACATTTCACCAATTGCTGTCCTCATTCATGTCTCCATCAACCTCTTCTACTATTCCTCAAAGCTGAGATTTGGTTCCTCCAAACTATTCTATATCTATTTTTCTCCTCCCAGATCCAGTCCAAGGCCTTCTGGGAGGCCATGCTGCTGAGAGGAATGGTCACCCCTCTGCTCTTGGGCAAATCCTTGGGGACCAAGTGACTGGCAAGTAAGGACACTGTGTGTGACCTCTTGCAATAGAGGGATCAGAGCCCTGAGTCCTGTGTGCTGAGTCCCCTGGTTGTAGTGCTGATGGGGCTGAACCCAGGACGTAGCCATCCCAACCATCCCCCTCTGGCCATGCAACTGATACCTGACCACCTGGGGCTGAGGCAGATGAACTCCTACATGCCCATCACAGCCAATGACCGTCAAAGCTCCACAAGTGGTGAAGTGTGGTTTGGGAGGAGGTCTGGAGGGGGTTGAGAGGTGCTCAGGGGTCAGCAGGAGTGTGGAATGTTGCTGCTGTCTCAAAGTTGGGTTCTTTACCTACTGGTCTGTTCCAAGGAGCAGGTCTGCAAACTTTGCTCCTCCCCAGCACAAAGGAGCAGGGCTGATGGAGAGAAGATAAGGATATGAGCCCAGGCAGAGAGAAGCAAAGGGTTCAGAGGAGAGGACTGACCTGCAAGGAATGGCTCAGCCCTGACCAGGGCTCTCCCAGCCTTGCATTTCCCTCCCATTGGCTTGGGGGTTTGTCACCTCCTGCCAGCTCAGTGCATCTGTGCTTGGATCACAGCCAACAGGGAGCTGATAGAACACTTTGGAGGTCAAAATCTTCAGGGTCTGTGCAAGTGGCAAAAGATCCCAGGATGATTCAGCATCCAAGGTGCTCCAGATCAGAGAAACTCTATGGAAGTCAATGATCTCCCCTTTAAAACAGACCCTAAAGCCAGAGCCTTGGAGCTCCCCTGAATCACAGCAGCTGTGTCCAGCATCTCCCCCACTCAGACATATCTCAGCACAACCTGCGCCAGGACCAGCAAGAGTCAGACTTCTCCAGGCTCAGTCTCATCCTCCTCGAATGTTGAAGCTTTGTGTGTGTTGCCCTGAGCTCCAGCAGAAGGGAACTGAACTCCAGGGCAGCCTCTCTGCCAGCCACCTCTCACCTCTCTGTGTCTTTGGACAGACACTTTGCTGTCCATGTTGGGTTTCTATGTTGCACTGGAGGCAGCCAGCTCTGTCCCTGTGTCTGGTGCTTGGTGCTTCTCTCCAGGCACAGCCATAGAAAGAGATTTGAATTCAGGAGGCTTCCTGAGGAAGAGCTGCTAGGATCCAACCTTTCACTGCTTCTCACTCTCAAGAACTCTCGACTGGCTGAGAAATCACAGCCATGGCACAACTTGTTGGCTTTGCCTCACCCTTGTGGACAGGCAAGCTGCTGAGAGACAGCTTGTGCTGAGCAGATGGGTCCAGAGGCCTTGGATTGCTGAGGCAACTTTCTCATGCATGGCTTTGCTTAGCCTCCAAAGAGCAACAATTCTTCTGTGGCTGTGTGCAGGCAGTTCTCTAAGGAGAGCAGGGGGCAGCTGGTGCCATGGAGCTGTGAGCTCCAGCTGCAGAGAGCAGTGGAGAAGTCTGATGCAAGGAGCAGGGATGGAAGGCCCAGGTGGGCAGTGACAGCAATGAGGAGGTTGGGGAGGGTGAGGAGCAAAGTTGTCCACTCCATGTCAGCCCTCAAAGGACAGCTTCTCCTCCCAGTCCAGACCTCCTGAGCAGACAGCCTGCATCATTCTGGCTTGGTGGATGCTGCTGTCACCTCTGCCCTCATCTGAGAAGGAACCAAATAGTTTACCCTCAAAATCTGAGCTTTGTGAGGTGCACTTTGAAATCTGGAAGTGAACAACAGAGACACAAAGAGCTCCTCAGGGCACTTGGGATCATTCCATGAACCTCAGGTACTGAGAGAAGAGTGAAGAAACTGTGCAAGAAGCAAGAAGCAAAAGACAAAGTACCTTGAAGCACTGATTGGCCCCACTGAGGCTTGTTACAGCCAAAGCCTTCCCAGGGACTCGTTAGAGCAGCTCAGGAGAGGCTGTGATTGCAGCAGGCAAAGGCAAAGTGCAGGAGAGCAAACTCCGGCTCTGGGTTCTGCAGCACAAAGGCCAAGGCCTGAGCACAGCCCCTGGGCAGGCAGATCCTGCCCCACATGTGTGGGTCAAGCTCTTCAGGTGCAGTGGGGGTGGGGGGTGGGTTTCATAGCAGCATAGCAGGGCCTAGGTGGAAGGGACCTCAGAGCTCATCTGCTCCAACCTCCCTGCCATAGGCAAGGATGCCTCTCCAATAGACTCAGCTGCTCAAGGCCTCATCCAGCCTGGCCTTCAACACCCTCAGGAGAGGGCATCCTACCTGGGCAGCCTAGTCCAGAGTCCCACAACCCTCATACTGAAGAACTTCTTCCTAAGGCCCAGTCTCAACCTCCTTTTCCTCACCTTCAAACCTTTCCCTCCTGCCCTGGCACCAGACACCCTCATGAAAAGTCCCTCTCCAGCCTTCCTTTAGCATCCCTGTAGGGTTTGTGATGCTGAGTGGAGGACAAGGGCCTGACAGTCCCCAGCCTTCCTGGGGCTGTGGAAAGAGGCAGAGAGGCCCTCCCAGTGCCTTAGGACAACATCTCCTCACAGGCCTTGGGGATAGAGAATTGCCAGAGTCAAGAGGGCACAGCCTTGGCTTCTCTTCATCACTCCCACCACTGCCATTGCCCTTTGCCAGCTCTCCCACAGCTTTGTCCTGCACTGTCTCACAGCTGCTTCTCCTGCCCTGCAGGCTGCAGACACTCCTCTCACTTCCCCACCTTGGCCTTCCCATGCTTCACTGACACCTGCCCACACTCACACTCTGCTCCCTGGGACACAAAGAGAAGGGCTGATCCCAGACTTCTGCAGAACTTCTCAGGCCACACCACTAGCCTTTGAGAGACACTGGCCCATGGGCTTGCCCTGAGGAGCCACTGGCAAGTATCTGCCAGGAGGACTCTCCACTAGTGACATTTGGGCTTGCTCCACCACCCAGCCACCACCTCATCCATTCTGCACTCCAGCTCTCAGCAGTCTGGCTCTAAAGAGACTATGGGGGACCATGGCAAGGCTGGCTAAGGTCCAGGCACAAAACATCCCCTTCTTGCCCCTACCCATATGGCTTCAGCACTACCTCTCTTGTCCTGCAAGGGCCTGCAAATGGCTGCAGAGGTGTTTGAGCCTTCACCTTCCCAGGGACTGTGCTGAGGGTGACCAGCCTGCAATGTTCCCCACCTCCTCTTTGGTGTTCTTGAAGAGGCCTTTTCAAGGAGCCCAGAACCTCTGGGATGGCTCTGTGCACATCTCAGGGCACAGTCCAGCAAGGCTGATGTGAGCATGACAGAGCCTGCCCAAGCCATCTGAGAGATGAATCTGCCTGGGCAGTAGGGTTGTTGGGTGGAGTGCACCCAGCAATGTCCCAGCTCTGCCAGGTGCCACATCTGAGCTGGCCTCATGGACCCCTAATGGAGTGTGGGATGTTCAGAGACAGAGCCTTTCTCTGCCTGGAGCAGTCAGAGACTCTCCCTGGCCTCCTGCAGCCCCTGCCAGAGGCTGGGAGTCTCCTCAAACCTCCAGTGCCCTGGTTACCTCCAGCAATAGTGATGGGGTTTGCTCACTCAGGTCAACCTCAGCTCATTCTGCTGACATCTCATAGCACAATGCAAACAGGCTCTGCTGACCTCCTGAGGCCATGTCCTCCTGTGGAGGGACAAGAGTCTCTCCAAGCTGAGGTGTGAGGCTGCTGCTGGAAACGGTGGTTGTGAAGGCTAGTCTGGGGTGACTGCCTGGGACAGCTTCCCCAGGGTGTCCAGTGAACACAGACACAGTCCAGAGCCTTCTCTGCTGATCCTCAGGTCACTTGCAGGAGGCCTGGCTGTGTGAGGACACTGCTGTGTGCCCCAGCCCTGCACACTCACACACTTTAGCTGTCCTTTGGTCTCTCACACCTGCTCTGCATCTGTTGGACAATTCTTGGCATGTTTTTGAAGGAAACTTTGGAAGAAGACCTAAGCCTTCAGGCACTGCTCAAGCAGATCACCTGTCTGAGTGGAAATGCTCTTGTGGAGGCCATCTGAGCCAAAGAGGTTCCCAGGGCTGTGTCTGCTTGTGGTCATGGGACTGCCATGCAGCAGGATCGTGCCCAGCTGGCAGAGCACTCAGGCCTTGCCACACCCAGGGGCTCAGCAGGAGAGTGTGGAAGTGGAAAGAGAACAGCCCTGGAAAAACAAGTCTGGGCAGGACCCTATCAGAGGGGTCCTGGCTTTGGAGCACAGGGCAATGAACAGTGCTCTGGATTCCCCTGGGGTTCACAGGCACAGGGCACAGAGAAGGGATCAGCAACTCCTCTCCTGCAGTGGCAGGGTCATGCAGGCTTGTGGCTAAGCACTGCTCCTGCTTTCTGAGCGGACACACAGGGTTGTGCAGCTTCTCAGTCTGCTGCTCAGGCTGAGGCAGACGTTTGCATGACTTGCTAAGTCCCTTCCACGGCAACTGGGCGATCTCACCCTCGGGGCTCCAGTCCTCCTGAAGGCACGTTAGGCTCTTCCGAACGGTGAGGCTGGCAGCGCAATGCTGCAGCTTCTCAGGCTCTCAGCATTGGTCCCTCGTCTGGAGATCCTCTCAGGGCTGAACTCAACAGGCATGCCTGGATGCTGGCTTAATAGCAAAGGCTATGGCATGAGCTCAGTGCGTGTTGCCCAGCACCAGCTGCTGCTCTCAGGCAGGACAAGCTCAGCTCCTCAGCTCTGATCACAGCCAAGGCCTTGAGCTTCTGCTCAGCTTCCGCTGGCACAGGCTGTCCCTGCAGGGCCATGACACCTGTAAGCTTGCCAGTCAGCTCTGTGCCAGACTCTGCCAGGGTGTGTGCCAGGAGAGAGGCGGGCAGGGTCTCTCCTTGGAGATATTCTCAGGGCTGAGGCTCAACAGGCCTGTCTGCATGCTGGCTTCTCCTCGCCTTGCAGAGGCCACGGGTTTGCTGCATCTAGGAGGAGAGAGAAGACTCAATAGCTATGAGCTTAATGGCAAAGGCTATGGCAGGAGCTTAGCAGCTCGGGCAAAGAGAGAGGACAAAGATGGATGTAGGAAGAAGTTCTTCACAGAAAGAGTGATTTGCCCTTGGAATGTGCAGCCCAGGAGGTGGTGGAGTCACCATCACTGGAGGTGTTTAGGAAGAGACTGGATGGGGCACTTGGTGCCATGGTTTAGTTGATTAGATGGGTGTTGGGTGATAGCTTGGACTCAAAGATCTTGAAGGTCTTTTCCACCTGGTTAATTCTATTCTATTTCTATCTATTCTATTCTATTTATTCTATTCTATTCTATTCTATTTATTCTATTCTATCCTATCCTATCCTATCCTATCCTAAGAAGAAAGAGGACAATGTATTTACAAGCTGGGGCAATACTGATAGGCTTCTGGAGTCTGGATGTGGCCAATGGGCACTCTCATAAACAACCGGCTGCAGCCTATGGGAGGTGTGAAGCTGGAATTATGCCATGCTTGGCATCAGCACCAGCACCCATGCATGGGGGTGGCAGGGCTCTGTGCTGCCTCAGCCTTTGTTTCCCTCATGAAAGGAGGGGGAACTTGTCCATGTGCTGGGACAAGTTTCAGTATCTGGACATAATTCTGGGCATAATGTGCCTCCACCACAAGTAACTCCACCTGTGAGTGCAGCAGTGCCAGACAGGATGGAAACTCCAGTAGGAGCTGGAATCTAAAGAAGCCAAATGGTTATGCTTTAGATTTTATTTTCTTTCTTTTGCCTCCAAGTTCTTCTCTTTGATCTTCCTCAAACATTCCTCTCCCAGCAACCCAGCTCTTGCTCTCTCCCCACGCCCCTGGCTTTGCTGCCTTTGTGTCCCCACTTGGTGTTTCCAAGAGGCTTGCCATGCTGACTCCTGCTCTGGTCAGCACAGAACCAGGGACTCCTTTCATTAGCTGTAGTGCCCTGCAGTTTCTCAGCTTGTGGCCTTGTGTTGATGGCTCAGCACAGTCAGGGGGAGCCAGCTGCACACAAACATTAACAGCTGGCTGAAAGAGATCAGGCAAGGGCAGGCAAGAGACTGGCATGGCTGAGTCATGGAAGCATAGAATGATAGAATCCTTTCTGCTGCAACAGACCTTGAGAACTGACACCACCATGGCCATGAAACCTGTCTGCAGTGCCAGGGCGGCACAGCTTGGAACACCCTCTAGGGATAAGGATTCCACTGCTCCCCGGGTGGCCTGCTCAAGACCTGCTGGTCAAAGTGAAGGGCAAGAAGGAACTGCACAGGCAGTGGAAAACAGGGAGAGGGATGCGGGAATAGCACGGACAGTGCCCTGTGGTGTAGGGATGGGGTCAGGAAGGCCAAGCTATGGTGGAGCTGAACCTTTCTAGGCATGCAAAGAAGAAGCAGCAGCTTCTGCAGGCCTGCCAGCCAGAGAAGGAAAGTCAAAGGAGGATGTCCTCTGTGATGAGCAAGACTGACAGCTGGTAACAATGATGAGGAGAAGGCTGAGCTACACAAACACATTTTGCTTCAGTCTTCCCTGGCAGCTTCTCTCCTCACATCTCTCAGCTTGGACCTCAAGATAGGGACTGTAGGTCAAAGCCTGTGGAATCCTGATCTAAATCCCTGAATTGATTATAACCAGCTGTTGGGGTTTGACTTGTTAAGTGCTGCTGTGAAATCCTACAGCCTGAGCTCATGATTCACCAGAACAGTTGAAGGGATTTCAAACTGCTGCTGCCTTCAGGTTCTACAGGAGCCACAGTGCCTTGGGGGAAGCACTGCCCTGAAATCCTGCAACCAAACTCTGAGTCATAAACCGGGGACCAAGTCTGGCACTAGGATTGGATTTAACCCCAGACAGGCTTCTCTCTCAAGTTGTTGAGAGAGTGAGGGAGTCCATCAGAGCCTTGTGAGGCAACAGAAGGGCTTTCTTGAAGCCTTTGTTCCCAGGCTCCATGTAAAATCCTTCCAGCCCCAAGGAGATTTTCACAATCTTTCTAATCCTCCCCCAAACTCATTTTCCTCTGCAGGAGTCTCCCGTGGTGGAACATCAGGAGAGTGACCCTTGGCACCAAACTGAACCTGTTGACATCTCTGTTCCCTTTGCTGAATTCATCCAATTCATTCCAGTGTCTCAGATTCTCCTCCTGCCTCAGCAGAACTCATTGCTGCTTTCCTCTCTGAGGGAGGTGCCTTTGGGATTGGATTGGATTTGCCCAAGCCATTGCCAGTCCTGGCCGGAAGGGCAACAATTCCTTTGTTTATGGGGGCAGGGGCCTAGGGGAGATGCAAACACCCCCATGGTGTAGGGAGGTAGCGGCAGCCCTGTGGAGAAGGGGTTGGGGATACTGGAATCAAAGACTCCTGGAATGGTTTGGATTGGAAGAGATGGAAGAGAGCATCGAGTGCAACATCCTGACCATGGCCAGGGACATCTCCCACTAGGTTGGGTTGCTGAAATGCCTGACTTTGGAGACTTCCAGGGATGGCCAACCCCTTCTCTGGGCAGCCTGTTCCAGTGTCCTGCCACCCTCACTGCAAAACATTTCTTCCTTCTATCCAATCTCAGTCTCCTCTTCCAGTTCAAAACCACTGCCCCTTGTCCACACACTGCAGCACTTGGTCAAAAGTCTCTTTGTTGTCCTATGAGCACACATCTCCCCCTGCAAAGACCTTGGAGAGTGCCCAGAGATCTCCCAAGATGTGCTTGGGAGGCCTCAGGCACATGACCAGTAGACAGAGGCTGAAGGCCATGGGCTCAGTAGTGTGAAGAGTGAGGACAGGAGCAGAGTAGGCTGAGAGTGCTTGGGGAGTGGGTTGAGACATGGAGAAGCTTTTCTGCACAGTGACAAAGTGTAAGAGAAAGAAACAAATCCACAAAGTGCAGCTGGGGAGCTCCAGACTGGAGATGAGGAGAAAGAAATGTCACTGCAAGACATCCCCCAGCAGCAGCCTGGAGCACTCCAAGGCTTGGAGTTTCAAGGGACAGCCAGGGAGGATGGAGAGGAGAGAGAGCGCAAAGGAAGGTGGCAGCAAGGTGGGGCAGCTGGCTGGGTGACTACAGCCTGCAGGGAAAGAGGCTCAGCTGATGCAGCAGCAGAGGACAGCCTGAGGGCAGATGACAGAGGGGGTGCTGTGCAAGAGCTGAAAGGCTCCTGCAGAGCCAAGCTCTTCATGCCTTGGGTTCTGGCTGTGATCTGTGCCACTGCTGCCTCTGAGGAGACAACTCCTCCTTCCAGCCCTGGGGCCTCATTGCCTCCTTGCCCATCCTCAGCAGCCTGGGAGAGGTTGTGCCATAGTCCTGCCCTTGACATTGGTCCTCTCCACATCTCACTGCTCCAGGAATCCCCTGAGGGGTGAGTGAGGGACAGGATCTGCCGTCCAGGAGCAGGGCTCAGGGCTTGACCCTTGGCATTAATGAAACACCTCCAGGTTTGCTCAGCATCAGAGACATCTTCCTCTGCTTGTCCTGACCTCTCAGCACTGCCTCCAGTTCTCTGCTCCAACCACAGCCTGCAGACACTTTCCCAGCAGTGTCCTCACTGGGACCCATCAACAAGAGAAGAAACTTCAGAGTTTGAAAGTGACTTCAACTTCTGGAGAGGTTTCATCATCAGTCTCTGATGTTACCTGGCACCAAGCCACCAGAGGGTCATTAAAATGCCCTTGGGTTGGTCCTCTGCTGCTCAGCTGGGCTGAGCTCCGTGGCTGGAGGGAGATGCGGAAAGTAGGCAGCAATGAAAAGTGTCAGCTGTGCCCAGGAGCAGCTCCTCTGCTCTGCACAGCAGGGCTGAGGGCACTGCCAGAGGATCTTAGCAAGATGAAGAAGGCAAAGAGAGCTTGGAGGTGTCCAGGAGGGTGACTGAGAGCTGCAGGAGGAGAAGTCACTGCAGTCCCTGACAAGGGTGAGTCTGTGGGGGCAGGGCAGTGCAGCTGCAGCTCCTGGAGGCATCTCCTAAAGCTGGCAGAGCCACAGCTGCTGGGGGCTGGAAGAAATCTTCCTGTGAAGAGGCTCTTTTCAGGCTTTCTGCAGAGCTGTGGAGGCCTGGGTGCAGGCAGGGGTGGTGAGGGCTGTCCTTCAGAGCAGGGTCCCTGCAGCCCAGGAGCTGTGTGCTGGGGCAGGGACTCTGCTGCCTGCCAGGCTCAGCTTCAGCCTGCCAGGAGCAACACACAGTGCTGTGGAGGAAAGCTTGGCAGTGGCAGGAGACAGCCAGGGGGCATGGCAGGGCAGGGCAGGCAGGTCCTTCTGCTGTGGGGAGGGAGCTGTGTTGGCCGAGCTGCTCACAGTTTAGCTCCCCACTGGGTGTTTTGGGGAGGCTTTGCAGAAGAGATCAAGCAGCATTTTGCTGGAAGGGAAGGAGTCTTGGCTTTGAATGTTGATCCCCTTGGTGTGTGGGTGGGCTGTGTGAGATAGAGTTTGTTTTTACTCTGCAGAAGCTCTGAGACCAAGGTCTCATAGTCTTTGACGTGCTCCTGGCCCTGCACACCCAGAGCTGCCCCTGGGCGTGTCCTGCTGCTGGGAGGGGTCTGCAGGGAGATCTGAGCACATAGCAAGGTGGGATGAGCTCAGGCAGGGACAAGGAGGAGATCTGGGCACAGAGAAGCAGCTCCTGGCAGGGACACCTGCCAGGCAGCAGGGTTAGGGAGGGATGGGAGAGGGATCTGCTGGCAGAGATGCCCTGGCAAGGGGATCAGGCTCCTCTGTGCCATTCTTGCACTGCAGACACATTTCCCAATGCACCTTTTGCTCCCCTCTTCTCCCCAGCCAGACGCAGTACCCTCAAAGCTCTGGGCTCCAGGTCAGGAGTCAACAACCATGGGCAGCTGTCATTGATCTGAAGGCTCCTGGAGTGTGCACACAGGAGGAGGACAAAAGATCTTCAGTTGCATCTGTCAGCTGCATGAGAGCAGAGTTGGGTAAGGAGAAGGCTTCACCCCAAGCCCTCTGCCTTTCTCTCTTCCCTTCATTGTCTCTGCAGCATGCAGGTTGTTGCCCTTTTTCTTCCACCTCTCAATGGGACTCTCATTCCCTGGGATTGGCTGTCGGTCACTTTCTGTTCTGACACAGAGGAATCTTCATGGCAATTCGGGTCACTGCTGCTTTTGAAGCTGTGAGGAATCTCCATGGGTTGGTAGTGATGGGACTGAGCTGATCCATTCCTCATGCAGCTCAGGGAGGAGGTTACAATGAGCCTCAGAGAAGTGTGCCTAACTTGTCACTGCCTTTCCCTCCTTGCACAGGTCTCCATGGCCAGAGGCAGCAGATGGCCAACAGCAGCTCCATCAGCCACTTCCTCCTCCTGCCATTGCCAGGCACAAGGCAGCTGCAGCTCCTGCACTTCTGCCTCTTCCTGGCCATCTACCTGGCTGCCTGCTGGGCAATGGCCTCATCATCACCACCATAGCCTGGCACCACCACCTCCACACCCCCATGTACTTCTTCCTCCTCAACCTCGCCTCACTGACCTGGGTGCCATCTCCACCACTGTCCCCAATCCATGGCCAATTCCTGAGGGACACCAGGGACATCCCTATGCAGGATGTGTTCTCCAGTCTTCTTTTCATATCCTAATTTCAGCAGAGTATTTTCTCCTCACCACCATGTCCTACGATCGCTACGTTGCCATCTGCAGACCCTGCACTATGAGAACCCTCCTGGGCAGCAGAGTTTGTGTCCACATGGCAGCAGCTGCCTGGAGCTGTGGGGTTATCATGCTCTGCTGTACACAGCCATACATTTTCCTGCCCCTCTGCCAGGGCAATGCTGTGGAGCAGTTCTTCTGTGAAATGCCCCAGATCCTCAAGCTCTCCTGCCACATCCTACCTCAGGGAGCTTTGGGTAATTTTCATTGGTGTGTCCTTAGGATCTGTCTGTTTTGTGTTGATTTTGGGTCCTATGTGCAGATCTCAGGGCAGTGCTGAGGATCCCCATCAGCAGGGATGCCACAAATCCTTTGCCACCTGCCTCCTCACCTGGCTGTGGTCTCCCGGTTTATCAGCACTGCCTTCTTTGCCTACTGAAGCCCTCTTCCATCTCCTCCCCATCCCTGGACCTGGTGGTGTCAGTTCTGTACTCAGTGGTGCCTCCAGCAGTGACCCTCTCATCTACAGCCTGAGGAACCAGGAGCTCAAGGCTGCCCTGAGCCAACTGATCCCTGGATGCTTTCAGAAGCATAAACTCTGACTTCTCCTGCAGGGCAGTTCTGATGTCAATCAGTGCAGACCCAGTTCTGGCTATTTCTGCTGCTTTACCCTTGTGAGAATGATGTTCTCATACAAATGTATTTCTTCAGACCATTTCTGGTTCAATGTTGTCCTGTCTGGGTGACCCAGAGGCTGCAGACATGAGGAGCTTTGCTCCTGGGTGTTCAACATAAAGGACCCTGTTTCTCTGCATTCTTCCTCCTGAGTTGCTTGTCTCTGTTGCTTCCTCCAAGGCTTTGTGGAGCTGCAGGGCAGTGCCTGTGTGTGCAGAGGTGGAGGGCAGAGTCCCAGCACAGCAGCAGTGCCAGGCAGCCCCACAGCTTGGACTGTCCTCAGCTGCTCTTTCTGCCCTTCCACCCTCTCCTGCTGAGCCTCTGTGCTGGGGCAGGGCCTGAGTGCTCTGGCAGCTTGGGCACTGTGCTGCGCGGGTGGCAGTGCTGGGACTGCAGGCAGGGCAGGCCAGGGCTGCTTGTGGACAGAGCTGTGTTCCAGAGCAGCACTGCCATCAGAACAGGAGGTCTCCTCATCCCCTCACACCCCAACCCCCTCCCATTACAGACTGCACCTACTCAGAGTCCAAACTGGATACCCTGACCCCCTTCCAGTATAGACTCAGTCCAAACATGGTTCCTTCATCCCCTCCCAGTACAGATGTTGCCTCATCCCAGTCCAAACTGGATCCTACTGTCCTCTAGCACTGCAGCCTGGATCCCAGCACAGCACAGAATGTATCCCTGGCTTCCTTCCAGAACAGAATGTATCCATCCCAGTACAAATTGTACACCCTTATGCTTCCCAGTACAGTCTGGGCCCTATTCCAGTCCAAACAGGATCCCTTTCATCCCTCCAGGTACACATTAAGCCTTGTCTCAATTAAAACTGAATCCCCTTATCTCCTCCCAGTACAGACTGGATCCTGTTTCAGTCCAAACTGGATTCTCTGGCTCATTGCAGTACAGTCTGGTCCCCACATAGTACAATTTGGGATCCTTTAACCCTTCCCAGTACAAGACCTGGTCACATCTCAGGACAAACTGCATCTCCTGTCCCCTCCCATCTCACATGTGGTCTCTCCCAGTACAAAGTGCATCCCTGAAACCCTGATTCCATCCAGCACAGACCAGGGCCCATCCCTGCAAACTGATCCCCTGATGCCCTCCCAGTTCAGACTGGGGCCCCCTCCAGGTACAAACTGAACTGATTTGAGCTCTCCCAGTACAGAGTGGGCTACCTCCCAGTACTAACAGGGCCCCTGGGCCTCCTAGTAAAGTCTGGACACCTCCTGTAAAGCTGAGCCATGGCCTCTCCCAGTAACACTGGGCCTTGGCCCAGTACATCTGGAACGCTAATCCTGTCCCAGTACAGAAGGGCCCTTCTGTCCAAACTGGATCCCTGCAGTTTGGGGCTCCCCAGGTCAAGAGAGACAGAGATCTGCTGGAGAGAGATCAAACAGAAGCTATGAGGATGAGGAAGGGACTTGAACATCTCTGTGGCCATCCCACTGATCCCAGGAGCTGTGACCTGATCCTGGTACAAATGGGATCCCATTGCCATCTCCAGCACAGTCTGAGTCTTACCCATGCGGGCATAGGGCGAGAAAGTTCCACACACAAAGAAACCACAGCTAGCTCAGTCGGAAAAGCAGATGAAAACTATATTTACAGGCAGAAAGAATGGAATGCAATGAATATATACATACAATACAATACAATACAATACACCAGGTTGGAAGAGACCTTCAAGATCATCACGTCCAACCATCAACCAATCCAACCCACCTAAATACAATACAATACAATACAATACATACATACAACCCACCTAAACAACTGAAAAAAACTAAACCCTGGCACCAAGCACCCCATCAAGCCTCTTCTTGAACAACTCCAATGAAGGTGACTCCACCACCTCCACGGGCAGCCGATTCCAGTGGGCAATCACTCTCTCGGTATAGAACTTCTTCCTAAGATCCAGTCGAAACCTGCCCTGGCGCAGCCTGGGACTGTGTCCTCTTGTTCTGGTACTGGCTGCCTGGGAGAAGAGACCAACCTCTGCCTGGCTACAACCTCCCTTCAGGGAGTTGTAGAGAGCAATAAGGTCACCTGGTCCTCCTCCTCTCCAGGCTAAAATATACAACAAATATACAAAATTTACACAATTTACACAAATATACAATATTTACAATAGATACAGAAAAACACAGCAATGAACACAATGCAGAAAAGCCTTTCCCTCCAGCCGGCCAGGGGGGTTCCCTGAACCCCCCTCTCTCCCTCCCTACACTCCCCTTTTTCCCAAGAAAGGGTTAGAGAGAGAGGAGAAGGCAATTAAGGAGGAAAAATTCTGTTAGCTCAAAGCATATGCAAGAATTAGTTTTCTTATCTGGTTAGCTGTCAACTCAAGGTCACTCCTGTCCGGCACAAGCTGCTGCTTCAGAGAGAGAGAAGACCGCCGATCAGCCCACAGGACAGAGAAGAACAGACTCAACACAGCCTGAACCCAGGCTGAACTAACAGAACCCAAACCCAAAGCTGCACTCCACCAATCCACCAATGAAATTAGTTTAGACTACCTTGTTTTTGTTTGAATATCAAAAACATTCAGCCAGAGTGTTTCAGCAATTGTCTCTTTTAAAGGCCACAGCCCTAAACCGGTCACACCCCGGTACAAAGTGCATCTCCTGAAACCCTGATTCCATCCCAGGACAGACCAGAACCCATCTCTGCAAACTGATGCCATCCCAGTTCTGACTGGGCCCTCTCTCCACTTGAGCAGGCAGTGTGAGCTTGCATCCGAAATACCAAGGGGAGCCTAGGCTGCAAGCAAAGCAGCATGGCCGGAGATGGAGAGAGAGCATTCTGTCACTTTGCTCTGGTAAGACCTCCCCTGAAGCCCTCAACACAGGAAGGACATGGAGCTGATGAGCACATCCACAGGAGGGCCACAGAAATGATCAGGGGCTTGCAGCAGCTCTGCTATGAGGACAGGCTGAGGGGAAACTGGGGGCGTGCAGCCTGGTGAAGAGGAGGCTCTGAGGGGAAGACTTGTAGCAGCCTTCTAGAACCTGAATGGGACACAAGAAGGATGGAGAGAGACTGTTTGCAAGGGCCTGCAGGACAGGATGAGAGGCAATGGCATCAAACCAGAGAAAAGTGAATTCAGGTTGGATATCAGGAAGAACTCCTTCACTGTGAGGGGGTGTGGAACACCTGAACAGGTGGCCCAGGGAGGTGATCGAGGCTCCTTCCCTGCAGATATTCAAGGTGAGGCTCCCAGTTCAGACTTGGCTCTCTACTATTACTAACTTGCTACCCTGTCCCACTGCTAGTACAGCCCCAAAACAACCCATACCCCTCAGGGGTGGTGTTCACCTCAGCACTACCCAGCACCTCAGCAGGACACCAAAGCCTCTCATCAGCCTTGGCATGAGCCACAGCCTTGAAATGCAGCACTGAGCCCTTCCCTATACACCACAGCCCCAAAGCTCCTTCCTATGCTCTGACCCTCACCTGCATCCTCCTCCCACCTGACTGATCCTGCTTGGCACCTGGCACAGGGCAAAGGCTGGGAGCCACCAGAGGAAGAGGGCAGGAGGTGGCCTGTGGCTGAGAAGCTCATGGACACCAGGAGCAGAGGTGGCACAATGTCAGGGGATCTCCTGCACAGCAGCAGCCACAAGGCTGGCAGGAGCTGGGAAGTAACTGCTGGCTCAGCAGCTGATAGGGGAGCAACAAGGAGAGGGCAGGAAAGGGACTGGAAGGTCACTTCTTGCTGCAGCACAAGAGAGAAGAGCCTCTGACTCCTAGCTGGGCTCTGTGCTTTTGGCCTCCCAGCTGCCAGGAGCAGCAGAGGCATGTGTGGGGCAAGAAGGCATGTGGTGGGCAAGGGGACTTGTGTGACTCCCTTTCCCCAAGCACTGATGGCCCCTGCAGGAAAAGCCTTGGAGCTGGGTTGTCACCTCCCTGCCACCTGAGGGCCTGGGGACAGCAGCAGGGACAGGTTTGGCTGTGGCCGCTCGAGAAGCTGAAAGGCAACAGCAGGGACCTGCCTTGGAGGCCCTGCAGAGGTTTCTGGCTCAGCTGCCAGGCCACAAGCAGGCTGAGGCCTTGGGCCAGCATTGGGACATGAGGGATGGCTGAGAAGCTCCTAGGGCAGGAGGAGCCACATGGCCAGGAAGTGAGTGTGAGGTCACTGCAAACTCCAATGCCTTTGTGTCATTGGCCAGCAGCAGGCCCAGGGCTGGGTGGGACTGTGCCATCCTTGTGCCTGCCAAGCTGAGAGGCAGCAGCAGGGAGGTGCCTTGGCTGTTGCTTTGGAGCTGGAGGTTCTGCTGTGTGTCCAGGCAGAAAGGCCTCTGTCAGGGGACCATTGCCAATGGCTGGGATGGAGCAGAGCCTGAGCAGAAGTGAAGGAGGCCAAGTGCAGCTGGCTGTGGCAGGAGGAGTGTGGCCAACAGACACAGAGTTGTGCTCCCCTGTACTCAGGACTGCTGTGACCACATCTGGAGTCTTAGTGTCTGCTTTGGGACTCTGCTCTGAAGGAGTTTTGAAGAGAGCATGAGAAGCTTCAGAGGATATCTGCAAGGACTGGGGTGGAGAGCCTGAGGGACTGGGGCTTCTGTAACCTGCTGAAGTCCAAGCTCAGAGCACTACAGATGTAGTGTGGTCCTGCTTGAAATCTGGGGATGCTGCAGCTTCTGGTGGTTGTGAGACAGGAAGACAACCTCCATAGAGTGCAAATTTCAGGGTTCAGAGTGGAGGTGTCCTGGTTTGAGGCCAGGCAGATCCTTTCTTGCCCCTGAGAGCATACAGGAGGTGAGGACAAAGAAAAGTCACTCAAAGGGGATCCTTGTGGTCCAAGAGGTCCTGGCTCTGTGTTTCAAGAAATGGCCATGGAGAGTAGAGACAGAGCAGGGAGGGTACAGAAATGTCATGGTGAGAGCTGCTAGAAAAGCAAGATGGGTGTCAAGAGCATGAAGGGAAAGAGCTGCAGGCAGGGGACAGTGTAGCACACACCTGCAAGGCTGAAAGCTCAACAGCACTGAGGTCTTTCTCCTCCTGTCTATGGCAGTTGCCTCTCCCACCAAGGCCAGGGAGGTGAAACTTGAGCTTGAGCCTCTCTGCATCTGACTGCCCAGGCTCTGTGGTCAGGGCTTGGCCTTTCTGCTGCAGAAACCAAAGCCAGGGTGGGGGACAGTGTAGGACAACCTGTGGTGGGGATGGCAATGGGCACTGGCAAGGCTGGAAGTCATCAGGAGAACCCAAGGCTTTGTCTTCTTGGCTGTGGCAATCATCCACCACCAAGGGCTGTGAGGAGACTTCCTAAGGCACCAGGGGGTCCTCAGTGCTTCCTTAAACACCCCCAGGAAGGCTGGGGACTCTCATCCCCTTGTCCTTCCCTCAGCATCACAAACCCCACAGCCCACAGCACCTGAGGAGCCCTGACCCATACAGGAGGGACAGGATCTGCCTGCCCAGGCACTGTGCTCAGGGCTTGGCCTTCTGCTCCATAAACCAACCCAGAGTTTGCTCTCCTGCACTTTGCCTTTGTCTGCTGCAATCATAGCCTCCACTGAGCTGCTCTAAGCAGCCCTTGGGAGGCTTTGTTGGTAATGCCCCTCAGTGGGGCCAATCAGTGCTTTGTGTTTTCCTTCTGACTTCTGAAGAAGTTTCTTCAGTCTTCTCTCAGTACCTGAGGTTCCTGCAACGAGTCCCAAGTGCCCTGAGATGTTTGTGTCCCTGCAATCTTCTTCAGGATTTCAAAGTGCACCTCACAAAGCTCAATTTTGTAAGTCAAAGATAAAATATTTTACTCCATTTCAGTTTAGCTCAGAGATGATAATTCCCCTAGTGACACTGACCCAGGCTGCCTCAGCAGGACATCTGCACTTGCAGGAACATCTGTCCTTCAGGGCTGACATTGAATAGACAACTTTGCTCCTCACCCTCCCCAACCTCCCCATTGCTGTCACTGCCCACCTGGGGCTTACAAGGTGATTCAGCAGAATGTGTTCTAATCCAAGAGCCTCTGAAGGACAGAGTGGATAAGGACAAGGCTGACCCTGACTGACTGCAAGGGATCCTGAAGTCAAATCTCTTTCTATGGCTGTGCCTGGAGAGAAGCACCAAGCACACAGACACAGGGACAGAGCTGGCTGGGTTCAGTGCAAGATAGAAACCTTGACTCTGTTGACAGCAAATGTGTCTGTCCTAACACAGAGAGGTGGAAAAGAGGCTGGCAGAGAGGCTGACTTGAGTTTGGTTTCCTCCTGCTGGAGCTCAAAGCAACCTCTCACAAAGCTTTGGCATTCTTAGGGCACAAGAACTGAGCCTGGAGAATTCTGACTTGGTGCTGGCCCTTGGTGCAGGTTGTGCCTGAGAGATGTCTGAGTGGGGGAGATGCTGGACACAGCTGCTGGGATCCAGGAGAGCTCCAAGGCTCTGGCTTTGGGGTCACTGTTTTGAGAGGTGGAGATCATTGACTTCCATCAGGTTTTCTCTGATCTGGATAACTTGGATGCTGAATCATCCTGGGATCTTTTGCCACTTGCACAGACCCTGAAGGTTTTGACTTTCAGAGTTTCTATCACCTCCCTGTTGGCTGTGATCCAAGCACAGATGCACTGAGCTGGCAGGAGGTGACAAACCCCCAAGCCATAGGAAGAGCAGTGCAACGCTGGGAGAGAGTGAGGGTGCAGCACACCAAGGACATCTCTCAGTGCTCTATTTCACTCTGTCCTGATCCATACCTGCCTTACCCTGGGCTAGTTCATGGCCTAAGCAAGAGGGGAGGGGGAATCCATCATCAGGTCTTGAGGAGGTTACCAGTGACAGGGGCACTGTGCCACCACAATCTGCTCTGTGACTTGAGTGCATTTCTCTCAGCCAGAGTGGCTGTGTGGTTGCCTCCTGTCTCTGTGCCTCTCTACAGAGAATGTCATCATCCAATCAGAATGGGAAGGACTTTTGGTGGTTCTTAGCCTCCAAGTCTTCTTCAATGCCATTCAGTGACACAAAGCACCCAGGAAACACTGATGATGGGAAATGTCTGCAGCAGTGTGACTTGCTTGGCCATCCTCCTAACTCTAACTGCAAACCAATATTGAACAGCAAGCAGAGTGCAGAGCAGGCAGGAAAATCACAGTGGCTGTGCCACCAGGGGCAGTGTCCCAGCTGCTGCTGGACCCCATCCAAACAGCACTTCCCACCAGCAGTGTTCTCCACTCCTCTTGGTTACTTCTAGTGCTCAATGGATTGCTTCAGTGTCAGGGTGGGCTATGGGCAGAGACTTTTGTCCTGCTTCTCCTGGTTGTTGCAGCAGGCTGCTGAAATCAGGGTGCTGGAGGAGCTGTTGGGTTGCAGTGAAATTCTTTCCAGTGGGTGTAGGTTGTAGCTAACCATACAACATGTGAGCAAAGACACATCCTGGTAAGGAGTGATTGGCACAGAGCATTTCAGATCACAGCCAATGATTACAGAGGCATCACACAGACAGAAACTGAACTGATTGCTGTGGTGCTGTTCCAGAACTGTGACAAATATTGTGGTGCAGGCCCAGCTGGTTCCAGCACCATGAGCTGAGATACAAACTAACAGAGCAGTTGAGAGCAGGACCAGGGCTGCAAGGGGAGCCAAGGGGCCCAGACCTGCAGAGACTGTGACTCCTTCTTCAGGCATAGGTGAGTGTTACAACTCCCCTTTCCCACAGCCTATCCCCACTCAGCTCACTGTTGCATCTGGATTTGATCAGGGGCTCTTCTCCCCACTTGCCTTTCCCATCTGCTTCAAGGATGCAGCACTTGGTTCTTTTTCACTCCCAGCCTTTTTCATATGGTTTGGTTGCACATCTCATCCCCTCCAGGGCCTCACACAGACATGAAGGCCATCTCAACATTTCATTACCACTCCCTTTTGGGTTTATATAGAGATTCTATTGCAAACTAAGTCATTGATCAACATGGATCTACAGGCTGCAGCCCAGGCTCTGGTTGTCTCTCGGGGCTGCAAGTGCTCATTGCTGGCTCCTCTTGAGCTTCTCCTCCACCAGCACCCCCAAAGCCTTTTCTTCCTGGCTGCTCTCAAGCCAGTCCCTGCCCAGCCTATATCAGGATCCATGTACATGGTCTCTGTGCACAGCGTCCTGTGGGGTGCATGGGGATTGTGTTTGGGACTGTCCATGGAACCCTAAATACAAAACCCAATTATGGGTTTGGTCATGGAGAAATTACACCAACCACCTCAATTTGGTTGAGCTGTTGTGTTACAATCTTTGTGTTCTGGGTTGGTAGAATGGGTGTAGAAGATTCTCCTTTCATTTAGTTCCTGGTGAATAGATCCATTGACTCCCTGCATCCAGGCTGCATTTGCTCTTCTGCCATGGATTGCAGTTGAGCCACCTGAGGAGAGCTGCCCCAGCCCCCAGGCATGTTTGGTGTGCCTTTCATTTCCATGGAAAACAAGAGAGAGCTTAGCCTGCCTTGTTCTGTGGGGTTTCAGCACTTCCAGTGTATCCCAGCAGCACCTGGTCCCAAGGAGCTTGTGCTTGAGCCCTGGTGAGTGTCCTTAATGCAAGGAGGAGGAATCGAGGAGTGGACAAGTGGTGTACATCGTACACGGACTTGCCACTGGTGTGTCCCCATCCGATCCATGCAGTGAGGACAGAGTCTGCTCTCAGCACTGGCTTGGTCACAAATCCAAAGCACAGCACCAGAGGAGCTGCTGTGAAGAAAATTAACTCCATCAAGGCTGAAACCAGGATGATCTCCCCCTCACTCCATGCCCTTATGTGGGGAAGGCACATTATGCCCAGAGTTATGCCCAGATATTGAAACCTGTCCCAGCACATGGACAAGCTCCCCCTCCTTCCATGAGGGGTCCAAAAAGGCCCAGGTGGCACAGACCCCTGCACACCCCCATGGCATGGGATGCTGGTGCTGATGCCAAGCATGGCATAATTCCAGCTTCACGCCTCCCATAGGCTGCAGCCGGTTGTTTACGAGAGTGCCCATTGGCCACATCCAGCCTCCAGGAACCTATCAGTGCTGCCCCAGCTTGTAAATACGTTGCCCTCTTTCACTGTGTTCTCTCTCCTTGCTGGAGACTGAGCTCATGCCATAGCCTCTGCCACTGAGCTCATTGCTATTAAGTCTCTCTCCTCTATGCAAGCAAATAGTGGCCTCTGCATGACGAGGAGAAGCCAGCAGCCAGGCAGCCTGTTGAGCCTCAGCCCTGAGAGTATCTCCTGAGGAGAGACCTTCATTGAGCCTGAGAAGCTGCAGCATAACATTGCCAGCCTCACCAGTCGGAAGAGCCCAACATGCCTTCAAGAGGACTGGACCCCTGAGGGTAAGATCTGCCCTGCTGCCAAGGAAGGGACTTAGCTGAGTCAGTGCAAGTGTCTGCCTCAGCCTGAAGCAGCAGACTGAGGAGCTGCACAACCCTGTGTGTCAGCTCAGAAAGCAGGAGCAATGCTTAGCAACAAGCCTGCATGACCCTGCCACTGCAGGAGAGGAGTTGCTGATTCCCCTGCTCTGTGCCCTGTGAACCCCAGGGGAATCCAGAGCACCGTTCATGCCCTGTGCTCCAAAGCCAGGACTGCTCTGATAGGGTCCGGCCCACACTTGTTTTTCCAGGGCTGTTCTCTTTCCACTTCCACCCTCTCCTGCTGAGCCCCTGTGTTGGGGCAAGGCCTGAGTGCTCTGGCAGCTTGGGCACCATCCAGCTGCGTGGCTGTCCCATGGCCACAGGCAGACACAGGCCATGGGAACTTCTTTGGCTCAGATGGCCTCCACAAGAGCAGTTCCACACAGACAGGTGATCTGCTTGGGGCAGTGTCTGAAGCCTTAGGTCTCCTTCCAAAGTTTCCTTCAAGAGCAGGCCCAAGAAATTGTCCAACAGATGCAAAGAGCAGGGAACAGCTAAAGTGTGTGAGTGTGCAGGGCTGGGGCACACAGCAGTGTCCTCACACAGCCAGGCCTCCTGCAAGTGACCTGAGGGATCAGCAGAGAAGGCTCTGGACTGTGTCTGTGTTCACTGGACACCCTGGGGAAGCTGTCCCAGGGCACTCACCCCAGACTAGCCTTCACAACCACCCTTTCCAGCAGCAGCCTCACACCTCAGCTTGGAGAGACTCTTTGTCCCTCCACAGGAGGACATGGCCTCAGGAGGTCAGCAGAGCCTGTTTGCATTGTGCAGATGAGATGTCAGCAGATGAGCTGAGGTGAACCTGAGTGAGCAAACACCATCAGCTATTGCTGGAGGTACCAGGGCACTGGAGGTTTGAGGAGCCTCCCAGCCTCTGTCAGGGGCAGCAGGAGGCCAGGGAGACTCTCTGACTGCTGCAGGGCAGGGCCTGTGTGAGTGATGGGGAAAGACTCTGTCTCTGAACATCCCACACTCCAGTAGGGTCCTTGAGGCCAGCTCACATGTGGACACCTGGCAGAGCTGGGACATTGCTGGGTGTCACTCCAGAACAAACCCTACTGGCCCAGGCAGATTCATCTCAGATGGCTTGGGCAGGCTCCTGTCTGCTCACATCAGCCTTGCTGGACTGTGCCCTGAGATGTGCACAGAGCCATCCCAGAGGTTCTGGGCTCCTTGGAAAAGGCCTCTTCAAGAACACCAAACAGGAGGGCGGGGAACATTGCAGGCTGGTCAACCTCAGCACAGTCCCTGGGAAGGTGAAGGCTCAAACACCTCTGCAGCCATTTGCAGGCCCTTGCAGGACAAGAGAGGTAGTGCTGAAGCCATATGGGTCGGAAGCCAAGGACTGGGAAGGGGGAGGTGAGGCCACTTCTGCCTCCTGAGAGGATTGGCCAAAAGCAGGAACACAGCTGGGAAAGGGACTGTGAGGTCAGGTGTGTCTGCAGGAGCTGCTAGGGCAGCCCTGGGCTCCTGCCTGGCAGATGGGCAGAGTGATCTGTCAGATGGCCTCTGCCAAAGGGCCTGGGCTGACTGCAGGAAGGGGCTGATGGGTTGGCTGCTGTGTCTCTGCTGCCTGAGTACCTGATGGAACAGCAGCAGGCACAGGGCTTGGTGCTGTCTATGCAAGAAACTGCAAGGCCAGCAGCCTTGGGAGCTCCTGCTGAGGTAGGCAAGAGCAGGAGAGAGGAACACTGCCAGCTGGTGCAGCCTGGCCATGAGGAGCAAGAAACCTCTCTCAAAGGGCAGTGCTGTAGCCTGAGAAGTGAGATGAGTGTCTGCAGCCTGCAGGGCAGAAGCAGCTGTGAGACAGTGCAGGACAAAGCTGTGGGAAAGCTGGCAAAGGGCAATGACAGTGGTGGGAGTGATGAAGCGAAGCCAAGGCTGTGCCCTCATGGCTATGGCATTCTCTGTCCCTGAGCCCTGTGAGGAGCTGTTGTCCTAAGGCACTGGGAGGGCCTCACTGCCTCTGTCCACAGCCCCAGGAAGGCTGGGGACTGTCAGGCCCTTGTCCTCCACTCAGCATCACAAACCCTACAGGGGGGCTAAAGGAAGGCTGGAGAGGGACTTTTCATGAGGGTGTCTGGTGACAGGACAGGAGGGAAAGGTTTGAAGGTGAGGAAAAGGAGGTTTAGACTGGGCCTTAGGAAGAAGTTCTTCAGTATGAGGGTTGTGGGACTCTGGAATAGGCTGCCCAGGTAGGATGCCCTCTCCTGAGGGTGTTGAAGGCCAGGCTGGATGAGGCCTTGAGCAGCTGAGTCTATAGGAGAGGCATCCTTGCCTATGGCAGGGAGGTTGGAGCAGATGAGCTCTGAGGTCCCTTCCAACCTAGGCCCTGCTATGCTGCTATGAAACCCACCCCCCACCCCCACTGCACCTGAAGAGCCTTGACCCACACATGAGGGACAGGAGCTGCCTGCCCAGGGGCTGTGCTCAGGCCTTGGCCTTTGTGCTGCAGAACCCAGCGCCAGAGTTTGCTCTCCTGCACTTTGCCTTTGCCTGCTGCAATCACAGCCTCTCCTGAGCTGCTCTAACGAGTCCCTGGGGAGGCTTTGGCAGTAACAAGCCTCAGTGGGGCCAATCAGTGCTTCAAGGGACTTTGTCTTTTGCTTCTTGCTTCTTGCTTCTTGCTTCTTGCACAGTTTCTTCACTCTTCTCTCAGTACCTGAGGTTCATGGAATGATCCCCAAGTGCCCTGAGGAGCTCTTTGTGTCTCTCTTGTTTCCTTCCAGATTTCAAAGTGCACCTCACAAAGCTCAGATTTTGAGGGTAAACTATTTGATTCTTTCTCAGATGAGGGCAGAGGTGACAGCAGCATCCACCAAGCCAGAATGATGCAGGCTGTCTGCTCAGGAGGTCTGGACTGGGAGGGGAAGCTGTCCTCGGAGGGCTGACATGGAGTGGACAACTTTGCTCCTCACCCTTCCCATCCTCCCCATTGCTGTCCCTGCCCACCTGGGCCTTCCATCCCTGCTCCTTGCATCAGACTTCTCCACTGCTCTCTGCAGCTGGAGCTCACAGCTCCATGGCACCAGCTGCCCCCTGCTCTCCTTAGACAACTGCCTGCACACAGACACAGAAGAATTGTTGCTCTTTGGAAGCAAAGCAAAGCCAAGGCTGAGAAAGTTCCCTCAGCAATCCTCTGGACCCATCTGCTCAGCACAAGCTGTCTCTCAGCAGCTTGCCTGTCCACAAGGATGAGGCAAAGCCAACAAGTTGTGCCATGGCTGTGATTTCTCAGCCAGTCAAGAGTTCTTGAGAGTGAGAAGCAGAGGAAAAGGTTGGATCCTAGCAGCCCTTCCTCATGAACCAATCCTGAATTCAAATCTCTTTCTATGGCTGTGCCTGGAGAGAAGCACCAAGCACACAGACACAGGGACAGAGCTGACTGCCTACAGTGCAACATAGAGCCTCCAACATGGTGACAGCAAAGGTGTCTGTCCAAAGACACAGTGAGGTGGAGAGGTGGCTGGCAGAGAGGCTGCCCTGGAGTTCAGTTCCCCCCTGCTGGAACTCAGGGCAAACACAAAGCTTCAACATTCTCAGAGGATGAGAACTGAGCCTGGAGAAGTCTGACTTGGTGCTGGCCCTTGGTGCAGGTTGTGCCTGAGAGATGTCTGGCTGAAGGAGATGCTGGACACAGCTGCTGTGATCCAGGAGAGCTCCAAGGCTCTGGCTAGAGGGTCACTGTTTTGAGAAGTGGAGAGCATTGACTTCCATCAGGTCTTTCTCTGATCTGAAGACCCTTGGATGCTGAATCATCCTGGGATCTTTTGCCACTTGCACAGACCCTGAAGGTTTTGACCTCCAAAGTTTTCTATCACCTCCCTGTTGGCTGTGATCCAAGCACAGATGCACTGAGCTGGCAGGAGGTGACAAACCCCCAAGCCATAGTGAGGAAAATTCAAGGCTGGGAGAGCCCTGGTCAGAGCTGAGCCATTCCTTGCAGGTCAGTCCTCCCTCTGAACCCTTTGCTTCTCTCTGCCTGGACTCATATCCTTCTCTTCTGTCCATCAGCCCTGCTCCTTTGTGCTGGGGAGGAGCAAAGTTTGCAGATCTGTTCCTTGGAACAGGCCAGAAGGTAAAGAACCCAACTTTGGGACAGCAGCAAGATCCCAGGCTCCAGCTGATCCCTGAGCACCTCCCAACCCTCTGCAGATCCTCCTCCCAAACCACACTTCACCACTTGTGGAGCTTTGAGGGTCATTGGCTGTGATGGGAATGTAGGAGTTCACCTGCCTGAGCCCCAGGTGGTCAGGTATCAGTTGCATGGCCAGAGGGGGATGGTTGGGATGGCTACGTCCTGGGGTGTCAGCCCCATCAGCACTACAACCAGGGGACTCAGCACAGGAGTTAGGGCTCTGATCCCTCCATTGCAAGGAGTCACACACAGTGTCCTTACTTCTCAGTCACTTTTTCCCCAAGGATTTGCCCAAGAGCAGAGGGGTGACCATTCCTCTCAGCAGCATGGCCTCCCAGAAGAACCTGGACAAGATCTGGGAGGAGAAAAATAGATATAGAATAGTTTGGAGGAACCAAATCTCTGCCTTGAGGAATAATAGAAGAGGTTGATGGAGACATGGCTGAGGACAGCAAGGATGAAGTGTATGAGGATTAGGAGGAGGATGACAATAATTATGAGGACAAAGGGGATGATGTGGAAGAAGAGGAGGATGATATGGAATAAGACAAAGAAGAGAAGGAGGAGGAAGATGAAGAGGAGGAAGAGGGCAAACCCATATCAGCCCCTCTGTGCCACCCAAGGAGCTACATCAGTGCCCTGAGGGTGGGCAAAGCTTCCCACCCAGCTTGGAGCTGCTGAAGCCCCACTGCCCCCAGCCCAGTACCCAGCCCTCTGTCTATGGGGACTACGGCAAGAGCTTCTCCCTCAGCTCCAACCTCATCTGGCACTGCTGCGTCCACAGCCAGAATCAGCTGCACCTCTGAGCTGCCTGAGGCAAGAGCTGCACTCAGATGGCCACCCTCAGCCAGCACCGCTGCACCCACACCGGTGCCAGTGCTTTACATGCACAGGCTGCAGCAAGGGCTTCATCCTCAGCTCCTCCCTCACCTGGCATAGTCACCCCCACGCCGGTGACCAGCGTGCCCCAGGGGACACAGCAATACACCGACCCCGGCACTGCCAGGCCAAGCGTGACCCCCCTGGGGGGGCCTTTTCCAGCAGCTTGAACTGCAATCTCCTCTTTTACACCTTCTTTCCTCAGAAGCAAATGTGCCCCTGCCCTTCTCTGCACCAGCCAGTGCTGAGGAGAGGAATGACAGTGCTGAGTCAGCACAGCCAGTGCCACCACTGCAGCTGGGCTGGGACTTGGCTGCTTTCCCCCCAACACTTTGGGTTTCCCAGAGGTAAAAGAAAAACCTCATCCCAAGGATAATGCCTGATTAGAATGGAAACCCCAACCCTAATCATCTATTGTCTGTGGTTGGTTTTTCTTTGACATTTCTGTCTCAAAAGGCCACTTTTGGGGACATTTCTTCCCCAGGGCCAGGGATGAAGCCATGTGCCCACTGCAGGGAGGTGTCCTTGAGGGGTCCTGGGAGGGTCTTGAATGTGAAGTGAGGAAATCAAACTCAGTGCCTCCCATAGCCATTCAGCAGTATCCTTCACTAACCTGCATGGACATGGAATGATGGCTCCAAAATGTACCTGTGCTGAAAAGGTTTACCATGATCCTCATCTAGGACTCAGTCACACACAGGCAGTAGGAGGATAAACTCTCATTTGATAAAGTCCTTCCATGTCTTGGTTTTTGCTGCCACCTCCTGTCCTTTTAGCAA
The DNA here is from genome assembly GCA_015227895.2 of Colaptes auratus. Classification (NCBI taxonomy): domain Eukaryota; kingdom Metazoa; phylum Chordata; class Aves; order Piciformes; family Picidae; genus Colaptes; species Colaptes auratus. The sequence continues at coordinate 31,153,626 of JAAWVA010000030.1, forward strand.
CATTGCAGTCCCCATGTCTTCGTATTTTTCCTGTTGGTCCTCTGCCAATCCCACAGAACTGTCCTCTTGTTCGTGAGGCCCAGGGGTGTGAGAACCCAGCCTGCTTTCCAGACTCAGCCTTAGTTCTCTCTCTGTCTAGAGCTGCCACCTGCTGCTCTAGCTCCATTTGCTCTCCCAAGCTCCAGGATTACTTGATTGATGTCAGAAAGCTAAGCTCTGAACTAGTGGGAGAGTTTCTAACAGTTAGTGAGAAAGTTCAGAAGTCTCCTTCCCTCAGCTGTCCTGCTGAGTGTTCTGGGAAGGGCTCAGCTGAGGGCCAGTTCTGAGAGGCAGAGGTTGGGTTGTGGCTGGGTTGAGGCCTGGGGTTAATGCCCAAGGGTCAATGCCAAGGGTAAAGGCTGGAGCCAGGATGAGCAATGGGGGCAGAGTCAGGGTCAGGAGTGGGTTTGGGAGGGGCTGAACTGTAAAGGATGAGGCCAGGGCTTGGCTCAGCTGCACTGCATTGGAGCAGGGGACTGAGTAGAGAGGATGGGAGGGGCCCAGGCTGGACTGGGAGGGCATCCTAGGATCCAGCCTGGACTGGGAGGTGCTAAAAGCATTCAGTCTGTCATGGGAGGTGTGAAGACTTCACACTGATGACCTTAATAGCAAAGGCTGTGGGATGTAGGCAGCAAGCTCAGCAGCTCAGGCAAGGAGAAAGGGGACAAAGAGAAAGAGGGCAACTTGGTTACAAGTTGGGGCAACACTTGCAAGTTCCTTGAGGCCGGGTTTGGCCAATGGGCACTCTCGTAAACAACCAGCTTCAGCCTATAGGAAGCCTGAAGCTAGCATTATGCCAGGCTTGGTATCAGCACCAGCATCCCATGCCATGGGTGTGTGCAGGGGTCTGTGCTACCTGGCTAACCCCTTGGCCTTTGTTCCCCTCAGGAAAGGAGGGGAATGTGTCCACACATGCTGGGACAAGTTTCAGGGTCTGGGGCATAACTCTGGGTATAATGTGCCTTCCCCACATCGACAGGAACCATCAAAGGAGGCAGTAAAGCACTCACTGAGCTGCACCCAAGCAGGGGTGGGAGGCTGCTGTGTGCTAGCTGGTCAGGCTTGGGTGGCTGGCTGCTCTGGCTGCAGCAGGAGGGCAGGCAGCTCTGGAAGCTTCTTCCCAGGCTCCACAGATTGTCCTGGGGCTTTGCAAAGCAGCACTGGGACTGGCAGCAACTTCTCACTGCCAGGGGATGGTTCCTGGGGGCTTGGCTCACTCAGGATTTGTCCCTCTGCCAGGCAAGACACTGCTCCCTGCCAGCATGGAACCTAAGGAGTTTCACCTCCTCCTCTCTGCTCTATGGGGAGTGTAGTTTCTGGGTGTCCCTGGGAGATTTTGCCTTTTCTAAGTGAGCTGGGGCAAGGTTTGGTTCATCTTTCCCAACACTGAAATGCTCCAAATCATTTGGCAGTCTCAGCAGCTGAATAACAGAATTTGCCCAGCTGACAATCCAATTGGTCATTTGATTCTCTTGGCAGGGGAGCAGATTGCATTGTACCAGAGCAGAGCTTTGCTTTTGTATAACTCTCCTGCCTGCTCTCTCTCCTTTGTGACAGGCAGACAGTGTCAAAGGCTTCACTACAGTCCAGGCAGACAGTGTCCATGGCCCTTCCCTCACCCCTAGCCAGGTCACCTTGCTGTAGAAGGAGATCAGATGAGTCAGGCAGGACCTGCCTTTCATAAACCCCTGCTGGCTGGGGGTGGTCACCTGGTTCTCTTGTAAATGCAGGATGACCTGCTCCATAACCTTTCCTAGCAGCAAGGTGTGATGAAGAGGTTATTAATCTATGAATATGAAATAGGAATGATAGAATTATAAGAATAGAATCTGCCAGGATGGGGGTTGACATCTCTGTGGAGAGGCTGAGGGACCTGGGCTGCTTCAGCCTGCTGAAGGGAGGCTCAGGGCACTGCCAGAGCAGTGTGCACATGGCTGAAGGGTGGTTTCAGAGAGGATGGAACTCTTCTGGGGAGTGGGGAAGAGACCAAAACCTCCACAAAGAGCAGCTTGGAAGGTTCAGAGTGGAGATGAGGCCAAAGAAAAGTCCCTCAAAGGGCAGAGCTGCTATGCATGAGGCCATCCAGAGGGGTCAGGAAATGGCAGGGAGAGCTGAGACAGCTAAGGGAAGGGGATGGAAATGACAGGGGGAGAGCTGGGTGGGGAAGCAAGATTGGTGTCAGCAGCCTGAAGGGAAAGAACTGCAGGCATGGGACAGAGTAGGAAAGGCTGCAGTAGGGATGGCCAAGGGCTCTGGCAAGGCTGAGAGGTGCAAAAGGATCAAGGTCTTTGTGCCCTTGGCTCTGGCACTTGCTTCTGCCACCTAGGCCTGTGAAGAGAAACTTTGCTTTGAGGCTTTGAGGTTCTTCTATTCCAAGGGCAGTGCTCAGGGCTTGGCCTTTCTGCTTCACAGACCAAGGCAAGTTTTTCTCCCCTCTACTTTGCCTTTGTCTCCCTGCAATCCTGGCCTCTAACAAGCTGCTCTAAGGAGTCCCTGGGGAGCCTTTGTCAGGAACAAGCCTCAGTGAGGCCAATCAGTGCTTCAAGGGACTTTGCAGTTTTCTTCTGCCTTGGACTTGTTAGGAGGCTTCTTGTCAGTACCTTGGCAGAGTCTCCTGGCAGTAGCTAAGGATGATGGAATCAGCCCCAAATACTCCATGGGGCTCATTAAATACTGCTGAGCCACAATTTATCCTCTAATTATGGACAAAGTTTCTGCAGCTAATTGGAGAGGTTTTTATTACACAAAGCATCTGATAGAAATTATTTCACAGGGTGAATCAGAGCCCTGACACACAAGTGAGGGACAGGATCTGCCTTGCTAGGGGCTGGAGGTCAGGGCTTGGCCCTTTGGATCAATGAAACCCCTCCAGGTTTCCTCAGCAGCAGAGCCACCTTTAGATGCTTCTCCTGACCTCTCAGCACTGCCTCAGTTCTCTGCTCTCCCCACAGCCTGGAGATGCTTCAGTGCCTCCAGTGATGCTTCCCTTGCATCCACTGTCTCTTGCTCTAACCAGACCCTGGGGACCCTTTCCCAGTATGCTTCACTGGGACCCATTAAAGTAGAAGAAACTTCAGAGTTTGACTGACTTCTGGAGAGCTTTCATCAGCTTCTCAGTCTTTGAGGTTCATGGACTCAGCACCAAAGCCACCGGAGGGTTCCTTTAAATGCCTTGGGCTGGTTCTGTTGTGCTGAACCAGGCCAGGCTCCTGAGCTGGAAGGTGATGCTGGCAAGCAGGCAGGGCTGCAGGAGACAGCTCTGGCCAGGAGCAGCTCCTCTGCACAGCACAGCAGGGCTGAGGACACTGCCAGAGGATCTCAGGAAGATGAGGAAGGCAGAGAGAGCATCAAGGCGTCCAGGACTGGGAGGATGCTGAGAGCAAACTGGAAGAGCAGTCACTGCAGTCACTGACACAGTGAGGCTGTGGGTGCAGGACACTGCAGCTGTAGCTCCTGGAGGCATCTCCATCTCGGCTGCTGATGCTCAGCTGAAGGCTCCTGGAGTGTGCACACAGAAGGAGGAGCAAAGCCCTTCAGTTCCATCCTGTGAGCAGCAGTGAGCAGAGCTGGGGAAGGAGAAGGCTTCACCCCCAGCCCCTCTGCCTTTCTCTCTTCCCTTCACTGTCTCTGCAGCACTGCTTCTCCACCTTTCCATGTGAGGCTGTTTAATCCAGAGGGTCCAACCCAGTAGGTGGACACAGGAAATAGTGTATTTCATACCCATAATATCCTGCAACCTCTAAATCCATCTGCAAATTTCCTTCTCTTCCTCTTTCTTCCCTCTCTGCTCTCTGTGGGATATGCTCTCTGTCAGGTAATGCTAGGGAGTATCTCAAGGCCTCTTTAGGCCTGGCTAGGGCTAATGCCAGGTGGAGGAGGGGGCGGGGAAGGGGGGCAGTCTCAGCCCTGGCCAGCCTGAGACTAGCCTAAGCAGTAGTGGGGGGGAAGAAAGAGCCCTGGAGGTTTTGGGTACACCCTCAGGTGGGGAGAAGGGAAGTGTTGGGAGGCTTTTGGGTGTGTTCTAGGGGACTCTGTATGCTTTGGGATTCTTTTGTCAGTCTGCTTTGTAGCCTCTGTACAACACTTCCTGCTTTCCATTTCAACTTTCCATTACTTCTGCAATCCATTTGTGTGATGAGTGTCATTCTTTTGCCCCTTTCATGGGGTAAGAGTCGATCTACATGGCCCCAAACCAGGACACCATGGGACTCTTGTTCTCTGGGACTGGGCTGTTGGTCACTTTCTATTCTGACACAAAAGGAATCTCCATGGCAGTTCTGGGACCCTGCTGCATTTGAAGCTGTGAGGAACTCTGCCATGGGTTGGTAGTGATGGGACTGAGCTGATCCACTCCTCATGCAGCTCAGGGACAGGGCTTACAATCAGGCTGAGAGAAGTGTGCCCTAACTTGTCACTGCCTTTCCTCCTTGCACAGGTCTCCATGGCCAGAGGCAGTAGATGGCCAACAGCAGCTCCATCAGCCACTTCCTCCTCCTGCCATTCCCAGGCACAAGGCAGCTGCAGCTGCTGCACTTCTGCCTCTTCCTGGCCATCTACCTGGCTGCCCTGCTGGGCAATGGCCTCATCATCACCACCATAGCCTGGCACCACCACCTCCACACCCCCATGTACTTCTTCCTCCTCAACCTTGCCCTCCTTGACCTGGGTGCCATCTCCACCACTGTGCCAAAATCCATGGACAATTCCCTGAGGGACACCAGTGATATCTCCTACTTGGGATGTGCTGCTCAGCTATTTTTCTTTTTCTTTTTCATGTCAGCAGAGTATTTTCTCCTCACCACCATGTGCTACGATCGCTACGTTGCCATCTGCAGACCTCTGCACTATGAGACCCTCCTGGGCAGCAGAGTTTGTCTCCACCTGGTAGCAGCTGCCTGGGGCTGTGGCTTTCTCTATGCTCTGCTGCACACAGCCAATACATTTTCCCTGCCCCTCTGTCAAGGCAATGCTGTGGACCATTTCTTCTGTGAAATCCCCCAGATCCTCAAGCTCTCCTGCTCCACATCCTACCTCAGGGAACTTTGGCTTCTTGTGGCCAGTGCCTGTTTATTTTTTTTCTGTTTTGTGTTGATTGTGGTGTCCTATGTGCAGATCTTCAGGGCAGTGCTGAGGATCCCCTCTCATCAGGGACGCCACAAAGTCTTTGCCACCTGCCTCCCTCACCTGGCTGTGGTCTCCTTGTTTGTCAGCACTGCCATATTTGCCCACCTGAAACCTTCCTCCATCTCCACCCCATCACTGAATCTGGTGGTGTCAGTTCTGTACTCAGTGTTGCCTCCAGCAGTGAACCCTCTCATCTACAGCCTTAGGAACCATGAGCTCAAGGCTGCCCTGAGCCAACTGATCCCTGGATGGTTTCAGAAGCAATAAACTCTTTGTCTTCTCCTGCAGAGCAGTTCTGATGTCACTCACTGCAGGCCCTGTCTAGTTGCTCGAGTTCTGGCTGCTGCTGGTGCTGTTCCCCTTGGGAGAATGTTGTTGCCACACAAATGTCTTTCTTCAGACCATTTCTGGTTCAGTGTTGTCCTGTCTGCTGTGACCCAGAGGCTACAGACATGAGGAGCTGTGCTCCCTGGGTGTTCAACACATAAAGGACCCTGCAGGGAGTTGTTTCTCTTATTTGCTTCATCCAAGGCTTCTGTGGAGCTGCAGGGCAGTGCCTGTGTGCAGAGGTGGAGGGGCAGAGTCCCAGCACAGCAGCAGTGCCAGGCAGCCCCACGGCTTGGGTTGTCCTCAGCTGCTCTTTCTTCCCTTCCACCCTCTCCTGCTGTGCTGGGGCAAGGCCTGAGTGCTCTGGCAGCTTGGGCACTGTCCTGTTGTGTGGCAGTGCTGGTACTGCAGGCATGGAGAGTCCAGGGCTGCTTGTGGGACAGATCTGGGCTCCAGAGCAGCACTGCCATCAAAACAGGAGCTCTTCTCATGCCTTCATACCCCAACCCCCTCCCATTACAGACTGCACCTACTCAGCTTTCATATTGGATACCTGACCCCCTTCCAGTATAGTCTCAGTCCAAACATGCTTCCTTTAAACCCTCCCACTACATATGTTGCCTCTTCCCAGTTCAAACTGGATCCTACTGTCCTCTAGCACTACAGCCTGGGTCACAGCCCAGCCCAGAATGTATTCCCTGGCTCCCTTCCCAGTACTGAATGTATCCATCCCCAGTACAAACTGCACACCCTCATGCCCTCCTAGTACAGCCTGGGCCCTATCCCAGTCCAAACAGGATCCTTTTAATCCCTCCAAATACACATTAGGCCTTGTCTCAGTATATACTGGATACCCTTATCCCCTCCCCTTTCCAGTACAAGCTGCATTCTCTGGTCCATTTCAGTACATTCTGGTCCCCACACAGTACAATCTGGATCCTTTTAATCCCTCCCTGTACAGACCTGGCCACTTCTCAGTACAAACTGCATCTCCTCAACCCCTCCCAGCTCAGATGTGCTCTTATCCCAGTACAAACCGCATCACTTTGCTATCTCCCATGTCCTGTGCCAGTACAATGTTCATCCCTTGGACTCCTTCCCATCCCAGCTGCACCCAGCACAGCACAAAGTGGATATCCTGATCCCAGTGCAGGTCTGGCCTGATCCTGTAAAAATGAGATCCCATTGCCATATCCCAGCGCGCTCTGAGTCTCATCCCAGTACAAAGTGCGTCTCCTGAAACCCTCTCTGCTCTGCTGGATACAGCCCTGGCTGGGTGTCAGGGTCCAAAGAGTGGTGCTCAGTGGAGTTCAATCCAGCTGGTGGCAGGGCACAAGTGGTGTTCCTCAGGGCTCAATCTTGGGACCACTTCTTTTTAACATCTTTGTTGGTAACCTTGATGAAGACACAGAGTGAGTCAGCAGTGAGTCAGCAGATGACACCAAGTCAGGTGGCAGAGTTGATCTGCATGAGGGTTGGGAGGCTCTGCAGAGACAGAGTTGGACAGATTGGATCCATGGCCAACGTTCCCAGGAGGAGCTTCAAGAAGGCCAAGTGCCAGGTCCTGCACTTGAGGCACAACAAGCCCAAGCAATGCTCCAGGCTTGGGGCAGTGTGGTTGGAAAGCTCCTGGCAGAAAGGGACCTGGGGGTGCTGATGGACAAGCAGCTGAATAGGAGGCAGTGTGCCCAGGTGGCCAAGAAAGCCAAAGGCATCCTGGCTGGGCTCAGCAATGCTGTGTCCAGCAGGAGCAGGGAGGTGACTGTCCCCTGGGACTCAGCTCTGGGGAGGCCACAGCTTGAGTGTTGTGTCCAGTTTTGGGCACCTCCCTGCAAGAGAGATGTGGAGGTGCTGGAGCCAGGGCAGAGGAGGGCAAGGAGCTGGGGAAGGGCCTGGAGAAGAAATCTGATGAAGAGCAACTGAAGGAGCTGGGGCTGGTTAGTTTGGAGAAGAGGAGGCTGAGGGGAGACCTCCTGGCTGTCTACAACTATCTGAAAGGAGATTGTGGAGAGGCTGCTGCTGGTCTCTCCTCACAGGTCATTAGTGACAGAGCAAGAGGGAATGGCCTCAAGCTAGGACTGGGTAGGATCAGACTGGACAGTAGGAAAAATATTTTCCCATCCAGAGTGTTCAGGGAGTGGAATGTGCTGCCCAGGGAGGTGGTGGAGTCACCAAGCCTGGAGGGGTTTCAAGGTGGTTTGGATGTGGTGCTTGGGGATATGTAGAGTAGGGTTATTGGTTGGACTTGGTGCTCCTGAGGGTCTTCTCCAACCTGAATGTTTCTGTGATTCTGTGAAGGACTGAGAGCCCTGGGGCTGTTTAGTCTGGAGAGGAGAAGCCTGAGAGGGAATCTGATCAATGTCTGTCAATATCAGAGGGGGGTGCCAGAGGAAGGGGCCAGGCTCTTGGCAGTGGTGCCCAGTGACAGGACAAGGAGCAATGGGTGCAAGACGGAACACAGCAAATTTCACCTCACCATGAAGAGACTCTTCTGTCATGTGAGAGTGGTGGAACCCTGGAACACACTGGCAGTGATGCTGTGGAGTCTCCTTCTCTCGAGACTTTCAGACCTACCTGGATGCATTCCTGTGTGACCTGCCGTTGGTCACTTGATCTGGGTGATCCTGCTCTGGCAGTGGGGTTGGACTGGAGGATCTCTGGAGGTCTCTTCCAACCCCTAATATTCTGTGATTCTGTGATTTAAGCCCTCCCAATGCCAGCTGGGCCATATCCAACACAAACTGCATCCTCTTATCCCTACCAGTACATACTGGATCTTATTCCAGTGCAAACTGCATCCACTTGCTCCTTCCCAGCACTAAATGGATTGCTTTGGACTCTCTAAGTATCTGCTTACCCCATTCCCAGTACAAACTGGATCCTCTGACTCTCCCAGCAAATAGTGGGCACCTTTACAGTGCTAAACTCTATCCACAGTTCCCCTCCCAGTACAGCCTGGACCCTCACACTCTCTCTAACCAGTCCTCAAGAGCCATACCCCTAAGCCCTGTTCCTGCCTTGAACCCAGACCCCTGCTCTACCCTCTTAGTTCTGAGCCCAAGCTTCAGCCCTCCCAGCTCAGCCTCTACCCTGATTTTGGCCTTGATTTTGCCATTTTTACTCAACCCAGCCCCAGTCTTTACCCTCAGGACTGACCCCTGGGCCATAACTCCATCCCTCAGGGTAGCCCCAAGCCTCCTGCCTGTGCTCTGACCCCTCAACTTCAGCCTGTCCCACCCTTGTATGAATCTGCTTGGCCCCTGGCACAGGGCAGGGGCTGGGAGCTGCCAGAGCAGCCTTGGAAGAGGAGTGGGAGGTGGACTGTGACTGAGCAGCTGATGGACACCAGGAGCAGAGGGGTGGCAATGCCATGGGCAGCTCAACTGTGCCTCAGGATCTCCTGCACAGCAGCAGCCACAAGGCTGGGCGGGGGCTGGGAGGTCACTGCTGGCTCAGCAGCTGATAGGGCAGCAGCAGGAAGAAGGCAGGAAAGGGACTGGGAGGTCACTTCTTGCTGCAGCACAAGACAGAGCAGCCCCTGACTCTTGCCTGGCCTCTGTGCTTTTGGCCTCCCAGCTTCCAGAGTCCCCAGCAGGCCATCAGAAGGCATATGGTGAGCAAGGTACTTGTGTGACTCCCTGTCCCTAAGCACCTTGTGACCCCTGCAGGAAGAGCCTTGGAATTGGGTTGTCACCTCCCTGCCACTTGAGGGCCTGAGGGGACAGCAGCCAGGACAGGGCTTGGTTGGGGCTGCTGGAGAAGCTGAAAGGCAGCAGCAGGGACCTGCCTTGGAAGGCCCTGCAGAAGTATCTTGTGCCTGTTCAGCTGCCAGGCCACAAGCAGGCTGAGGCCTTGGGCCAGCATTGTGAACTGGATGTGTTCTGGAGCACCACCTTTCTCCAGAGCATCGTGGATCACTGCATGACAGATGCTGGAGCTGTGGATCCAGCCCATTGGCAATCTGTTGAAAGTGTACTGGATTCCTCTCCAGGTGAAAGCAAACTGAAGCCTGCATTCCTCTGCTATGGGAATAGAGAAGAAGGCATTAGCAATGTCTATGGTAGCATACCATTTGGCCTCTTTGGATTCCAGCTCATACTGGAGTTCCATCTGTTGTGAAGAGGTTATTAAATTTAATGAATATGAAATATGAATTATGAAAATATTATTTTTATTAATTATCAAATTATTAATAACCGATGAATCAACAACTTCTATACATGTTCTAGTGCACGTTCGTGAAATACATTCCATAAATGGCTTAGTGTTATGATCAGAACTTAATTAAACTATCTACAGACTATTTGTATGTTTTATATAATGAAGAGTGCAGTTCCGCCGCTTGGCCACTAGTTGGCGACTCGGCGGCACGCGGGCGGCTTCTGGCTATGTACAACAATATTACAATCTTTCTGTGCGTCAGCGATGACTGCTACACGCGGATGCTTTGAACTGAGTGCTAGTGGGTGGAAAGCACGTGGGAGATACTCTGTAGCTGTTGTTTGTAACAAGGTGGGGGTCCGGCCGACTACTGCCGCTGGACTGGTTCCTGGTCGGGTTCGGCCCGTGGGGTCGGCCCTGGGAGTCGGCTCGCACGGCAGGGCGGGGCGACGGTTGCCGGTAGGTGGGCTCAGAGGTTCCCGGTCGGACAACAATAGCTATGGGGTCGGCCCTGTGGTGATGGATCTCGGGGCTGAGGTAAACAGCCTCAGAGAGAGAATGCGGCTGCGCTGAGCTGCGGCTTCTCCGTTACTGGGCTTAAAGGCACAGCGGGACGATCGGGGCAGTCCCGGGTTTGGTGCAGTATAGGCACGAACAATGCTTTAGTCTTCCCTGCGGTTACAGGGCTTGGAGCGGCACACGTGGCGGCTCTTCTCCCGCTATGGCAGGGCTAAGTATATGTGGACTTAGTCTCTATCAAGTCCTTTCTCCCCTGACAACTGGGCAGATCTTACCCTCGGGGGCTGGTCCAGTCCTCCGGTAGCACAGTGGGCTCTCCCGGTCGGTATGACTGGCTGTGGCGACGCTGGCTTCTCGGGCTCAGCGAAAGTCCTCCCTCTGGGGTGATCCTCATGATCAGAGTGCTTCTCACGATGCAGAGGCTTCAGTATTGTATTGTTCAACATCTTTGTGGGTGACATGGACAGTAGCATTGAGTGCACCCTCAGCAAGTTTGCTGATGACACCAAGCTGTGTGGTGCAGCAGACATGCTGGAGGGAAGGGATGCCATCTAGAGGGACCTGGACAGGCTGGAGAGGTGGGCACAGGCCAAGCTCATGAGCTTCAACAAGACCAAGTTCAGGCTCCTGCATCTGGGTCGAGGCAATCCCACGCACAAATACAGGCTGGGCAGTGACTGGCTGGGGAGCAGCCCAGAGGAGAGAGACTTGGGGGTGCTGGTGGACGAGAAGCTCAACAGGAGCTCTCAATGTGCACTTGCAGCCCCGGAAAGCCAATCAGATCCTGGGCTGCAGCAGGAGAAGTGTGGCCAGCAGGGCAAGGGAGGTGATTCTCCCCCTCTACTCAGCTCTGGTGAGACCCCACCTGGAGTACTGCCTCCAGTTCTTGAGCCCCTATTACAAGAGGGATCTGGAGGTGCTGGAGCGTGTCCAGAGAAGGGCCACGAGGATGATCAGAGGGCTGGAGCACCTCTCCTATGAGGACAGACTGAAGGAGTTGGGGCTGTTCAGTCTGGAGAAGAGAAGGCTCCGAGGTGACCTCATTGTGGCCTTCCAGTATCTGAAGGGGGCCTCCAAGAAGGCTGGGGAGGGACTTTTCAGACTATCAGGGAGTGATAGGACTAGGGGGGAATGGGATGAAGCTGGAGGTGGGAAGATTCAGGCTAGATGTGAGGAGGAAGTTCTTCACCGTGAGGGTGGTGAAGGCCTGGAATGGGTTGTCCAGGGAGGTGGTTGAGGCCCCGTCCCTTGAAGTGTTTAAGCCCAGGCTGGATGAGGCTCTGTCCAGCCTGATCTAGGGTAGAGTGTCCCTGCCCATGGCAGGGGGGTTGGAACTAGATGATCCTTGTGGTCCCTTCCAACCCTAACAAACTATGAAACTATGAAACTATGAAGTATGTGTGCATGTGTGATAGAAGCTAATAACAATAAGCTCAATGGCAGAGGCTGTGGCTTGAGAGCTCCTCTCTCGAGCGAGTACAGACACAAAGTGAAAGAGGGGGCAACTTGTTCACCAACAGGGGTAATACTTATAGATTCCTCAAGGCTGGGTTTGACCAATGGGCACTCTCATAAGCAACTGGCTTCAGCCTATAGAAAGCGTGAAGCTGGAATTATGCCCATACTTGGTGATCGCACAAGCACTTAATGCACTCAGTGCGTGCTGGCCTGGCTAATGCCTTGGCTTTTGTTTTCCTCCTGAAGGAGGGGAAACCTGTCGACATGCTGGGACCAGATCTAGTATCTGGGCAGAATGTGCCTTCACCACACCATCATGTCTGGTACTGCTGCACTCATAGGTGGAGTTACTTCATTCAGGGCTCGGTAGTCGACTGTCAGACGCCAGTCTCCATTCTGCTTTCGCACAGGCCACACTGGACTGTTGAAAGGGGAATGAGTTTTGCTGATGACTTTCTGACTCTCCAAATGACGAATCAGATTCTGAATGGGCAACAAAGAGTCATGGTTGGTTCTGCCTAAGCGATCGAAAATCAATCCCCAGAACATGATAAGGTCCCCAAAAATTGAAAAAAAAAACCAGACACTCTAAAAGCCAAAACACTTTCATGTTTGCAACTCCGACTCGAGCAGACAATAAATCAAGCAACTTTTGCCCTGCTTCTGGACAGCAATTATCCACAAGCCCCATGTTGGGCACCAATTGAAAATATGTGGCAGGGTGAGAAAGTTCTCCTCCACACACAAAGAAACCACAGCTAACTCAGTTGGAAAAGCAAATGAAATAAGCTGTATTTACACGCACAAATGGAATGCAATGAATATGTACACAATATACAGTACCTACAATATATATACAGAAATACACAGCAATGAACGTAATGCAGACAAAGCCTTTTCCCTCCAGCCGGCCAGGGGGGTTCCCTGAACCCCCCTCTCTCCCTCCCTACCTCCCTTTTTTCCCAAAAAGGGTTAGAGAGAGAGAGAAAGGCAATTAGGGAGAAAAATTCTGTTAGCTCAAAGCATATGCAAGAATTAGTTTTCTTATCTGGTTAGCTTTGTGAATTCAAGGTCGCTTCTGTCTGGCAAAGCTGTTGCTTCAGAGGGAGAAACAGGCCCACATGAACAGAGGGAAAAGTATAGACTGAACCCAGACTGAACTGACAGAACTTAAAGTTGCATTCTACCAATCTACCAATGAAATTCATTTAGACTATCTTGGTTTCATTTAAATATCAAAAACATTCAGCCAGAGTGTTCAGCAACTGTCCCTTTCTTACAGGCACAGCCTAAAATGGTCACACTCCCCTTCTAATCCATCCACTGTATGTATGTAATCAATAGTCTAGCTGTTGCTCTTTTGGCCTCGTTTGTGCCTCTTATTTCACAGCACGGGAATATTCAAAAGAACTGAGTCTCTTTCCATCTCCGGAACAAGACACAGAGACACAGCAACCAAACCAACAGCCCCTTCCTGCAGTCAGCCCAGGCCCTTTGGCAGAGGCCATCTCACAGATCACTCTGCCCATCTGCCAGCCTTGAGCCCAGGGCTGCCCTAGCAGCTCCTGCAGACACACCTGACCTCACAGTCCCTTTCCTTGCTGTGTTCCTGCTGTTGGCCAGTCCTCTCAGGAGGCAGAAGTGGCCTCACCTCCCCCTTCCCTGTCCTTGGCTTCCTACTGAATGGTGAGTTCCTGAGACACAACTGAGCACAGGATTGCACACTCAGCCATCAGCCTCCTTGAGGCCAGAGCCTGAGCAGATCAAAGTTTCACCAGATGCATCTGGCAGATTTCCTACCAAGGCTTTGAGTGGAGCAGCTGCTGGCTCTGTCCTGCTGCAGTTGTGGAGGAGACTCCTGCACATCCTCTTGTCCAATGATCCTGCTCAGGGCAGGGGTAAGCAGATGAGGTCCCTCAAGGGCTCTGCCCAGTTTGGCTTCATCTCCAGAGGGGCTGCAAAGGCCCTGGGTCAGATGGTGCAGGGAGTTCATGAAGACATTGCACAGTGCTGGCCCAAGGGCTTGCCCTGAGGGATGCCACTGGGAAGTGTCTGCCAGGAGGAGTCTCCACTGGTGACATTTGGGTTTCAGCCACCCCCCAGCTATCAGAGAGTGGCAAGGGAAGACAGAAGCAATCAATGTGATTGATAATCACACTTCAACTTTATTGCCCGGATACACAGCTTATATAGCATCTCAGCTAAATATGCACAAGCGTCACTATTCTATTGGTCTCTGACTGAAGGCAACATTAGAATATCCAGCCCACCTGCAATTATGTCTGTGTACAATATCAAAGGCTCTGTGTACATTCCCAGAAAACTCCCTTCTCACTAGCTCTTCCTTTCCCATCCAGATGTCTCACAAACACACAGCTGTGAGAACAGCTACGAGGCCATAGTGACCTTGCTGCTTCAGCAAGTCAGCTAACTATGAGCAGTAAACAACAAGATGGAGTAAGGCCTACACATTCCTGCTCAAGTAGCTGTTCCACAGAGTCATGTCCCTTAGATTTAAGCCATTCTCCAACAATTTTCTTGCCACAATTCTGCTTGCCAGAATATTTGCATAATGAGGAGGAGCAAGTTTGATGAGCTTTTTAGCAAGACCAGTTCCTACAGGAATTTCATCAGACAGCAAATTCTCTCAGACGCTTAATTCCCTCCTCTATGGTAGTCCAGGGCTTAGGATTCCATGGGAGATCATCTCAGGAAGGATATCTCATGAGAGTTGCCATTAAAAGGCGTATCCACAGAGTAACCTTACCGAGAGTCCTGCCTAGATGTCTATCTATTCCATTATCCTTTGAGAGAGTTCCTAGTTGAGCTGCTGACTTGTCTCCAACCATCAGAGCTGGAGCACCTGTATCGTAGTATCTACCAAGCCAAGCTAGGATTGGCTCCTTATCTGCTCTGATGTAATCTTTACGCACATTTCTCACCTCTTCTCTTGGGGATGAACAAGTGTCTATGTCATCTGTCTCCTCCTCTTCCTCCTCTCCCTGAACTTGTTGTCCCACTAATCTTATTGTCACTCTCCTAAGAATCTCTTTAAGGTCAGGAGTGCCACCTCTAGTTGTTCTGCTATCAGCAATTTGCCCTGCATCTCCATCCAGTGATGTTCTCAATAACTCAGCTATATCTTTAAGACAAACCTTCTCCTCCTCCTCAGCAGGGTCTCTTTCAGCAGAAGTTCCCTCACCAGCATCAGATTCTGAATCAGCTTTGGTCTTTCCACCTCTCATCTTTAAAACAGCTACCTGCTTAACTGGAGCTGTGTTTGAATTTACAGCTGGCTTAACAGAAGCTGACAGGTTCTGGGACGGATCAGCTGCTGTGGAGGACACTTCTGGTCCTGCTGGAGAAGAAGGAGGAAATGGCTTTGCCCCGCTAATGGCTGCCGAGGACATGGGAGCCGCCATGTTAGGCACTGCTGCTGCTGCTGCAGCTGGCTGATTGCCAGAACCACCAACAGCACCATTCAGAGCAGCCTTTCTGATGGAGTTTTTAGCTTTCTCTTTAACTGATACAGATCCTCCATTCTCCTCATCACTAGATATTTCTGGGGTCGAGTTAGAGCTGTTCTTTCTCCTCTTGGGTCTACGCCTAATTACAAAACAGGCCTTAGCCACTTTTCGCTCCCGGTACAGCGTATATAACAAGTACGCATTGCTTATCACCAACAGCAGGATTGGACACATAAAATAAATCACCTTTGGATCCCAGCCATCACTTAAAATGACCCTTTCACCTACTGGGATCTTAAACTCCTTTATCTCTATGGGCAGAGTAGTCAAGGTCACATTCCTGTATCTATTAAGCCAAAAGAATCCCAGGCACCTCTCATAGAGAAGCTGAATCTTATACTTAAACCATAAATACAATTTATACATCAAGTATCTGCCTAAGCGATCGAAAATCAATCCCAGGACATGCTTATAGATAAGGACCCCAAAAATTGAAAAAAAACAGACGCTCTAAAAGCCAAAACACTTTCATCTTTGCAACTCCGACCTGAGCAGACAATAAATCAAGCAACTTTTGCTCTGCTTCTGGACAGCAACTATCCACAAGCCGCGCGTTGGGCGCCAATTGAAATATGTGGTGGGGTGAGAAAGTTCCCTCCCCACACACAAGGAAAGAAACCACAGCTAGCTCAGTCGGAAAAGCAGATGAAAGCTATATTTACAGGCAGAAATGGAATGCAATGAATATGTACACAAATATACAATATTTACAATATATACAGAAATACACAGCAATGAACGTAATGCAGTAAAGCCTTTTCCCTCCAGCCGGCCAGGGGGGTTCCCTGAACCCCCCTCTCTCCCTCCCTACCTCCCCTTTTTCCCAAAAAGGGTTAGAGAGAGAGAGAAAGGCAATTAAGGAGAAAAATTCTGTTAGCTCAAAGTGTATGCAAGAATTAGTTTTCTTATCTGGTTAGCTCTGTTAACTCAAGGTCACTCCTGTCCGGCAAAAGCTGCTGCTTCAGAGAGAGAGAAGCTGACCAGCCCACAGGACAGAGAAGAACAGACTGAATTAACAGAACCCAGACCCAAAACTGCTCTCCACCAATCCACCAATGAAATTAGTTTAGACTATCTTGTTTTTGTTTAAATATCAAAAACATTCAGCCAGAGTGTTCAGCAACTGCCTCTTTCTTAAAGGCACAGACTAAACTGGTCACAGGGCGGAACAGGCAGCTTAACCTCTTCTCAGCTCTTCAACCTGTTCCAGCCCCAGAGTGGAAAGCCAACAGAAGCTTTCTGAGTTCTTCCAAAGATCTCCATGAGCTTCCCCCCTACACCCTCCAAAGATCCCAAAAGTCAGTCCTAGGACCATCCAAATCCCAAACAGCTAAGATCACCTGAAAGCCCTTGAAGAATGCCTCTGAGATGTCCCCTCAAGACTCCTCTGAGAACCTCACTTTCCCCTCCCTGAACTGGGCACACAGCTCCACCCCATCCCTTGGGAGCAAATGCCCCCCAAATTTGGGCGTTGAGGCAGGGATATCCGAAATAAAAGCAAACAGACAGGACCTCGGTTACCTTTCCGTTTTATTGACACTATTGGTCAATGGACAGAGAGGTTCTTACCCCAGGGAGACACAAAGCTTTGGGGAAGAACCAGACTGACCCTGGCAAAGCCCTGCCCAGCTCTACTGGGAGCTCCAGCTGTACCGACTCAGCACTATAATTGTTCTCATTAGCAATAATTGGTGTTCAGAAGGGCAGGAGGTGTTTGTTGCTGCTGGTACCCCCCCGTCTCTGAGATCTGGAAAGGAAAAAGAGATTATTTAGGTGCTGGAAAGGCCCTCTCGGAGGGGTCACGATTACACAATAGATTCTAGGTGGATTTATGCTTCTCCTCCAGTGCGGGCTGCTCGCTGGTGTGGGTGCAGAGGTGCTTGTTGAGGTTGCCCTTTTGGGTGAAGCTCTTCTCGCAGTCATCACAGGTGAAAGTCTTCTCACCGGTGTGGCTGAGGCGGTGATCAACCAGATTGCCCCTGCTGCTGAAGCACTTTCCACAGTCAGCACAGGGGAAAGCCTTCTCACCAGTGTGGGTGCGGCGGTGAAAAGTGAGCTGTTGCCTCTGGCGGAAGCTCTTCCCACAGTCATCGCAGGTGAAAGACTTCTCACGGGTGTGGGTGCGGCGGTGAGCAATGAGATTGCCCCTGCGGCTCAAGCACTTTCCACAGTCATCACAGGTGTAAGACTTATCACCGGTGTGGGTGCGGCGGTGAGCAATAAGAGTGCCCCTGCGGCAGAAGCACTTTCCACAGTCAGCACAGGTGAACGCCTTCTCACCAGTGTGGGTGCGGCGGTGACAAGTGAGATGTTGCCTCTGGCGGAAGCCCTTCCCGCAGTTATCACAGGTGAAAGGTTTCTCACCAGTGTGCACACGACGGTGCTCTGTGAGGGTTTCCTTCTGGGTGAAGCTCTTGCCGCAGTCAGCACAGCTGTACGGCCTTTCACCGCCGTGGATAAGTTGATGCTGGATGAATCTGGTGCTCGTGGTGAAGCTCTTGCCGCACTCAGCGCAGGGGAACAGATGCTCTCCGGTGTGGATGCGGCGGTGGATGGTGAGGTTGGAGCTATATTTGAATTTTCTTGCCACAGTCCCTGCAGGTGAAGGACTTCTCAGTGCTGTGCACACGGCGGTGCTGCCAGAGGGCAGATTTCTGAGAGAAGCTCTTGCCACAGACAGCACAGCTGTACGGCCTCTCACCCGTGTGAGTTCGGCGGTGGATGGTGAGACCAGAGCTGTACTTGAATTTCTTGCCGCAGTCCCTGCAGGTGAAGGGCTTCTCAGTGCTGTGCACACTGCGGTGCTTGGTTAGGAAAGACTTGAGAGGGAAGGTCTTGCCGCACTCAGCACAGCCGTACAGCCTCTCACCGGTGTGGGTGTGGCAATGCCGGATATGCTCAGAGCTCTTGCAGAAGCTCTTGCCACAGACACTACAGATGAAGAGCCAGGGGCCAGGCTGGGGGCAGTGGTGCTTCATCTGCTCAGAGCCAGGTGGGAAGCTCTGCCCACGCTCAGGGCACTGATTCAGCTGCTTGTGTGGCACAGAGGGACCTGCTCTGGCTTCCTCCTCCTCCATACATTCCTTCTCCTTATCCTGGTCACCTTCATCCTCATCATTATCCTCCTCTTCATACTCATCCTCCTCATAGTCATCATTCTCCTCAGCATCATCATCCTCCATCCTGTCCTCTTCTTCCTTCTCCTCCTCCTCCTCTCCCTTGGGGCTGCATGTTGGCTGCTCCAACTTGATCTCTGGGTGCTGCTTCTCCTCCCAGCTCTTGTCTGGGTCCTTCTGTGAGGCCATTCTGTGGGAGGAAGGGGTCACAGCTCTGCAACAGGGAAGATGGAAGCACCTGAGCCCAGGGCCTCAAACACTGAGATCCTGCCTGGCTCATGACAGTCCCTGACTCCCAATACCTCCCAACACCCAGCTGGAGGAAAGAATGCAGCGGGGACCTCAAACCTTCAGTTTTGACCTCTAATACCTGTGCTGAATTCCCAGGTTCCTGTGATCAGAGCCCTGAGGTACCCTGGGGCTTACAAGTGGTCTTGTCCCACTCTCCTCGAGGCTGGTGGCACTGGCAGGCTGGTTCTAGCCCAGGCCCTGTCCTTTCACAGAATCACAGAATTACCAAGGTTGGAAGAGACCTCAAAGACCATCAAGTCCAACCCATCACCACAGACACCGTGACTAGACCATGGCACCAAGTGCCACGTCCAATGCCCTCTTGAACACCTCCAGGGACGGTGACTCCACCACCTCTCCGGGCAGCACATTCCAATGACAAATCACTCTCTCAGTGAAGAACTTTCTCCTCACCTCCAGCCTAAACTTTCCCTGGAGCAGCTTGAGACTGTGGCCTATTGTTCTGATGCTGCATGAGTGAAGAGAACAGCTCCCTCCTGGCTACAACCACCCTTCAGGTAGTTGTAGACAGCAATAAGATCTCCCCTGAGCCTCCTCTTCTCCCAGCCTAAACAACCCCAGCTCCCTCAGCCTCTCCTCAAAGGGCTGTGCTCAAGTCCTCTCCCCAGCCTTGTTGCCCTTCTCTGGACACCTTCAAGTCTCTCAATGTCCTTCTTAAACTGAGGGGCCCAGAACTGGACACAGGACTCAAGGTGTGGCCTAACCAGTGCAGAGTACAGGGGCACAATGACCTCCCTGCTCCTGCTGGCCACACTAATGCAGGCCAGGATGCCCTTGGCCTTCTTGGCCACCTGGGCACACTGCTGGCTCATGTTCAGGCAGCTGTCAATCAGCACCCCCAGGTCCCTCCCTGTTTGGCAGCTCTCCAGTCACTCTGACCCCAGCCTGTAGCTCTGCCTGGGGTTGTTGTGGCCAAAATGCAGCACCTGGCCCTTGGATTTCTTGAATGCCATCCTGTTGGACTCTGCCCCATCTGTCCAGTCAGTCGAGGTCCCTCTGCAGAGCCCTTCTGCCCTCTGACTGACCAACATCTGCTCCCAACTTGGTGTCATCTGCAAATTTGCTGATGACTGTCTCAATCCCCTCATCCAGATCATCAATGAAGATATTAAAGAGGATCTCTTTGATCTCTTCTGGCTCAATGGAGGCAGCAGCACTGACCAAGGACCACCAAACCACCTTCAACCTTCCCTCACCACCCTCCACATCAAAACCCCACACTTCACCTCCTGCCACACAACTGACCCCCACCAGCCTGGAGAGTTCCCAGACTCCAGTGACATCTGATGTGCCTCAGAGCTCCTGGAGATGTGAAATGTGCTGGGCAGGAGGAGCTGGATGACGTTGAGAGGTGCCCTGGGGCTGCCAAACTCTGGGTTCATTACCTGCTGGGGTGCTCCAAGGGGCAGATCTGCAAACTCTCCTCTTCCCCAGCACACAGGGGCAGGGATGATGGACAGAGGACACAGCTCCTGACAGAGAGAAGCAAAGGGCTCAGAGGAGAGCACTGACCTGCAAGGGATGGCTCAGCACTGACCAGGACCAGGCAACACAGTTCAGCCTTGCTGGGGGCAGCTCCCAAGCCCAGCAGCACAGCCACAGCACACAGCCAGGGCTGCTCAACATGTGAGGCCTCAACAACTGCACACTCAGCTCCTTGCCCAGCACACAGCACACAGCACACAGCTGCAGGCCAGCACCACAACACAGCTGCCTCCACACAGCCTCTCCCAGGCCTTGCCTAAAGCTTCACCCCACTGCCTGCCCAGGGCTCTGCTGCCCACTGCTGCATTGGACAGCACATCTTGCTCTGGACCCACCTCTCCTCCCTGGCCCTGCCCCCACCACACCCACTCTGTGCTCACCTCTGCCCTGCACACAACTCTCTGCTGCCCACTCCCCAAGAGAAGATCAGGGCAGCCCTCAGGACACACAAAAGGGGAGCTTCAGGATCTCTGCAGATGCAGCAAAGGGGGAAGGGACTTGGGCAGCTTCTTGCTAAGCCTCTTCAGCCCTCACTGGGATGCTGCAGGAGTCTCTGGCTCCTGCCCAAACCTCACACCTCCAGCACCTCCTGCCCCTGGCCTGCCACAAGCCTCACAATCAGGACAGGCTGGGGGAGGAGGGGATAGGAAGCAGCCCTGCACAAAAGGACTGGGGGGTGCTGCTGGACAGGAAGCTGGACAGGAACAGACAGGGGGAGCCTGCAGCCCAGAAGGCCAAGGGCAGCCTGGGCTGCACCAAAAGCAGCATGGCCAGAGATGGACAGAGGCCAGCCTGGCACTTGGCTCTGCTCTGCTCAGACTTCACCTGCAGCACTGCAGCCAGCTCTGGAGCCCTCAGCACAGGAAGGACATGGACTGATGGAGAGGGCCCAGAGGAGGGACACAAAAATGATCAGGGGCTTGGAGCAGCTCTGCTACCAGGACAGGCTGAGGGAACTGGGGGGGTTCAGCCTGGAGAGGAGAAGAGAAGACTCTGGGGAGACCCAAGAGTGACCTTTGGGTACCTGAAGGGGACTACAAGTAGGCTGCAGAGGGACTCTTTGCAAAGCCTGCAGGCACAGCACCAGAGGCAATGGCTTCCAACTGGAGCAGAGCAGATTGAGATTGGAGGTGAGGAACAAGTTCTGCACCAGGAGGCTGCTGCAACACTGCAACAGGTTGCCCAGGGAGGGCTTGAGGTCCCAGCCCTGCAGATGTTCAAGGTCAGGCTGGACAGGGCTCTGGGCAACCTGATCTAGTGCAGGATGTCTGCAGAGGGGCTTGGACTGCATCACCTTTGCAGCTCCCTGCCAACCCAAACCACTCTAGGAGTCTAGGAGTCTAAGTGCAGCTTCCAGGGAGAGCAGGAAAAAGATGAGGCAGAGGAGGACAATGAAGAGGACAAGGAGGAGGAGAACCAAAATCCTTCCAAACTCCTCCAAGACTCTGCCAAATTCCTTGAGAGCTCTTCCAGCTCTGCAGAGTTCATTCTGGAGAGAGCTGAGGGAGTTTCTAGGCTCAGGGATGTGTTGCACTGTAGCTAGCTGAGCTAGCTGGTAGCTAGGGTCCGGCGGCCGGAAGATATCGTGCTGTACAGAAAGATAAGGATGACCAATAGTGTTTAGGCCATAGGCGTAAGCAGACGGAAATGAGGTGGTAAACCAACCCTACATAACGGTGTGTCGCATTCTAACAAATCGCCATTTGCCATTTGCCGTCCACCACATTGGTGTCAGCGTGCTAATGTGCCAATTGGCCAGCATTCAATGACAGCGGCAGCAGTGTGGCAGTCAGGAGAAGAATGGCACTGCATCAAGATGACTGACAATGCTCTTTCAGTCCAGCAGCTGGAAGCGACAGCCGTAGTACTAGCGTGCGGACTGTTCCCAACAGAACACCTCAACATAGTAACTGATTCAATGTTTGTAGCCAAACTCTGCTTGGCCATGTCAGGACCGGGTGTGTCAACATCCACAGCTGCTCTAATGCTAGAAGAAGCACTTTTTTCACGAAAAGGTACCATCTCAGTCATCCACGTCAATAGCCATGATCCAATTAAAGGATTCTTTCAAACAGGCAATGACAAAGCAGATGCTGCTGCAAAAGGACTCTGGACACTAAGAGACGCTCGTCAGCTACACGAGTCTCTCCACATTGGAGCCAAAGCACTAGCAAAGAGATGTGGGATTTCAGCTGCTGATGCGAAACACGTAGTAGCAACGTGTCCCCATTGCCAGAAACACCGTTGTGGTCCAGTGGGGTAAACCCCAGAGGTCTCAAAGCCTCTGAGCTGTGGCAGACGGACTTTACCCTCTGTCAACTGTTGAAACCTCGAGCATGGCTAGCGGGAACTGTAGACACATATAGCGGGGTGATCGTAGCCACACAACACCTTAAAACTGACTCTAAAGCAACCATTCAACATTGGCTGACAGCTATGGCATGGCTTGGTGTTCCTAATCAGATCAAAACAGATAACGGCCCAAATTTTGTGTCTAAAACAGTGCAGGCATTTGTTCTAAAATGGGGTATCACCCTAACACACGGCATTCCATATAATAGCACAGGCCAGGCCATAGTCGAGCGAGCAAATCAAACTCTGAAATCTAAATTGGAGGTACTAGCACAATCAGAAGGGTTTACTAACACCATTCCCTCAGGAGACCAAGCACGTTTGCTGGCGACTGCCTTGCTCAGTTCCCCAGAGGAGAGGAGGTAAACAGCCCGGCCCAAAAACACTGGGCCACCCGAGCATTAGAAGAATCCCATCAGTCATAGTTAGAAACGAACTGGGAGAATGGGAACAGGGGTGGAGACTGGTTCTGACAGGACGAGGCTATGCCGCAGTCAAAAAAGACAGTAAAATCAAGTGGTGTCCGCTTAAGTCTATTAAACCAGACCTTCGGGATAAAACTAATGAAAACTGTGAGTTTTTGTCCGCAGGACCGGATCATTGGACACCCCCGTAACCCGTACACCCCAGTGGCAAGTGAAGTTGAGAACTTGGAAGTCGTCAGCCTGAGCCTGAGCCTGAGAAACCTGCACCGGCAGAATCTGGACAACAGCGAAGTGGCCTCCGCAAAAAGGAGCTGCGGTGCCTTTGTATAATCTTGATTTTTGGGATCACTGCTATAGAGCAGACAGGGTCAGACTATCGCGGCCACCAGGCACATCAACCATTTAAATGGATACTGTCCCGAGGGGAACAATCCACAGTTGTGAAAACCATAACAACAGTGGGGGCTCCCACTTTCAAAGTCACAATGTGTGAGGTGGTGGATGCAAAAGGGACATGTGACAAAGTAGAACCATCATTTTACCTGTGTCCTAGCTCCAACCCCGGAAAGTCATATTGTAATCTACCCGAGCACTATTTTTGTGTGTATTGGGGTTGTGAAACGATTGCTCACCCGTGGATTGAAGAACCTGGGATAGACCCTTACTTGAAGGTGTCCTGGAATCCCCACGAATGGAAACCTATCGTGGGGCGTGCCCTTGATAGACAAGGTACTCTTCATGAGGTACTCTGGAATTGTGCTATATGGAATTTCAATGTTGCTCAATATCATGATCCTGGTTGGCTCATAGGGAGGACCTGGGGACTTAGGTTTTATGAGGTAGGGAGAGACAGAGGTGGAATAATTACTATTAAGAAAGAGCCAGTCTTGAACGACCCAGAGCCTGTGGGTCCTAACCAAGCTTTGATGGTAGAATCTGAAGATAGCACTACTAGTTCATGCCCAGCTACTAACGCTTCAGTTTATAATGCTAATTTAGGTTTAGGCATGCAACCCACAAACCGTTATGGCCTCAGATGAGAGTCTTGGAGAAGAATCCCTGTGGAAGGTTAGTCACTCAGCATTGAACCAGACAAGCCCTAACATGACTGCACATTGTTGGCTGTGTTATGGGATAAGAAGCAGTGGGAATAGCAACACCGGTTCGATATACCAACGACATCAATCCAGCACAATGCAAATGGAAGGCTGAGAGGCAAGGAATCACACTGACGCACGTGACAGGTAAAGGAATATGTGTAGGTAATGTTCCTGAAAAGTCAGTGAGATCATTGTCAGAGGTAGTTTTGCAAAATCGTAGAGGATTGGATTTCTTGCTTCTACAGCGAGGCGGACTGTGTGTTGCATTGGGGGAGGAGTGCTGTGTGTATGCGGATCGCACTGGAGTTGCCAGGGATTCCATGACCAAACTCAGAGAAGGTTTAGAAAAGAGGAAGAAAGAGAGAGAGGCTCAACAAGGGTGGTTTAACTCGTGGTTTAACCACTCACCATGGCTAACCGCTTTGTTATCTACCCTGATAGGGCTGATCACAATGATTGTGGTGACACTAATCTTTGGACCCTGCATATTGAACAGGCTCGCGTCTTGTGTCAAGAGCCGGCTGGAAAAGGTTAACATCATGTTCGTAGAAGACCGGCAACTGCTTTAGAAATGTCTCCGATCGACACTTCTCCAGCCATCTCTGATCATTTTTAGATTTGCACGTGTTTATAGTTTCATAGTTTCATAGTTTCAGTTAGGGTTGGAAGGGACCACAAGGATCATCTAGTTCCAACCCCCCTGCCATGGGCAGGGACACTCTACCCTAGATCAGGCTGGACAGAGCCTCGTCCAGCCTGGTCTTAAACACCGCAAGGGACGGGGCCTCAACCACCTCCCTGGACAACCCATTCCAGGGCTTCACCACCCTCACGGTGAAGAACTTCCTCCTCACATCTAGCCTGAATCTCCCACCTCCAGCTTCATCCATTCCCCCTAGTCCTATCACTCCCTGATAGTCTGAAAAGTCCCTCCCCAGCCTTCTTGGAGGCCCCCTTCAGATACTGGAAGGCCACAATGAGGTCACCTCGGAGCCTTCTCTTCTCCAGGCTGAACAGCCCCAACTCCTTCAGTCTGTCCTCATAGGAGAGGTGCTCCAGCCCTCTGATCATCCTCGTGGCCCTTCTCTGGACACGCTCCAGCACCTCCAGATCCCTCTTGTAATAGGGGCTCCAGAACTGGAGGCAGTACTCCAGGTGGGGTCTCACCAGAGCTGAGTAGAGGGGGAGAATCACCTCCCTTGACCTGCTGGCCACACTTCTCCTGATGCAGCCCAGGATCTGATTGGCTTTCCGGGCTGCAAATGCACATTGAGAGCTCATGTTGAGCTTCTCGTCCACCAGCACCCCCAAGTCTCTCTCCTCTGGGCTGCTCCCCAGCCAGTCACTGCCCAGCCTGGATTTGTGCCTGGGATTGCCTCGACCCAGATGCAGGACCCTGCACTTGGTCTTGTTGAAGCTCATGAGGTTGGCCTGTGCCCACCTCTCCAGCCTGTCAAGGTCCCTCTGGATGGCATCCCTTCCCTCCAGCGTGTCTGCTGCACCACACAGCTTGGTGTCATCAGCGACCTTGCTGAGGGTGCACTCAATGCCACTGTCCATGTCACCCACAAAGATGTTGAACAAGACTGGTCCCAGGACTGATCCCTGAGGGACTCCGCTTGTCCCTGGCCTCCACTGGGACATGGACCCATTGACAGCCACTCTTTGGGTGCGGCCATCAAGCCAGTTCCTTATCCATCTGGTGGTCCATCCAGTCTGCCTTAATATAGTATTGTAGCATATAGTTTATATTTTTATATAGTTTTATAGTTTTGTAGCCATATATTTTATATGTTTAACTTTTGTAGGTGAATATGGTATTTTTAAGGCTTTTATAAGATGTAGAAGGATAGAATTTTCTATATATATTGATATATTTTTAGATAATTTAGTTATTCATAAGGAGGGGGGAATTGTAGCTAGCTGAGCTAGCTGGTAGCTAGGGTCCGGCGGCCGGAAGATATCGTGCTGTATGGAAAGATAAGGATGACCAATAGTGTCTAGGCCATAGGCGTAAGCAGACGGAAATGAGGTGGTAAACCAACCCTACATAACGGTGTGTCGCATTCTAACAAATCGCCATTTGCCATTTGCCGTCCACCACATGGTGTCAGCGTGCTAATGTGCCAATGGCCAGCGTTCGATTACTTTACTGCTCCTGAACCAGGTCGTCTCACAAGTCACAGACAACATTGCACCTCTGCACAAATGCTCCAGAAGCTTTCCAAGTGCCCTCAAAACCAGCAGCACAGCTCTGCTGGCACACAATGCCAGGCTGCAAGGGACCCCAAGGCTCAGCTGCTCCAACCTTGCCAGCTGACACTGCACTTGAAAGGAGCTGGCCCAGCCCCCTGCCAAGCTCAGCCTCCTAACTCTGCCCTGCAGGGGAACCCACCACTGCCCTGGGGAGATGACTCCAAAGGCTGACTGGGAGGGAAAAGCTTTTGCCTCTGCAGGGCACTCTTCCACTTCAGCTCAGCTCTTGCAGCAGCTCTTGGAGATCTGCCTTTGGAGCATCACAAACTCTGAAGCACTGCAGTGCAAAGCAGCTCAGCTTCAACTTCCAACTGGCTGAACTCTCTCATTTTAAATTCAAGGCAGGGGCCAGGCTCACACCCAGCTCAGAAGCTCACACCCTGCTCCTATATTCACAACCAGCTCCCATGCTCAGAACAGCTTCCCAAGCTCAGACACAGCCCCCAAGCTCAGGCCAAGATCCAAGTGCAGAACCAGCTCCCAAGCTCAGACTCAGATCAAATGTGCAGAACCAGATCCCAAGCTCAGACTCAGATCAAAAGTGCAGAACCAGATCCCAAGCTCAGACTCAGATCAAAAGTGCAGAACCAGATCCCAAGCTCAGATGCGGCTACCAGGCTCAAGAACCAGCAGCTAAGCTCAGAATCATTTCCCAAGTTCAGACCCAGCTCCCATGTTCAGAAGCAGCTCCAAAGCTAAGAACAAACCCTCAAGCTCAGACCCAGATCAGAAGTGCAGAAGCAGCTCCCAAGCTCAGACACAGCCCCCAGGCTCAGAACAACATCCCAAGCTTAGAATCAGCCCTCAAGATCCGAGCCAGCCCCCAAGCTCAGTGTGGTGGGATGAGAAAGTTCCCTCCCCACACACAAGGAAAGAAACCACAGCTAGCTCAGTCGGAAAAGCAGATGAAAGCTATATTTACAGGCATAAATGGAATGCAATGAGTATGTACACAAATATACAATATTTACAATATATACAGAAACACACAGCAATGAACGTAATGCAGAAAAGCCTTTTCCCTCCAGCCGGCCAGGGGGAGGGAAAAGGCCAAGCACTGGCCTTTTCTCTCCCTCCCTACCTCCCTTTTTTCCCAAAAAGGGTTAGAGAGAGAGAGAAAGGCAATTAAGGGAGAAAAATTCTGTTAGCTCAAAAGCACATGCAAGAATTAGCTTTCTTATCTGGTTGGCTGTTAACTCAAGGCCGTTCCTGCTTCAGAAAGAGAGAAGCCATCCAGCCCACAGGACAGAGAAGCACAGACTGCACCCAGCCTGAACCCAGACCAGACTGAACTAACAGAACCCAAACTTAAAATTGCATTCTACGATCTACCAACGAAATTAGACTATCTTGGTTTTGTTCAAATATCAAAAACATTCAGCCAGAGTGTTCAGCAACTGTCTCTTTCTTAAAGGCATAGCCTCAACTGGTCACACTCAGACTCGAATCAAAATACAGACCCAGATCCCAAGCTCAGACACAGCTACCAACCTCAATAAGCTCAGAAGCAGCCCCCAAGCACACAGCCAACCCCCAAGCTCAGAAGCAGATCAAAAGTGCAGAACCAGATCCAAAGCTCAGATGCAGATAGCAAGCTCAAGAATCAGCCACTAAGCTCAGAGCCAGCCCCCAGGCCCGCAGCCAGATCCCAATGCAGACCCAGATCCCAACCTCAGACCCAGCTCCCAAGCTAAGAAGCAGCAAACAAGCTCACACCCAGCCCCCAGGCTCAGAGCCAGCTTCACAACTTTGCTTATTTCAAGTTCCCTTCATTGCAGTTCTGCTGAGTGTCCAAATTCAAGCATTCAGAGAATGCTTTGGCCTGGAAGGGACCCCAAAGATCAGACAGCTCCAAGCCCCTGCCATGCCCACAGCCACCTTCCACCACACCAGCCTGCTCAAGCCCTCATCCAACCTCACCCTCAGCACCTCCAGGGAGGGGGCAGCCAGCACCTCCCTGGACAACCTGCTCCAGGCTCTCACCACCCCCACTCCAAACAATTTCCTCCCTAGCTCCACTCCAAATCTGCCCTCCTCAACCTTCAACCCAGTCCCCCTCAGCCCATCACTCCCAGCCCCTCACTAAAGTCTCTCCCCAGCTCTCCTGCAGCTGCCAGCTGCTACCACAAGGCTACTCCAAGCCCTCCCTACAGCCTTCTCCTCTCCATCCTCAACAGCCCCAACTCTTACAGCCAACCCCACAGGGGAGCTGCCACAGCCCTCCCACCACCCCCATGGCCTCCTCTGCACCCCCTCCAACAGCTCAACCTCCTGCCCCCCTTGGGGACACCAGAGCTGACCACAGCACTCCAGCTGCCAGCACAGAATGCTGCCAGCACAAAAACCATTGCAGCAAAAGCCTCAAGCTGTGCTCAGCTGCCAAAACCCAAGGGACCTCAACTTGGCCACAGGAGAAAGGACCAAACTGAGCCAAGACACTGATCCAACCCCCAAGGCTGCACAAAGCAACCATCATAGTTTCAAAGTTTCATAGTTTTATAGTTTCAGTTAGGGTTGGAAGGGACCACAAGGATCATTTAGTTCCAACCCCCCTGCCATGGGCAGGGACACTCTACACTAGATCAGGCTGGCCAGAGCCTCATCCAGCCTGGGCTTAAACACCTCCAGGGACGGGGCCTCAAACACTCCCTTGACAACCCATTCCAGGGCTTCACCACCCTCACGGTGAAGAACTTCCTCCTCACATCTAGCCTGAATCTCCCCACCTCCAGCTTCATTCCATTCCCCTAGTCCTATCACTCCCTGATAGCCTGAAAAGTCCCTCCCCAGCCTTCTTGTAGGCCCCCCTTCAGATACTGGAAGGCCACAATGAGGTCACCTCGGAGCCTTCTCTTCTCCAGCCTGAACAGCCCCAACTCCTTCAGTCTGTCCTCATAGGAGAGGTGCTCCAGCCCTCTGATCATCAGCAAAAGCTCCTCCTGCCCTGAGCCTTCCTGTGCTCAGCAGGCCTGGAGAGAAACTGAACATCAGTCTGCAGCCCCCCAGGGAACATTTGTGCCTCAAGAGATTGCAGAGCACAGAGGCCTTGGATGCCACCACCCCCAGCACAGCCAAACCCCCCCACAGCTGACACCAGCCCCAGGCGCTCCGAAGCTCAGGCTCAGCACAGCACCCACGCCTGACACCCCCACGGCACCCAGCACACAGCCTGCCCACAGCTGCCCCCCGCGCCTGGCCCTCAGCCCAGCCGCTGCCCTGCAGCACAGCAGCCGCCCGGCAGCTGCCAGCACAAAGCCTCCAACCCCCAGGGCTCCCCCACACCCCCCCCACAGCAGCCTCTGCTGCAAGCCACACCCCACGCTCACCACCACCTCTCCTGCACACAGCAGCCCCCACAGCGCCGCCCACAGCTCAGCTCTGCTGCCAGCCCAGCCCCCAGCACAGGGACACAGGGCCAGGGCCAGCCCCTGCAGCCCACCAATGGCTCCGCCTGCAACACAGCAGCAGCCAAAGGGGGCCTGCAGCTGCCCCCAGCAGGGGGAGTCAGCAGTGCAGCACCACAAGGAACCCCACAGACCCCCCACCCGCGGCCCTGCAACCGCACAGACCCCTCCCAGCACAGCACAGATGACGCCCACCGACCCTGCACACCTCGGCCCTACCCCACAGCCCCACCCCCGACCACCCCCAACACCGCAGACCCCCACAGCCGCACAGAGGTCCCCACAATCACAGCAACCCTCCCCAAACTGCACAGACCCCAACCGCCAAGTTTGCAGAGCTCCCCCGGACCTCACAGAACCCCCACCCGCACATCCCCAGAAGCCCCCCAACCAAACCCCACCGATTCCCCCTAGATCCCCTCAGAGGCTCCCCTCCCACCAGCCCACCGACCCCTACCCCACAAACCCTTCCCCAACCCAAGCGACTCTCCCCAGCCGCCCCACAGAACAACCCCCCCCCCCCAGGTGCCACCAGCCCCCCCTCCAGAGCCCCTCTACGTCCACGAGGACCACCCTAGGACCACCCGAGCTCACCAGCAACCTCCCCAGAACCCCTCTAGGTCCACCAGGACCCACCAGGATGCCCCAGCAGCACAAGGAACCCCCCCCAAACACACCGACCCCCCCCAACCCCGGCCACCTAACCGCACAGACCCTACCCAGAACAGCACAGACGACGCCCACCGACCCTGCACACCTCGGCCCTACCC
>JAAWVA010000030.1:31184010-31243094 GCA_015227895.2 Colaptes auratus
ATGGGTTGGTAGTGATGGGGACTGAGCTGATCCATTCCTCATGCAGCTCAGGCAGGAGGCATTCTATGAGCACTTCAAAATCTTCTTCTCAGAGAAGTGTGCCCTAACTTGTCACTGCCTTTTCCCTCCTTCACAGGTCTCCATGGCAGAGGCAGCAGATGACCAACAGCAGCTCCAGCACCACTTCTCCTCCTGCCATTCCCAGGCAAAAGGCAGCTGCAGCTGCTGCACTTCTGCCCTTTGGCCATCTACCTGGCTGCCCTGCTGGGCAATGGCCTCATCATCACCACCATAGCCTGGGACCACCACCTCCACACTCCCATGTACTTCTTCCTCTTCAACCTCGCCCTCACTGACCTGGGCGCCATCTCCACACTGTGCCCAAATCCATGCCTAATTCCCTCAGGAACAACAGAGACATCTATATGGAGGGTGTGCTGCTCAGCTATTTTTCTTTCTCTTTTTCATTTCAGCAGAGTATTTTCTCCTCACCACCATGTCCTACGATCGCTACGTTGCCATCTGCACCCCTGCACTATGAGACCCTCCTAGGCAGCAGAGTTTGTGTCCACATGGCAGCAGCTGTCTGGGGCTGTGGCTTTCTCTATGCTCTGCTGCACACAGCCAAATTTTCCCTGCCCTCTGCCAAGGCAATGTTGTGGAGCAGTTCTTCTGTGAAATGCCCCAGATCCTCAAGCTCTCCTGCTCCACATCCTACCTCAGGGACTTTTGGCTTATTTTACTCAGTGCCTGTTTATTATTTGTCTGTTTTGTGTTGATTGTGGTGTCCTATGTGCAGATCTTCAGGGCAGTGCTGAGGATCCCCTCTCAGCAGGGACGCCACAAAGCCTTTGCCACCTGCCTCCCTCACTTGACTGTGGTCTCCCTGTTCTCAGCACTGCCATCTTTGCAAACCTGAAACCCTCCTCCATCTCCTCCCCATCCCTTGATCTGGTGGTGTCTGTTCTGTACTCAGTGGTGCCTCCAGCAGTGAATCCTCTCATCTACAGCCTGAGGAACCAGGAGCTCAAGGCTGCCCTGAGCCAACTGAGCCCTGGATGCTTTCAGAAGCAATAAACTCTTTGTCTTCTCCTGCAGAACATTTCTGATGTCACTCAGTGCAGGCCCAGCCTGGTTGCTGGAGTTCTGGCTGCTGCTGGGGCTGTTCCCCTTGGGAGAATATTGTTCTACACAAATGTCTTTCTTCAGACCTTTTCTGGTTCAGTGTTGTCCTTTCTGGTGTGACCCAGAGGCTGCAGACATCAGGAGCTGTGCTCCCTGGGTGTTCAACACAAGAAAGGACCCTGCAGGGAGTTGTTTCTCTGAGTTGCTTCCTCCAAGGCTTCTATGGAGCTGCAGGGCAGTGCCTGTGTGCAGGGGTGGAGGGGCAGAGTCCCAGCACAGCAGCAGCGCCAGGCAGCCCACAGCTTGGGCTGTCCTCAGCTGCTCTTTCTTCCCTTCCATCCTCTCCTGCTGAGCCTCTGTGCTGGGCCAAGGCCTGAGTGCTCTGGCAGCTTGGGCACTGTGCTGCTGGGTGGCAGTGCTGGGACTGCAGGCATGGGGAGTCCAGGGCTGCTTGTGGGACAGAGCTGTGCTCCAGAGCATCACTGCCATCAGAACAGGAGGTCTTCTTGTGCCTTCATACCCCAACCCCCTCTCATAACAGACTGCACCTACTCAGAGTCCAAACTGGTTTCCCTGACCCCTTCTACTTGAGTCTCAGTCTTAATATTGTCCCTTTAACCCTCCCAGGACAGATGTAGTCTCATCCCAGTACAAGCTAGCACATATTGTCTTCTTGCCCTACAGTCTGGATCCCTGGGTCCCTTCCTCTACAGTCAACCCACCACAGTCCTATCGCAGCACAGAATTTATCCCCTGGCTCCCTCCCCAGTACCATCTGCATCCATCCCAGTACAAACTGCACACCCTCATGCCCTCCCAGCACAGTCTGGACCCTGTCTCAGTCCAAACAGGATCCCTTCCATCCCTGCAGGTACACGTTAGTCATTGTCTCAATAAAAACTTGATCCTTTATCCCCTCCCAGTACATCCTGGACCCTGTCCCAGTACAAGCTGCATTCCCTGACCACAGTCTAGGACATTCTGGCCTCTGCACAGCACAATTTGGGATCCTTTTAACCCTTCCCAGTACAGACCTGGTCACACCTCAGGACAAACTGCATCTCTTGAACCCTTTCCAGCTCAGATGTGGTCTTATCCCAGGACAAACTGCATCACTTTGCCATCTCCCACACAGTTTCCTGTGCCAGTGCAGAGTGCATCCCTTGGACCCCTCCAAGTCTCAGCTGCACCCAGCACAGCACAAAGTGGATATCCTGATCCCAGGGCAGCTGTGGCCTGATCCTGGTACAAATGGATCCCATTGCCCTCTCCCAGCACAGTCTGAGTCTCATCCAGGACAAAGTGCATCTCCTGAAACCCTGATTCCATCCCAGCACAGACCAGGCCCATCTCTGGCTTGGATGAGCAATGCTCTGCTGGATACAGTCCTGGCTGGGTGAAAGGGCCCACAGAGTGGTGCTCAGTGGAGTTAAATCCAGCTAGTGGCAGGTCACAAGTGGTGTTCCTCAGGGCTCAGTGTTGGGAGCACTTCTGTTTAACATCTTTATTGATGACCTTGATGAATGCACAGAGTGTGTCAGTAGTGAGTCAGCAGATGACAGCAAGTTAGGTGGCAGAGTTGATCTGCATGAGGGTAGGGAGGCTCTGCAGAGGGACTTGGATAGATTGGATCCATGGCCAACATTACCAGGTCTGGCACTTGGGGCACAACAACCCCAAGCAATGCTCCAGAGGCAGTGTGGCTGGAGAGCTGTCTGGCAGAAAGGGACCTGGGGGTGCTGATGGACAAGCAGCAGAATAAGAGGCAGCAGTGTGCCCAGGTGGCCAAGAGAGTCAAAGGCATCCTGGCTGGGATCAGCAATGCTGTGTCCAGCAGGAGCAGGGAGGTGACTGTGCCCTGGGACTCAGCTCTGGGGAGGCCACAGCTTGAGTGCTGTGTCCAGTTTTGGGCACATCAGTACAGAGAGATGTGGAGGTGCTGGAGCCAGGGCAGAGGAGGGCAAGGAGCTGGGGAAGGGCTGGAGAAGAAATCTGATGAAGAGCAACTGAAGGAGCTGGGGCTGGTTAGTTTGGAGAAGAGGAGGCTGAGGGGAGACCTCCTGGCTCTCTACAGCTACCTGACAGGAGATTGTGGAGAGGCTGCTGCTGGTCTCTCCTCACAGGTCATTAGTGGCAGAATAAGAGGGAATGGCCTCAAGCTAGGACTGGGTAGGTTTAGACTGTAGAGGAGGAAATAAATTTTCCCATCCAGAGTGTTCAGGGAGTGGAATGTGCTGCCCAGGGAGGTGTTGGAGTCACCATCCTGGAGGTGTTTCAGGGTGGTTTGGATGTTGTGCTTGGGGATGTGTAAAGCAGGGTTATTGGTTGGACTTGGTGCTCCTGAGGGTCTTCTCCAACCTGAATGTTTCTGTGATTCTGTAACATACTGAGAGCCCTGGGGCTGTTTAGTCTGGAGAGGAGAAGCCTGAGAGGGGATCTGATCAATGGCTATCATATCAGAGGGGGGTGTCAGAGGAAGGTGCCAGGCTCTTGGCAGTGGTTCCCAGTGAAAGGACAAGGAGCAATGGGTGCAAGATGGAACACAGCAATTTCCATCTCATCATGAAGAGACTCTTCTGTGCTGTGAGGGTGCTGGAGCCCTGGAGCAGGCTGCCAGAGAGGTTGTGGAGTCTCCTTCTCTGGAGACTTTTAAACCTGCCTGGATGCATTCCTGTGTGACCTGCCCTGAGTGAACCTGCTTTGGCAGTGGGGTTGGACTGGAGGATCTCTGGAGGTCCCTTCCAACCCTTCGTATTCTGTGATTTAAGCCCTCCCAGTTTAGACTGGGCTCATCAGGACACCAAAGCCTCTCCTCAGGCCTGGCCTGAGCCCCAGCCTTGAAAGGCATCTCTTATCCCTCAGCTCTCCCCTGGAGACTTCAGGACCAAACCTCTGTCCTGTGCTGCTCTGACCCCTCTTTTATATCCCTTCCTACCCTTGAGGGACTCTACTTGGCCCTGGCACAGGGCAGGAGCTGGAGCTCCCAGAGCAGCTTCATGGCCTTGGAAGAGGAGCAGGAAGTGAACTGTGGCTGAGCAGCTGATGGACACCAGGAGCAGAGGGGTGAAAATGCCATGGGCAGCTCAGCTGTGCCTCAGGATCTCCTGCTCAGCAGCAGGCACAAGGCTGGGCAGGGGCTGGGAGGTCACTGCTGGCTCAGCAGCTGAGAGGGCAGCAGCAGGAAGAGGGCAGGAAAGGGACTGGGAGGTCACTTCTTGCTGCAGCAGCTGAGAGGACACCCCCTGACTCCTGCCTGGGCTCTGTGCTTTTGGCCTCCCAGCTGCCAGAGTCCCAGCAGGCAGCAGAAGGCCTGTGGAGGGCAAGGGACTTGTGTGACTCCCTGTCCCTAAGCACCTGGTGGCCCCTGCAGGAAGAGCCTTGGATCTGGGTTGTCACTTCCCTGCCACCTGAGGGCTGAGGGGACAGCAGCAGGGACAGGGCTTGGCTGTGGCTGCTGGAGAAGCTGAGAGGCAGCAGCAGGGACCTGCCTTGGAAGGCCCTGCAGAGGTTTCTTGTGGCTGCTGAGCTGCCAGGCCACGAGCAGGCTGAGGCCTTGGGCCAGCACTGGGACATCAGGGATGGCTGAGAAGCTCCTAAGGCAGGAGGAGCCACATGGCCAGGAGGTGACTGTGAGCTCACTGCAAACTCCAATCCCTTTGTGTCATTGGCCAGCAGCAGGCCCAGGGCTGGGCTGGGGACTGTGCCCAGAGGCAGCATCAGAGAGGTCCTTGGGTGCTGGTTTGGAGCTGGAGGTTCTGCTCAGTGCCCAGGCAGAGAGGCCTCTGGCAGGGACCATTGCCAATGGCCTGGGATGGAGCAGAGGCTGAGCAGAGTGCAGAAGGCCAAGTGCAGCTGGGCTGTGGTAGGAGGAGTGTGGCCACCCAGACACAGAGGTTGTCCTCCCCTGCACTCAGCACTGCTGTGACCACATCTGCAATATTGGGGTCTGGCTGTGGAGTTCCTTAGTCTGCAGAAATGGAGAGGTACTGGAGAAGCTCCCGAGGAGATCTGCCTGGATGGAGTTTGGAGTCTCTATCTAGCACCTGAACCTGCTGAGCTTCTTTAGCCTGGGGAAGTGAAGGCTCATGGGGGATGTGCACCTGCTTGAAGGGGGGTGTCAGCTGATGGAGCTTTTCTTGGTTGTGGACACAGAAGGAAGCCTTCAGAAAGTGCAACTCAAAGATTCAGACTGGAGGCCAGGACAAAGAAATGTCACTCCAAGTGTAGAGCTGTGGTGCAAGAGGTGACCCAGAGGGAGTCTGGAGATCCTTTGTGTGTCAAGGAACAGGCAGCAAGAGTGGAGAGGCCTGAGGGAAGGTGTGGAAATGTCAGGGGGAGAGCTGGCTGGGGAAGCCAGATGGATGTCAACAGCCTGAAGGGAAAGAGCTGCAGGCATGGGACAGTGTAGCACAGCCTGCAGGAGGGATGGCCAAGGGCTCTGGCAGGGCTGAAAGGCTCAGCAGGGACAAGGTCTTGATCCTGTTCCTTCTGGCAGCAGCTTCTGCCACCATGGCTGCTGAGAGGAAGGTTCAGTTGGAGGCTCTCAGGATCTGCCATTCCAAGGCCTGAGGCTCAGAGCTTGGCCTTTCTCTTTCCTAACCCAAGGCCAGGGTTTGTTCAGCTGCCCTTTGCCTTTGTCTGCCTTCAATCATGGCCTCCATGGAGCTTCTCTAAGCACCCCTGGGAGGCTTTGTTGCTAATGGCCCTCAGTGAAGCCAATTCATACTTGAAGGAATTTTTGTTCTGCCTCTGACTTCTTGAGCAGATTCTTCAGTCTCCTCTCAGTGTGTGAGGCTCAGGCAATGATCCCCAAGTGCCCTAAGAGCTCTTTGTGTCTCTGTAGTTTTCTTCAAGGTTTCAAAGTGCTCCTCACAAAGCTCCTTTAGTATTTATTTCATATCAAAGGGAGAATATTCTGTTAGCTTTCAGTTTAGGATTCTTTGATTCCAATATCCCCAACCCTTCTCCACAGGGCTGCAGCTACCTCCCTACACCATGGGGCTGTTTGCATCTCCCCTAGGCCCTGCGCCCCTATACAAGGGAAATTGTTGCCATTCCTGGCCATGAATGGCAATGGCTTGGGCAAATCCAATCCAATCCCAAAGGCACCTCCCTCAGAAGAGGAAAGCAGCAATGAGTTCTGCTGAGGCAGGAGGAGAATCTGAGACACTGGAATGAATTGGATGGAATTCAGCAAAGGGAACAGAGATGTCAGCAGGTTCAGTTTGGTGCCAAGGGTCACTCTCTCACCTTCACCATGGGAGAATCCTGCAGAGGAAAATCATTTTGGGTGAGGATGAGAAAGATGTGAATGGAAAATCTCCTTGGGGCTGGAAGGATTTTGCATGGAGCCTGGGAAGAAAGGCCTCAAGGAAGCCCTTCTGTTGCCTCACAAGGTACTGGTGTGGCATACACTGAATGTCCCCAGTTTCTAACATGACCCAGGAGGTGTGACCAGGCCCCTCAGCAGAGACCACCCCTGGGGTTGGTTTGCCCCCACCAGTAGCAGGGGAAACCCACACTGACTTCCCCAGCAGGTTTCTCTCACAAATCACAGGAACTCCATCTCCATCCACTGTTTGCAGCAGGTGGGACTGAGCAGGACCAGCTGGGTTCACAGCTCCTCTGCTGGTCACTAACCAAGTGGCTTGAGCTAGGTATCTTTCCCAGTTCCTGAAGGTTCCACCCCCCATGGCTTTTAGGGTGGTCTTTAGCAAGCCATTGTAGCGCTCAAGCTTCCCTGCAGCTGGTGCGTGGTATGGGATGTGGTAAATCCACTCAATGCCATGGTCCTTTGCCCAGTCCCTTAGGAGATGGTTCTTGAAGTGGCTTCCATTGTCTGACTCAATCCTCCCAGTGGTGCCGTGTCTCCACAGGACATGTCTGTGTAGGCCCCAGATGGTGTTGCAAGCAGTGGCATGAGGTATTGGGTAGGTCTCCAGCCAGCCTGTACTTGCCTCCACCATGGTCAGCAGGTGCTGTTTGCCACTGTGAGACCAATTTCTGGCAAGTTCTCTCATTCTGCTATATCCAGGGCCAGCTGGACAGCTCTTCCCTCTGCGTACTGACTGGATTCGCCTTCTCCATCCCTTGCTTCTGCCACTTGCCTTGTTGGGCTCCAGACAGCTGCCTTCCATCTCCGCTTGCTGCCTACAAGCCAGCAGGAGCCATCTGTAACTAGAGCATAGCCCTTCTCATGGTCAGGGAGATCGTTGTATGGGGGAGCCTCCTCAGCACGGCTCACTGTCTGCTCTGGTGGCATTCCCAAGTCAGCACCCTCTGGCCAGTTGGTGATCACTTCCACTATGCCAGGGTGTTCAAAGCACCCCATCCAAGCTCACTGATTTATCAGGGCATCTGTAGCATGATGTGAGGTTGAGCCTCTCCCTTTGAACGTCCAGGTCAGGACTGGAAGCCTTGGAGCTAGAAATAGAGGTGACTCAGCCCCAATGACCTCAGAGGCAGCCTGGACACACTCATAGGCATCTAGGGTTTCCTCCTCTGTCGTGGTGTAGTTGGCCTCGGAGCCTTTGTACCCCTTCCTCCAGAAACCTAGGGGCCTGCCCCTGGTTTCACCAGGAGCCTTCTGCCACAAGCTCCACGTAGGACCGTTCTCACCGGCCGCAGTGTACAGCACGTTCTTGATCTCTGGTCCGGTTCGAACAGGTCCCAGAGCCATAGCGTGGACCACCTCTCGTTTGATCTGGTCAAATGCCACCTGCTGCTCAGGTCCCCACACAAAATCATTTTTCTTCCTTGTTCCATGGAAGAGAGGCTTCACAATCTGACTGTACCCGGGAATGTGCATTTTCCAGAAGCCCACAAGCCCCAAAAAGGACTGTCTCTTTCTTGTTCGTGGGCTGCACCAGAGTGGCTACCCTGTTCACCACCTCCTGAGGGATGTTGCGACGGCCATCCTGCCATTGAACACCCAGGAACTGGATCTCCCTGGCAGGCCCTTTGACCTTACTTCTCTTGATGGCAAAGCCAGCCTCCAGTAGGATATCGATTATCTTCTCACCCTTCTGGTAGACTTCCTCTGCTGTCTCACCCCATACAATGATGTCATCGATGAACTGCAGATGCTCAGGGGCTCCACCTTTCTCTAAGGCAGTCTGGATCACCTCATGGCAGATGGTCGAGCTATGGACCCAGCCCTGAGGCAACCCATTCCACTGATACTGTACTCCCCTCCAAGTGAAAGCAAACTGTGGCCTGCATTCTTCTGCAATGGGAATGGAGAAAAAGGCATTAGCAATGTCACTTGTGGCATACCACTTGGCCGCCTTCGATTCCAGCTCGTACTGGAGCTCCAGCATGTCCGGCACGGCAGCGCTGATCGGAGGAGTCACCTCATTCAGGCCAGGGCAGTCCACGGTCAGTCTCCATTCCCCATTTGCCTTCCGCACTGGCCATATCGGGCTGTTGAAGGGGGAGTGAGCCTTGCTGATCACCTTCTGGCTCTCCAGTCGTCAAATCAGTTGGTGTATGGGGTGCAGAGAGTCTCTGTTGGTCCTGTATTGCCTGCGATGCACTATGTGAGAGGCAATAGGTAGCTTCAAATCCTGCACCTTATGGCTGCCCACCACGGAGGGCTCATCCGACAGCTCGGGCTTGGTGGACAGCTGTTCTTTGCCTGCAGTCTCCACAACTGCCACCCCAAATGCCCACTTGTGCCCCTTAGGGTCCTTGAAGCATCCCTCCCGCAGAAAGTCAATGCCAAGAATGCAAGGTGCAGCTGGACCAGTCACTAGGTTGTGCTTTCCCCATTCATTCCCGGTCAGGCTTTTCTCAGCCTGCAGTACAGTCAGGTCTTGTGAGCCCCCTCTGACTCCCTGAATGCTTATGGGTTCACCCCCTTTGTACCTCGATGGTATCAGGGTGCATTGGGCCCCTGTGTCCACCAGAGCTGGGTACTTCAGGGCTTCTGAAGTGCCAGGCCATTTCACATACACATCCCAGTATACTCTGTTATCCCTGGCCTCCACCTGGCTGGAGGTAGGGCACCTTTAATGCTGGTGGCGATGTCCACACTTGTCGCAGGGTCCTGTGTTCCTAGGGGAAGGGTCTCTTGAGCGAGAGGGACCCCTCCGGGAAACTGGGGCAGCCCTTCTTCTGGATGAGTTGTCCCTATGGTGCCCACCTTGCAGTTCCCGCACTGTGTTCCAGAGGGCAGAGGTGGGTTGGCCATGCCAGGTGTCCATGTCCTCTCCGTGGTCACAGAGGAACCTCCACAAAGACCCTCTTGACATCCCCCAATTGGCTTGGGGTGATCTCCTAGGGGAAGGTCGCCTGTTCCTGATTGCTGAAACCTGGACCCATTCTGAGGGAGAAGGGGAAAAGGAGGCATCGCTCCCCCTTTTCTGTTCAGACATGGAGGTCTTGATCTCTTTGACAATGTCTTTAGCCATAGTTTCTATGGCTGAGATCAGGGGTTTCTGATTTACAGTGTCCTCATATTCAGTTAAATCATTGGCAAACTCACAGACAGTTTTAGGACTTCCATCCTGTCCAGTCAGGAGTATCCCTCCCAATGTGGGAGCATATTTCTGAGGAGCACCCTGGGTGAGTTTCTTTATGAAGGGCCGTCTCATGGGCACCTCATCTGGGTCCGAAGGGAGCTGGCCATCCCCATCAATTATTTCCAGCACAGCCATCTGTCTCAGGTAGCGAATGCCCTGTTCCATAGTTGTCCATGTAACTGGGGCCCAGGGCAGGTTATCCCTTGAGCGATACCGGCTCTTGATGGCATTGAGGATCCGGGCCCAGAGAGTGTGTGTTCCATCCAGTTTGGCTAACTCTTTGTCCAGACCAGCATCATGAGTCAGGGAGCCTGATAGCTTTGCCTCCCTCTTATCCAGGACCACTGTGTCCACCCCCTCATCCCAGCATCTCAGGACCCAGCTCAGTATTGGCTCACCCTCTTTCCATGTGTAATCCAGAGGAGTTTGCGTTAATTCCTTTCTGGGCAGAGATGTAACAATTATTGTTTCCTGTTCTGAGTCATCTTCATCCACCACTGGGTTCTGTGAGGTGCTAGGCCCTGCCAAAATGCCTTCCTCACCATCCCTGCTTGGAGATGATTTTTGCCTTGTTTTCCTGCATGTGGTGACCGGTACTAGAGGAACTGCGTGGGCAGGAGCATCAGGGGTTAAGTGTGGGACTGCTGCTGGTGGGGCAAACCCTTGTGACTGGGGCTCAGGCTGACATCTGGCACACTTACTACAACCTT
The DNA here is from genome assembly GCA_015227895.2 of Colaptes auratus. Taxonomy (NCBI): domain Eukaryota; kingdom Metazoa; phylum Chordata; class Aves; order Piciformes; family Picidae; genus Colaptes; species Colaptes auratus. The sequence continues at coordinate 31,194,368 of JAAWVA010000030.1, forward strand.
ACCCCTCCCTCTGTGTTTACAGAATGCCCACAGCAGACATGCCCCTGGTCATTAAAGCTTAAAAAAGACTGCCTTATCCCTCTGCAAAGAGCTCTTAATGGGTTAGCTCTTCCCCCACCCAACATGGTCACAGCCAATGTCCCTATAAGGATTGCATTTAAGCACATGGAGCATACTGCAATGTAAGGCAATTTTCCATCACACCATTGGTTTCATAGCCTGCTTCAGGAAAATTTCCTGTGTTAGAGAAGTTACCATGCCAGTAAAATTCAAAGAATTCAGGAGGTCCATGCCCAGCTGCATTGGTAAAGTTTTCATCCAGTTGAGCAGCATCTCTATCATTATCCACACCACATGGTAAGTTATCAATTTGTAGACATGGGTCCAAAAGCTCCAGCCAAACACCCATGCAAAAGCTTGGGACATCAGATGCTTCAAAATTGACATCTCTACTTCCAATCCTTTTCTTTCAGACAAAGCATTACTTTCCAAAGAGAATATTAATTTCCAAGCCCCACGTTGGAGTGCCACAATATTGTAGTTGTTTGAGCCTTAACTGGGATTTCAGTTTATCCTAGGTCTTACCCAGTCTTTACTGGGAGGGGGAGACATTAAAGAGATTCAGTTTGTACATGGAGGGCAACCACAGAATCACAGAATGTTAGGGGCTGGAAGGGACTTCCAAAGATCATCCAGTCCTACCCCCCTGCCAGAGCAGGGTCACCTAGAGCAGATCATAGAGGAACACATCCAGGTGGGCCTTGAATATCTCCAGAGAAGGAGACTGCCCTGGGCAGCCTGTTCCAGATGGGGCCCAGTCTGCACTGGGTTGGAGTCAGGGATGGGATTTGTACTGGGATGGGCCTGAGACTGTACTGGGAGATATTCAAATGATCCTGTTACTGATGGGACAAGACCACATCCCTGCAGGGGTGGGGGCAGTTCAGGAGATCCAGTTTGTACTGAGACTGGGCTAGGTCTGTACTGTCAGGGGCTTAAAAGGATCAAGTTTGTAATGGGATAAGGGCCAGACTGTACTGAAATGGAGGCAGGGGATCCCAACTGTACTGGACTGGGGTCTGGTCTGTACTTAGAGAGGGAACCAAGGCAGTAAATTTACAATAAGCAATGCCAGACCTATACTGGGAGGAGATAATGGAATCCAGCCTATTTTGGGACAAGGCCTAATGTGCACTTGAAAGTGTTAAAGGGTCTCTGTTTGGACAAGCACAAGGCTCAGACAGTACTGGGAGGGCAAGAAGGTGTCCAGTTTCTACTGGAATGGATGCAGTCAATCCCAGCAGGGGGCCTGGAGGAGCATTTTGGACTGGGATGGGACAGAGGCAGTAGTGGGAGAGGGCAAGGAGATCCAGTTTGTTCTGGGAGGAGGCCACAGCTGTACTGGGAGCAGTTCAGATTATGTAGTTTTGACTGGGAAGGGACACAGCCTGTCCTGGGAGTGGGTTCAAAATATCCTCTCGGCACTGGGTGAGATTCAGTTGATACTGGGACAGGAACAGGGTGACCAGTTTGTTCTGGGCTGTCTCTCAAGCTGTGCTGGGATGACATCAGGAGGATCAGTTTATTTTGGAACAAGGCCAGGTTTGTACATGGAGGGCTTAAAGGGACCATGCCTGGACTGAGATGGGGCCCAGTCTCTGGTGGGTTGGGATCAGGGTGTCCATTTTGCACTGTGAGGTGGCCACAGTGTAGTGGGAGGAGTCAGGGTATGAAATCTGTCCTGTGATGGATGAAGTTGGTATGGGAGAGAGACAGAAGATCAGTTTGTATTGGAATGAGGAGCAGTTTGTACTAGGACCAGGGGGCCAGCAAGGACTGCTGCTGCCTGGCAGTGCTGCTGTGATGGGACTCATTGTCTCTCTGCCTATGCACAGAGGAGATGTCCCTGAAGCTCTAGAAAATTCTTGGAGGAAGGACCTCAGGAAAAAATAAATGTTACTGAAAGGTTCTTTATTTTGATTAACCAAATAAGGAGCACAGCTCCTCCAACATAGATCCTCAGTCAGAAAAGCAAAGCAGAGAGTGATTAGAAAGCTGATGACAACATTGCCAAAAGTAAAAATCCACCACAAACAGCAAAACTCCAGCAGCCAGGCTGGGCCTGCACTGACTGACATCAGAACTGCTCTGCAGGAGAAGACAAAGAGTTTATTGCTTCTGAAAGCATCCAGGGATCAATTGGCTCAGGGCAGCCTTCAGCTCTTGGTTCCTCAGGCTGTAGATGAGGGTTCACTGCTGGAGGCACCACTGAGTACAGAACTGACACCACCAGGTCCAGGAATGGGAGAGTGTGGGAAGAGGGCTTCAGGTGGGCAATGAGGCAGTGCTAATAAACAGGGAGACCACAGCCAGGTGAGGGAGGCAGGTGGCAAAGGCTTTGTGGCGTCCCTGCTGAGAGGGGATCCTCAGCACTGCCCTGAAGATCTGCACATAGGACACCACAATCAACACAAAACAGACAAAGTATAAACAGGCACTGGCCACAATAAGCCAAAGTTCCCTGAGGTAGGATGTGGAGCAGGAGAGCTTGAGGATCTGGGGGATTTCACAGAAGAACTGATCCAGAGCATTGCCCTGGCAGAGGGGCAGGGAAAATGTATTGACTGTGTGCAGCAGAGCATAGAGAAAGCCACAGGCCCAGGCAGCTGCTGCCATGTGGAGACAAACTCTGCTGCCCAGGAGGGTCTCATAGTGCAGGGGTCTGCAGATGGCAACATAACGATCGTAGGACATGATGGTGAGGAGAAAATACTCTGCTGAAATTAGTAAGATGAAAAAGAAGAGCTGGAGAACACATCCTGCATAGGAGATGTCCCTGGAGTCCCTCAGGGAATTGTCCATGGATTTGGGCACAGTGGTGGATATGGCACCCAGGTCAAGGAGGGCAAGGTTGAGGAGGAAGAAGTACATGGGGGTGTGGAGGTGGTGGTCCCAGGCTATGGTGGTGATGATGAGGCCATTGCCCAGCAGGGCAGCCAGGTAGATGGCCAGGAAGAGGCAGAAGTGCAGGAGCTGCAGCTGCCTTGTGCCTGGGAATGGCAGGAGGAGGAAGTGGGTGCTGGAGCTGCTGTTGGCCATCTGCTGCCTCTGGCCATGGAGACCTGTGCAAGGAGGGAGAGACAGTGACAAGTTAGGGCACACTTCTCTCAGCCTCATTATGACCCCTGTCCCTGAGCTGCATGAGGAATGGATCAGCTCAGTCCCCATCACACCAACCCATGGCAGAGTTCATTACAGCTACAAATGCAGCAGGGATCCAGAATTGCCATGAAGATTCCTCTGGTGTCAGAACAGAAAGTGACCAACAGCCCAATCCCAGGGAACAAGAGTCCCATTGTTGCATTGAAATTCCACCCCAGGATTAGCTTTGCCAGAGCAGCTCAGTTAGAAGCAAATGAAGCTGTATTGACAAGCAAGAGCTGCACTCTGCAATAGAATGCAATGAACAGGTACAGAACATACAGGAGTGACAATGTGAGACAGGCATTTACAATTAGCAAATGACATGAAACCCCCTAGTCAGAAACCAGAGAAGCTGTTCCTCTGCCCCTACCCTCCAACCCAAGAGAGAAAGGAGTGTTCCAAGAAAGAAAGGAGGAGTGGAGAGAGAAAAAAAGCAGTGGGTTAGACTTAGCCAAGGGCAGCCAAAGCAGGTGATCTCTCCCCAGCAAAGCAAAACAGCTGAGATCAGAAGAGAAGAGAGAGAATTGTTATGGTACAGCTCCTCTGATTCCAGAGATTTATCCAAGAATTTGTTCAGAAGAATCTTTTCTTTTCCTTTTACACCCAAGAGTGATCTATTTATTGTGCTTCTCCTTTTCTGCTCAAAATCTGTAACTAAATTTTAAAGGCATTGCCTAGAACCACCACACCCATGGAGAGGTGAAGGAACAGGGAGCAGGCCTGCAGTGCTGCAGAGACAGTGAAGGGAAGACAGAAAGGCAGAGGGGCTGGGGGTGAAGCCTTCTCCTTCCCCAGCTCTGCTCACTGCTGCTCACAGGATGGAACTGAAGGGCTTTGCTCCTCCTTCTGTGTGCACATTCCAGGAGCCTTCAGCTGAGCATCAGCTGCCGAGATGGAGATGCCTCCAGAACTGCACCTGAATTGCCCTGCACCCACAGCCTCACTGTGTCTGTAACTGCAGTGGCTTCTCCTCCTGTGAGCTCTCAGCATCCTCCCAGTCCTGGCCACCTTGAAGCTCTCTCTGCCTTCCTCATCTCCCTGAGATCCTCTGGCAGTGCCCTCAGCCCTGCTATGCTGTGCAGAGGAGCTGCTCCTGGCCAGAGCTGGCTCCTGCAGCGCTGCCTGCTTGCCAGCAGCTCCTTCCAGCCCAGGAGTCCGGCCTGGCGCAGCACAACAGAAACAGCCCAGGTGTTTTAAAAGAGCCCTCTGGTGGCTTTGGTGCCAAGTCCATGAACCTCAGAGACTGAGAAGCTGATGAAACCTCTCCAGAAGTCAAAGTCAGATTCCAACTCTGAAGTTTCTTCTACTCTTAATGGGTCCCAGTGAAGCATACTGGGAAAGGGTCCCCAGGGGCTGCTTAGAGCAGGAGACAGTGGATGCAAGGGAAGCATCACTGGAGGCACTGAAGCATCTCCAGACTGTGGGGAGAGCAGAGAACTGAGGCAGTGCTGAGAGGTCAGGACAAGCAGCTCAAAGTGGCTCTGCTGCTGAGCAAACCTGGAGGGGTTGCATTGATCCAAGGGCCAAGCCCTGACCCCCAGCCCCTGGCAAGGCAGATCCTGTCCTTCACCTGTGGCTCAGGCCTCTACTGGGGTCAGTGAGGATGAGGATGAGCAGTGAGCAGGATAGGACCTTGTCAGGTGTTGCTGTGGTTTGCTTGCAAAGAGACAACTCCTGCTGAAAAGGAATGAAATGTACCTTTAAAAATCAGATGCTTTGTGCAATAAAAACCTCTCCAATTAGCTGCAGAAACCTTGGCAAGAATGAGAGGTTCAGCAGCATTTAATGAGCCCCATGGAGTATTTGGGGCTGATGACATCATCCTTAGCTACTGCCAGGAGACTCTGCGAAGGTTCTGCCAAGAAGCCTCTCAACAAGTCCAAAGCAGAAGAAAACTGCAAAGTCCCTTGAAGCACTGATTGGCCTCACTGAGGCTTGTTACTGACAAAGGCTCCCCAGGGACTCCTTAGAGCAGCTTGTTAGAGGCCAGGATTGCAGGGAAACAAAGGCAAAGTGCAGGGGAGAAAAACTTGCCTTTGGTGTAGGAAGCAGAAAGGCCAAGCCCTGACCACTGCCCTTGGAATGGTAGAGCCTGAGAGCCGCAAAGCAAAGTTTCTCCTCCCAGGCCTTGCTGACAGAGGCAACTGCCAGAGCCAAGGGGACAAATACCTTGGTCCTGTTGGGCCTCTCAGCCTTGCCAGAGCCCTTGGCCATCCCTACTGCAGCCTCTACTACACTGTCCCATCCTTGCTTCTGTTTCCCTTCAGGCTGCTGACACCAATCTTGCTTTCCCACTGAGCTCTCCTCCTGCCATTTCCATTCTTTCAGTGGTCTCTCTCAGCTCTCCCTTCCATTTTCTGACACCTCTGGCTGGCCTCATGCATAGCAGCTCTGCCCTTTGAGGGACATTTCTTTGGCCTCATATCCACTTCCAAGCTGCACTTTGTGAAAGTTTTGGTCTCTCCCCATTTCCCCAGAAGAGCTCCATCCTCTCTGAAACCACCCTTCAGCCATGTGCACACTGCTCTGGCAGTGCCCTGAGCCTCCATTCAGCAGGCTGAAGCAGCCCAGGTCCCTCAGCCTCTCCACAGAGATGTCAATCCTCATCCTGGCAGATCATCTCTGAATCCTCCCCAGTTCCTCCCTAGTCTTCTAGACTGGAGTATGTCACATCCACACACCATAAATCCAGATGTGTCTACAGCAGTGCTGAGTCTGGGGGATGACAACTCCTGTGTCTGTGTGACCACACCACTCCTACCACAGCCCAGCTGCAGTTGGCCTTCTTCCCTGTGTGCAGGGTTTGCTCCATCTCAGTTGATTTTGAATGGTTCCTGCCAGACCCTGTGGTGCCTTTCTGCCTGGGGATGGGAGGCACCAGAACATCCAGCTCCAAAGATCAGGCAGACAGTTTGTACTGGGATGGTGCCCAGCCTGTCAGGGAGTGGGTAAGGGGATATAGGTTGTACTGGGAGGAGACACAGATGAGTGGTTGGAAGGCTTCAGGTGGTGCAGCCTTTCCTGGGAGTGGCCACAATCTGTACTGGGAAGGAATAATTGGCTGCACGAGGGGAAGGACATCAAGATACTTGAACGTGTCCAGAAAAGGGCAACAAGGCTGGTGAGAGGCCTTGAGCACAAGCCCTATGAGGAGAGGCTGAGGGAGCTGGGATTGTTTAGCCTGGAGAAGAGAAGGATCAGAGGTGACCTCATTGCCCTCTACAACTACCTGAAAGGTGGTTGTAGACAGGAGGGCGTTGGTCTCTTCTCCCAGGCAACCAGCACCAGAACAAGGGGACACAGTCTCAAGCTGTGCCAGGGGAGGTTTAGACTCGAGGTGAGGAGGAAGTTCTTCACTGAGCGAGTCATTCGTCATTGGAATGGGCTGCCCAGGGAGGTGGTGGAGTCGCCGTCCCTGGAGGTGTTCAAGGGGAGATTGGACGTGGCACTTGGTGCCATGGTCTAGTTGTGAGGTCTGTTGGGACAGGTTGGACTTGATGATCCTTGGGGTCTCTTCCAACCTTGGTTATACTGTGATACTGTGATACTGTGAAGTTTAGGCTGGAGGAGAGGAATTTGCCACTGGAATGTGCTGCCTGGGGAGGTGGTGGAGTCACCAGCCCTAGAGGTGTTCAAAAAAGGATTGGATGTGGCACTTGGAGCCATGGTTTAGGTGCCAGGGGATGTTGGGTGGTAGGTTGGACTTGATGATCTCTGAGGTCTTTTCCAACCTGGGTGATTCTTTGTTTCTGTGATTAGAAGGTGAAGGGAAAAGTTTGAACACAGCTGGTGACCAAACCAATGGCTGCTGACAAACCCAAGAGATTCCAAAGAATGTAGTGAAAGGTGAGGAGAACATCTCCTGCCCAGCTGATGGAATGAGAAACTCAAGAGGCTCCAAAAAGCAACAGGAAGAAGGGAAATGAAGCTCAGTAAAGCCTTGCTCAGTGTTGCTCTGTGAAATGCAGACAGGCCATAGGCCTGGCCCCTGTAAAGGGAGCTTAGGAGAATACAGAGGCTTAGGGCCTGCTCTTGAAGGTGACATTTGCCCCAGCTCTTCCCAGAGAGCTCCTTGCTGTCCCCTGTTCTGCTCCCTGAAGCAGACCAGCACTCACACATGCCCTGCACTACAACAGCCATGCAAACAAAGGGGAACAAGCTCAGGGTTAGTGCTCCAACCAACTGCTTGAGACTGAAGCCCAAGGCAGGAATCCACAACCATAGCCAGGCCCAGAGCTCTGAGAAGCCCCAGCTGGTGTCTTCCTTTTGCACTTCATGCAGAGTCTGCTTGGGTCCCATATCTCACTGCTCATAGAATGGGCTGGGCTGGAAGGGACCTCCAAAGGTTATCTTGACCAACCTTCCCAGGGACATCCTCAACTAGAGCAGGTTGCCCAGAGCCCTGTCAAGCCTCACTTTGAATATCTCCAGGGATGGGACACCAACCCCCTCCCTGGGCAACCTGTTCCAGTGTTCCACTACCCTCCTGGTGCAGAACTTGATCTGGCTCCTCCTTCCTGCACAATCCTGCTCTGTTCCCATCTCTCACCCATCTCTATGGATGTCCTTCGTCTCTGATCCATGGAAACACAACAGCTTGTGTTCAGTGCTGTGCCCACTCTTCCTTCTGAGGCACAGACCATGCCTTGAGCCATTCCCTCCTGAGCAGCTATTTCTGCAACCTGTTTCCCTCCTCCCTGGGAAGCTGATCCTGCACCTGCAGTCCTGTTCCAGAGGACTGGGAGAGCAGAGATCTTCACCATGGCCTTTTCTGCTTCCCTTTCTCCTGAGCAATGCAGAAAGCATCAGGCAAAGCTGTGCCAAGCAGAGGCCCTTTCCTTTGCAGCACTGTCTCATTTGTGCCATTTCACATCTCCTTGGACCCAACTTGGAGTCTCTCACTGATCAGCCACAGTTGTATTTGGGAGCACTGCCCCAGGGGCACAGATTCCTGACCAGCTGAGGGCTAATCTTTCCCTGCCTTTCCTGCCACATCTCCAAGACTTTCCCTTTCCCCCTTGTGCTGCCCACCCTGTGTGTTTGTTTCTTATTATGGGATGGTGAGAGCCTGGCTGGATGCACACCCTGAGTGTTTTTCCCACAGAGGGGACTTGACTTCAGGCAGTCAATGTTTGCTAATCAGTTAGGCTGCATCTCAGGACACTTTTGGACTATCTCTTCTTTGGATCAGGAGCCTCTTCCATCCCCATCCTGTGCTTCTAGTTCTGGATTATCCTTAAGGGAAGTGTTCATCCACAATATCAACAGGAGCCACCAATGTGCACTTGCAGCCCAGAGAGCCAATTGTATCCTGGGCTGCAGCAAGAGAAACGTGGCCAGCAGGGCCAGGGAGGTGATTCTCTCACTCTGCTCCACCCTGGTGAGACCAAACCTGGAGCACTGTGTCCAGTTCTGGAGCATCTATTACAAGAAGGATCTGGAGGTGCTGGAAGGTGTCCAGAGAATGGCCCCAAGGATGAACAGAAGGTTGGAGCTGCTCTGCTATGAGGACAGAGAGAGAGTTGGGGCTGTTCAGTCTGGAGAAGAGGAGATTCTGAGTCATCCTTCTTGTGGCCTACCAGTATCTGAAGGAGGCTACAAGAAAGCTGGGGAGGGACTTTTTAGGTTGTTAGGTAGGGATAGACTTGGGGGATGGGGAAAACTAGAAGTGGGGAGATTCAGATTGGATGTTAGGAAGAAGTTCTTCCCCATGAGGTTGGACAGACACTGGCACAGGTTGCCCAGGGAGGTGGTGGAAGTCTCATCCCTGCAGGTTTTTAAGGCCAGGCTGGATGTGGCTCTGAGCAACCTGCTCTGGTGTGAGTTGTCCCTGCCCATGGCAGGGGGTTGGAGCTGGATGATCCATTGAGGTCCCTTCCAACCCTGACAATTCTGTGATTCTCAGCATGTCCAAGAGGTATTATCAGGTATTGGAATTCCAGTGAATGCCCTCCCCCCTCCAGCCCTTCCTTAGGGTTCTCAGGGCAGTTGGTGCACCCCCAGCAGTTGCTCTCATCAGCTCTCTATGTTGTGTTCTGTGACAATCCAGAATGGACATTTGCTACCAAGGGCTTGCTTTCTAGATTCAGGGGATGAGATTTTCAGTTCCCTTTCTCCTTCTCTTCAGCCTGCTGTTCCTTCTCCTGCACTAGTGCCTGCTGGGACAGGATGCACGTGATTAAGAGGAACCCAGTGGCAATTTGTGGGGAGCCTCAGATTCACTAGAGGTGATCTGCACCATGCAATGTCCAGAGCAATGTGAACCCTACAGCACTTGAGGGAACAAATAGTTAGAGAGCAGCCCCATGGAGGACCTGGGAGTTCTGGTGGGCAGCAAGTTCTGCATGGGACAGCAATGTGCCCTGGTGGCCAAGAAGGCCAATGGGATCCTGGGGTGCATTTGGAAGAGTGTGGCCACCAGATCCAGGGAGGTTCTCCTCCACCTCTGCCCTGGTGAAGCCACATCTGGAATATTGCATCCAGCTCTGGGCTCCCCAGTTCCAGAGGGACAGGAACCTGCTGGAGAGGCTGTGAGGATGCTGAAGTGACTGCAGCACTGCCTGATGGGGAGAGGCTGAGAGGCCTGGGGTTCTTTAGTCTGGAGAGGAGAAGACTGAGAGGGCATCTGATCAATGTCTATCAATATCTGAGGACTGGGGGTGAGGAAGCAAGAGGCAGGGACAGCCTCTGCTCACTTGTGCCCTGGGAGACGACAAGGGGCAATGGATGGAAACTGCAGCACAGGAAGTTCCACTTCAACAGCAGGAAGAACTTCTTTACTGTAAGGGTGACAGAGCCCTGGAGCAGGCTGCTCAGAGAGGTTGTGGAGTCTCCTTCTCTGGAGGCTTTCCAGCCCTGTCTGGATGTGTTGCTGTGAGACCTGCACTGGATTCTATGGTCCTGTTCTGGCAGGGGGACTCAGAGATCTCCAGAGGTCCCTCCAACCAACCCCTAACATCCTGTCACCTGTGACCCTGTGAATTGTCACAGGGCTCTGAATCTAAAGGAGATCCCAGGAGGAAATACCAAGGTTCCAGCTACAAATCATGAAGTCTGCCTAAGCTTCATCTTCAAGGATCCTTCTGAACTCACCTTCCACTGATCCCTTGGGCTGCTAATGCATCCATGTGGCAAGTCCAGCTGCCTTCAAAGCAGTGGAAGTTGTTCACAGAAGCTGAGAGGCTCTTTCCATTTTGCTTGGAGGGGCTCCTGATTGTCATGGGTTGAGTTGACTCTGCTGCTGTTATCCAGACCATGCTGCAGTCATGCCAGCCTCAGAAATGAAAGTGCTGGCTGGAGCAAAGGATTGTGGGGCTTGAAGTTCAGATTGCAGCATGGGAGGCTCCCTGTGCAAGTTGCTGCTTCTGGGTTCTGGGATTTTTTGGGTGTTGGCTGCTCTGCTGGGATGGCAGTAGGACAGGGAGGGATAGGGGAGCATCTCCATGGTTTGGGCTTTTGCCTTGCTTGCTGCTGCTTGCTGCTGCTTTCCACTGTGCCTTTCCTGCACACAAGCTGAGGTCATTGTACTTTTGTGTCCTGATGATCTGATTTGCTCAGCAAATTCTTCTCTCATTTGTTTCTGTATCAACACAAAGAGGTTTTGTGTGGTGTTCTTCCCTCCTCTGTTCTGTGTTGGGGGAGGCAGAGAGGTTAAGCTGCTGGTTCAGCTGAACCCATTACATTCCTTTTCTGGAGCCCAACGTGGGGCAGGAAAGCAGCTGCCTTAATGAGGACAGATTTTGGCAGGACTGACGTAACAAAAAGAGAGAAGAGGAGGATTCAATTAAGGCTTGAGGCTTGTCCACAGAGTTTGACAGAAGTTTTCTTTCCTGTGGTGTGTTCACTGTGTTGATGGATTTGTTCTGGGGGGGCTGATGAGCTGCAGTCCTGTTTGTGCTGCTGATGGAGCTGAGTGTTAGCTTAGGGCAATGGCTCAGAGCTGTGCTGTCCACTGCTGGGCAGCTTGCTCTGGTTGCATCCAGAGCAATACAGGAGACTCCCAAAGAAACCACAGTGCGATCTGCCCAGATGCTGGATGCTGAGGAGTGGCAGGGGGTGGGGAGGGAAGGGGCAAATTCTTAGACTGGTGGTCACCTCTGGTGCTTTGGAATTTCAGCCCTGAGCAAGTGCAAAATCCTCCCCAGCTGGGGAAAGGTTTGGGAGAAGTCTGTTGTCAGGCTGGGAGTTCCTGAGAGACAGAAATCACTGCAATGTGCTTGGGCCTGGCCCATGCCTCTCGAGCCCTTCTCATCTCTGTGCAGAGGGCTCAGGGGCAAGGGAAGGTCTCTGGAGCTACAGACAGTGCCACAGGCATGGCAGCTGTGTCAGAGAAGCAGCCTGTGCCAGGATCACCTGCCCCTCGTAGTGAATGGTGCTTATGATCAGGATTGTGCCCCAAATATTACCAGAAGATGCTTCTCTGTGTGTGACTCAACCCCCCTTTCTCCCCTCTCCCTTCTGGAGTTGGGGGAGGGGGCGGACCTTGGCACCACTGAGTCCAGGTAAACAATCTGCCTGGGCATGTTCCCCCCCTGCGGAAAGCAAGGCCCAGGCTCCAGGTTTGTTTGCCCTGTCTAGGGCGTGTGCTGATGCTTATTGGGCACAGTATCAGTTCCTTGGTTAGTTGCTGTGTCAGCAGTGGGTGCTCACTGGAGCAGTGTTCTTTGGGGCAAATGGTAAACAGGAGCTGTTTGGTAAACAAGTGCCCCCCGCTGGTGTCGGTGCCTGTGCCTGTGTGCGTCTCTGTGCCGCTCCGCTCCGCCTGGCCCGGGGCTTGCCCCAGCGCTGCAGGAGGCCTCGCTGCACATCGCCACTGCTGCCCGGCTGCGGGCAGTGCCGTGGAGCCTGGGGTCAGCTGCCGCGTGAGCCATCACCACAGGAGGAGACCATGGCGGTCCCTGTGCACCTCCGGCCCTGAAGCGCCGCAGCCCCCGGAGCGGGGAACCTTTGCCAGGGGCTGCGCTTCGTGCACCAAGCGGCAAAAGCCTCTGAAGTTTCCCCTGGGAGGCTCCAGGAGCTTTGTGCTCCGGGAGAAGCAGCAACCCCATGGCACGGCCACGCGGCCGGTGCCATTCTCTATTGCCTCAGCAGGGCACAGCCGTGCCGCGCTGTCAGGACTCTCAACACATCCCCAGAATTAGACTGACTCTGCCTCCAACCAGGTGGAGGGGAGAGACAAATTGGTTTGTTGGACTGTACAGAACCAGTGGCCTGGCAAGTTGAACCCATGAGAGGATAAAGCTTTAGTAGGTACAGGTGCCCAGTGTGCTCTGACACCATCAAACCACAAGGGGTGGAACCCATCTGTGTTTCTGGTGTGACAGGAGGATCCCCACACCTGGATGTGTTAGAAGCTGAGTACTGGGATGCAAGCCACAGTTTACCTTCACATGGAGGTGTGGAAGGAATAGAACAGATTAGAATTAACCAGGGTGGAAGAGACCTTTGAGATCGTCAAGTCCAACCTATCACTCAACACCATCTAATCAACTAAACCTGAAGCGCCGCAGCCCCCGGAGCGGGGAACCTTTGCCAGGGGCTGCGCTTCGTGCACCAAGCAGCAAAAGCCTCTGAGGTTTCCCCTGGGAGGCTCCAGGACCTTTGTGTTCTGGGAGAAGCAGCAACCCCGCGGCACAGCCGCGCGGCCGGCGCCATTCTCTATTGCCTCAGCAGGGCACAGCTGTGCCGCGCTGTCAGGACTCTAAACACATCCCCAGGGAAAGATTTCATGGCGCTCTCAGCCCCTGAGGAAGCCAAACCTTTGCTTCAGAGAATTTTGGTTAGGGTAGTGCTGAAACTGTCCTGGGTTGAGGGTTTGCCGGTCACCGACAAACCCCTCCCCCACTGCTTTCCCAAGCAGTTTCAGTTCTAAATCCTATCACTCCTTTGGTTGGGCTGAAGTGCCCAGGCACAAACCTTCTGTAGAGGTGGTTCCACCAACCCAATGCTGCTGCCTGTGAGTAGAAACTCAATCCCCTGCTGCATAGTTTGTGTATAAATAGACTACTAATAGATCTGTTCATTGCTATCCTTGCTGCTCATTCCCGAGGGCACATCTACAACACTCCTGTAGGGAAAAAGAAGCCTACAAGGAAAGCAGCTGATCCTGCAAAGGACCAGGAGGGATCAGGGACTCCACGGGAACAAGAGAAAGAGCCAGGGCTGCTGGCTTGGTTCTTATCTCTGGCTTTGGAAGATGGCCAAGGACAAACAGTGGATGAAACAAGCAGCAGGCCCCAGCAAGGCAAAGGAAATCTCTGCTCCTCTGTCCAGGCCTGTGTTTCAGCTGTGAAGGAACTGTCCCAGGAGTTCCATCAGCTCCAGAAGAAGTTTTATTCCCCACCTGTACAGTCCTGTGTTTCAGCCATGAGGAGCAGCTGCTCCCCTGTCCAAGGGAGAGAATCTGGGAGGCACACACCACAGCACACTCTCTGCTTTACTTGTGTGACCATGGGGAGGACATGAGGAATTGGAAGGGAAAACCCAATCCAGTGCTGGCTGCAGGAGTCTGTGACTTCCAGGGGAATTGTCCCCCCAGAGATGCTGCCTCAGTTTCCAGTGGGAAATGGCCTAAGAAGAGCAGAGAAGCTGAAACTGCTACTGGTCCTCCTGAAGGGACTCCCAAAGCATCTTCACAAGATGCAAGGGACCCCAGGCAGAATTAGAGGGGCTCTGCCTCCAACCAGGTGAAGGGGAGAGACAAATTGGTTTGTTGGACCGTACAGAACCAATGGCCTGGCAAGTTGAACACATGAGAGGATAAAGCTTTAGCAGCTGCAGGTGCTCCGAGTGCTCTGACACCATCAAACCATGAGGGGTGGAACCCATCTGTGTTTCTGGTGTGACAGGAGGATCCCCACACCTGGATGTGTTGGAAGCTGAGTACTGGGATGCAAGCCACAGTTTGCTTTCACTTGGAGGCATGGAAGGAGTCACTGGACTCGATTGCCCCAGAGGTGGAAACACAGCCCCAGCATTTGCAGCATTTGGCCTGGGCATGGCCTGATCCAGACTGTGCTGGAACAGAGTGGAGCTGCAGAGCACCTGCAGTGAGCAGCCCTCTGGGTCCTGCAAAGCCACCTCCTGTGGAGTGAGAATGGACAGTGCCTGAGGTGTGCTGCTGATTGCTGCTGGGCATGGTGCAGGTGGCCCAGAATGAGGGCTAGGGAATATCAAAGGCTAAGATGAAAATTTGCTGCCATTACTCCACACCACCCTGCCTCATGCCACCTTCAGAGGGACAGTGCTGGCTGGAGCAAAGCACTACAAGGCTTGATGTTCAGATGGCAACATGTTCCAGTTGCTGCTGTTGGGTTCTGGCTCTCAGGTGCTGGCTCTTTGCTGAGGGGGAGGGCTGTAGGGGTTGAACTCCTGGCTGCTGCTCGCTGCTGCTGCTCGCTGCTGTCCTTTCTGCAAACAGCCTCAGGTCAGTGTGCATTATGGGATCTCCTTTGGATTCAACTCTTTTGAGCTTATCTCAAGTCCTTATCTCATCCCAGAGGGTTTTTTGAGTCGTTTGTATGTTATTTTCCCCTCACTTCTGTTTTGGGGGGAAACAGGCAGCTTAACCTCTTCTCAGCTCTTCAACCTGTTCCAGCCCCAGAGTGGAAAGCCAACAGAAGCTTTCTGAGTTCTTCCAAAGATCTCCATGAGCTTCCCTCTACACACTCCAAAGATCCCAAAAGTCAATCCTAGGACCATCCAAATCCCAAACAGCTAAGATCACCTGAAAGCCCCTGAAGAATGCCTCAGAGATGCCCCTCAAGACTCCTCTGAGAACCTCACTTTCCCCTCCCTGAACTGGGCACACAGCTCCACCCCATCCCTTGGGAGCAAATGCCCCCCAAATTTGGGCATTGTGCCAGGGATATCTGCAATAAAAGCAAACAGACAGGATCTGGGTAACTTTTCGGTTTTATTGACACTATTGGTCAATGGACAGAGAGGTTCTTACCCCAGGGAGACACAAAGCTTTGGGGAAGAGCCAGACTGACCCTGGCAAAGCCCTGCCCAGCTCCACTGGGAGCTTCAGCTGTGCTGACTCAGCACTATAATTGTTCTCATTAGCAATAATTGGTGTTCAGAAGGGCAGGAGGTGTTTGTTGCTGCTGGTACCCCCCAATCCCTGAGATCTGGAAAGGAGAAAGAGATGATTTAGGTGCTGGAAAGGCCCTCTCGGAGAGGTCACGATTACACAATAGATTCTAGGTGGAGTTATGCTTCTCCAGTGCAGGCTGCTCTCTGGTGTGGGTGCAGCGGTGCTTGTTGAGGTAGCCCTTCTGGGTGAAGCTCTTCTCGCAGGCAGCACAGGTGAAAGCTTTCTCCCTAGTGTGGGTGCGGCGGTGAGCAATGAGATTGCCCTTGCGGCTGAAGCTCTTCTCGCAGTCAGCACAGGTGAAAGCCTTCTCAGCAGTGTGGGTGCGGCGGTGAGCAACGAGAGTGCCCCTGCGGCTGAAGCCCTTCCCGCAGTCAGCACAGGTGAAAGCCTTCTCACCAGTGTGGGTGCGGCGGTGACAAATGAGCTGTTGCCGCTGGCTGAACTGCTTCCCGCAGTCATCACAGAGGAAAGGTTTCTCACCGGTGTGGGTGCGGCGGTGAGCAATGAGAGTGTCCCTGCGGCTGAAGCACTTGCCACAGTCATCACAGATGAAAGGTTTCTCACCAGTGTGCACACGACGGTGCTCTGTGAGGGTTCCCTTAAGGGTGAAGCTCTTGCCACAGTCAGCACAGCTGTACGGCCTTTCACCGCTGTGGATGAGTTGATGCTGGATGAATTGAGTGCTCGTGGTGAAGCTCTTGCCGCACTCAGCGCAGGGGAACAGATGCTCTCCGGTGTGGATGCGGCGGTGGACGGTGAGGTTGGCGCTATATTTGAATTTCTTGCCACAGTCCCTGCAGATGAAGGACTTCTCAGTGCTGTGCACATTGCGGTGCTGCCAGAGGGCAGATTTCTGAGAGAAGCTCTTGCCACAGACAGCACAGCTGTACGGCCTCTCACCCGTGTGAGTTCGGCGGTGGATGGTGAGATCGGAGCTGTATTTGAATTTCTTGCCGCAGTCCCTGCAGGTGAAGGGCTTCTCAGTGCTGTGCACACTGCGGTGCTTGGGGAGGGGAAGACTTGAGAGTGAAGGTCTTGCCGCACTCAGCACAGCCGTACGGCCTCTCACCGGTGTGGGTGTGGCAGTGCCGGATATGCTCAGAGCTCCTGCAGAAGCTCTTGCCACAGACACTACAGATGAAGAGCCAGGGGCCAGGCTGGGGGCAGTGGTGCTTCATCTGCTCAGAGCCAGGTGGGAAGCTCTGCCCACGCTCAGGGCACTGATTCAGCTGCTTGCGTGGCACTGAGGGACCTGCTCTGGCTTCATCCTCCTCCATACATTCCTTCTCCTCATCCTGGTCACCTTCATCCTCATCATTATCCTCCTCTTCATACTCATCCTCCTCATAGTCATCATTCTCCTCAGCATCATCATCCTCCATCCTGTCCTCTTCTTCCTTCTCCTCTTCCTCCTCTCCCTTGGGGCTGCATATTGGCTGCTCCAACCTCATCTCTGGGTGCTGCTTCTCCTCCCAGCTCTTGTCTGGGTCCTTCTGTGAGGCCATTCTGTGGGAGGAAGGGGTCACAGCTCTACAACAGGGAAGATGGAACCACCTGAGCCCAGGGCCTCAAACACTGAAATCCTGCCTGGCTCATGACAGTCCCTGACTCCCAATACCTTCCAACACCCCAGTGGGAGGAAAGAATGCAGCGGGGACCTCAAACCTTCAGTTTTGACCTCTAATACCTGTGCTGAATTCCAGGGATCCTGTGATCAGTGCCCTGAGGTACCCTGGGGCTTACAAGTGGTCTTGTCCCACTCTCCTCAAGGCTGGCAGCACTGGCAGGCTGGTTCTGGCCCAGGCCCGGTCCTTTCACAGAATCACAGAATTACCAAGGTTGGAAGAGACCTCAAAGACCATCAAGTCCAACCCATCACCACAGACACCGTGACTAGGCCATGGCACCAAGTGCCACGTCCAATCCCCTCTTGAACACCTCTCCACGGTGGTGGTGACTCCACCACCTCCCCGGGCAGCCCATTCCAATGACAAATGACTCTCTCAGTGAAGAACTTTCTCCTCACCTACAGCCTAAACTTCCCCTGGCACAGCTTGAGGCTGTGGCCTATTGTTCTGGTGCTGGTTGCATGAGAGAAGAGACCAGCTCCCTCCTGGCTACAACCACCCTTCAGGTAGTTGTAGACAGCAATAAGGTCTCCCCTGAGCCTCCTCATGTCCAGGCTAAACAACCCCAGCTCCCTCAGCCTCTCCTCACAGGGCTGTGCTCAAGGCCTCTCCCCAGCCTTGTTGCCCTTCTCTGGACACCTTCAAGTCTCTCAATGTCCTTCTTAAACTGAGGAGCCCAGAACTGGACACAGGACTCAAGGTGTGGCCTAACCAGTGCAGAGTACAGGGGCACAATGACCTCCCTGCTCCTGCTGGCCACACTAATGCAGGCCAGGGTGCCCTTGGCCTTCTTGGCCACCGGGGTGCATTGCTGGCTCATGTTCAGGCAGCTGTCAATCAGCACCCCCAGGTCCCTCTCTGTTTCACAGCTCTCAGCCACTCTGACCCCCATCCTGTAGCTCTGCATGGGGTTGTTGTGGCCAAAGTGCAACACCTGGCACTTGGACTTGTTGAATGCCATCCCATTGGACTCTGCTCATCTGTCCAGTCAGTCGAGGTCCCTCTGCAGAGCCCTTCTGCCCTCTAACTGACCAACATCTGCTCCCAACTTGGTGTCATCTGCAAATTTGCTGATGACTGTCTCAATCCCCTCATCCAGATCATCAATGAAGATATTAAAGAGGATCTCTTTGATCTCTTCTGGCTCAATGGAGGCAGCAGCACTGACCAAGGAACACCAAACCACCTCCAACCTTCTCTCACACCCTCCACATCAAAACCCCAAACTTCACCTCCTGCCACACAACTGACCCTCACCAGCCTGGAGAGTTCCCAGACTCCAATGACACCTGATGTGTCTCAGAGCTCCTGGAGATGTGAAACGTGCTGGGCAGGAGGAGCTGGACGATGTTGAGAGGTGCCCTGGGGCTGCCAGACTTTTGGGTTCATTACCTGCTGGGGTGCTCCAAGGGGCAGATCTGCAAACTCTGCTCTTCCCCCAGCACACAGGGGCAGGGATGATGGACAGAGGACACAGCTCATGACAGAGAGAAGCAAAGGGCTCAGAGGAGAGCACTGACCTGCAAGGGATGGCTCAGCACTGCCTCCAACCAGGCAACACAGCTCAGCCTTGCTGGGGGCAGCTCCCAAGCCCAGCAGCACAGCCACAGCACACAGCCAGGGCTGATCAAGATGGGAGGACTCAACAACTGCACACTCAGCTCCTTGCCCAGCACACAGCCCCCAGCACACAGCTGCAGGCCAGCACCACAACACAGCTGCCTCCACACAGCCTCTCCCAGGCCTTGCCTAAAGCTTCCTCCCACTGCCTACCCAGGCCTCTGCTGCCCACTGCTGCATTGGACAGCAGATCTTGCTCTGGACCCACCTCTCCTCCCTGGCCCTGCCCCCACCACACCCACTCTGTGCTCACCTCTGCCCTGCACACAACTCTCTGCTGCCCACTCCCCAAGAGAAGATCAGAGCAACCCTCAGGACACACACAAAGGGAGCTTCATGATCTCTGCAGATGCAGCAAAGGGGGAAGGGACTTGGGCAGCTTCTTGCTAAGCCTCTTCAGCCCTCACTGGAATGCTGCAGGAGTCTCTGGCTCCTGCCCAAACCTCACACCTCCAGCACCCTTCACACACCTGCAGCCCAAAGAGACTCACTGGAATGGGTTTTGCCTCCTTCTCTCCCTGACCATTTCTCTCAGCTTGCTCTTTACAGCTCTCCTGGAGCTGCCACTCCACACCCCCAAGAGAAAAGGAGGTTTGACAGGAGGGCACAGTGCCCAGGGGCTGCTGTTCATCTCCCAGCTGACACATGCAGAGCTGCAGCACAATTCACTCCTTTCACCTCCTGAAATCATGACAGATTCTGCCATTCCCTGCACACACATTTGCCACCTGGGCCCTGGATCCTCTCCCCATTTTGGGGGGTCAAGGCCTAATTCCTGCCTGGCCATTCCTAGGCCCTTCCCTCAGTCCCAGCACATCCATGGCCCTGCTGCCCTTGGCTCTCCCATGGCCCTGGGTCCCCCACCTCCACTGCCACTGCAGCTGGAAGGGGGGAGTGGGAAATGCTGTGGCTGAGGAAGCCTCTAAGGAGCTGGGCTGGAAGCAGCAGCACAAGAATGGAAGGGGCCTGAGACTAAAGGCTGGGATCAGCTGGAGGGCTGAAAGAACAGCACCAAGCCAAGGGAGGGTTACAGGTGAGGGCTGGGGAGGGACCCTGCAGACACCTCAGGCAGCAACTGATGAGAAGAAGTAGGACAGAGAGGGAGTGAGACCTCAGGTGACTCCTGCCATGGGGGATGGCTGGGCTGTGTGGCTAGGAGCCCTGAGTGCCTGCTTGGGCTGTGCTGGATGTCAGGAGGGGTCAGGGGACTGTCCTCAGCCAGGCAGGGTTTGGGGCTTTGAGCTTCTGGGGTCAGCTGCTGCCAGCACCATTGTAGGTAGGAGCCAGGCAGAGCCACACAGCTGCTGAACTAAGCCCTCCCACCCCCTGCAGCCTTCACCCTCCATCTCTCTATCCATTGCTCCATCCCCACTCACTTGCTGCCCTCTCTGAGTCCCCAGCGCCCCAGCAAGTCCCCAGGGCTGATCTACACAGTCAGCAGGGCCCAACACAAGCCCCTGGATGAGAGCATGGAGGAGAATCCCTGTGGTGGGTGGAAGGCACTGGGATGTGTTACACCAGAGAGTAGAGACCTCCAGAATGGACAACAGAGTCCAGAGGTACACCACAAAGTGTCATCAACTCCTGTGACAAGGCTCAAAGAGAGCCTCTCTGCCTCCTGAAACCTAAGGCAATACCCTGCAGAACAAGTTGGAGGAGCTCAAAGGGACAAGCTGCAGAGGGGGCCCAGGGCAACCTCCTGAGCTTCAACAAGAGCAAGGGCAGGGTCCTGCCCCTGGCCTGGCACAAGCCTCACAATCAGGACAGGCTGGGGGAGGAGGGGATAGGAAGCAGCCCTGCACAAAAGGACTGGGGGGGGGCTGCTGGACAGGAAGCTGGACAGGAACAGACAGGGGGAGCCTGCAGCCCAGAAGGCCAAGGGCAGCCTGGGCTGCACCAAAAGCAGCATGGCAGAGATGGACAGAGGCCAGCCTGGCACTTGGCTCTGCTCTGCTCAGACTTCACCTGCAGCACTGCAGCCAGCTCTGGAGCCCTCAGCACAGGAAGGACATGGACCTGATGGAGAGGGCCCAGAGGAGGGACACAAAAATGATCAGGGGCTTGGAGCAGCTCTGCTACCAGGACAGGCTGAGGGAGCTGGGGGGGTTCAGCCTGGAGAGCAGAAGAGAAGACTCTGGGGAGACCCAAGAGTGACCTTCGGGTACCTGAAGGGGACTACAAGAAGGCTGCAGAGGGACTCTTTGCAAAGCCTGCAGGGACAGCACCAGAGGCAATGGCTTCCAATGGAGCGAGCAGATTGAGATTGGAGGTGAGGAACAAGTTCTGCACCAGGAGGCTGCTGGAACACTGCAACAGGTTGCCCAGGGAGGGCTTGAGGTCCCAGCCCTGCAGATGTTCAAGGTCAGGCTGGACAGGGCTCTGGGCAACCTGATCTAGTGCAGGATGTCCCTGCTGACTGCAGAGGGGCTTGGACTGCATCACCTTTGCAGCTCCCTGCCAACCCAAACCACTCTAGGAGTCTAGGAGTCTAAGTGCAGCCTCCAGGGAGAGCAGGAAAAAGAGGAGGCAGAGGAGGACAAGGAGGAGGAGAACCGAAATCCCTTCCCAGCTTCTTCAAACCTCTGCCAAATTCCTGGAGAGCTCTTCCAGCTCTGCAGAGTTCATTCTGGAGAGAGCTGAGGGAGTTTCTAGGCTCAGGGATATGTTGCACACTCTGCACTAATGCTCAAGAAGTTTTCCAAGTGCCCTCAAAACCAGCAGCACAGCTCTGCTGGCACACAATGCCAGGCTGCAAGGGACCCCAAGGCTCAGCTGCTCCAACCTTGCCAGCTGACACTGCACTTGAAAGGAGCTGGCCCAGCCCCCTGCCAAGCTGAGCCTCCCAACTCTGCCCTGCAGGGGAATCCACCACTGCCCTGGGGAGGCGATTCCAATGGCTGACTAGGAGGGAAAAGCTTTTGCCTCTGCAGGGCACTGTTCCACTTCAGCTCAGCTCTTGCAGCAGCTCTTGGAGATCTGCCTTTGGAGCATCACAAAGTCTGAAGCACTGCAGTGCAAAGCAACTCAGCTTCAACTTCCAACTGGCTGAACTCTCCCATTTTAAATTCAAGGCAAGGGTCAAGCTCAAGAACCAGCCCCCAAGCTCAAGAACCAGCCCCCAAGCTCAAGAATCCAGATCAGAAATGCAGAGCCAGCCCCCAAGTTCACGAACCAGCAACTCAGGTCAGAACACTTCCCAAGCTCAGAGCCACCTCCAGAGCTCAAGTTCACAAGCCAGCAAATAAGTTGAGAACCATGTTCCAAGCTCAAGAACCAGCCCCCAAGCTCAGAGCAAGCCCCCAAGCTCAGAGCAAGCCCCCAAGCTCAAGAGCCAGCAAGTAAGGTCAGAACCACTTCCCAAGCTCATGAACCCAGATCAAAAGTGCAGACTCAGCTCCCAGCTCAGACCCAGCTCCCAAGCTTGAGAATTAGCAACTAAGCTCAGAACCAGCCCCAAGCTCCAGAACCAGTATCTAAGGTCAGAACTACTTCCCAAGCTTCAGAACCAGCTCCCAAGATCCAGAGCCAGCAGCTAAGGTCAGAACCACTTTCCAAGCTCAAGAGCCAGCCCCTGATCTCAGACACAGGCCCTGAGATCAAGAACCAGACCCCAAGCCCAGAGCCAGCAACTAAGGTCAGAAGCAGATCCCGAGCTCCAGAACAGGCAACTTACGTCAGCTCACACCCAAACCAGGAGCTCACACCCAGCCTCCAAGATCCAGAGCCAGCAGCTAAGGTCAGAACCACTTTCCAAGCTCAGAGCCAGCTTCACAACTTTGCTTACTTCAGGTTCCCTTCATTGCAGTTCTGCTGAGTGTCCAAATTCAAGCGTTCAGAGAATGCTTTGGCCTCAAGGGACCCCAAAGATCAGACAGCTCCAACCCCCTGCCATGCCACAGACACCTTCCACCACACCAGCCTGCTCAAGCCCTCATCCAACCTGACCCTCAGCACCTCCAGGAGGGGGCAGCCAGCACGTCCCTGGCCAACCTGCTCCAGGCTCTCACCACCCCCACTCCAAACAATTTCTCCCAAGCTCCACTCCAAATCTGCCCTCCTCAAACTTCAATCCAGTCCCCCTCAGCCCATCACTCCCAGCCCCTCACAAAAGTCCCCTCCCCAGCTCTCCTGCAGCCCCAGCAGCTACCACAAGGCTGCTTCAAGCTCTCCCTACAACCTCTCCTGCTCAACCTCCTGCCCCCCTTGGGGACACCAGAGCTGACCACAGCACTCCAGCTGCCAGCACAGAATGCTGCCAGCACAAAAACCATTGCAGCAAAAGGCCTCAAGCTGTGCTCAGCTGCCAAAACCAAAGGGACCTCAACTTGGCCACAAGAGAAGGACCAAACTGAGCCAAGAGATTGATCAACACCCGAGGCTGCACAAAACAACCACAGCAAAAGCTCCTCCTGCCCTGAGACTTCCTGTGCTCAGCAGGCCTGCAGAGAAAACTGAACATCAGTCTGCAGCCCCCCAGGGAAGATTTGTGCCTCAAGAGATTGCACAACCCCACACACGACACCCACCCACCCCCAACACCTCTGCCCTACCCCACACACACCCCACCAGACACACACCCCCCCAAAGACTGCCCAACACCACACAGCTCCCCACAACCGCACCCACCCGCGCGCAGCACCCCAGCACTCCCACCCCAAGCCTACACACCCCGACCCAACCGCAGGCCACCACACCTCCCCCAGCACCAACAACTCCGACCACCAAACCCACACAGCCCACGGGCTCCTTCCCAGCCCCTCACATGCCCCTCTCGACCCCCGAGCCCCAGGGAACCTCACAGACGCCCCCACAACTGCACGCCCCCACCGCCACCCCCCACAGCCCCACAGACACCATCCCCACACCCCACGGATCCCTCCTCAATCCAGCTCCAGGACACAGCCT
The DNA here is from genome assembly GCA_015227895.2 of Colaptes auratus. Lineage (NCBI taxonomy): Eukaryota > Metazoa > Chordata > Aves > Piciformes > Picidae > Colaptes > Colaptes auratus. The sequence continues at coordinate 31,217,822 of JAAWVA010000030.1, forward strand.
CAGCCCCAGCGCAGCCCAATGCCAAACCCAGGCGCCGCTCCCCCACGCCCAAAGCATCCCACCCCCAGCATCCCACTCTTGGCCCGCGGGTGCCCACACCTACCCCACAGCCGAGGCCAAAGGGCGCAGAGCAGGAGGAAGACGAAGGAGAAGAGCTCGGAGCAGAGGCAGCTGCCAGCGGCCGACTGCCGTCCCCTGCAGCCTCCTGGCCACCTGGCGAGCAGCAGAGCGATGCAATGGAGGCCCCGAACCGGCCTCGTTTCAACCCAGCGGAGGCGGGGTCTGGGCCGGGGAGAAGTCCCGCCCACTCCCGGGCAGCTGCAACCAATCAGAGGCGCTGGCGGCGAGAGCGCGGCAGCCCTGCCCCTGGCCGCTGCCGAGGCACAGCGAGGAGCTGCCACTGCCGGCCGCGGCCGCCATTGCTGGTGCCGCTGCGGGCAGCCGAAGCCATCAGAGACGCCGGATACCCTAACCACGCCTCCAACTGCAACAGGGTACCGCCCCTGCCGGCCGCGGGCACCATTGTGGCTGCCTCCTGGCAAGCGGCCGCGGAGCGCTGGAGCATTGCCTGGGCTGTGCGCGCGGACATCACTGTCGCGACTATAGCTGCGGGGTCGTGAGGTGTGTCGCGGGAGGGGCTGAAGGGGCCGGGGAGCGCTGGGAGCAGCGGAGCGGAGCCGGGGATGCTGCAAAGGGAGCCAGGAAATAGCTCTGCAGAGGTGGGGTCACAGCAATGTCTAGATCCAGACCCTGGGCAAAAGGCACAGGAAATGACCTTGGTGCTGGTACCCAACAACCAACAACCCAACTCAGACTCCAAGTCCAAGTGCCAGGTTCTACACATTGGTCACACCAACCCCAGGCAGTGCTGCAGGCTGGGGACAGAGTGGCTGAGAGCAGCCAGGCAAAAGGGACCTGGGGGTACTGGTTGACAGCAGCTGAACACAAGCCAGCAGTGTGCCCAGAGGGTCAAGAAGGCAAATGGCATCCAGGCCTGCATCAGGAACAGCATGGCCAGCAGGAGCAGGGAGGTCATTGTGCCCTGTGCTCAGCACTGCTTGGCCACACCTTGAGTCCTGTGTCCAGTTCTGGGCTCCTCAGTTTAAGAAGGACATTGAGAGACTTGAAGGTGTCCAGAGGAGGGCAACAAAGCTGGGGAGGGGTCTGGAGCACAGCCCTGTGAGGAGAGCTGAGGGAGCTGGGTTGCTTAGCCTGCAGAAGGGGAGGCTCGGGGAGACCTCCTTGCTGTCTACAACTCCTGAAGGGAGTTGTAGCCGGCAGAGGTTGGTCTCTTCTCTAGCAACCAGCACCAGAACAAGAGGACACAGTGTCAGGCTGTGCCAGGGAAGGTTTAGGCTGGAGGTGAGGAGAAAGTTCTTCACAGAAAGAATTATTTGCCATTGGAATGTGCTGCCCAGGGAGGTGGTGGAGTCACCATCCCTGGAGGTGGTCAAGATGGACTGGATGTGGCACTTGGAGCCATGGTTTAGTTAGCCATGAGGTGTGGGTGACAGGTTGGACTTGATGATCTCTCAGGTCTTTTCCAGCCTTATTGATCCAATGAGGCCTCACCCTCTGATGCATCAGAACCGAAACAAGAGACTGACTGTGGACAGGAACTCGAAGCAGTGGCTAAGGGAGCGTGAGGAGCTGCAGAGCTTCTCCTGGAGAGTTAAGGGATCTCAAACTGCCAGTCACCAGGAGCCAAAAGAACACCACCCCAGCACCTGGCACTTGCCAGCAGCACAGCAAGGAACAAAACCTCTGGCTCCCAAATCTCATCCAGAACACCAAAGACATTTCTCCTGAGGAGAAAATACCCAAAACAGTTTTACCTAACAGATTCTTTTCTCTAACAACAGGAACTCTATCACCTTCTACTTTCTGGAGCAGATCTGAGTGTGCAGGTCCAGCTCGGTTCACTGAACCTCTACTATTCACCAGCCAGGTTGCTTGTGCTAAATGCTTTTCCCAGTTTCAAAGATCCACCCCCATGGCTTTAAGAGTGGTCTTCAAACAAAAGTTGTAGCGTTCAATCTTCCTGCAGCTGGTGCATAGTAGGGAATGTGGAATATCTCCACTCAATGCCGTGCTCTTTGGCCCAGCTCTTTACAAGGTTGTTTTTGAAATGAGTTCCGTTGTCTGACTCAATCCTCTCTGGATGTCCGTGTCTCCACAGGATTTTGTCTCTCCAGACCGAGAGAATGGTGTTGCGTGCAGTTGCATGTGGAACTGGATAAGTTTCCAACATCCAGTGTTTGCCTCTACCATAGTCAGCACATACGCTTACCAGAACGAGAACGTGGGAGAGTGGTAGTAAATCTGCCAAGCTTCACCATACGTACTGGACCATCTGTCACCATACCTAAGGGTTAAGTCGCTTTGCCTGCTTAATAGCAGCACAAATGTCACAGTCATGGATGACTTGGGTGATAGCATCCATGGAAATGTCTATGGATCTGTCAGTGCCCACTGGTAGGTTGCATCTCTGCCTTGATGTCCTGACGAATAGTGAGCCCACCGACTAAGAATATCGCACCTCGGTGTTTCCAGTCGAGATCAAGCTCAGAGCCCCATGTCTACTTGAGAAACTCTGCAGCTAAATCTGCCTGATGGTTGTGTTGCTGTTCCTCAGTAGCTTTGCTCTTAGGGATGTGAGCATCAATGTGTCTCACCTTCACTGGAATCCTCTCGATTCGATCAGCAATGTCCTGCCACAGGTTAGCTGCCCAAATAGGCTTTCCTTTCCTCTGCCAACCACTCTTTTTCCAGGTCTTTAGCCAACCCCACAGAGCATTGGCTACCATCCATGAGTCGGTGTAGAGATAAAGCTTTGGCCACCTCTCACGTTCAGCTACGTCGAGAGCTAGCTGGACAGCTTTTACCTCTGCGAACTGACTGGCTTTCTTCTCCATCCTTTGCCTCTGCAACTCGGCGTGTTGGACTCCACACTGCAGCCTTCCACCTTCGCTTGTTCCCGACAAGACGACAGGAACCGTCTGTGAACAAAGCATATTTCTTCTCATCATCAGAAAGGTCATTGTAAGGAGGAGCTTCCTCAGCACGAGTTACTCTCTCCTCTGGAGCTTAGTGCAGTTGGTACCTTCAGGCCAACTTGAGATCACCTCCACCAGACCAGGTCTTTCAAGATTTCCCATTCGAACTCTCTGTGTTATCAGAACCATCCACTTGGACCAGGGAAATCTGTTGCATGATGTGGTGTGGAACCTTTGCTTTGAACATCAATTCAAAACTGGTAATCTGGGAGCTAAGAGAAGTGGTGATTCAGTTCCAATCACTTAGAAGATGCTTTCACTCCTTCATAGCAGCTAGAATCTCTTTCTCTGTGGAGTATAATTAGCCTCTGAACCTCTGTAACCTCGACTCCAAAACAAGAGGTCGTCCACGTGTCTCACTGGAGCTCTTTGCCACAAGCACCAGGTTGGACCATTGTCACTTGCAGCCGTGTACAAATGTTCTTAATGTCTGGACCATTGGACAGGTCCTAGACCCATTGCCTGAACTACCTCTTGCTTTATCTGGTCAAAAAGCTGCTTGTTGTTCAGGTCCAGTGGAATTGTTTCTCTTTCGAGTCACATCATACAGAGTTTCACAATCTGACTGTATCCAGGAATGTGCAGGCCCAAAATCCCACTGTGAGAAATGGGTTTTTAATATTTGGCTCTCGCAAGGGGAATTATGGGGACCGTGGAGTTCGACCATTGGGCCGATTGGTCTGTATTGTGTGGGGTATTGTGAGAGAAAGGTGAGGCGCCAACAGGTCTAAAGACTGGTGGGTCAAAGTGCAGGTTTGTCTCAGTCCTGATGGAGAGGGGTGGGAGCGCGTTGGGGAATATATGTTAATATTATGAATTGATTGTTGGCCATCTATAAGTTCAACTTGTGTTGTCCTGCGTGCCTCTAGCAAATTCGCTATGCGCCCAGCGCTGTGTGCCTTTATTTTATAATAACTGGTTATAATTTTAGCAGTGAGCTCGTTTCTCACAATTTGGTGACCGTACGTGATACCCTGTCTGCAGCAAGCTTTCAGGACCTTCAGAAGGGGGGGGCGCCCCCGCCGATTTCGGCGGCCCGGAAGGAGGAACCTGGAAGCCTCTCGGAGCACGGGTAAACGATCCAGCCAACATTATAAGATAAAGGCAAGGGAAGGAGCTCCGGTTGCCGCAGCTGCATGTAATTCTTGTGCACGAAGACCCGGGCAACAAAAGGGCTGTAAGTATTGTCCGGTTGGGCGGGGATTGAGGTTGGTGAGAGTGTGTGTTGTGTGGACGTGGGCTGGACAGTCCGGACCCACAAAGCGAGTGCGGAGTCCTTCTAACTGCGTTTCCAAATCCCGGGAGGGACTTGGTCAGTAAAGGGACGAGGCGGTTGGTGATGGAAAGCGTGGACCCCTCGGGAAATGGGGGCAAAGGGTCAGGTGGAGTAGCCCCGGGAAACATGGGAGCAACAAGGGTACCCAGGGATATACCCCGGACAGTCCTCTGGGGTTAAGGATAATAGAGGAAAGTCTAGAGAGAGAAAAGTAGAGCGGGAGATGGAGGAAGCCTAGAGAGAGAAAAGTAGATTGCGGGAGGTATCTTAAGGTTTTTTTAAATGCTAAATGTTCAGTAAAAGTAGAAGGAGGGTATTTTTTAAATGTTAAAATGTTCAGTAGGTCCAGGAGCTGAAGTAGGGTCAGCCTGTGGGACGCTCTGGCCACCAGCTGGCAGCGGGGGCCCGGGACAAGGAGAACTGAGCCACAGCCTGTCACGGCTGGAGGAGGAACCGGGAGTTGCGGCCGCAACTGTGGCCGCACCAGCAGTTGCTACAGGAGTTGGATCGGCTCTGGGCGGGCCTGAGCGGAGCCGCGGCTGCGACGCTGCGGAGGGCAGGCAGGGGCTGCGCGTAGAGCAGCCGGGGCGTGCAAGGCCAGTATCGTGTTTGCACCAGCACCTGAGGTAGTGTGGCGGGCGAGGTGCTGGCACAGACGGGGCGAAGCAGGAGCTGTGGGGGAGAGCTACAGGGTGAGCGTGCCACCAGGGACTGGTGAAGGATCAGGCCCAGGAGGTGGCCAGGCTGGTCGGAGAAGGAGGGTTACTCGTGTTACCAAGGTTCCTAGAGGGAGTGTGGAGAGGGTTTTAGGGGCAAAGGGGGAAAGGTTTAAAGTCCTGGTAGCTGAAGATGTTAATGAGACTGAAGCTAGAATGGCTAGGGTAGAGATAGTTCAATTGGACTAAGGAACGGTTAGTTCTGGAAAAACATTAAGGATGAGGCAGAGATTAACCAGAAGTCAGGGCTAGTGAAGAAAATAGAGGGGGGTTAGGTGTAGATAACCTGTTGATCTCGGGAGAAAGGGCAGTTGGGGTTGGAAGGAGGGAGGAATGTGTCTCTCAAGCCCCAAGCAAGGATGATTGGGATATTGTGGATTGCGGATAGTCAGTTGGGTTTTTTGCAGAAGAAATTGTGGGTGTGATGGATGGAGTTCAATCAGGTGATGCAAGGATCCAGGCCGTTTGGCGAGTTGTGCCTGGGTAGGGGTCCTGGCTACGGGGTCCTGGAATTCTCTGTGCGTGGGGGTCCAGGATTCTGGGTGGTAGTCAGGTGGTCTTACAGCCTGGAGATTCGGGCTGTGAAGGGGCAGCGTGTTCTATGGTCTATGGGCTGCGGAGACTGCTCGTCCGTAGGATGGCGACCAGCGCTGCATCCCTGGTCCGGTGTCCCGGTGGTGAGGGGACCCGGTCGGCAGTTTTGGTAACCTGCGGTCCGGTTTCTAGAGGGGCCTGGGCTGTGGGGGCCGCGTCGCGGTGGCATTCGGGTTTTAGTCCCGGTTAGGGTGTCCGGTGGTGAGGGACCCGGTCGGGAGTTTTTCGTATCCTGCAGTCGGTTCCTTGTGGGGCTTAACTGCGGGGCCCGTGGCACGGTTACGCTCGCGGGGTTTACGTCCCGGTTTCTAAGGGGGAACCTATGTGAGGGACCTGGTTCGGGAAGGTTTTTTTCCGTGGTTTCAGGCTTCCGCAGGAGGGCAGGGACCTGGGCTGCGGCGTGTTGGGGGTTTTTTTTGCGGTTGACTTTGTAAGGGATCGGCACGTGTGAGGGGGTCGGTCGTTCGCAGGGAGCGGCACCGGCGCTGCGGAAGAACGTAGCATTGGTATTGGGGTAGCCAGGCGATCCTGGTGGCTTGGTGTCTAGTGGCTCGGGGCGGCTCTTCCAACTGCCGCCGCTCGGTTTTGATCCCCGGTCAGTGATTAGAGAGCGCGTTAGGATCATACGACAGTATTGGGTGATGACGAGTGAGAAAAGGAAATCAAAGGAAAAACAAAGGTTTATCTTTTGATGATTGGATTTGCAAATTCTAAAAAGTGGTTTAGTAGGGAAGAAGCTGAATATGCTGCTGTCTGGATTAGGGCTTCACGCCCTACCCTGTTCCCATAGTGACATTAACAACTGAGAATGAGGACAAGAGAAGGAAAAAGGCAGACAGGCTGGCATGAGAATATGGGAGAGGCAGAATCGGGTTGGGGGGACACCAGGAAATCAGAAGTGGCCTAATCAAGATCCTAAGTGGGACCATCAACAGCTTCAGGGGAGACAGAACATGGGAGACCTGAGAAAAGGTACATGAGGAATTAGCCTTCAATAATAGTATAATATAAAGTGGAGTCCAGATGAGTGATTGGATAAATAAAAACAATGTTGATTGATGCCCGTTTTAAATTTGCCCGACATGGACAAACCATTTGATCTTTTTTAAGTACATCTAACCAAACAGCATCTGGGGTGTTTTGACCCAGGATGGACTGGAAGTGAAGTTGGTGAGTTCCAAGTTATTAGATCCTGCAACTAGGTGATGACCAATTTGCTTATAAGCTCTAGTAGCAGCGGCCTTATTAGTAGAAGAGGCCCAGAAAGAATTAGTAATCGGGCCTACTAAGTGATGGTAAATTTTCCTGACAACTGTTCCTCAAAATGAGTTAGCTTTAGATTATCAGATGTAAATTGGCTTGTTGGACATTGCTGTAATTGTTGTTGGTATAATAAGTTGCAACTAGATGGTTATAATTTGAAGTGATTAGGACAGAGGAGGAAAGCACCAAAAACTGTTCAGCTAGTGGGACCACAGAGACTGCAATACAGACGGCTGAAAGGACCAGTGCATCCACCCACTGAACGGACTGTGGTACCCCAAATGGAGTACATAAAGATGGTCATGAGATGAGTTCCAGTATCAGAATAGGAGTGGTAATGGTCCTTGCCTGAAAACATCACAAACTAGAAACAGGTCGGGGTTCGAAATTGGTACAGCCTCCCTGGACAAAGGAAAGGGACATGGTCGAGGAGCATTGGTGGGGATTGAAGGAGGCAAGACCGGGTAGACCTCTGTAATTGCCACGAAGAAGATCTAGAACCATGGCTGTGGGCAGCAACCCATAGGCCGTGTGAGTGGAGTTGCAAGTCAAACCGGACTCCTAATTCCCAGGATTAACACTCGGAGGGAGAAAGTTGTCACCCAGACGCTGGTATATAGCCACACCACTCCCTGGGTGTGGTACCTAGCAAAGTAAAAGAGGAAATATTTCAGGCAAGGAAAATCAGTTGTTATCCCATTCCTTTTACCAGGAAGTTGAAATTGGAGGTTATTAGGAATCAAGCCAAATGTAGTAGAAAGAAGGGGAGGGATGTGAGAAATAGGTTTAATATTTGGCTTTCGCAAGGGCAATTACTGGGGACCTGGGGCTCAATCGTGGGCCGATTGGTTGATTATGGTCTGTATTGTGAGAGAAAGGTGAGGTGCCAGCATGTCTAAAGACTGGCCAGGTCAAAAGTGCAGGTTTTGTCTCAGTCCTGATGGAGAGGGGTAGGAGTGTGCTGGGGAATATGTATGTTTGAATATGAATCTGTCCGCCTATATAAGTTCCACTCGTGTTGTTAAGGCGCGCCTCTAGCAAATTCGCTATGCGCCCAGCGCTGTGTTGCCTTTATTTTATAATAAACTGGTTATAAATTTCAGCAGTGAGCTCGTTTCTCACAGAGGTTAACAACCATCTTTGTTTCATTTCCTAAAAGCCCTATGGCTTGTGCTGCAAAGTCAAACAGAACCATTCCATGTGCTGCATGTTCATAGCCACAGAGTGCTGCCAGGGTTTGTGTCCGATGGAAAACCACAGCTGATGCCCTGATGGTGCACTGCATGGGCTGCACCTATGCCTGATGTGGCAGCAAGCAGCTCAATCCCTGCCTTTTTCCACCAAGGGGCTCACACACTGCAGAGGCAGTTTGGCATATCACCCTTCAGCAAGAGATATTGTGGCCTTTGTGCAGATTGTCAACATTCTTCTCGACCCAGCCAGCTGGGGTCAATCCCAATAATATGGTTACAGAGCCTACAGCTATAGCAATCTGATGTTACTCACATGCCCACGTCTGGGCCTTTGAAACATGTCCATGTCTCAGTTGACACATTCTCTGCTGGGATATGGTCTACCCTACATGGTGGTGAAAGGCCTGAGATGGAATTATGCCCTGGAGAAAAGCTTTTTCTGCCCTGGGCATTCCACAGCAAACAGAGGATGATGTGGCCCCGGCTCTATCGCCTCAAGGTCACAATGTGTTTGTACGCCTGTGGGGGGTTCCTCATGTTCCCAGCACACCCCACTGCCCCACAGGCCAGGCCATAACTGAACCTGCCCATCACACTCTTCAAGCTATGCTTGAAAAAAGAAAGGGGGAATGTTGGGGGAGACAACACACGGCAGGCTGTGGAAAGCTGTCTATACCTGAATCATTTAACATCTCTCAGAGTGGTATGAACCTGTCACAGCAACTCATCTCTTGTCATTGCAGTCTGTGAGCAATCCTTTGGCAAAAAAAGCCCCAGTGTGGCTCTGCAATTCACAGACCCTTGATTGGAAGGCCCCTGGGATCTTGTGACCTGGGGCTATGGCTATGCTTGTGTTTCCACAGGTGCCAGGGTCCAGTGGGTCTCTGCTTGTTGTGTTTGGCCTACTCCAGAGCATGATCAATGGAAACAAAGCCCTCAGCACACATCAACTAACTCCATGGGGTAGCAAACCATTTGGGCAGCAGCTGCATGCATGAAATCAAACCTGGGATTTAAATGCCTGTCAAAACTAAATTGTAGCATCAGGACATGTGGGATGATAATTTGCTCTTGGCCCCATTACAGCCTCAAGAATTAGATCTTTCAGGGACTTTCCAAGCAGAAAGCTGTGTGTACCTGCAGCATAGAGCTGGAGCTGATGTAGTAATATGATCTTTAATCACACTCCCTTTGCCTTAAGGCCATGCAGGCTTAGCCTAACAGCTGAAGGAGATGATCATGGAGGTTTGTGGAACAAAGCTGAACACACAGCAGCCAGGATCATCTTGCTTCAAATGGCTACAGCAAAGCAGCAGCTCAGCTAAGGGAACTGGCATCTTGGGTTGCAAAACAAGACAAGGAAACATCAAAAGTGTTGCTTGAATTAGCCACTGATGTGGAGAGTGTCAGCCATGGCTGCCTGCAAAATCCAGCTGCTGTTGTTTCTTTGTTATCAGCTCCCGGTCAGGGCTGGACAGAATGTGATGGTCTGTGCTGTACACACTGAAGTGATCATTCTAAACATAGACATGAGAGTATTACAAACTGGGTTGTGAATATTGCTGATTGGATCCCTCCTGGTGTTGGCAGTGCCCTGTTCATTCTCATGTCTGCAAAGGGCCCTGCAGAAGAGAATGAGCCCTGGGAAAAAAGGAGGAATTGTAGCTATAGCAGGTGGCCATGGGCAGCTTGAACCTTGAACTAAGCAGAGCTCTGCCCTTGAATCAGGAATGTAAACAACTCCAGGAAAGAAGATCTGTGAATAGCAAAGGAAGAAACAGAGAGACCTCCCCAGGCTACCAAAAGGGGGAGAGAGGTGCCTGGACACCAAGCCTAAACCAATCACTTAAGTACAAAGGGCACATGGACACAGAAAGGAAAATCTATAAGCCATGATGTGTATTAATCAAGTGGCCTCTGCTGCTGGCTGGTGCTTGAGCACATCTTGGGGTCATCCTTTTTCCTGGCTGCCAACACTGCACAGCCTTAGCTGTTGAGTTTTTCCAGTTCTCTGAGTCACTTCTTCCTGTTGTTTGTTTGGAGAACCCTGAGTTTTCCCTTCCATCAGCTAGCCAGGAGAAGTTCTCCTCACCTTTCACTGCCTGTTTTGGAATCTCTTGGTGTTGTCACAAGATATTGGTATGGTCAACAGCGTGTGTTCAGACTTTTCCTTCACCTTCTGTGGCAGTTCAGGCTGGGTGCCTTCTATTCCTGCCACATAAGCTACACCTCCTGTGTCCAGAGAGTCCAACACTAAGGTGGACACAGGAAAAGCCTATTTCATACCCATAATATCCTGCACCCTCTAAATCCATCTGCAAAGTCCTTCTCTTCTCTTTTTTCCCTCTCTGCTCCATGGGAGATGCTCCCTATTGGGCAATTGTGGGGGAGTATCTCATGGCCAAGGGCTCTGGCAAGGCTGAGAGGCCCAACAGGACCAAGGTCTTTGTCCCCTTGACTCTGGCAGTTGCCTCTGCCAACAAGGCCTGGGAGGAGACACTTGGCGGTGAGCCTTTGAGGTTCTTCTCTTGCAAGGGCAGTGCTCAGGGCTTGGCCTTTCTGCTTCACAGACCAAAGGCAAGTTTTTCTGCCCTGCACTTTGCCTTTGTCTCCCTGCAATCCTGGCCTCTAACAAGCTTCTCTAAGGAGTCCCTGGGGAGCCTTTGTCAGGAACAAGCCTCAGGGAGGCCAATCAGTGCTTCAAGGTACTTTGGAGTTGTCTTCTGCCTTGAACTTCTTGAGAGGCTTCTTGGCAGTACCTTGGCAGAGTCTCCTGGCAGTACCTAAGGATGATGGAATCATCCCCAAATACTCCATGGGGCTCATTAAATACTGCTGAACGTCTCATTCTTGCCAAGGTTTCTGCAGCTAATTGGAGAGTTTTTTATTGCTCAAAGCATCTGATAAAAATTATTTTTAAAGGTAGATTTCATTCCTTTTCAGCAGGAGTTGTCTCTTTGCAAGCAAACCACAGCAAAACCTGTCAAGATCCTACCCTGCTCACTGCTCATCCTCACTCCCCACTGCCCCCAGCAGAGCCCTGAGCCACAGGTAAGGGACAGGATCTGCCTTGCCAGGGGCTGGGGGTCAGGCCTTGGCCCTTGGGATCAAGGAAACCCCTCCAGGTTTGCTCAGCAGCAGAGCCACTTTGAGTTGCTTGTCCTGACCTCTCAGCACTGCCTCAGCTCTCTGCTCTCCCCACAGCCTGGAGATGCTTCAGTGCCTCCAGTGATGCTTCCCTTGCACCCACTGTCTCCTTCTGCCCTAACCATCCCCTGAGGACCCTTTCCCAGTATGCTTCACTGGGACCCATTAAGAGTAGAAGAAACTTCAGAGTTGGAATCTGACTTTGACTTCTGGAGAGGTTTCATCAGCTTCCTCTCAGTCCCTGACGTGTACAGGGCACCAAAAGCCACCAGAGGAGTTATTGAAACACCTCGGGCTGGTCCCCTGCTGCCCTATAGGGCCGGACTCTTGGGCTGGAAGGAGCTGCTGGCAAGCAGGCAGCACTGCAGGAGACAGCTCTGGCCAGGAGCAGCTCCTCTGCACAGCACAGCAGGGCTGAGGACACTGCCAGAGGATCTCAGGATGATGAGGAAGACAGAGAGAGCTTCAAGGTGGCCAGGACTGGGAGGAGGACTGGGAGGATGACTGAGAGCTCACTGGAGGAGAAGTCACTGCAGTCCCTGACACAGTGAGGCTGTGGGTGCAGGACACTGCAGCTGGAGCTCCTGGAGGCATCTCCATTTCAGCAGCTGATGCTCAGCTGAAGGCTCCTGGAGTGTGCACACAGAAGGAGGACAAAAGCCTTCAGTTCCATCCTGTGAGCAGCAGTGAGCAGAGCTGGGGAAGGAGAAGGCTTCACCCCCAGCCCCTCTGCCTTTCTCTCTTCCCTTCACTGTCTCTGCAGCACTGCAGGCCTGCTCCCTATTTCTCCACCTCTCCATGGGTGTTGTGGGTTTAGGCATTGCCTTTAAAGTTTAGTTACAGATTTTGAGCAGAAAAGAGGAAACACAATATATAGATCACTCTTGGGTGGAAAAAGAAAAAGAAAAGATTCTTCTAAGCAAATTCATTGGATAAATCTCTGGAATCAGAGGAGCTGTACCATAACAATTCTCTCTCTTCTCTTCTGATCTCAGCTGTTTTGCTTTGGTGGGGAGAGCTCACCTCCTTTGGCTGGCCTTGGCTAAGTCTAACCCACTGCTTCTTTTCTCTCTCCACTCCTCCTTTCTCTCTTGGAACAGGGGGCTAAGGGTTAGGGGCAGTGGAACAGCCTCCCTGGTCTCTGACCAGGGGGGTTCTGTGTTGTTTGTTAATTGTAAATACCTGTCTAATATTGTCACTCCTGTATGTTCTGTACCTGTTCATTGCATTCCATTGTAGAGTGTAGCTCTTGCTTGTCAATACAGCTTCATTTGCTTCTAACTGAGCTGCCCTGGCAAAGCTAATGCTGGGGGGAAATTTCAACCCACCACAATGGGACTCTTGTTCCCTGGGATTGGGCTGTTGGTCACTTTCTGTTCTGACTCAAGAGGAATCTTCATGGCAATTCTGTGTCCCTGCTGCATTTGAAGCTGTGATGAACTCTGCCATGGGTTGGTAGTGATGGGACTGAGCTGATCCATTCCTCCTGCAGCTCAGGGAAGGAGTTTACAATGAGGCTGAGAGAAGTGTGCCCTAACTTGCCTTTCCCTCCTTGCACAGGTCTCCATGGCCAGAAGCACCAGATGGCCAACAGCAGCTCCAGCACCCACTTCCTCCTCCTGCCATTCCCAGGCACAAGGCAGCTGCAGCTCCTGCACTTCTGCCTCTTCCTGGCCATCTACCTGGCTGCCCTGCTGGGCAATGGCCTCATCATCACCACCATAGCCTGGCACCACCACCTCCACACCCCCATGTACTTCTTCCTCCTCAACCTCGCCCTCCTTGACCTGGGTGCCATCTCCACCACTGTGCCAAAATCCATGGCCAATTCCCTGAGGGACACCAGGGACATCTCCTATGCAGGATGTGTTCTCCAGCTCTTCTTTTTCATATTCTTCATTGCTTCAGAGTATTTTCTCCTCACCACCATGTCCTACGATCGCTACGTTGCCATCTGCAGACCCCTGCACTATGAGACCCTCCTGGGCAGCAGAGTTTGTCTCCACCTGGCAGCAGCTTCCTGGGGCTGTGGCTTTGCCACTGCTGTTCTGCACACGGCCAATACATTTTCCCTGCCCCTCTGCCAGGGCAATGCCCTGGACCAGTACTTCTGTGAAGTGCCCCAGATCCTCAAGCTCTCCTGCTCCACATCCTACCTCAGAGAATTTGGCCTAATATTGGTCAGTGTCTGTTCAGATATGGGATGTTTTGTGTTGATTGTGGTGTCCTATGTGCAGATCTTCAGGGCAGTGCTGGGGATCCCCTCTCAGCAGGGACGCCACAAAGCCTTTGCCACCTGCCTCCCTCACCTGGCTGTGGTCTCCCTGTTCATCAGCACTTCTTTTTTTGCCTACCTGAAGTCCCCCTCCATCTCCTCCTCATTCCTGGACCTGGTGGTATCAATTGTGTACTCAGTGGTGCCTCCAGCAGTGAACCCTCTCATCTACAGCCTGAGGAACCAGGAGCTCAAAGATGCTCTAAGGAATCTCATAATTGGATATTTTCAGAAGCAATAAACTCTCTGTCTTCTTCAGAGCTGTTTGATGTCACTCATTGCAGTCCTAGTCTGGGTTCTCTCATTTTGGCTGCTAGTAGTGGTGTTACAGATGTGAGAATGATTTTGCCCCAGCTTCTGTAGCCTTCAAGAGGCTGAGGGACTGGGCTGTGGTGGGACTGCCCAGAGGACCCTGTACTCATGGGCACTGCTGTGGGACCAGAACAGACTGGGCTGTGCTGGGGAGGGGACAAGGCACCAAGAAGGAAAAGGAGGGGTGAGGGGGTTTGGGAGAGCTGGTCTTGCCTGTAAAGTACCCATGACAGGAAAACATGACAGTGTAGCTTGGGGTGAGTCACCATGCAGGGAGAGGTCTCACACTTGGGCCAGGGCTTGTCGAAGGGATCAAAGACATGGTGGTGCAGGGGAGAGTAGGTGTTGAGGAAATGGTGGTGTGGACACACTTTGGAGGTAGCTAAGGGCCTTTATCACGGCCCAGCATCTCTCAATGCCAATTTCCAGCACTGGCCTTTCACCCCATGATTAAGGGTAAGCTTTGCTCTGAGGCCATCTCATCCTCCTGCTGGCCAATGGCTGCTTTGGGGGAAGGGACAGCCTTGAACGGCCTCTCTTCTTGCCCAGCTTCTGTCAGTCCTTTGAGCAGAGCTGTCTGCAAAGCCCCACATGGGCCATGGCTGGGCAGGGGGCATGGACTGGAGGAGGCTGTCAGTGTAGGAAGGTGATGGGAGAGCTATGATCTGAAGGTCATCCCTGGGATCAAATCTTTGCCAACCCTGACTAAACCTTTCCCATGCTGTGCCTGATGTTTGGAGCTGTGAGGCCCTCTGAGGGCAGTGGCGTTGGGACAGGGAGAGGGCCATGAGCAAGGACAAAGGGAAAGAAGGAATTTCTAGATGTTAACCCTTGTTGTGGAGACTTGTTTGAAGGAAAGGTAAAGCTCAGCTGGAGATGCTGGGCCTGGCTCATGGCCATGGCACAAAACACATGGACAAGAGGCACTGAACTGGAGCCAGAGGGTCAGGGTCCCACATTGGAAGCTCTTGGCCAGGGACTTTGTGTAGACTCTGTCCCAGAGTGTGGACACACTGTACCCCTCCCAGGAACAACCACATCCATCACAGGACAAACTGGACACCCTGATCCCCTCCCCATACAGACTGGTCCCTCCCAGTACCATCTGATCCTCCTGCTCTCTCTTACACCAACACCATCTGTCCCAGAATAAATGCTATCCCCTGACTCCCTCCCAGTACAGAATGACCACATTCCAAGTACAAGCTGGATACTGTGATCCCATCCCAGCATCCTCTGGGGTCCATCTCAGGCCAAATAAGTTCCTTTTAATCCCTCTATGTACAGACTTGGCCTTGTCCCAGTATAAACTGATTCTCCTGATCCCATCCCAGTACAGTTTGAGACCTGGCCCAGAACAAACTGGTAACCCTGTCCCTGCATGATCTGTATCCAGTTCTAAGTAGATATTCTGAACCCACTCCCAACACAGACTGTACCTTCCCAGTAAAAGCTCCATACCCTGAGCTGCTCCCAGTGTAGCTGTGGCTTCCTCCCAGAACAAACTGGATTGTCTTGCCTCTCCCAGTACTCTCTAGATCCCACCCAGTACAAAATGCATCTGCTGGCCCCCTCCTAGGACCATTCCAGTATAAACTGGACACCTGAAGCCCTCCCAGTACAGTCTGAGCCCTCTTCTAGTCAAAACAGGTTCTCTTTAACTCCTCCAAGTAGACTTTAGGCCTTGTCCCAATAAAAACTTGATGCCCTTATCCCCTCCCAGTACAGACTGCCCAAGGCTTACTCTAAATTTAGTCCCTTGGTTCTCTCTCAGTACAGAGCAGACCCTGATCCAGTACAATTGGCATCCCCTGAGATCCAGTCAAGTCTGGTTTCTGCCCAGTACAAACTGCATCTCTTGAACCCCTCCAGCACAGATGTGGCCTCATCCAAGACAAAGAGGATTGGATTCCCATCTCCCAGTACAGTCTAGGTCCCACTCCAGTGCATCCCCTGGAAACTCTGATTCCATCCCAGTACAGACTGGGCCTCATTATAGAGCAAACAGGACACCCTGATGCCATCCAAGTTCACACTGGTCTCTCCTCCCTGTACAAACTGAAGCTCTTTAACCCCTCCCAGCACAGACTGGACAAGTCTTAGTACAAACTGAATCCCCTGGTATCCTCCCAGTACAGGCTGGGTCTGGTCAGACTACAAACTGGACATCCTGAGCCCATTCCAGTATCATCTGGGCCTTGCCCCAGAGAAACTGGTTCCCTTTAATAATACCTCCAAGTACAGACCTGACCTAGTCCCAGTATGAACTGGTTCCATTGACTCCCTCCCAGTACAGCCTGGCTCTCAATTCAATGCAGAGTGGATCCCTGGCCCCACTCAGAAGTGATTGTGTCCATTACAGTGCAAAACTGGACACCTGACCCCATGCCAGTACAGACTGAGCCCTGTCCCATCCTAACAGTGTCCCTTTAACCCCTCTAAGGACAGACTAAGCCTTGTCCCACTAGAAAGTGAACCCCTTGATCTCCTCCCAGTGTAGACTTGGCAACATCTCAGTCAAAACTGGGCTCCTTTAACTCCTCCCAGTAAAGAAAGGGCAAGTCCCAGTATAAACTGAATCTCCTCTTCTCTTCCCAGTACAGATTGGACACCATTCCAGCACACACCTGATCCCCTCGTCCCAAGCCAGTACAGTTTCAGCATCACCCCAGTACAAACTTGACGCCTGTTACCCATACATGCTGGATCCCTGTAAACCCTCCTAACACAGACTGGTCCCTGTCAGAGAACAAACTGGATACTCTGACCCCCTCCCAGTACAGCCTGGACAATGTACCAGTACACACTGGGTGCCTTTGAACTCTCTCAGTAAAGCCTGAGCAATTCACTTTATACATTCAATCCTCTGCTATCCTCCCAGTACAGACTGGGCCCCAAACTGGATGCCACTAAAATGTCAAAGTACACATTTGGCCTTGTCCCAGTTTAGTTTTCCCCCTAATACCCTCCCAGTACAGACCAGGCTTCAATCCAGTAAAAGACTGGATCCCCATAACACTCCCAATAGTTATTGGATCCCTTCAAATGGAAAATGGATAATATGACCCCATCCCAGCACACATTTTACTTCCTCCTTACATAAACTGCACCAGTCCCTCAGAGCTGGCTCTCACCTAAGTCCTGCCAAGCACTCTCAGCAGGACACCAAAGGCTCTTCTCAGCCTTGGCCTGAGCCAAGCCCATGAAAGGCAGCTCTGAGCCCTCAGCCCTCCCCTGGATACCTAATCCCAAAATCTCCTTCCTCTCCTCTGACCCCTCACTTGCAGCCCCTCCATCTAACAGACTCTACTTGGCCCCTGCTGTGAGGGTGCTCAGACCCAAATCTCCTTCCAGTTCTCTGACTCCTGCATCCTCTCCTACATATCAGTGGCTTTGCTTGGCCTCCGCTCACAGAGCAGCCTCATGGTCATGGAAGAGGAGCAGGAGTTGAACTGTGGCTGAGCCGCTGATCGGCACCAGGAGCAGATGGGTGGCAGCGCCATAGGCAGATCAGCTGTGCCTCAGGATCTCCTGCACAGAAGCAGTCACAAGGCTGGGTAGGGGCTGGGAGGTCACTGCTGGCTCAGCAGCTGAAAGGGCAGCAGCAGGAGGAGGGCAGGAAAGGGACTGGGAGGTCACTTCTTGCTGCAGCAGCTGAGAGAGCAGCCCCTGACTCCTGCCTGGCTCTGTGCTTTTGGCCTCCCATGCCAGAGTCCCCAGCAGGCAGCAGAAGCATGTGGTGGGCAAGGACTTGTGTGACTCCCTGTCCCTAAGCACCTGGTGGCCCCTGCAGGAAGAGCCTTGGAGCTGGGTTGTCACCTCCCTGCCACCTGAGGGCCTGAGGGGACAGCAGCAGGGACAGGGCTTGGCTGTGGCTGCTGGAGAAGCTGAAAGGCAGCAGCAGGGACCTGCCTTGGAAGGGTCTGGAGAGGTTTCTTGTGCCTGCTCAGCTGCCAGGCCACAAGCAGGCTGAGGCCTTGGGCCAGCAGTGGGACATCAATGAGAAGCTGAGAAGCTCCTAGGGGAGGAGGAGCCACATGGCCATGAGGTGAGAGTGAGCTCACTGCAAACTCCAATCCCTTTGTGTCATTGGCCAGCAGCAGGCCCAGGGCTGGGCTGGGGACTGTGCCATCCCTTGTGCCTGCCAAGCTGGGAGGCAGCAGCAGGGAGGTGCCTTGGCTGTTGCTTTGGAGCTGGAGGTTCTGCTCTGTGCCCAGGCAGATAAAGGCCTCTGGCAGGGACCACTGCCAATGGCCTGGGATGGAGCAGAGCCTGAGCAGAGTGCAGAAGGCCAAGTGCAGCTGGGCTGTGGCAGGAGGAGTGTGGCCACCCAGACACAGAGGTTGTCCTCTCCTGCACTCAACACTGCTGTGACCACATCTGCAATATTGGCATCTGGCTGTGGAGTTCCTTAGTCTGGAGGAATGGAGAGGTACTGGAGAAGCTGCAGAGGAGATCTGCCTGGATGGAGTTTGGAGTCTCTCTCTAGCACCTGAAGCTGCTGAGCTCCTTTAGCTTGGGGAAGTGAAGGCTCAGGGGTGATGTGCACCTGCTGGAAGGGGTGTCAGCTGATGGAGCTTTTCTTGCTTGGGGAGACAGAAGGAAGCCTTCAGAAGGTGCAACTGAAAGGTTCAGACTGGGAGCCGGGACAAAGAAATGTCACTCCAAGTGTAGAGCTGTGGTGCAAGAGGTGACCCAGAAGAGTCTGGAGATCCTTTGTGTGTCAAGGACAGGCAGCCAGAGTGGAGAGGCCGAGGGAAGGTGTGGAAATGTCAGGAGAGAGCTGGCTGGGGAAGCCAGATGGATGTCAACAGCCTGAAGGGAAAGAGCTGCAGGCATGGAACAGTGTAGCACAGCCTGCAGGAGGGATGGCCAAGGGCTCTGGCAGCGCTGAGAGGCTCAGGAGGGACAAGGTCTTGATCCTGTTCCTTCTGGCAGCAGCTTCTGCCCCCATGGCTGCTGAGATGAAGTTTGAGTTGGAGGCTCTCAGGATCTGCCTTTCCAAGGCCTGAGGCTCAGAGCTTGGCCTTTCTCTTTCAGAACCAAGCCAGGGTTTGTTCAGCTGCACTTTGCCTTTGTCTGCCTTCAATCATGGCCTCCATGGAGCTTCTCTAAGCACCCCTGGGAGGCTTTGTTGCTAATGGCCCTCAGTGAGGCCAATTGATACTTGAAGGAATTTTTGTTCTGCTTCTGACTTCTTGAGCAGATTCCTTCAGTCTCCTCTCAGTGTGTGAGGCTCAGGCAATGATCCCCAAGTGCCCTAAGAGCTCTTTGTGTCTCTGTAGTTTTCTTCAAGGTTTCAAAGTGCTCCTCAACAGCTCCTTTAGTATTTCTTTCATATCAAAGGGAGAATATTCTGTTAGCTTTCAGCTCAGAGCAGAGATGATAATTCCCCAAATGACACTGACCCAGGCTGTCTCACACCAGGACATCTGCACTTGCAGGAGGTGCAGCATACCAAGGACACCTCTCAGGGCTCTATTTCTCTCTGTTCTGATTCATACCTGCCATACCCTGGGCTGGTTCATGGCCTAGGAAAGGGGGGAGGGGGAATCCCATCAGGTCTTGAGGAGGCTAGATGTGAGGAGGAAGTTCTTCACCATGAGGGTGGTGAGGCCCTGGAATGGGATGTTGAGGGAGGTGTTGAGGCCCCATCCCTTGAGGTGTTTAAGACCAGATGGATGAGGCTCTGGCCAGCCTGATCTAGTGTAGAGTGTCCCTGCCCATGGCAGGGGGGTTGGAACTAGATGATCCTTGTGGTCCCTTCCAACCCTAACTGAAACTATGAAACTATGAATCTAAGGTTCCCAGTGACAGGGGCACTGTGCCACCACTATCTGCTCTGTGACTTCAGTGCATTTCTCTCAGCCAGATGGTGGCTGTGTGGTTGCCTCCTGTCTCTGTGCCTCTCAACAGAGAATGTCATCATCCCATCAGAGTGGGAAGGAAATTTGGTGGTTCCTTAGCCTCCAAAGTCATCTTCAATGCCATTCAGTGCACAAAGCACACAGGAAACACTGATGATGGGAAATGTCTGCAGCAGTGTGACTTGCTTGGCCATCCTCCTAACTCTAACTGCAAACCAATGCTGAACAGCAAGCAGAGAGCAGAGCAGGCAGGAAAATCACAGTGGCTGTGCCACCAGGGGCAGTGTCCCAGCTGCTGCTGGACACCATCCACAGAGGACTTCCCACCAGCAGTGTTCTCCACTCTTCTTGATTACTTTTAGCACTCAATGGATTTCTTCAGTTTCATCGTGGGCTATGGGGAGAGTCTTTTGTCCTGCTTCTACTGATTGTTGTAGCAGCCTGCTGAAATCAGGGTGCTGGAGGAGCTGTTGGGTTGCAGTGAAATTCTTTCCAGTGGGTGTAGGTTGTATCTAACAATACAACATGTAGCAAAGCCACATCCTGGTGAGCAGTTATTGGCACAGAGAATTTCCAATCACAGCCAATGATTACAGAGGCATCACAGAGACAGAAACTGAACTGATTGCTGTGGTGGTGTTCCAGAGCTGTGACAAATATTTTGGTTCTGCTCAGGTATTTTTCTTTCTCTTTTTCATTTCAGCGGAGTATTTTCTCCTCACCACCATGTCCTACGATCGCTACGTTGCCATCTGCAGACCCCTGCACTATGAGACCCTCCTGGGCAGCAGAGTTTGCGTCCACCTGGCATCAGCTGCCTGGGGCTGTGGGGCTCTCAATGTTCTGCTGCACACAGCCAATACATTTTCCCTGCCCCTCTGCCAGGGCAATGCTGTGGAGCAGTTCTTCTGTGAAATCCCCCAGATCCTCAAGCTCTCCTGCTCCACATCCTACCTCAGGGAACTTTGGCTAATTGTGGCCAGTGTCTGTTTATCCTCTGTCTGTTTTGTGTTGATTGTGGTGTCCTATGTGCAGATCTTCAGGGCAGTGCTGAGGATCCCCTCTCAGCAGGGACGCCACAAAGCCTTTGCCACCTGCCTCCCTCACCTGGCTGTGGTCTCCCTGTTTATCACCACTGCCTTCTTTGCCTACCTGAAGCTCCTCCCTCATCCCCCCATCCCTGGACCTGGTGGTGTCAGTTCTGTACTCAGTGGTGCCTCCAGCAGTCAACCCTCTCATCTATAGCCTGAGGAACCAGGAGCTCAAGGCTGCCCTGAGGCAACTGATCCCTGGATGCTTTCAGAAGCAATTAAGTCTTTGTGTTCTCCTGCAGAGCAGTTCTGATGTCACTCAGTGCAGGCCCAGCCTGGCTGCTCGACTTCTGGCTGCTGCTGGTGCTGTTCCCCTTGGGGGAATGTTGTTCCCACACAAATGTCTTTCTTCAAACCATTTCTGGTTCAGTGTTGTCCTGTCTGCTGTGACCCAGAGACTGCAGACATGAGGAGCTGTGCTCCCTGTCTGTTCAACACAATAAAGGACCCTGCAGGGAGTTGTTTCTCTGAGTTCCTTCTTCCAAGTCTTCTGTGGAGCTGCAGGGCAGTGCCTGTGTGCAGAGGTGGGGGGGCAGCCCCACAGCTTGGGCTGACCTCAGCTGCTCTTTCTTGACTTCCACCCTCCTGCTGCTGAGCCTCTGTGCTGGGGCAAGGCCTGAGTGCTCTGGCAGCTTGGGCACTGTGCTGCTGGGTGGCAGTGCTGGGACTGCAGGCAGGGACAGTCCAGGGCTGCTTGTGGGACCGAGCTGTGCTCCAGAGCAGCACTGCCATCAGAACAGGAGGTCTCCTCATCCCTTCATTCCCCAACCCCTTCCCATTACAGACTGCACCTACTCAGAGTCCAAACTGGATACCCTGACCCCCTTCCTCTATAGACTCCGTCCAAACATGGTTCCTTTATCCCCTGCCAGTACAGATGTGAACTCATCCCAGTACAAACTGGATCCTACTGTCCTCTAGCACTGCAGTCTGGATCCCAGCACAGCACAGAATGTATCCCCTGTCTCCCTTCTCACTACTGAATGCATCCATCCAGTACAAACTGCTCACCCTCATGTCCTCCCAGTAGAGCCTGGGCCCTGTCCCAGTACAAGCTGCATTCCCTGACCACATTCTCAGACAGCACAATTTGGATCCTTTTAACCCTTCCCAGTACAGACCTGGGTCACATCTCAGGACAAACTGCATCTCCTGAACCCCTCCCAGATGTGGTCTTATCCCAGGACAAACTGCATCCCTTTGCCATCTCCCATACAGTTTCCTGTGCCAGTCCAAAGTGCATCCCTTGGACCCCTTCCCAGCCCCAGCTGCACCCAGCACAGCACAAAGTGGATATCCTGATCCCAGGGCAGCTGTGGCCTGATCCTGGTACAAATGGGATCCCATTGCCATCTCCCAGCACAGTCTGACTCTCATCCCAGGACAAAGTGCATCTCCTGAAACCCTGATTCCATCCCAGGACAGACCAGGACCCATCCCTGCAAACTGATCCCCTGATGCCATCCCAGTTCCAACTGGACCCCCTCTCCACTTGAGCAGGCAGTGTGAGCTTGCATCCCTAATGCTCAGGGCAGCCTAGGCTGCAACCAAAGCAGCATGGCCAGAGATGGAGAGAGAGCATTCTGTCACTTTGCTCTGGTAAGACCTCCCCCTGAAGCCCTCAACACAGGAAGGACATGGACTGATGAGCACTCTACAGGAGGGCCACACAAATGATCAGGGCCCTCCTCCATCTCCTCCCCATCCCTGGACCTGGTGGTGTCAGTTCTGTACTCAGTGGTGCCTCCAGCAGTCAACCCTCTCATCTACAGCCTGAGGAACCAGGAGCTCAAGGCTGGGACAGAGCTGGGCTCCAGAGCAGCACTGCCATCAGAACAGGAGGTCTCCTCGTGCCTTCATCCCCAACCCCCTCCCTTTACACACTGCACCTACTCAGAGTCCAAACTGGATACCCTGACCCCCTTCTAGCATAGACTCAGTCCAAACATGGATCTTTTAACCCCTCCCAGTACAGACATGGTCTCATCCCAGGACAAACTGGATCACACTCTCCTCTAGCACTGCAGCCTGGGTCCCATCCCAGCACAGAATATATCCCCTGGTTCCCTTCCCAGTACTGAATGCATCCATCCCAGTACAAACTGCACACCCTCATGCCCTCCCAGTACAGTCTGGGCCCTGTCCCAGTCCTTTTAATCCCTCCAGGTACACATTAGGCCTTGTCCCAATAAAAACTGAATCCCCTTGCTCCCTCCCAATACAGACTGGAGCTCTTTCCAGTACAAGCTGCATCTCAGTACAAAGTGCATCTCCTGAGCCCCTGATCCCACCCCAGTTCAGACTGGGTCCCCCTCTAGGTACAAACTGAACCTCTCTGAGCTCTCCCAGTACAGACAGGGCCTTGGTACAAAACTAGCTGAACCACCTGGTCCCCTCCCAGAGCAGACATGGCCTCATCCCAGCACAATCTGGATCATTTTTTTTCCATCCCAGTACACTCTGGGTCCCATCCCAGTACAAAGTGGATTCCCTGCTGCCTTCCAGTACCTACTGCATCCCTCCACATGTTAACTGTGCACTCTGGTTCCAACCCAGTACAGACTGGGCCCCCTCCCAGTATGAACTGCATCTCCTGATTCCCTCCCTGTCCAAGCCCCAATGTTGTATCCCAGTAAGTCCAAGACCTGTCCAGAAACTGGATCCAATGGCATCCCCATTATAACTGGGGACCATCCCAGTGCAAACTGCATCTCCTGATCGGCTCCAGTACAGACAGGGTCTCATCCCACAGCAAGTTGAAGCCCTGGCCCCCTCCCAGTTCAAGTTTCATAGTTTCATAGTTTCAGTTAGGGTTGGAAGGGACCACAAGGATCATCTAGTTCCAACCCCCCCCTGCCATGGGCAGGGACACTCTACCCTAGATCAGGCTGGCCAGAGCCTCGTCCAGCCTGGTCTTAAACACCGCAAGGACGGGCCTCAACCACCTCCCTGGACAACCCATTCCAGGCTTCACCACTCTCACGGTGAAGAACTTCCTCCTCACATCCAGCCTGATCTCCCCACCTCCACTTCATCCCATTCCCCTAGTCCTATCACTCCCTGATAGTCTGAAAAGTCCCTCCCCAGCCTTCTTGTAGGCCCCCTTCAGATACTGGAAGGCCACAATGAGGTCACCTCGGAGCCTTCTCTTCTCCAGCTGAACAGCCCCAACTCCTTCAGTCTGTCCTCATAGGAGAGGTGCTCCAGCCCTCTGATCATCCTCGTGGCCCTTCTCTGGACACGCTCCAGCACCTCCAGATCCCTCTTGTAATAGGGCTCCAGAACTGGACGCAGTACTCCAGGTGGGGTCTCACCAGAGCTGAGTAGAGGGGGAGAATCACCTCCCTTGACCTGCTGGCCCACCTTCTCCTGATGCAGCCCAGGATCTGATTGGCTTTCCGGCTGCAAGTGCACATTGAGAGCTCATGTTGAGCTTCTCGTCCACCAGCACCCCCAAGTCTCTCTCCTCTGGGCTGCTCCCCAGCCAGTCACTGCCCAGCCTGTATTTGTGCCTGGGATTGCCTCGACCCAGATGCAGGACCCTGCACTTGGTCTTGTTGAAGCTCATGAGGTTGGCCTGTGCCCACCTCTCCAGCCTGTCAGGGTCCCTCTGGATGGCATCCCTTCCCTCCAGCGTGTCTGCTGCACCACACAGCTTGTGTCATCAGCAACTTGCTGAGGGTGCACTCAATGCCACTGTCCATGTCACCCACAAAGATGTTGAACAGACTGGTCCCAGGACTGATCCCTGAGGGACTCCGCTTGTCACTGGCCTCCACTGGGACATGGACCCATTGACAGCCACTCTTTGGGTGCGGCCATCAAGCCAGTTCTGTATCCATCTGGTGGTCCATCCATCAAACCCGTGTGTCACCAGCTTGGAGACCAGGATGTGGTGTGGGACAGTGTCAAAGGCTTTGCTCAGTCCAGGTAAACGACATCATTGCTCGCCCGTCATCTATTAATGCTGTCACCTGTTCATAGAAGGCCACCAGGTTTGTCAGGCAGGATTTGCCCTTGGCAAAGCCATGCTGACTGCTCCAATCACCTCTTCACTACTCTTCTGAGTCAGTAGTGCCTCCAGAGATCTGCTCCATGATCTTTCCGGCACAGAGGTGAGACTGACCGGCCTGTAGTTCCCTGGTTCCTCCTTCTACCCTTTTTGAAAATGGGAGCAATATTTGCCCTTTTCCAATCTGTGGGGACTTCCCAGTCTGCCATGACTTTTGGAATATAATAGAGAGGGCTTAGCAACCTCATCTGCCAGTCTCTCCACACCCTGGGGTGTATCCCGTCGGGTCCCATGGACTTGAACACTTTCAGGTCTTCAGTGATCACGAACCTGAGCTTCCACTTATGAAGGGCAGTTCTTCCTCCCCATCCCTGGCATCATCTGCCATGACTCCAGGAGTGTGGCTGCTCCAGGAGTTCCAGCTGCTCCTCCCAGTGCAAACAGATATGAGGACTCCTTCCCAGTACAGAC
>JAAWVA010000030.1:31243104-31305497 GCA_015227895.2 Colaptes auratus
TCCCCCCTTTCCTAGGCCATGAACCAGCCCAGGGTATGGCAGGTATGAATCAGAACAGAGAGAAATAGAGCCTGGAGGTGTCCTTGGTATGCTGCACCCTCCTGCAAGTGCAGATGTCCTGGTGAGACAGCCTGGGTCAGTGTCATGGGGGAATTATCATCTTGCTCTGAGCTGAAAGCTAACAGAATATTCTCCTTTGATATGAAACGAAATACTAAAGAGAGTTGAGGGAGCACTTTGAAACCTTGAAGAAAACTACAGAGACACAAAGAGCTCTTAGGGCACTTGGGGATCATTGCCTGAGCCTCACACACTGAGAGGAGACTGAAGGAATCTGCTCAAGAAGTCAGAAGCAGAACAAAAATTCCTTCAAGTATCATTGGCCTCACTGAGGGCCATTAGCAACAAAGCCTCCAGGGGTGCTTAGAGAAGCTCCATGGAGGCCATGATTGAAGGCAGACAAAGGCAAAGTGCAGCTGAACAAACCCTGGGCCTTGGTTTCTGAAAGAGAAAGGCCAAGCTCTGAGCCTCAGGCCTTGGAAAGGCAGATCCTGAGAGCCTCCAACTCAAACTTCATCTCAGCAGCCATGGGGGCAGAAGCTGCTGCCAGAAGGAACAGGATCAAGACCTTGTCCCTCTGAGCCTCTCAGCCCTGCCAGAGCCCTTGGCCATCCCTCCTTCAGGCTGTGCACACTGTCCCATGCCTGCAGCTCTTTCCCTTCAGGCTGTTGACATCCATCTGGCTTCCCCAGCCAGCTCTCCCCTGACATTTCCACACTTCCCTCAGGCCTCTCCACTCTTGCTGCCTGTTCCTTGACACACAAAGGATCTCCAGACTCCTTCTGGGTCACCTCTTGCACCACAGCTCTACACTTGGAGTGACATTTCTTTGTCCCGGCTCCCAGTCTGAACCTTTCAGTTGCACCTTCTGAAGGCTTCCTTCTGTCTCCCCAAGCAAGAAAAGCTCCATCAGCTGACACCCCTTCCAGCAGGTGCACATCACCCCTGAGCCTTCACTTCCCCAAGCTAAAGGAGCTCAGCAGTTCAGGTGCTAGATAGAGACTCCAAACTCCATCCAGGCAGATCTCCTCTGCAGCTTCTCCAGTACCTCTCCATTCCTCCGACTAAGGAACTCCACAGCCAGATGCCAATATTGCAGATGTGGTCACAGCAGTGTTGAGTGCAGGAGAGGACAACCTCTGTGTCTGGGTGGCCACACTCCTCCTGCCACAGCCCAGCTGCACTTGGCCTTCTGCACTCTGCTCAGGCTCTGCTCCATCCCAGGCCATTGGCAGTGGTCCCTGCCAGAGGCCTTTATCTGCCTGGGCACAGAGCAGAACCTCCAGCTCCAAAGCAACAGCCAAGGCACCTCCCTGCTGCTGCCTCCCACTGGCAGGCACAGGGATGGCACAGTCCCAGCCCAGCCCTGGGCTGCTGCTTGGCCAAGGAAACAAAGGGATTGGAGTTTGCAGTGAGCTCACTCACCTCATGGCCATGTGGCTCCTCCTCCCCTAGGAGCTTCTCAGCTTCTCATTGATGTCCCACTGCTGGCCCAAGGCCTCAGCCTGCTTGTGGCCTGGCAGCTGAGCAGGCACAAGAAACCTCTCCAGACCTTCCAAGGCAGTCCCTGCTGCTGCCTTCAGCTTCTCCAGCAGCCACAGCCAAGCCCTGTCCCTGCTGCTGTCCCCTCAGGCCTCAGGTGGCAGGGAGGTGACAACCCAGCTCCAAGGCTCTTCCTGCAGGGGCCACCAGGTGCTTAGGGACAGGGAGTCACACAAGTCCCTTGCCCACCACATGCCTTCTGCTGCCTGCTGGGGACTCTGGCATCTGGGAGGCCAAAAGCACAGAGCCCAGGCAGGAGTCAGGGGCTGCTCTCTCAGCTGCTGCAGCAAGAAGTGACCTCCCAGTCCCTTTCCTGCCCTCCTCCTGCTGCTGCCCTTTCAGCTGCTGAGCCAGCAGTGACCTCCCAGCCCCTACCCAGCCTTGTGACTGCTTCTGTGCAGGAGATCCTGAGGCACAGCTGATCTGCCTATGGCGCTCACCATCTGCTCCTGGTGCCGATCAGCGGCTCAGCCACAGTTCAACTCCTGCTCCTCTTCCATGCCATGAGGCTGCTCTGTGAGCGGGGCAAGCAAAGCCACTGATGTAGGAGAGGATGCAGGAGTCAGAGAACTGGAAGGAGATTGGGTCTGAGCACCCTCACAGCAGGGGCCAAGTAGTAGAGTCTGTTAGATGGAGGGGGCAGTGAGGGGTCAGAGGAGAGGAAGGAGATTTTGGGATTAGGTATCCAGGGGAGGGCTGAGGGCTCAGAGCTGCCTTTCATGGGCTTGGCTCAGGCCAAGGCTGAGAAGAGCCTTTGGTGTCCTGCTGAGAGTGCTTGGCAGGACTTAGGTGAGAGCCAGCTCTGAGGGACTGGTGCAGTTTATGTAAGGAGGAAGTAAAATGTGTGCTGGGATGGGGTCATATTATCCATTTTCCATTTGAAGGGATCCAATAACTATTGGGAGTGTTATGGGGATCCAGTCTTTTACTGGATTGAAGCCTGGTCTGTACTGGGAGGGTATTAGGGGGAAAACTAAACTGGGACAAGGCCAAATGTGTACTTTGACATTTTAGTGGCATCCAGTTTGGGGCCCAGTCTGTACTGGGAGGATAGCAGAGGATTGAATGTATAAAGTGAATTGCTCAGGCTTTACTGAGAGAGTTCAAAGGCACCCAGTGTGTACTGGTACATTGTCCAGGCTGTACTGGGAGGGGGTCAGAGTATCCAGTTTGTTCTCTGACAGGGACCAGTCTGTGTTAGGAGGGTTTACAGGGATCCAGCATGTACTGGGTAACAGGCGTCAAGTTTGTACTGGGGTGATGCTGAAACTGTACTGGCTTGGGACGAGGGGATCAGGTGTGTGCTGGAATGGTGTCCAATCTGTACTGGGAAGAGAAGAGGAGATTCAGTTTATACTGGGACTTGCCCTTTCTTTACTGGGAGGAGTTAAAGGAGCCCAGTTTTGACTGAGATGTTGCCAAGTCTACACTGGGAGGAGATCAAGGGGTTCACTTTCTAGTGGGACAAGGCTTAGTCTGTCCTTAGAGGGGTTAAAGGGACACTGTTAGGACTGGGACAGGGCTCAGTCTGTACTGGCATGGGGTCAGGTGTCCAGTTTGCACTGTAATGGACACAATCACTTCTGAGTGGGGCCAGGGATCCACTCTGCATTGAATGAGAGCCAGGCTGTACTGGGAGGGAGTCAATGGAACCAGTTCATACTGGGACTAGGTCAGGTCTGTACTTGGAGGTATTATTAAAGGGACCCAGTTTCTCTGGGGCAAGGCCCAGATGATACTGGAATGGGCTCAGGATGTCCAGTTTGTAGTCTGACCAGACCCAGCCTGTACTGGGAGGTACCAGGGGATTCAGTTTGTACTAAGACTTGTCCAGTCTGTGCTGGGAGGGGTTAAAGAGCTTCAGTTTGTACAGGGAGGAGAGACCAGTGTGAACTGGATGGCATCAGGGTGTCCTGTTTGCTCTATAATGAGGCCCAGTCTGTACTGGGATGGAATCAGAGTTTCAGGGGATGCACTGGAGTGGGACCTAGACTGTACTGGGAGATGGGAATCCAATCCTCTTTGTCTTGGATGAGGCCACATCTGTGCTGGGAGGGGTTCAAGAGATGCAGTTTGTATGGGCAGAACCAGACTTGACTGGATCTCAGGGGATGCCAATTGTACTGGATCAGGGTCTGCTCTGTACTGAGAGAGAACCAAGGGACTAAATTTAGAGTAAGCCTTGGGCAGTCTGTACTGGGAGGGGATAAGGGCATCAAGTTTTTATTGGGACAAGGCCTAAAGTCTACTTGGAGGAGTTAAAGAGAACCTGTTTTGACTAGAAGAGGGCTCAGACTGTACTGGGAGGGCTTCAGGTGTCCAGTTTATACTGGAATGGTCCTAGGAGGGGCCAGCAGATGCATTTGTACTGGGTGGGATCTAGAGAGTACTGGGAGAGGCAAGACAATCCAGTTTGTTCTGGGAGGAAGCACAGCTACACTGGGAGCAGCTCAGGTATGGAGCTTTTACTGGGAAGGTACAGTCTGTGTTGGGAGTGGGTTCAGAATATCTACTTAGAACTGGATCAGATCATGCAGGGACAGGGTTACCAGTTTGTTCTGGGCAGGTCTCAAACTGTACTGGGATGGGATCAGGAGAATCAGTTTATACTGGGACAAGGCCAAGTCTGTACTAGAGGGATTAAAAGGAACTTATTTGGCCTGAGATGGACCCCAGAGGATGCTGGGATGGGATCACAGTATCCAGCTTGTACTTGGAATGTGGTCATTCTGTACTGGGAGGGAGTCAGGGGATAGCATTTATTCTGGGACAGATGGTGTTGGTGTAAGAGAGAGCAGGAGGATCAGATGGTACTGGGAGGGACCAGTCTGTATGGGGAGGGGATCAGGGTGTCCAGTTTGTCCTGTGATGGATGTGGTTGTTCCTGGGAGGGGTACAGTGTGTCCACACTCTGGGACAGAGTCTACACAAAGTCCCTGGCCAAGAGCTTCCAATGTGGGACCCTGACCCTCTGGCTCCAGTTCAGTGCCTCTTGTCCATGTGTTTTGTGCCATGGCCATGAGCCAGGCCCAGCATCTCCAGCTGAGCTTTACCTTTCCTTCAAACAAGTCTCCACAACAAGGGTTAACATCTAGAAATTCCTTCTTTCCCTTTGTCCTTGCTCATGGCCCTCTCCCTGTCCCAACGCCACTGCCCTCAGAGGGCCTCACAGCTCCAAACATCAGGCACAGCATGGGAAAGGTTTAGTCAGGGTTGGCAAAGATTTGATCCCAGGGATGACCTTCAGATCATAGCTCTCCCATCACCTTCCTACACTGACAGCCTCCTCCAGTCCATGCCCCCTGCCCAGCCATGGCCCATGTGGGGCTTTGCAGACAGCTCTGCTCAAAGGACTGACAGAAGCTGGGCAAGAAGAGAGGCCGTTCAAGGCTGTCCCTTCCCCCAAAGCAGCCATTGGCCAGCAGGAGGATGGAGATGGCCTCAGAGCAAAGCTTACCCTTAATCATGGGGTGAAAGGCCAGTGCTGGAAATTGGCATTGAGAGATGCTGGGCCGTGATAAAGGCCCTTAGCTACCTCCAAAGTGTGTCCACACCACCATTTCCTCAACACCTACTCTCCCCTGCACCACCATGTCTTTGATCCCTTCGACAAGCCCTGGCCCAAGTGTGAGACCTCCCCTGCATGTGACTCACCCCAAGCTACACTGTCATGTTTTCCTGTCATGGGTACTTACAGGCAGCCAGCTCCCCCAAACCCTCACCCCTCCTTTTCCTTCTTGGTGCCTTGTCCCCTCCCCAGCACAGCCCAGTCTGTTCTGGTCCCACAGCAGTGCCCATGAGTACAGGGTCCTCTGGGCAGTCCCACCACAGCCCAGTCCCTCAGCCTCTCTGAAGGCTACAGAAGCTGGGGCAAAATCATTCTCACATCTGTAACACCACTACTAGCAGCCAAAATGAGAGAACCCAGACTAGGACTGCAATGAGTGACATCAAACAGCTCTGAAGAAGACAGAGAGTTTATTGCTTCTGAAAATATCCAATTATGAGATTCCTTAGAGCATCTTTGAGCTCCTGGTTCCTCAGGCTGTAGATGAGAGGGTTCACTGCTGGAGGCACCACTGAGTACACAATTGATACCACCAGGTCCAGGAATGAGGAGGAGATGGAGGGGGACTTCAGGTAGGCAAAAAAAGAAGTGCTGATGAACAGGGAGACCACAGCCAGGTGAGGGAGGCAGGTGGCAAAGGCTTTGTGGCGTCCCTGCTGAGAGGGGATCCTCAGCACTGCCTGAAGATCTGCACATAGGACACCACAATAACACAAAACATCCCATATCTGAACAGACACTGACAATATTAGGCCAAATCTCTGAGGTATAGGATGTGGAGCAGGAGAGCTTGAGGATCTGGGGCACTTCACAGAAGTACTGGTCCAGGGCATTGCCCTGGCAGAGGGGCAGGGAAAATGTATGGCCGTGTGCAGACAGCGAGCAAAGCCACAGCCCAGGCAGCTGCTGCCAGGTGGAGACAAACTCTGCTGCCCAGGAGGGTCTCATAGTGCAGGGGTCTGCAGATGGCAACGTAGCGATCGTAGGACATGGTGGTGAGGAGAAAATACTCTGAAGAAGAAGAATATGAAAAAGAAGAGCTGGAGAACACATCCTGCATAGGAGATGTCCCTGGTGTCCTCAGGGAATGGCCATGGATTTTGGCAGTGGTGGAGATGGCACCCAGGTCAAGAGGGCGAGGTTGAGGAGAAGAAGTACATGGGGGTGTGGAGGTGGTGGTGAGGCTATGGTGGTGATGATGAGGCCATTGCCCAGCAGGGCAGCCAGGTAGATGGCCAGGAAGAGGCAGAAGTGCAGGAGCTGCAGCTGCCTTGTGCCTGGGAATGGCAGGAGGAGGAAGTGGTGCTGGAGCTGCTGTTGGCCATCTGGGCTTCTGGCCATGGAGACCTGTGCAAGGAGGGAAAGGCAAAGGCAAGTTAGGGCACACTTCTCTCAGCCTCATTGTAAACTCCTTCCCTGAGCTGCAGGAGGAATGGATCAGCTCAGTCCCATCACTACCAACCCATGGCAGAGTTCATCACAGCTTCAAATGCAGCAGGGACACAGAATTGCCATGAAGATTCTCTTGAGTCAGAACAGAAAGTGACCAACAGCCCAATCCCAGGGAACAAGAGTCCCATGGTGGGGGTTGAAATTTCCCCCAGCATTAGCTTTGCCAGGAGCTCAGTAGAAGCAAATGAAGCTGTATTGACAAGCAAGAGCTACACTCTACAATGGAATGCAATGAACAGGTACAGAACATACAGGAGTGACAATATTAGACAGGTATTTACAATTAACAAACAACACAGAACCCCCTGGTCAGAGACCAGGGAAGCTGTTCCACTGCCCCTAACCCTTAGCCCCCTGTTCCAAGAGAGAAGGAGGAGTGGAGAGAGAAAAAAAGCAGTGGGTTAGACTTAGCCAAGGCCAGCCAAAGGATGTGAGCTCTCCCACCAAAGCAAAACAGCTGAGATCAGAAGAGAAGAGAGAGAATTGTTATGGTACAGCTCCTCTGATTCCAGAGATTTATCCAATGAATTTGCTTAGAAGAATCTTTTCTTTTTCTTTTTTCCACCAAGAGTGATCTATATATTGTGTTCCTCTTTTCTGCTCAAAATCTGTAACTAAACTTTAAAGGCAATGCCTAAACCACAACACCCATGGAGAGGTGGAGAAATAGGGAGCAGGCCTGCAGTGCTGCAGAGACAGTGAAGGGAAGAGAGAAAGGCAGAGGGGCTGGGGGTGAAGCCTTCTCCTTCCCCAGCTCTGCTCACTGCTGCTCACAGGATGGAACTGAAGGCTTTTGTCCTCCTTCTGTGTGCACACTCCAGGAGCCTTCAGCTGAGCATCAGCTGCTGAAATGGAGATGCCTCCAGGAGCTCCAGCTGCAGTGTCCTGCACCCACAGCCTCACTGTGTCAGGGACTGCAGTGACTTCTCCTCCAGTGAGCTCTCAGTCATCCTCCCAGTCCTCTCCAGTCCTGGCCACCTTGAAGCTCTCTCTGTCTTCTCATCCTGAGATCCTCTGGCAGTGTCCTCAGCCCTGCTGTGCTGTGCAGAGGAGCTGCTCCTGGCCAGAGCTGTCTCCTGCAGTGCTGCCTGCTTGCCAGCAGCTCCTTCCAGCCCAGAGTCCGGCCCTATAGGGCAGCAGGGGACCAGCCCGAGGTGTTTCAATAACTCCTCTGGTGGCTTTTGGTGCCCTGTCCACGTCAGGGACTGAGAGGAAGCTGATGAAACCTCTCCAGAAGTCAAAGTCAGATTCCAACTCTGAAGTTTCTTCTACTCTTAATGGGTCCCAGTGAAGCATACTGGGAAAGGGTCCCAGGGGTGGTTAGGGCAGAAGGAGACAGTGGGTGCAAGGGAAGCATCACTGGAGGCACTGAAGCATCTCCAGGCTGTGGGGAGAGCAGAGAGCTGGCAGTGCTGAGAGGTCAGGACAAGCAACTCAAAGTGGCTCTGCTGCTGAGCAAACCTGGAGGGGTTTCCTTGATCCCAAGGGCCAAGGCCTGACCCCCAGCCCCTGGCAAGGCAGATCCTGTCCCTTACCTGTGGCTCAGGGCTCTGCTGGGGGCAGTGGGGAGTGAGGATGAGCAGTGAGCAGGGTAGGATCTTGACAGGTTTTGCTGTGGTTTGCTTGCAAAGAGACAACTCCTGCTGAAAAGGAATGAAATCTACCTTTAAAAATAATTTTTATCAGATGCTTTGAGCAATAAAAAACTCTCCAATTAGCTGCAGAAACCTTGGCAAGAATGAGACGTTCAGCAGTATTTAATGAGCCCCATGGAGTATTTGGGGTGATTCCATCATCCTTAGTACTGCCAGGAGACTCTGCCAAGGTACTGCCAAGAAGCCTCTCAAGAAGTTCAAGGCAGAAGACAACTCCAAAGTACCTTGAAGCACTGATTGGCCTCCCTGAGGCTTGTTCCTGACAAAGGCTCCCCAGGGACTCCTAGAGAAGCTTGTTAGAGGCCAGGATTGCAGGGAGACAAAGGCAAAGTGCAGGGCAGAAAAACTTGCCTTTGGTCTGTGAAGCAGAAAGGCCAAGCCCTGAGCACTGCCCTTGCAAGAGAAGAACCTCAAAGGCTCACCGCCAAGTGTCTCCTCCCAGGCCTTGTTGGCAGAGGCAACTGCCAGAGTCAAGGGGACAAAGACCTTGGTCCTGTTGGGCCTCTCAGCCTTGCCAGAGCCCTTGGCCATGAGATACTCCCCCACAATTGCCCAATAGGGAGCATCTCCCATGGGAGCAGAGAGGGAAAAAAGAGGAAGAGAAGGACTTTGCAGATGGATTTAGAGGGTGCAGGATATTATGGGTATGAAATAGGCTGTTTCCTGTGTCCACCTTAGTGGGTTGGACTCTCTGGACACAGGAGGTGTAGCTTATGTGGCAGGAATAGAAGGCACCCAGCCTGAACTGCCACAGAAGGTGAAGGGAAAAGTCTGAACACAGCTGTTGACCATACCAATATCTTGTGACAACACCAAGAGATTCCAAAACAGGCAGTGAAAGGTGAGGAGAACTTCTCCTGGCTAGCTGATGGAAGGGAAAACTCAGGGTTCTCCAAACAAACAAAGGAAGAAGTGACTCAGAGAACTGGAAAAACTCAACAGCTAAGGCTGTGCAGTGTTGGCAGCCAGGAAAAAGGATGACCCCAAGATGTGCTCAAGCACCAGCCAGCAGCAGAGGCCACTTGATTAATACACATCATGGCTTATAGATTTTCCTTTCTGTGTCCATGTGCCCTTTGTACTTAAGTGATTGGTTTAGGCTTGGTGTCCAGGCACCTCTCTCCCCCTTTTGGTAGCCTGGGGAGGTCTCTCTGTTTCTTCCTTTGCTATTCACAGATCTTCTTTCCTGGAGTTGTACATTCCTGATTCAAGGGCAGAGCTCTGCTTAGTTCAAGGTTCAAGCTGCCCATGGCCACCTGCTATAGCTACAATTCCTCCTTTTTTCCCAGGGCTCATTCTCTTCTGCAGGGCCCTTTGCAGACATGAGAATGAACAGGGCACTGCCAACACCAGGAGGGATCCAATCAGCAATATTCACAACCCAGTTTGTAATACTCTCATGTCTATGTTTAGAATGATCACTTCAGTGTGTACAGCACAGACCATCACATTCTGTCCAGCCCTGACCGGGAGCTGATAACAAAGAAACAACAGCAGCTGGATTTTGCAGGCAGCCATGGCTGACACTCTCCACATCAGTGGCTAATTCAAGCAACACTTTTGATGTTTCCTTGTCTTGTTTTGCAACCCAAGATGCCAGTTCCCTTAGCTGAGCTGCTGCTTTGCTGTAGCCATTTGAAGCAAGATGATCCTGGCTGCTGTGTGTTCAGCTTTGTTCCACAAACCTCCATGATCATCTCCTTCAGCTGTTAGGCTAAGCCTGCATGGCCTTAAGGCAAAGGGAGTGTGATTAAAGATCATATTACTACATCAGCTCCAGCTCTATGCTGCAGGTACACACAGCTTTCTGCTTGGAAAGTCCCTGAAAGATCTAATTCTTGAGGCTGTAATGGGGCCAAGAGCAAATTATCATCCCACATGTCCTGATGCTACAATTTAGTTTTGACAGGCATTTAAATCCCAGGTTTGATTTCATGCATGCAGCAGTGCTGCCCAAATGGTTTGCTACCCCATGGAGTTAGTTGATGTGTGCTGAGGGCTTTGTTTCCATTGATCATGCTCTGGAGTAGGCCAAACACAACAAGCAGAGACCCACTGGACCCTGGCACCTGTGGAAACACAAGCATAGCCATAGCCCCAGGTCACAAGATCCCAGGGGCCTTCCCAATCAAGGGTCTGTGAATTGCAGAGCCACACTGGGGCCTTTTTTGCCAAAGGATTGCTCACAGACTGCAATGACAAGAGATGAGTTGCTGTGACAGGGTTCATACCACTCTGAGAGATGGTTAAATGATTCAGGGTATAGACAGCTTTCCACAGCCTGCCGTGTGGTGTCTCCCCCAACATTCCCCCTTTCTGTTTTTCAAGCATAGCTTGAAGAGTGTGATGGGCAGGTTCAGTTATGGCCTGGCCTGTGGGGCAGTGGGGTGTGCTGGGAACATGAGGAACCCCCCACAGGCGTACAAACACTTGTGACCTTGAGGCGATAGAGCCGGGGCCCACATCAGCTCTGATTTGCTGTGGAATGCCCAGGGCAGAAAAAGCTTTTCTCCAGGGCATAATTCCATCTCAGGCCTTTTCACCACCATGTAGGGTAGACCATATCCCAGCAGAGAATGTGTCAACTGAGACATGGACATGTTTCAAAGGCCCAGACGTGGGCATGTGAGTAACATCAGATTGCTATAGCTGTAGGCTCTGTAATCCCCTGGGATTGACACCAGCTGGCTGGGTCGAGAAGAAATGTTGACAATCTGCACAAGAGGCCACAATATCTCTTGCTGAAGATGGTGATATGCCAAACTGCCTCTGCAGTGTGTGAGCCCCTTGGTGGAAAAAGGCAGGGATTGAGCTGCTTGCTGCCACATCAGGCATAGGTGCAGCCCAGGCAGGCACCATCAGGGCATCAGCTGTGGTGTTTCCATCGGACACAAACCCTGGCAGCACTCTGTGGCTATGAACATGCAGCACATGGAATGGTTCTGTTTGACTTTGCAGCACAAGCCATAGGGCTTTTAGGAAATGAAACAAAGATGTGTTGTTAACCTCTGTGAGAAACGAGCTCACTGCTGAAATTTATAACCAGTTTATTATAAAATAAAGGCAACACAGCGCTGGGCGCATAGCGAATTTGCTAGAGGCGCGCCTTAACAACACGAGTGGAACTTATATAGGCGGACAGATTCATATTCAAACATACATATTCCCCAGCACACTCCTACCCCTCTCCATCAGGACTGAGACAAAACCTGCACTTTTGACCTGGCCAGTCTTTAGACATGCTGGCACCTCACCTTTCTCTCACAATACAGACCATAATCAACCAATCGGCCCAACGATTGAGCCCCAGGTCCCCAGTAATTGCCCTTGCGAAAGCCAAATATTAAAACCTATTTCTCACAATCCCTCCCCTTCTTTCTACTACATTTGGCTTGAGTCATAATAACCTCCAATTTCAACTTCCTGGTAAAAGGATGGGATAACAACTGATGTTCCTTGCCTGAAATATTCCTCTTTTACTTTGCTAGGTACCACACCCAGGGAGTGGGTGTGGCATATATACCAGCGTCTGGGTGACAACTTTCTCCCTCCGAGTGGTTAATCCTGGGAATTAGGAGTCCGGTTTGACTTGCAACTCCACTCACACGGCCTATGGGTTGCTGCCCACAGCCATGGTTCTAGATCTTCTTCGTGGCAATTACAGAGGTCTACCCGGTCTTGCCTCCTTCAATCCCCACCAATGCTCTGCTCGGACCATGTCCCTTTCCCTTGTCCAGGGAGGCTGTACCAATTTCGAACCCCGACCTGTTTCTAGTTTGTGATGTTTTCAGGCAAGGACCATTACCACTCCTATTCTGATACTGGAACTCATCTCATGACCATCTTTATGTACTCCATTTGGGGTACCACAGTCCGTTCAGTGGGTGGATGCACTGGTCCTTTCAGCCGTCTGTATTGCAGTCTCTGTGGTCCCACTAGCTGAACAGTTTTTGGTGCTTTCCTCTGTCCTAATCACTTCAAATTATAACCATCTAGTTGCAACTTATTAATACCAAACAACAATTACAGCAATGTTCCAACAAGCCAATTTACATCTGATAATCTAAAGCTAACTCATTTTGAGGGAACAGTTGTCAGGAAAATTTACCATCACTTTAGTAGGCCCGATTACTAATTCTTTCTGGGCCTCTTCTACTAATAAGGCCGCTGCTACTAGAGCTTATAAGCAAATTGGTCATCACCTAGTTGCAGGATCTAATAACTTGGAACAATACCCAACTTCACTTCCAGTCCAGTCCTGGGTCAACACCCCAGATGCTGTTTGGTTAGATGTACTTAAAAAAGATCAAATGGTTTGTCCATGTCGGGCAAATTTAAAACAGGGCATCAATCAACATTGTTTTTATTTTATCCAATCACTCATCTGGACTCCACTTTATATTATTACTATTATTGAAGGCTAATTCCTCATGTACCTTTTCTCAGGTCTCCCATGTTCTGTCTCCCCTGAAGCTGTTGATGGTCCCACTTAGGATCTTGATTAGGCCACTTCTGATTTCCTGGTGTCCCCCCAACCCGATTCTGCCTCTCCCATATTCTCATGCCAGCCTGTCTGCCTTTTCCTTCTCTTTGTCCTCATTCTCAGTTGTTAATGTAACTATGGGAACAGGGGTAGGGCGTGAAGCCCTAATCCAGACAGCAGCATATTCAGCTTCTTCCCTACTAAACCACTTTTTAGAATTTGGCAAATCCAATCATCAAAAGATAAACCTTTGTTTTCCCTTTGATATTCCTTTTCTCAACTCGTCATCAACCCAATACTGTCGTATGATCCCTAACGCGCTCTCTAATCACTGACCGGGGATCAAAACCGAGCGGCGGCAGTTGGAAGAGCCGGCCCCGAGCCACTAGACACCAAGCCACCAGGATCGCCTGGCTACCCCAATACCAATGCTACGTTCTTCCGCAGCGCCGGTGCCGCTCCCTGCGAACGACCGACCCCCTCACTGTGCCGATCCCTTACAAAGTCAAACCGCAAAAAAAACCCTCACACGCCGCAGCCCAGGTCCCTGCCCTCCTGCGGAAGCCTGAAACCACGGAAAAAAACCTTCCCGAACCAGGTCCCTCAAACAGAGGTTCCCCCTTAGAAACCGGGACGTCAAAACCCGCGAGCGTAACCGTGCCACGGGCCCCGCAGTTCAAGCCCCACAAGGAACCGACTGCAGGATACGAAAAACTCCCGACCGGGTCCCTCACCACCGGGACACCCGAAACCGGGACGTAAAAACCCGCGAATGCCACCGCGACGCGGGCCCCCACAGCCCAGGCCCCTCTAGAAACCGGACCGCAGGTTACCAAAAACTGCCGACCGGGTCCCTCACCACCGGGACACCGGACACAGGGATGCAGCGCTGGTCGCCCGATCCCTACGGACGAGCAGTCTCCGCAGCCCATAGACCATAGAAACAACGCTGCCCCTTCACAGCCCGAATTCTCCAGGGCTGTGAAGACCACCTGACTACCACCCAGAATCCTGGAACCCCCACGCACAGAGAAATTCCAGGACCCCGTAGCCAGGACCCCTACCCAGGCACAACTCGCCAAACGGCCTGGATCCTTGCATCACCTGATTGAACTCCATCCATCACACCCACAAATTCTTCTGCAAAAAACCCAACTGACTATCCGCAATCCACAATATCCCAACAATCCTTGCCTTGGGGCTTGAAGAGACACATTCCTCCCTCCTTCCAACCCCAACTGCCCTTTCTCCCGAGATCAACAGGTTATCTACACCTAACCCCCCTCTATTTTCTTCACTAGCCCTGACTTCTGGGTTAATCTCTGCCTCATCCTTAATGTTTTTCCAGAACTACCCTTATGTCCAATTGAACTATCTCTACCCTAGCCCAATTCTAGCTTCAGTCTCCAATTTAACATCTTCAGCTACCAGGACTTTAAACCTTTCCCCCTTTGCCCCTAAAACCCGCTCTCCACACTCCCTCTAGGAACCTTGGTAACACGAGTAACCCTCCTTCTCCGACCTGAGCCTGGCCACCTCCTGGGCCTGATCCTTCACCAGTCCCTGGTGGGCACGGCTCAGCCACTGTAGCTCTCCCTGCAACAGCTCCTGCTTCGCCCGCGTCTGTGCCAGCACCTCGCCCGCCACACTACCTCAGGTGCTGGTGCAAACACGGATACTGGCCTTGCAGCCCCGGCTGCTCTACGCGCAGCCCCTGCCTGCCCTCCGCAGCGTCGCAGCCGCGGCTCCGCTCCAGGCCCGCCCAGAGCCGATCCAACTCCTGTAGCAACTGCTGGGTGCGGCCACAGTTGCGGCCGCACTCCCGGTTCCTCCTCCAGCCGTGACAGGCTGTGGCTCAGTTCTCCTTGTCCCGGGCCAGCCCGGCTGCCAGCTGGTGGCCAGAGCGTCCCACAGCTGACCCTACGTTCAGCTCCTGGACCTACTGAACATTTTAACATTTAAAAAATAACCCTCCTTCTACTTTTACTGAACATTTTAGCATTTAAAAAATAACCTTAAGATACCTCCCGCAATCTACTTTTCTCTCTCTAGGCCTTCCTCCATCTCCCGCAATCTACTTTTCTCTCTCTAGACTTTCCTCTATTATCCTTAACCCCAGAGGACTGTCCGGGGGTATATCCCTGGGTACCCTTGTTGCTCCCATGTTTCCCGGGGCTACTCTACACCTGACCCTTGCCCCATTTCCCGAGGTCCACGCTTTCCATCACCAACCGCCTCGTCCCTTTACTGACCAAGTCCCTCCCGGGATATTGGAAACGCAGTTAGAAGGACTCCGCACTCGCTTTGTGGGTCCGGACTGTCCAGCCCACGTCTCACACACACACACACTCTCACCAACCTCAATCCCCGCCCAACCGGACAATACTTACAGCCCTTTTGTTGCCCGGGTCTTCGTGCACAAGAATTACATGCAGCTGCGGCAACCGGGAGCTCCTTCCCTTGCCTTTATCTTATAATGTTGGCTGGATCGTTTACCCGTGCTCCGAGAGGCTTCCAGGGTCCTCCTTCCGGGCCGCCGAAATCGGCGGGGGCGCCCCCCCCTTCTGAAGGGTCCTGAAAGCTTGCTGCAGACAGGGTAATCACGTACGGGTCACCAAATTGTGAGAAACGAGCTCACTGCTAAAATTTATAACCAGTTTATTATAAAATAAAGGCAACACAGCGCTGGGCGCATAGCGAATTTGCTAGAGGCACGCAGGAACAACACAAGTTGAACTTATATAGATGGCCAACATACATATTCATATATTTAACATATATTCCCCAACGCGCTCCCACCCCTCTCCATCAGGACTGAGACAAAACCTGCACTTTTGACCCAGCCAGTCTTTAGACCTGTTGGCGCCTCACCTTTCTCTCACAATACCCCACACAATACAGACCAATCGGCCCAATGGTCGAACTCCACGGTCCCCAGTAATTCCCCTTGCGAGAGCCAAATATTAAAACCCATTTCTCACAGTGGGATTTTGGGGACTGCACATTCCTGGATACAGTCAGATTGTGAAACCTCTGTATGATGTGACTCGAAAGAGAAACAATTTCCACTGGGGACCTGAACAACAAGCAGCTTTTGACCAGATAAAGCAAGAGGTAGTTCAGGCAATGGGTCTAGGACCTGTCCGAGATGGTCCAGACATTAAGAACATTTTGTACACGGCTGCAAGTGACAATGGTCCAACCTGGTGCTTGTGGCAAAGAGCTCCAGGTGAGACACGTGGACGACCTCTTGGTTTTTGGAGTCGAGGTTACAGAGGTTCAGAGGCTAATTATACTCCAACAGAGAAAGAGATTCTAGCTGCCTATGAAGGAGTGAAAGCAGCTTCTGAAGTGATTGGAACTGAATCACAACTTCTCTTAGCTCCCAGATTACCAGTTTTGAATTGGATGTTCAAAGGCAAAGGTTCCACACCACATCATGCAACAGATTCCACCTGGTCCAAGTGGATGGTTCTGATAACACAGAGAGGTCGAATGGGAAATCTTGAAAGACCTGGTCTGGTGGAGGTGATCTCAAGTTGGCCTGAAGGTACCAACTGCACTAAGCCTCCAGAGGAGAGAGTAACTCGTGCTGAGGAAGCTCCTCCTTACAATGACCTTTCTGATGATGAGAAGAAATATGCTTTGTTCACAGACGGTTCCTGTCGTCTTGTCGGGAACAAGCGAAGGTGGAAGGCTGCAGTGTGGAGTCCA
This sequence comes from Colaptes auratus, assembly GCA_015227895.2. NCBI lineage: Eukaryota > Metazoa > Chordata > Aves > Piciformes > Picidae > Colaptes > Colaptes auratus. The sequence continues at coordinate 31,259,579 of JAAWVA010000030.1, forward strand.
ACACGCCGAGTTGCAGAGGCAAAGGATGGAGAAGGAGAATCCAGTCAGTTCGCAGAGGTAAAAGCTGTCCAGCTAGCTCTCGACGTAGCTGAACGTGAGAGGTGGCCAAAGCTTTATCTCTACACCGACTCATGGATGGTAGCCAATGCTCTGTGGGGTTGGCTAAAGACCTGGAAAAAGAGTGGTTGGCAGAGGAAAGGAAAGCCTATTTGGGCAGCTAACCTGTGGCAGGACATTGCTGATCGAATCGAGAGGATTCCAGTGAAGGTGAGACACATTGATGCTCACATCCCTAAGAGCAAAGCTACTGAGGAACAGCAACACAACCATCAGGCAGATTTAGCTGCAAGAGTTTCTCAAGTAGACATGGACTCTGAGCTTGATCTCGACTGGAAACACCGAGGTGAGATATTCTTAGCTCGGTGGGCTCACGATTCGTCAGGACATCAAGGCAGAGATGCAACCTACCAGTGGGCACGTGACAGATCCATAGACATTTCCATGGATGCTATCACCCAAGTCATCCATGACTGTGACATTTGTGCTGCTATTAAGCAGGCAAAGCGACTTAAGCCCTTATGGTATGGTGACAGATGGTCCAAGTACAAGTATGGTGAAGCTTGGCAGATTGACTACATCACTCTCCCACGTTCTCGTTCTGGTAAGCAGTATGTGCTGACTATGGTAGAGGCAAACACTGGATGGTGGAAACTTATCCAGTTCCACATGCAACTGCACGCAACACCATTCTCGGTCTGGAGAGACAAATCCTGTGGAGACACGGAATCCAGAGAGGATTGAGTCAGACAACGGAACTCATTTCAAAAACAACCTTGTAAAGAGCTGGGCCAAAGAGCACGGCATTGAGTGGATATTCCACATTCCCTACTATGCACCAGCTGCAGGGAAGATTGAACGCTACAACGGTTTGTTGAAGACCACTCTTAAAGCCATGGGGGGTGGATCTTTGAAAACTGGGAAAAGCATTTAGCACAAGCAACCTGGCTGGTGAATAGTAGAGGTTCAGTGAACCGAGCTGGACCTGCACACTCAGATCTGCTCCAGAAAGTAGAAGGTGATAGAGTTCCTGTTGTTAGAGAAAAGAATCTGTTAGGTAAAACTGTTTGGGTATTTTCTCCCTCAGGAGAAATGTCTTTGGTGTTCTGGATGAGATTTGGGAGCCAGAGGTTTTGTTCCTTGCTGTGCTGCTGGCAAGTGCCAGGTGCTGGGGTTGGTGTTCTTTTGGCTCCTGGTGACTGCAGTTTGAGATCCCTTTAACTCTCCAGGAGAAGCTCTGCAGCTCCTCACAGCTCCCTTAGCCAGCTGCTTCGAGTTCCTGTCCACAGTCAGTCTCTGGTTTCGGTTCTGATGCATCAGAGGGTGAGGCCTCATTGGATCAATAAGGCTGGAAAAGACCTGAGAGATCATCAAGTCCAACCTGTCACCCAACACCTCATGGCTAACTAAACCATGGCTCCAAGTGCCACATCCAGTCCCATCTTGACCACCTCCAGGGATGGTGACTCCACCACCTCCCTGGGCAGCACATTCCAATGGCAAATAATTCTTTCTGTGAAGAACTTTCTCCTCACCTCCAGCTAAACCTTCCCTGGCACAGCCTGACACTGTGTTCTCTTGTTCTGGTGCTGGTTGCTAGAGAAGAGACCAACCTCTGCCTGTCTACAACCTCCCTTCAGGGAGTTGTAGACAGCAAGGAGGTCTCCCCCGAGCCTGCCCTTCTCCAGGCTAAGCAACCCCAGCTCCCTCAGCCTCTCCTCCCAGGGCTGTGCTCCAGACCCCTCCCCAGCCTTGTTGCCCTCCTCTGGACACATTCAAGTCTCTCAATGTCCTTCTTAAACTGAGGAGCCCAGAACTGGACACAGGACTCAAGGTGTGGCCTAAGCAGTGCTGAGCACAGGGCACAATGACCTCCCTGCTCCTGCTGGCCATGCTGTTCCTGATGCAGGCCAGGATGCCATTTGCCTTCTTGACCCCCTGGGCACACTGCTGGCTTGTGTTCAGCTGCTGTCAACCAGTACCCCCAGGTCCCTTTCTGCCTGGCAGCTCTCAGCCACTCTGTCCCCAGCCTGCAGCACTGCCTGGGGTTGTTGTGACCAATGTGTAGAACCTGGCACTTGGACTTGGAGTCTGGGTTGGGTTGTTGGTTGTTGGGCACCAGCACCGAGGTCATTTCCTGTGCCTTTTGCCCAGGGTCTGGATCTAGACATTGCTGTGACCCCACCTCTGCAGAGCTATTTCCTGGCTCCCTTTGCAGCATCCCCGGCTCCGCTCCGCTGCTCCCAGCGCTCCCCGGCCCCTTCAGCCCCTCCCGCCCCGACACACCTCACGACCCCGCAGCTGTGTCGCGACAGTGATGTCCGCGCGCACAGCCCAGGCACTGCTCCAGCGCTCCGCAGCCGCTTGCCAGGAGGCAGCCACAATGGTGCCCGCGGCCGGCAGGGGCGGTACCCTGTTGCCAGTTGGAGGCGTGGTTAGGGTAATCCGGCGTCTCTGATTGGCTTCGGCTGCCCGGCCGTGGGCACCAACAATGGCGGCCGCGGCCGGCAGTGGCAGCTCCTCTCTGTGCCTCGGCAGCGGCCAGGGGCAGGGCTGCCGCGCTCCCGGCGCCTCTGATTGGTTGCAGCTGCCCGGGGGTGGGCGGGACTTCCTCTGCGGTCCCAGACCCCGCCTCCGCCGGGCTGAAACGTGGCCGGTTCGGGGCCTTCATTGCATCGCTTTCTGCTCGCCCAGGCTGCCAGGAGGCTGCAGGGGACGGCAGTCGGCAGCTGCCTCTGCCCCGAGGTCTTCCTCTTCCTCCTGCTCTGCACCCCTTTGGCCTCGGCTGTGGGGTAGGTGTGGGCACCCGTGGGCCAGAGTGGGGGATGCTGGGGTGGGGATGCTTTGGGGCTTGGGGGAGCGGCGCCTGGGGTTGGCACTGGGCTGCCCTTGGGCTGAGGGCTGTGTCCTGGAGCTGGGATTGAGGAGGGATCCGTGAGGTGTGGGGCTGGTGTCTGGGGGCTGTGGGGGGTGGCTGGTGGGGGCTGTGCAGTTGTGGGAGCGTCTGTGAGGTTCCGTGGGGGCTTCGTGGCCGAGAGGGGCGTCTGAGGGGCTGGGAAGGAGCCCGTGGGGCTGTGTGGGTTTGGTGGTCGGAGTTGTTGGTGCTGAGGAAGGCTGCGTGGGTCGGGGTGGTGAGGCTTGGGGTGGGGAGCGCTGGGGTGCTGCAAGGGGGTGGGTGCGGTTGTGGGGAGCAGTGTGTGGCTGTGGGCAGTGTGTGGGGAGCTGTGGGGGTGTGTGCGGTTGGGGGTGGTGTGGGAAGCTGTGTGTGTGTGTGTCTGTGGGGGTGTGTGTGGGGTAGGGTAGAGAGGTGTTGGGGGTGGGTGGGTGTCGTGGGTTGGGTTATGGGAGGGGTAGGTGGGGTTGTGGGTGCGTGGGTGGGGTCGGGGTGGGTGTGTTTGGGGGTTCCTTGTGGTGCTGACTCCCCCTGCTGGGGGCAGCTGCAGGCCCCCTTTGGCTGCTGCTGTGTCGTAGGCGGAGCCATGGGTGGGCTGCAGGGGCTGGCCCTGGCCCTGTGTCCCTCTGCTGGGGTCCGGGGGAGCTCTGCAAGCTTGGCGCTTGGGGTCCCTGCCGTTTCGGGGTGGGGGTGTCGCTGTGATTGTGGAGACCTCTGCGGCTGTGGGGGTCTGCAGTGTTGGGGGTGATCGGGGGTAGGGCTGTGGGGTAGGGCAGAGGTGTGCAGGGTCGGTGGGCGTCGTCTGTGCTGTTCGGGGAGGGGTCTGTGCGGCTGCGGGGCCGTGGGTGGGGTGGGGTGTGGTGTCGGTGTGTTGGGGGGGGGTTCCTTGTGCTGCTGGGGCCCTGGGGTGGTCCGGGTGGACCTAGAGGGGTTCTGGAGGTGGTGCGGGTGAGCTCGGGTGGTCCTAGGGTGGTCCTCGTGGACGTAGAGGGGCTCTGGAGGGGGGGCTGGTGGCACCTAGTTGAGGGGGGGTTGCTCTGTGGGGCAGCTGGGGAGGGTCGCTTGGGTGGGGAAGGGTTTGTGGGGCAGGGTCGGTGGGGCTGGGGGGAGGGGAGCCTCTGCGGGGATCTAGGGGGAATCAGTGGGGTTTGGTTGGGGGGCTTCTGGGGATATGCGGGGGGGGGGGATGTGGGTCTGGGGGAGCTCTGCAAACTTGCCGTTGGGGGGGGTCGCTGTGGTTGTGGGGACCTCTGTGCGGCTGTGGGGGTCTGCGGTGTTGGGGGTGGTCGGGGGGGCTGTGGGGTAGAGCAGAGGTGTGCAGGGGTCGGTGGGCATCGTCTGTGCTGTTTGGGGAGGGGTCTGTGCGGTTTGGGGGCCGTGGGTGGGGTCGGGGTGGGGATCTGTGGGTTCCTTGTGCTGCTGACTCCCCTGCTGGGGGCAGCTGCAGGCCCCCTTTGGCTGCTGCTGTGTTGCAGGCAGAGCCATTGGTGGGCTGCAGGGGCTGGCCCTGGCCCTGTGTCCCTGTGCTGGGGGCTGGGCTGGCAGCAGAGCTGAGCTGTGGGCGGCGCTGTGGGGGCTGCTGTGTGCAGGAGCGGTGGTGGTGAGCGTGGGTGTGGCTTGCAGCAGAGGCTGCTGTGGGGGGTGTGGGGGAGCCCTGGGGGTTGGAGCTTGGTGCTGGCAGCTGCCGGGCGGCTGCTGTGCTGCAGGGCAGCGGCTGGGCTGAGGGCCAGGCGCGGGGGGAGCTGTGGGCAGGCTGTGTGCTGGGTGCCGTGGGGGTGTCAGGCGTGGGTGCTGTGCTGAGCCTGAGCTTCGGAGCGCCTGGGGCTGGTGTCAGCTGTGGGGGGGTTTGGCTGTGCTGGGGGGGGTGGCATCCAAGGCCTTTGTGCTCTGCAATCTCTTGAGGCACAAATCTTCCCTGGGGGGCTGCAGACTGATGTTCAGTTTCTCTGCAGGCCTGCTGAGCACAGGAAGGCTCAGGGCAGGAGGAGCTTTTGCTGATGGTTGTTTTGTGCAGCCTTGGGCATTGTCTCAGTCTCTTGGCTCAGTTTGGTCCTTTCTCTTGTGGCCAAGTTGAGGTCCCTTTGGGTTTGGCAGCTGAGCACAGCTTGAGGCTTTTGCTGCAATGGTTTTTGTGCTGGCAGCATTCTGTGCTGGCAGCTGGTGTGCTCTGTGCGGCTCTGGTGCTCCCAAGGGGGCCAGGAGGTTGAGCTGTTGGAGGGGGTGCAGAGGAGGCTATGGGGGTGGTGGGAGGGCTGTGGCAGCTCCCCTGTGGGGGTTGGCTGTAAGAGTTGTGTCTGTTGAGGATGGAGAGGAGAAGGCTGTAGGGAGGGCTTGGAGTAGCCTTGTGGTAGCTGCTGGCAGCTGCAGGAGAGCTGGGGAGGGACTTTAGTGAGGGGCTGGGAGTGATCGGCTGAGGGGGACTGGGTGAAGGTGAGGAGGGCAGATTTGGAGTGGAGCTAGGGAGGAAATTGTTTGGAGTGGGGGTGGTGAAGCCTGGAGCAGGTTGGGCAGGGAGGTGCTGGCTGCCCCCTCCCTGGAGGTGCTGAGGCCAGGTTGGATGAGGGCTTGAGCAGGCTGGTGTGGTGGAAGGTGTCTGTGGGCATGGCAGGGGGTTGGAGCTGTCTGATCCTGGGGGTCCCTTCCAGCCCAAAGCATTCTCTGAATGCTTGAATTTGGACACTCAGCAGAACTGCAATGAAGGGAACTTGAAGTAAGCAAAGTTGTGAAGCTGGCTCTGAGCCTGGGGCTGGGTGTGAGCTTGTTTGCTGCTTCTTAGCTTGGGAGCTGGGTCTGAGGTTGGGATCTGGGTCTGCATTGGGATCTGGCTGTGGGCCGGGGGCTGGCTCTGAGCTTAGTGGCTGATTCTTGAGCTTGCTATCTGCATCTGAGCTTTGGATCTGGTTCTGCACTTTTGATCTGCTTCTGAGCTTGGGGTTGGCTGTGTGCTTGGGGGCTGCTTCTGAACTTGTTGAGGTTGGTAGCTGTGTCTGAGCTTGGGATCTGGGTCTGTATTTTGATCTGAGTCTGAGCTTGGGGGCTGGCTCGGATCTTGAGGGCTTATTCTAAGCTTGGGATGTTCTGAGCCTGGGGGCTGTGTCTGAGCTTGGGAGCTGCTTCTGCACTTCTGATCTGGGTCTGAGCTTGAGGGTGTGTTCTAAGCTTTGGAGCTGCTTCTGAACATGGGAGCTGGGTCTGAACTTGGGAAATGATTCTGAGCTTAGTTGCTGGTTCTTGAGCCTGGTAGCCGCATCTGAGCTTGGGAGCTGGCTCTGCATTTTTGATCTGAGTCTGAGCTTGGGAGCTGGTTCTGCACTTGGATCTTGGCCTGAGCTTGGGGGCTGTGTCTGAGCTTGGGAAGCTGTTCTGAGCATGGGAGCTGGTTGTGAATATAGGAGCAGGGTGTGAGCTTCTGAGCTGGGTGTGAGCCTGGCCCTGCCTTGAATTTAAAATGAGAGAGTTCAGCCAGTGGAAGTTGAGCTGAGCTGCTTTGCACTGCAGTGCTTCAGAGTTTGTGATGCTCCAAAGGCAGATCTCCAAGAGCTGCTGCAAGAGCTGAGCTGAAGTGGAAGAGTGCCCTGCAGAGGCAAAAGCTTTTCCCTCCCAGTCAGCCTTTGGAATCATCTCCCCAGGGCAGTGGTGGATTCCCCTGCAGGGCAGAGTTGGAAGGCTGAGCTTGGCAGGGGGCTGGGCCAGCTCCTTTCAAGTGCAGTGTCAGCTGGCAAGGTTGGAGCAGCTGAGCCTTGGGGTCCCTTGCAGCCTGGCATTGTGTGCCAGCAGAGCTGTGCTGATGGTTTTGAGGGCACTTGGAAAGCTTCTGGAGCATTTGTGCAGAGGGTGCAACACATCCCTGAGCCTAGAAACTCCCTCAGCTCTCTCCAGAATGAACTCTGCAGAGCTGGAAGAGCTCTCAAGGAATTTGGCAGAGTCTTGGAAGAGTTTGGAAGGATTTTGGTTCTCCTCCTCCTTGTCCTCTTCATTGTCCTCCTCTGCCTCCTCTTTTTCCTGCTCTTCCTGGAGGCTGCACTTAGACTCCTAGACTCCTAGAGTGGTTTGGGTTGGCAGGGAGCTGCAAAGGTGATGCAGTCCAAGCCCCTCTGCAGTCAGCAGGGACATCCTGCAGTAGATCAGGTTGCCCAGAGCCCTGTCCAGCCTCACCTTGAACATCTGCAGGGCTGGGACCTCAAGCCCCTCCCTGGGCAACCTGTTGCAGTGTTCCAGCAGCCTCCTGGTGCAGAACTTGTTCCTCACCTCCAATCTCAATCTGCTCTGCTCCAGTTGGAAGCCATTGCCTCTGGTGCTGTCCCTGCAGGCTTTGCAAAGAGTCCCTCTGCAGCCTTCTTGTAGTCCCCTTCAGGTACCCGAAGGTCACTCTTGGGTCTCCCCAGAGTCTTCTCTTCTGCTCTCCAGGCTGAACCCCCCAGCTCCCTCAGCCTGTCCTGGTAGCAGAGCTGCTCCAAGCCCCTGATCATTTTTGTGTCCCTCCTCTGGGCCCTCTCCATCAGGTCCATGTCCTTCCTGTGCTGAGGGCTCCAGAGCTGGCTGCAGTGCTGCAGGTGAAGTCTGAGCAGAGCAGAGCCAATGCCAGGCTGGCCTCTGTCCATCTCTGGCCATGCTGCTTTTGGTGCAGCCCAGGCTGCCCTTGGCCTTCTGGGCTGCAGGCTCCCCCTGTCTGTTCCTGTCCAGCTTCCTGTCCAGCAGCACCCCCCAGTCCTTTTGTGCAGGGCTGCTTCCTATCCCCTCCTCCCCAGCCTGTCCTGATTGTGAGGCTTGTGGCAGGCCAGGGGCAGGACCCTGCCTTGCTCTTGTTGAAGCTCAGGAGGTTGCCCTGGGCCCCCTCTGCAGCTTGTCCCCTTGAGCTCCTCCAACTTGTTCTGCAGGGTATGGCCTTAGGTTTCAGGAGGCAGAGAGGCTCTCTTTGAGCCTTGTCACAGGAGTTGATGACACTTTGTGGTGTACCTCTGGACTCTGCTGTCCCTTCTGGAGGTCTCTACTCTCTGGTGTAAGACATCCCAGTGCCTTCCACCCACCACAGGGATTCTCCTCCATGCTGTCACCCAGGGGCTTCTGTTGGGGCCTGCTGGGTGTGTAGATCAGCCCTGGGGACACTCAGAGGGCAGCAAATGAGTGGAGCTGGAGCAATGGATGGAGAGATGGAGGGTGAAGGCTGCAGGGGGTGGGAGGGCTTAGTTCAGCAGCTGTGAGGCTCTGCCTGGCTCCTACCTACACTGGTGCTGGCAGCAGCTGACCCCAGAAGCTGAAAGCCCCAAACCCTGCCTGGCTGAGGACAGTCCCCTGACCCCTCCTGACATGCAGCACAGCCCAAGCAGGCACTCAGGGCTCCTAGCCACACAGCCCAGCCATCCCCCATGGCAGGAGTCACCTGAGGTCTCACTCCCTCTCTGTCCCCCTTCCTCTCCTCAGTTGCTGCCTGAGGTGGCTGCAGGGTCCCTCCCCAGCCCTCATCTGTAACCCCCCCTTGGTTTGGTGCTGTTCTTTCAGCCCTCCAGCTGATCCCAGCCTTAGTCTCAGGTCTCTTCCATTCTTGTGCTGCTGCTTCCAGCCCAGTTCCTTAGATGCTTCCTGAGCCACAGCATTTCCCACTCCCCCCTTCCAGCTGCAGTGGCAGTGGAGGTGGGAGACACAGGGCCATGGGACAGCCAAGGAGGCAGGGCCATGGATGGGCTGGGTATGAGGGAAGGGCCTGGGAATGGCCAGGCAGGAATTAGGCCTTGTCCCCCCAAAAAGGGGAGAGGATCCAAGGCCCAGGTGGCAAATGTGTGTGCAGGAAATGGCAGAATCTGGCAGCATTTGAGGAGGTGAAAGGAGTGAATTGTGCTGCAGCTCTGCATGTGTCAGCTGGGAGAAGAACAGCAGCCACTGGGCACTGTGCCCTCCCATCCAACCTCCTTTTCTCTTGGGGCTATGGAGTGGCAGCTCCAGGAGAACTGCAAAGAGCAAGCTGAGAGAAATGGTCAGGGAGAGAAGTAAAACCCTTTCCAGTGAGTCTCTTTGGGCTGCAGGTGTGTGAAGGGTGCTGGAGGTGTGAGGTTTGAGCAGGAGCCAGAGACTCCTGCAGCATCCCAGTGAGGGCTGAAGAGGCTTAGCAAGAAGCTGCCCAAGTCCCTTCCCCCTTTGCTGCATCTGCAGAGATCCTGAAGCTCCCTTTGTGTGTGTCCTGAGGGCTGCTCTGATCTTGTCTTGGGGAGTGGGCATTAGAGAGGTGTGTGCAGGGCAGAGGTGAGCACAGAGTGTATGTGGTGGGGGCAGGGCCCAGGGAGGAGAGGTGGGTCCAGAGCAAGATCTGCTGTCAAATGCAGCTGCAGGCAGCAGAGCCCTGGGCAGGCAGTGGGAGGAAGCTTTAGGCAAGGCCTGGGAGAGGCTGTGTGGAGGCAGCTGTGTTGTGGTGCTGGCCTGCAGCTGTGTGCTGGGGGCTGTGTGCTGGGCAAGGAGCTGAGTGTGCAGTTGTTGAGGCCTCCCATCTTGAGCAGCCCTGGCTGTGTGCTGTGGCTGTGCTGCTGGGCTTGGGAGCTGCCCCCAGCAAGGTTGAGCTGTGCTGCCTGGTTGGAGGCAGTGCTGAGCCATCCCTTGCAGGTCAGTGCTCTCCTCTGAGCCCTTTGCCTCTCTCTTGCAGGAGCTGTTTCCCTCTCTCTCCCATCATCCCTTCCCCTGTGTGCTGGGGGAGAGCAGAGTTTGCAGATCTGCCCCTTGGTGCAGGCCAGCAGGTAAGGAACCCAGAGTGGGGCACAGCAGGACCCCAGGTCCCAGGGCACCTCTCAGTCTCCTCCAGCTCCTCCTGCCCAGCACATTTCACCTCTCCAGGGTCTCTGAGGCACATCAGGTATCATGGGAGTCTGGGAACTCTCCAGGCTGGTGGGGGTCTGTTGTGTGCAGTTGGTGATGTTTGGGGTTTGGAAGTGAAGGCTGTTGAGAAAAGGTTGGAGTTGGGTTTGGTGTTCCTTGGTCAGTGCTGCTGCCTCCATTGTCTGAGCTAGGAGAGATCGAAGGACAGGGCCTGGGCCTGGAACCACCCTGCCAATGCCACCAGGCATGAAGAGAGTGGGACAAGGCCACTGTTAAGCCCCAGGCTACCTGAGGCCACTGATCACAGGAACCTGGGCTCTCAGCTCAGGTATTAGAGGTCTGAGCCCACAGTGTGGCAAAAACTGAAGGTTTGAGGTCCCCTCTGCATTCTTTCCTCCAGCTGGGTGTTGGGTGGTGTTGGGAGTCAAGGACTGTCATGACCCCATCAGCATCTGAGGGTTTGAGCTTCTTGGCTCAGGTGCTTCCATCTTCCCTATTGCAGAGCTGTGCCACAGTATGGCCTCACAGAAGGACCCAGCCAAGAAGCAGCACCCAGAGATCAAGTTGGAGCAGCCAATGTGCAGCCCCAAGGGAGAGGAGAAGGTGAAGGAAGAAGAGGATAGGATGGAAGATGATGCTGAGAATGGTGGCTCTGAGGAGGATAATGATGAGTATGAAAGTGACCAGGATGAAGAGAAGGCATGTATGGAGGATGAAGCCAGAGCAGGTCCCTCAGTGCCACCCAAACAGCTGAATCAGTGCCCAGAGTGTGGGCCGAGCTTCACACCTGGCTCAGAGCTGGTGAAGCACCACTGCCCCCACCCTGGCACCCGGCCCTTCATCTGTGGTGACTGTGGCAAGAGTCTCAGCAGCATCTCTGTGCTCATCCAGCACTGCCACACCCACACTGGAGAGAAGCCTTTCACCTGTGCCGCTTGCGGCCAGAGCTTCTCTCAGAGCTGTCATCTCCGGCGCCATTGCCTCACCCACACTGGAGAGAGGCCCTTCACCTGTGACATCTGTGGCAAGAGATTCAGCCAGCGCTCTCATCTAAGCCAGCACCACCTCACCCACACCAGTGAAAAGTCATTTAACTGTAGGGACTGCGGCAAGAGCTTCAAAAACCAGCTCCAGTCTCACCACCCAACCGCCGCATCCACACTGGCGAGGAGCTGTTCCCTTGTGCTGCGTGCGGCAAGTGCTTCACGACGAGCACCAAACTCATCCGACACCAACTCACCCATAGCCATGACAAACCCTACAGCTGTGCCGACTGCGGCCAGAGCTTCCCCTACAGCTCCGGGCTATCCCAGCACCGTCGTGTGCACACCGGTGAGAAGGCCTTCAGCTGTAATGCCTGTGGCAAGAGCTTCACTCACAAGTCCACCCTCAGGCAGCACCAGAGTGTGCACAGCACTGGGAAGTCCTTCACCTGCAGGGACTGCAACAAAACCTTCAAAACCAGCGCCAGTCTTACCATCCACCGCCGCATCCACACTGGAGAGAAACTGTTCCCCTGCTCTGAGTGCGGCAAGAGCTTCACGACAAGCACTGCATACATCCGGCACCAACTCATCCACAGCGGTGAAACACCCTACAGCTGTGCTGCCTGCGGCAAGAGCTTTGCCTGCAGCTCTAATCTCGCTCATCACCTTCGCACCCACACCGGTGAGAGGCCATACAGCTGTGCCGACTGCGGCAAGAACTTCACTCACAAGTCTTCCCTCACCTGGCACCGCAGTGTGCACAGCACTGAGAAGCCCTTCACCTGCAGCGACTGTGGCAAGAGCTTCAAAAACAGCTCCACCCTCACCATCCACCGCCGCATCCACAGCGGAGAGCTGTTCCCCTGTGCTGAGTGCGGCAAGAGCTTCACCAACAGCTCGAAACTCCTCCAACACCAACTCATCCACAGCGGTGACAAACCCTACAGCTGTACTGACTGCGGCAAGAGATTTAGATCCATCGCTAACCTCACCCAGCACCGTCCTGTGCACACCAGAGAGAAGGCTTTCACCTGTGCCGACTGTGGCAAGAGCTTCACTCGGAAGGTACAACTCACCCAGCACTGTCTGCTGCACACTGGCGAGAAGTCGTTCACCTGTGCTGACTGCGGGAAGGGATTCACCCAGAAGAGATACCTGAACCGGCACCGTCGTGTGCACACCAGAGAGCAGTCTGTCACCTGTGCTGACTGCGGGAAGGGATTCACCCAGAAGGATACCTCACCAATCACTGCTGAAGCCACACGGTGAGCAGGCCACAGTGTAGAGGAGCTGCATATAGATCCACCCAGGGTCGATTGGAGTAATCCTAACCTGCCTGAGAGCCTTTCCAGCAGATGGAACCAAAATCTCCTCTTTTTACTCTGCATTTCTGAAATGCTGGGGACCTGGCAGGAACAAACACCTCCTGCCCTTCTGAACACCAATTAGTGCTGATGAGAACAATTAAAGTGCTGAGTCAGCACCAGAGCTGCAGAGCTGCCATTGGCACTGACTTGCTTTGCCAGTTTGGTTGGTTTTTTTTGGCATTTCCCCAATCCGTTGTGTCTCTCTGGGGTGAAAACTCTCTGTCCATTGCCCAGTTGTGTCCATACAAGACCACAGTTACCCAAATCCTGTCTGTTTGCTTTTATTTCAGACATTCCTGCCCACAATGCCCAATGTTGAGGGTATTTATTCCCTAGGAATGGGCTGGAGCTATGTGCCCAGTTCAGGGAGGTGAAAGTGAGGTTGTCAGAAGAGTCTTGAGAGTGTCCTGCTGGGAGCAGTCTCAGGGACATCTCAGAGTGTTTTTTTTCATTGTGTCAAGGGATGTTAGGTGTTGGGGGGGGCTGGAGAGTTCTAGGATTGATTTTCAGAACCTTTTGACAGTGTAGAGGGGATCTCAGGGAGGTGTTTGAAAGCCCTTGAAAAGCTTCCATCAGCTTTCCACTAAAGGGCTCTGCTGCTTTCCAGCAGGCCTGTGGCTTCCAAAAGCCTTCTCCTTAGATCAGCAGTGTTCCTGATGCATTCCTACTGAGCTGGGGCTTCCCTCAGGCTTTCCACCCACTGTCACTGCAGGTGGGACTGGGAAACTCTCAAACTGTGAGAGCAACTTGGGTGTGTGGAGCTGCCCCACTGCAGGAAGCCTTTAGGGCTGGTGAGCCAGCGCCGGATGCCAGGTGCTGCTGATCCCTTGCTTTAGAATTCCCTGCTTCTCCTCCTGTCCTATCCTGCAGCTGCTGTTCTGTAAACCAGGGCAGCTGCTGGGCCCTGTGTAGAGCCTCTGATTCTCTGCTGACCAACTCCAAGCTGCAAAGGTGTTTTCCTGTGTGAGCCAAGAACAACATCCTGCATGAGCCAGAGGTGCTGGCACCAATGATTGGAACATGCTTTAGTTTGTAAACAGGGCTGGATTCTACTGGTGCCAGGAATCCCTTGCTTTAGAATTCCCTGATTCTCCTCCTTTCCTATGCTTCTAACTTTTCCCTTGGTACTCAGAAGCAAAGATAAGATTCAGGTGTGTCTGACAACAGCTCCTTGGTTCCATCTCAGTTTTATTTGAGGGGATCCTTAAGGGAACCTTCTCTGCTGTCACAGAAGGTTGAGATAGAACACATTGAAGGTTTGACTCTCATACCTCACACTCCCTGGAATGACTGAAGGGCACTGGTGGGGCAGCAGAATTCCTGTTAGTACCACAGGGTCCACAATAAACATCAAAGCCACTGCTGGGGCAGTGGAAAGCCCCTTGGTGTAGTAACACACGGGGGCAGTTTGTGGTGGCACAGGGTCACCACAAGCACAGCTTCCAAGCCAAGATGGTTCCAAGGGTAGATCTTTATTGCTAAGCCCAGCAAAGCCATTTCTTGTGTTACAGTCAACTTACAGATTCTTCTCATGCAGTGTTGCCACACTCTGATTGGTTACATTTCTACTGCCATGCACTTAAACAAAGCATACACTAGGTTAGTGCTAGCAAACAAGCTTCTGAACAGATCCAGCCCAATGCTGCCTGGTCTTTCTTTTCAGTTTCTGAGAAGGTCTACATCCCTGGACTCAAGACCAAACATAGCTGTCCCAAAGCTATCTGAAAACAACCCTGCTCCTGCATCTCCCCATTTCCTTTGGCTAATAAGGCCACACTGTTGGTTGACCTTTCTCACATTCTTTGCATACATAAAAGCAAGCAAGGTAAAATTAACTACCCAGCAAAATCAATCAATGAAATCAACAATCCAGTTTTGATAAGAGGTTGTATCCACCCTGGTAACAACACATCCCATCAAACTCTTCATACCCATGTCCACGACAAGGAAGAAGGAATCTATAGCTTCCCTCTTCTGTCCCGCAGCATGTCTGACAGACTGATGGTCAGTAGCTAAATCACTGAATGCTGCTGGCCTGAGATTGCTTTGTTTTGCCAACCAGCAACTCACTTGGTTGGACTCCAATATGATAATTGAAGACATTTATGAGAGCATCTGAGGGTCCTCTTATACCTGCCTGAAAATGAGTGATGCAACACATCAAAGATGCAAAGCCCTGAGCTGCAGCAATTAGCTGATTCTAACACAACTGGCATCATATATGGGTCAAGAGAACAAGCCTTGCAGCTACACTACAATAACAAGCATGCATTACTTCCACTTATCTTACCAGGTCAAGGCACCAACAGGACAGTTGCCTCTTTCAGACAGAGAGGTTTCATCCCACAGTTTTGAACTTACAAGCACAACACTCCTTTGTTTCCTGCCTGAGCTCTTAAAGGAGAACCTAGATTTTGCCAGTTCCAATCCCTACATTTCCCTTTTCCTATTAATAAAGAATCATAGAATCAGTTAGGATTGGAGGGGACCACAAGGATCATCTAGTTCCAACCCCTCTGCCATGGGCAGGGACACCTCACACTAGATCAAGCTGGCCAAAGCCTCATCCAGCCTGGGCTTAAACACCTCCAGGGATGGGGCCTCAACCACCTCCCTGGACAACCCATTCCAGGGCTTCACCACTCTCATGGTGAAGAACTCCCTCCTCATGTCCAGCCTGAATCTCCCCACCTTCAGCTTCACCCTGTAGCACTGCCACGGTGTTGTGCTTATTCCTTAGGGAACATACCTTAACACAATCACTAAAGATTTATAAGCACTCCTTCTTGCCTATATTTTGACATTCTTACCTAGACCCAACACAAGATGTTTCCAGGCCAAGACCTTTATTACGTTACACAGTTGACATATATGTTTCTAATGCAGTGTTGTCACACTCTGGTTACATTTCTACTGCCATGCACTTAAATAAAGCATACACTAGGTTAATGCTAGCAAACAAGCTTCTGAACAGATCCAGCCCCAGTCCTGCCTGGTCTTTCTTTTCAGTTCCTGATAAGGTGTACATCCTTGGACTCAAGAAAAAACATAGCTTTCCCAAAGCTATCTGAAAACAATCCTTCTCCTACATGTAGCCACCACTGCTTGCCAAGTGGAGGCTTTGGTGAAAACATTTGCTGCTGCTGTTCATGTATGAAAACCTTGTTTCAGATGTGGGCAGCTGGGACATTAGAAGAAAACTTGTCCACAAAAAGGCAGCAGCAATAATGGGTATGGGAACCTGTTCCTCTCTGGCCCCTGTGCATGGTATGGTAATAATGAAACCTCACTAAAGACGTCTGCTTCAGGTTTAATAACCAAGACAACCTCCTCCCCTGAGAAATAATTGGGGAAACAGGAAGCAGAGGGCCATGGGAGCGTGCACACAGACACAAGTGCCTCCCCACGGCACCTCTCAGGCCTATGGGGTCACTTGCCAGCAAGAACCAGCAGCAGCACCGGAGTGGATGTCAGCACAGACATTTCACTCACTGTAATGGATGATAAGGTGCATGAAGGCACATGGACCTGTGGGACATGGGCTAAGTGCCTTTGTGTTAGGAAGGTCTAGCACTACCTTACAAGGATGTTTTGTGCTCCCAGGGGCCATAGATTCTGATTGCCAAGGACAAGTCTCTGCCGTGCTTTGGCTGCTGTCCCCTCCAGTATAAAGGCATAAAGGCACATACAATACAATACATCAGGTTGGAAGAGACCTTCAAGATCATCACGTACAACCCATCAACCAATCCAACCCACCTAAATACAATACAGTACAATACAGTACAATACAACCCACCTAAACAACTAAAAAACTAAACCGTGGCACCAAGCACCCCATCAAGCCTCTTCTTGAACACCTCCAATGAAGGTGACTCCACCACCTCCACGGGCAGCCGATTCCAGTGGGCAATCACTCTCTCGGTATAGAACTTCTTCCTAACATCCAGTCTAAACCTGCCCTGGCGCAGCCTGAGACTGTGTCCTCTTGTTCTGGTACTGGCTGCCTGGGAGAAGAGACCAACCTCTGCCTGGCTACAACCTCCCTTCAGGTAGTTGTAGAGAGCAATAAGGTCACCCCTCAGTCTCCTCTTCTCCAGGCTAAGCAACCCCAGCTCCCTCAGCCTCTTCTCATAGGGCTTGTGTTCCAAACCCCTCCCCAAATTTGTTGCCCTTCTCTGGACACACTCCAGCAAGACAACCTCCTTCCTGAACTGAGGGGCCCAAAACTGGACACAGTACTCAAGGTGTGGCCTAACCAGTGCAGTGTACAGGGGCAGAATGACCTCCCTGTTCCTGCTGGCCACACTGCTTCTGATGCAGGCCAGGATGCCATTGGCCTTCTTGGCTGCCTGGGCACACTGCAGGCTCATGTTCAGCCTACCATCAACCAGCATCCCCAGGTCCCTCTCTGCCTGGCCGCTCTCCAGCCACTCTGACCCCAGCCTGTAGCACTGCCTGGGGCTGCTGTGGCCAATGTGCAGAACCCGGCACTTGGATGTGTTAAATCTCATGCCGTTGGACTCTGCCCATCTGTCCAGCCTGTCGAGGTCCCTCTGCAAAGCCTCTCTGCCCTCCAGCAGATCAACTACTGCCCCCAGCTTGGTGTCGTCCGCAAATTTACTGATGATGGACTCAATGCCCTCATCCAGATCATCAATAAAGATGTTGAAGAGCATGGGGCCCAGCACTGATCCCTGGGGCACACCACTAGTGACTGGCCTCCAGCTGGCTGTGGCACCATTCACCACCACTCTCTG
This sequence comes from Colaptes auratus, assembly GCA_015227895.2. Classification (NCBI taxonomy): domain Eukaryota; kingdom Metazoa; phylum Chordata; class Aves; order Piciformes; family Picidae; genus Colaptes; species Colaptes auratus. The sequence continues at coordinate 31,276,443 of JAAWVA010000030.1, forward strand.
GGCTCGGCCCTCCAGCCAGTTCCTAACCCAACGCAGTGTGCTCCCATCCAAGCCATGGGCTGCCAGCTTGGCCAGGAGTTTGCTGTGGGGGACGGTGTCAAAGGCCTTGCTGAGGTCCAGATAGACCACTTCCACAGGCCTCCCCACATCAACCAGTGTGGACCTGTGTGACATGGGCTAAGTGCCTTTGTGTTAGGAAGGTCTAGCACTACCTTACAAGGACATTTTGTGCTCTCAGGGGTGATAGATTCTGATTGCCGTTCCCTCCAGTACCTATCCCTGCAGGGGATAGTCGAATCGCGCAGTGCCTTTTACTGCACAGGTCCTGGCAGCCTCCAGATTACAAGCATTTGTATGCCAGTGGGGGGTTCCTCATGTTCCCATCATACCCCACTGCCCCACAGGCCAGGCCATAACTGAACCTGCCCATCACACTCTTAAAACTATGCTTGAAAAAAAGCAAGCGAGAATGTTGGGGGAGACACCGCACAGCAGGCTGTGGAAAGCTGTCTATCCCCTGAATCATTTAACCATCTCTCAGAGTGGTATGAACCCTGCCACAGTAACTCATCTCTTGTCATTGCAGTCTGTGAGCAATCCTTTGGCAAAAAAGGCCCCAGTGTGGCTCTGCAATTTACAGACCCTTGATTGGGAAGGCCCCTGGGATCTTGTGACCTGGGGCCATGGCTATGCTTGTGTTTCCACAGGTACCAGGGTCAAGTGGGTCTCTGCTTGTTGTGTTTGGCCTACTCCAGAGCAAGATCAATGGAAACAACGCCCTCAGCCTACATCAGCTAACTCCATGGGATAGCAAACCATTTGGGCAGCACTGCTGCATGCATGAAATCAAACCTGGAATTTAAATGCCTGTCAAAACTAAATTGTAGCACACCAGTAAGGTGTTTTGAGCATCAGGACATGTGGGATGATAATTTGCTCTTGGCCCCATTAGAGCCTCAAGAATTAGATCTTTTCAGGGACTTTCCAAGCAGAAAGCTGTGTGTACCTGCAGCATAGAGCTGGAGCTGATACAGTACTATGATCTTTAATCACACTCACTTTGCCTTAAAGCCATGCAGGCTTAGCCTAACAGCTGAAGGAGATGATCATGGAGGTTTGTAGAACAAAGCAGAACACACAGCAGCCAGGATAATCTTGCTTCAAATTGCTACAGCAAAGCAGCAGCTCAGCTAAGGGAACTGGCATCTTGGGCTGCAAAACAAGACAAGGAAACATCAAAAGTGTTGCTTGAATCAGCCACTGATGTGGAGAGTGTCAGCCATGGCAGCCTGCAAAATCCAGCTGCTGTTGGTTCTTTGTTATCAGCTCCTGGTCAGGGCTGGACAGAATGTGATGGTCTGTGCTGTACACACTGAAGTGATCATTCTAAACATAGACAGAAGAGTATTACAAACTGGGTTGTGAATATTGCTGCTTGGATCACTCCTGGTGTTGGCAGTGCCCTGTTCATTCTCATGTCTGCAAAGGGCCCTGCAGAAGAGAATGAGCCCTGGGCAAAAAGGAGGAATGGTAGATAAAGCAGGTGGCCATGGGCAGCTTGAACCTTGAACTAAGCAGAGCTCTGCCCTTGAATCAGGAATGTAAACCACTGCAGGGAAGATGATCTGTGAATAACAAAGGAAGAAACAGAGACCTCCCCAGGCTACCAAAAGGGGGAGAGAGGTGCCTGGACACCAAGCCTAAACCAATCACTCAAGTACAAAGGGCACATGGACACAGAAAGGAAAAGATCTAAGCCATGATGTGTATTAATCAAGTGGCCTCTGCTGCTGGCTGGTGCTTGAGCACATCTTGGGGTCATCCTTTTTCCTGGCTGCCAACACTGCACAGCCTTAGCTGTTGGGTTTTTCCAGTTCTCTGAATCACTTCTTCCTGTTGTTCTCCTAGCCAGGAGAAGTTCTCCTCACCTTTCACTGCCTGTTTTGGAATCTCTTGGTGTTGTCACAAGACATTGGTTTGGTCACCAGCTGTGTTCAGACATTTCCCTTCACCTTCTGTGGCAGTTCAGGCTGGGTGCCTTCTATTCCTGCCACATAAGCTACACCTCCTGTGTCCAGAGGGTCCAACCCACTAAGGTGGACACAGGAAACAGTCTATTTCATACCCATAATATCCTGCACCCTCTAAATCCATCTGCAAAGTCCTTCTCTTCCACTTTCTTCCCTCTCTGCTCCCATGGGAGATGCTCCCTATTGGGTAATGGTGGGAGAGTATCTCATGGCCAAGGGCTCTGACAACGCTGAGAGGCCAAACAGGATCAAGGTCATTGACCCTTTGGCTCTGGCAGTTGCCTCTGCCACCAAGGCCTGTGAGGAGAAACTTTCCTTTGAGGCTTTGAGGTTCTTCTATTGCAAGGGCAGTGGTCAGGGCTTGGCCTTTCTGCTTCCTACACCAAAGGCAAGTTTTTCTCCTGTACTTTGCCTTTGTCTCCCTGCAATCCTGGCCTCTAACAAGCTGCTCTAACGAGTCCCTGGGGAGATTTTGTCAGTAATGAGCCTCAGTGAGGCCAATCAGTGCTTCAAGGGACTTTGGAGTTGTCTTCTGACTTGAACTTCTTGAGAGGCTTCTTGGCAGTCCCTTGGCAGAGTCTCCTGGCAGTACCTAAGGATGAAGGAATCAGCCCCAAATACTCCATGGGGCTCATTAAATACTACTGAACCTCTCATTATTGCCAAAAGTTTCTGCAGCTAATTGGAGAGGTTTCTACTGCACAAAGCATCTGATTTTTAAAGGTACATTTCATTCCTTTTCAGCAGGAGTTGTCTCTTTGCAAGCAAACCACAGCAAAACCTGACAAGGTCCTACCCTGATCACTGCTCATCCTCACTCCCCACTGCCCCCAGCATAGCCCTGAGCCACATTGTGAGGGACAGGATCTGCCTGGCCAGGGGCTGGGGGTCAGGACTTGGACCTTTGGATCAATGAAACCCCTCCAGGTTTGCTCAGCAGCAGAGCCACCTTGAGCTGCTTGTCCTGACCTCTCAGCACTGCCTCAGGTCTCTGCTCTCCCCACAGCCTGGAGATGCTTCAGTGCCTCCAGTGAAGCTTCCCTTGCATCCACTGTCTCCTTCTGCTCTAAGCAGACCCTGGGGACCCTTTCCCAGTATGCTTCACTGGGACCCATTAAGAGTAGAAGAAACTTCAGAGTTTGAATCTGACTTTGACTTCTGGAGAGGTTTCATCAGCTTCCTCTCAGTCCCTGAGGTTTACAGGGCACCAAAAGCCACCAGAGGAGTCATTAAAACACCTTGGGCTGGTGCTCTGCTGCCCTATTGGGCCAGGCTCCTGGGCTGGAGGGAGCTGCTGGCAAGCAGGCAGCACTGCAGGAGACAGCTCTGGCCAGGAGCAGCTCCTCTGCACAGCACAGCAGGGCTGAGGACACTGCCAGAGAATCTCAAGGAGATGAGGAAGGCAGAGAGAGCTTCAAGGTGTCCAGGACTGGGAGGATGACTGAGAGCTCACTGGAGGAGAAGTCACTGCAGTCCCTGACACAGTGAGGCTGTGGGGGCAGGACACTGCAGCTGTAGCTCCTGGAGGCATCTCCATCTCGGCAGCTGATGCTCAGCTGAAGGCTCCTGGAGTGTGCACACAGAAGGAGGACCAAAGCCCTTCAGTTCCATCCTGTGAGCAGCAGTGAGCAGAGCTGGGGAAGGAGAAGGCTTCCCCCCAAGCCCCTCTGCCTTTCTCTCTTCCCTTCACTGTCTCTGCAGCACTGCAGGCCTGCTCCCTGTTCCTCCACCTCTCCATGGGTGTGGTGGTTTTAGGCAATGCCTTTAAGATTTAGTTACAGATTTTGAGCAGAAAAGTAGAAACACAATAAATAGATCACTCTTGGGTGTAAAAAGGAAAAGAAAAGATTCTTCTCAAGAAATTCATTGGATAAATCTCTGGAATCAGAGGAGCTGTACCATAACAATTCTCTCTCTTCTCTTCTGATCTCAGCTGTTTTGCTTCACTGGGGAGAGATCACCTGCTTTGGCTGCCCTTGGCTAAGTCTAACCCACTGCTTTTTTTCTCTCTCCACTCCTCCTTTCTCTCTTGGAACAGGGGGTTGGAGGGTAGTGGGGGAGGAACAGCTTCCCTGGTCTCTGACCAGGGGGGTTTCATGTCATTTGCTAACTGTAAATACCTGTCTAATATTGTCACTCCTCTATGTTCTGTCCCTGTTCATTGCATTCCATTGTAGAGTGTAGCTCTTGCTTGTCAATACAGCTTCATTTGCTTCTAACTGAGCTGCTCTGGCAAAGCTAATGCTGGGGGAAATTTCAACCCACCACAGTGGGACTCTTGTTCCCTGGGATTGGGCTGTTGGTCACTTTCTGTTCTGACTCCAGAGGAATCTTCATGGCAATTCTGTGTCCCTGCTGCATTTGAAGCTTTGATGAACTCCACCATGGGTTGGTAGTGATGGGATTGAGCTGATCCATTCCTCATGCAGCTCAGGGAGGGAGGTGATGATGAAACCTGAGAGAAGTGTGCCCTAACTTGTCACTGCCTTTCCCTCCTTGCACAGGTCTCCATGGCCAGAGGCAGCAGATGGCCAACAGCAGCTCCAGCAGCCACTTCCTCCTCCTGCCATTCCCAGGCACAAGGCAGCTGCAGCTGCTGCACTTCTGCCTCTTCCTGGCCATCTACCTGGCTGCCCTGCTGGGCAATGGCCTCATCATCAGCGCCATAGCCTGGCACCACCACCTCCACACCCCCATGTACTTCTTCCTCCTCAACCTCGCCCTCCTTGACCTGGGTGCCATCTCCACCACTGTGCCCAAATCCATGGCCAATTCCCTGAGGGACACCAGGGACATCTCCTATGCAGGATGTGTTCTCCAGGTCTTCTTTTTCATATTCCTAATTGATGCAGAGTATTTTCTCCTCACCACCATGTCCTACGATCGCTACGTTGCCATCTGCAGACCCCTGCACTATGAGACCCTCCTGGGCAGCAGAGTTTGTCTCCACCTGGCAGCAGCTGCTTGGGGCTGTGGGGCTCTCTATGCTTTGCTGCACACAGCCAATACATTTTCCCTGCCCCTCTGCCAGGGCAATGCTGTGGAGCAGTTCTTCTGTGAAGTACCCCAGATCCTCAAGCTCTCCTGCTCCACATCCTACCTCAGGGAACTTTGGCTTCTTGTGCTCAGTGCCTGTTCATTGTTTGTCTGTTTTGTGTTGATTGTGGTGTCCTATGTGCAGATCTTCAGGGCAGTGCTGAGGATCCCCTCTCAGCAGGGACGCCACAAAGCCTTTGCCACTTGCCTCCCTCACCTGGCTGTGGTGTCTCTGGTTACAAGCACTGGCTTCTTTGCCTACCTGAAGCCCTCCTCCATCTCCTCTTCATCCTTAGATATGATAATTACAGTTCTGTACTCAGTGGTGCCTCCAGCAGTCAACCCTCTCATCTACAGCCTGAGGAACCAGGAGCTCAAGGATGTCCTGAGCAACCTGAGCCCTGGATGCTTTCAGAAGCAATAAACTCTTTGTCTTCTCCTTCAGAGCAGTACTGATGTCACTCAGTGCAGGCCCAGCCTGGCTGCTGGAGTTCTGGCTGCTGCTGGCACTGTTCCCCTTGTGAGAATGTACTTACCACACAAATGTCTTTCTTCAGACCATTTCTGATTCAGTGTTGTCCTGTCTGCTGTGACCCAGAGGCTGCAGACATCAGGGGCTGTGATCTCTGGGTGTTCAACACAATAAAGGACCCTGCAGGTTGTTGTTTCTCTAGCTCATTCCTCAGTTCTTCTGTGGAGCTGCAGGGCAGTGCCTGTGTGCAGAGGTGGAGGGGCAGCAGTGCCCGGCAGCCCCACAGCTTGGGCTGTCCTCAGCTGCTCTTTCTGCCCTTCCACCCTCTCCTGCTGAGCCTCTGTGCTGGGGCAAGGCCTGAGTGCTCTGGCAGCTTGGGCACTGTGCTGCTGTGTGGCAGTGCTGGTACAGAGCTGTGCTGCAGAGCAGCACTGCCATCAGAACAGGAGGTCTCCTCATCCCTTCATTCCCCAACCCCCTCCCATTACAGACTGCACCTACTCAGAGTCCAAACTGGATACCCTGATCCCCTTCCAGTATAGACTCAGTCCAAACAGGGTTCCTTTAATCTCTCCCAGTACAGATGTGGCCTCATCCCAGTACAAACTGGATCCTACTGTCCTCTAGCACTGCAGCCTGGGTCCTGACCCATTTCCAGTATAAGCTGTGTTATTGTCCCCATATATTACAAGTTGATCCTTTTAAACAGATCCCAGCACAACTGGATCATCTTGGTCCCTTCCCAGTACTTTCTGCATCCCTTCACATGTTAACTCAATAATCTGATTCCAACCCAGTACAGTCTGGGCTTCCTCACAGTACAAACTGCATCTCCTGATCTCCTCCCAGTACAGACAGGGTCTCATCCCAGAGCCAAGTTGAAGCCCTGGCCCCCTCCCAGCTCCAGCTGCTTCCCTCCCAGTGCAAACCAGAGATCAGGACTCCTTCCCAGTACAGACTGTGCCTGCCCCCAGGAAAAGCTGCACCACCTGAACCCTTGCCAGGACCAGATTAGGACCCCTCCCAGTACAAACTGAATCCTTTTACCCCCTCCCAGGCAGACTGGGAACCATCCCAGTACAACCTGAGTGCCCTGACCACATCCCAGTATAGTCTGGGACTCATCCCAGTACATACTGGGTTCCTTTAAACCCTCCCACCACAGGCTGGGCCCTGTCACAGTCACAACTCCATACCCTAAGCACACCAGAGTCCAGTCTGGGCCATCTCCCATTTCTAACTGGCTCCCATTAACATCTCCAAGTACAGCCCAGGCCTTTTCCCAGTACAAACTGATTCCACTCATCCCATCCTGTGCTGTTTCATATTTTTATCACTGCTATAGACAGGGATGGAGACACCATCAGCAAGTGTGCAGATGGCACCAAGCTGAGTGGTGCTGTTGAGATGTCAGAGGGACAGGATGGCATCCAGAGGGCCCTGGACAAGCTGGAGACCAGGTGACCCTCATGAGGTTCAACAGCAGCAAAAGTAGGGTCCTGCAGCTGGGCTGGAACAATCCTCACTATCAAAACAGGTGGGGGGAGGAGTGGATGGAAAGCCGCCCTGAGGAGAAGGCTTGAGAGTGCTGGTGGGGGAGAAGCTGGCCAGGAGCAGGCAGTGTGAGCTTGCAGCACAGAAGACCAGTGGCAGCCTGAGCTGCATTCAAAGCAGCATGGGCAGAGATGGAGAGAGAGGATCCTGCTACGTCACTCTCCTCTGGTGAGAACTCCCCCGGAGTACTGCATCCGGCTCTGAAGTTGCAACACAGGAAGGACATGGAGCTGATGGAGGAGTTCCAGGGGATGGCCACAAAAATGATCAGGAGGTTCAGGTCCTCTGCTATGAGGATAGGCTGAGGGAGCTGGGGTAGATCAGACTGAAGAACAGAAGACTCTGGGGAGACCTAATAGCTGCTTTCTAGTGCCTGAAGGGTACTGTATGCAGGGAGACTGTTTGCAAAGGCCTGCAGGGACAGGACCACAGTATTACAGTATTACCAAGGTTGGAAGAGACCTCAAAGATCATCGAGTCCAACCTGTCACCACAGACCTCATGACTAGACCATGGCACCAAGTGCCACGTCCAATCCTCTCTTGAACACCTCCAGGGACGGTGAATCCACCACCTCCCTGGGCAGCACATCCCAATGGCCAATGACTCTCTCGGTGAAGAACTTTCTCCTCACCTCAAACCTAACTTTCCCTGGTGCAGCTTGAGACTGTGTCCCCTTGTTCTGGTGCTGGTTGCTTGAGAGAAGAGACCAACTCCCTCCCGGCTACAACCACCCTTCAGGTAGTTGTAGAGAGCAATGAGGTCACCCCTGAGCCTCCTCATCTCCAGGCTAAGCAACCCCAGCTCCCTCACCCTCTGCTCATAGGGCTTGTACTAAAGGCCTCTCCCCAGCCTTGTTGCCCTTCTCTGGACACATTCAAGTGTCTCAATGTCCTTCTTAAACTGAAGGGCCCAGAACTGGACACAAGACTCAAGGTATGGCCTAACCATATCAGATTGTTATAGCAGAGTCCCTGGTCTCTTAATTTTTCTTTGATGCTTGCTAAACCCCTGATAAGATATAGGTACCCATGTGATGCATTTCCTGTAACCAATCACAAACTGTTTCTGTGGTGTGTTAGCTTTCATAAAGAAGGATTTTGCATAATCAAGTGGACTCCTGGCCTGCATCAGGCTGAGTCTCGTCTCTTAATGGCGGCACCTGGTGACCCCGGTGTGATAGGGGCAATGAAACGCTGAGCTGCGTCCTGCCGTGTATTCCCTCGGAACTTTGAGTGAGCTGCTGAAAGGAGGCAGGAACAGCCGGCCAGAGCGATCCCTCCCGCTGGGCAAGAGGTGAGCTGTGGGGAACATGGGAACCAGGAGAGCTCCTCAGGAAGAGACACTTATGAATTAATGCAAGAACTCCTGAGGAAGCATGGCAAAGCTATCTGTGCTGTGATCTTGAGGAGATGCTGGAGTGGGTGCAGGAGAACATCCCGACAGTTACACTATCCAGCATGTTTACGAGTGACATCTGGGATCAAGTGGGGGTGAAGTTATGGGATGCTGCTGCCACAGGGAATGTTGAGGCGCAGCGTATGCTCCCGTGGTGGTGGATTATATTCGAGATGCTTAAAGCACAAGAAGGGAACTCGGAACAGAGTACTGAGGGAGCTCAGACTCCTCCTCCGTTATCCTCTAAGCTGCCACCAAAGCCAAAGCTGCGGACTGAGAGTTTGGGTACATACACAGCAGAACACCCCACCGAGGATGACCTCCTAGATCCAGGTCCTGTCGATCCTGAACGGGAATCAGACCTTCATCCTCGGGATCCTCACGATGTGTGGGCTTCTATTAAGCACCAAGCTTTGGGGGATGGAGACACTGAGGTTGCTGCAAGAATTGTGCCTCCTGCACTGGATGGGGGAAGAGCGGGAAACCCTCAGTGGGAGGCTTTGTCCTTCCCAGTGATTAAAGAACTCCATCATACTGCCACTGAGCACAGGCTCTCTTCTCCTGATTTGGCTAATCTTTTAACATCTATACTTGACAATCATGTAATGACACCATACGACTTAAAATCTCTAGCACAACTGTTGCTAACCACGGGAACCTTACATGCAATTCATAGACAGGCTTAAAGTGGTTTTAGAACACCAAACTGGCAATGGGGAGGCAAGGGAAATATTACTGAGCCTGAAGTGTGCCCAGCAGCCAAGAGGGCCAATGGCATCCTGGCCTGTATCAGGAACAGTGTGGCCAGCAGGAGCAGGGAGGTCATTCTGCCCCTGTACACTGCACTGGTTAGGCCACACCTTGAGTCCTGTGTCCAGTTCTGGGCCCCAGTTTTAGGAAAGATGTTGACTTGCTGGAGCGTGTCCAGAGAAGGGCAACAAAGTTGATGAGGGGTTTGGAATACAAGCCCTGTGAGGAGAGGCTGAGGGAGCTGGGGTTGCTCAGCCTGGAGAAGAGGAGGCTCAGGGGAGACCTTCTTGTTCTCTACAACTACCTAAAGGGAGATTGCAGATAGGTGGGAGCTGGTCTCTTCTCCCAGGCAACCAGCACCAGAACAAGAGGACACAGGCTCAAGCTGTGCCAGGGGAGGTTTAGACTGGATGTTAGGAAGAAATCTGTCATAGAGAGAGTGATTACCCATTGGAATGGGCTGCCTGGGGAGGTGGTGGAGTCACCATCATTGGAGGTGTTCAGGAGGAGACTTGATGGGGTGCTTGGTTGCATGGTTTAGTCGACTAGGTGATGTTGGATGATAGGTTGGATGTGATGATCTTGAAGGTCTCTTCCAACCTGTTGTATTGTATTGTATTGTATTGTATTGTATTATCTCTTCCAACCTGGTCTATTAGATTCAATTCGATTCGATTCGATTCGATTCGATTCGATTAGATTCTATTCCTGTTGAAATTAGCTGTGGAAAATGCAAATGCACATTGTAAGAAGCTGTTAAAATCTTTGCCTAGTCAACCCCCCACCTTGCTAGAAATGATTGAAGCGTGTACCAGGATAGGTACGATGGAACAGAAGTGTGAAGCTATGGCTGCAGGTTTTGCAGCTAGGAATGGTCCAATGAATACAGGAGTTTGTTGTGGCTGTGGGAAACCGGGTCATCTCAGAAAGAATTGTTTGGTAGCTAATACTGGAACCAAACCTAAGGCACCCGGGACTTGCCCTAAGTGCCAGAAGGGGAGGCATTATGCTAACCAATGTCGAGCTAAGTATAATTCTCAAGGGCAGCCTGCACAGGGAAACTGGATGCGGAGCGTGGGACGGCGCCGCGCACAGACACAAATCACCCAGGTGGCACCGGCCAGCCAGATGCCGGCAGCACGCACGTCTCTGACCTCTGCCCAGCAAGAGCAGGCAGCGCAGGACTGGACCTGGCAACCTCCGGCACAGTAACTTCACTTGATACCACGGTACCTTTGTTGCCAACAGGTGTGTCAGGTCCTCTCCCAGTAAAAACTCAGGCACTAATATTAGGTAGATCATCAACAATGATCTCAGGACTTTGTGTGCTTCCTGGGGTTGTTGATTCTGACAGCACAGATAAGATTCAGATCATGGCAGGGACTCCGTTTCCTCCCTGCACGGTACCAAAGGGAAGTCGTATTGCACAGCTGTTATTGCTTCCCTTGGGATCGGAACGTCCCCCTGCAAAGGGACCTTTAAGAAATAAAGGAGGATTCAGGTCTACTGGGGACCCACAGATTCTGTGGGTACAGACTATCTGTCAAAAACGTCCTATCTGTCAGTGTGTCCTGCTGTATGGTCAGCAGAACATAGTGCTCAGTGGCATTATTGATACTGGAGCAGACATCACAGTGATTTCTAAAGCTAAATGGCCCCCGTGCTGGCCTGTGGCTAGTGCATCTCAGGTGCTGGCAGGCATAGGGGGAGCTGGAGAAAGTCATCAGAGCCTGAATTTCATTCAGATTCAGGAACCAGAGGGACATATAGCTTCTGTGAAACCCTTTGTTTTATCTGTGCCTATGGTGCTATGGGGTCGTGATGTGCTTTCACAATGGGGGACGACCATGAACACCCATTTTCAGAGGGGGCCATTGTGGTGTGCGACACCCTTCAGTTAACTTGGAAAACAAATGCCCCTGTCTGGGTGGATCAATGGCCCCTGCCATTGGAAAAGCTTTGTGCACTTCAAGAACTGGTCACAGAGCAATTGGGAAAAGGGCATATTGTACCCTCCATGAGTCCTTGGAATTCTCCTATTTTTGTCATCAAAACACAAACAGGCAAGTGGCGCTTGCTCCATGATCTCAGAAAGATTAATGACGTTATGGAGGATATGGGGAGCCTCCAACCAGGGCTACCCTCACCCACAATGATACCACGATATTGGCATTTAACTGTTATTGACCTAAAAGATTGCTTCTTTAGCATTCCTTTACATCCAAATGATGCTCCTGAATTTGCTTTCTCAGTTCCAAACATCAACATGCAACAACCTTTGCTGAGATACCTTTGGGTTGTGCTTCCACAAGGAATGAAAAATAGTCCTACAATTTGTCAACAGAAAGGGGGAATGGGAAATACAACACCAGAGGAAAGATTGCAGAAAGCTCTGAGACAGCGAGCTGCAGATTTCTGATCAATCTTCCGAGAACCCCTTTTTTCTACTTGTTTAGTAGGACTGTCTTTGGATAAGTGGCCAGTTCCTTCATCTTTTAAATTGCTTGGTAACGGGGGACTTTTTCTCCAGATTGTAGTTTTCTTAGAACGACTATGTATGCTTTTGCTGCTTTATTCTTTTTGCTACTTTTTTGCCTTTTTATTGTAATGCTTATAGAGTTTGATTAGTTGCTTTGTTAAAGGGATTCTTGTTATATAACAGAAGGGGGAATTGAAGGGTTAAATCTTGGAGAGCGGAGCTCCAGGCACTGCTGGCCTGATAAGAGGGGATAGTGTTGGCCTTGATGGCTTGTGAATTACGGTCCAGCAGTGTGGTTGGAGGAGGGCATACATTTGATGACGAATGGTTGCTGTGACTGGAGTGTGTAAGACTTGAGACATACCAGATTGTTATAACGGAGTCTCTGTTCCAGTAGTAGGCTGCTTTTGCATTGTATAAACTTTTATAAAGAAGGATTTTGTGTAATAAACTGGACACCTGGCCTGCATCAGGCTGAGTCCTGTCTCTTAATCGCGGCACTCCTCCACCTCCTCCCCATCCCTGGACCTGGTGGTGTCTGTTCTGTACTCAGTGGTGCCTCCAGCAGTGAACCCTCTCATCTACAGCCTGAGGAACCAGGAGCTCAAGGCTGCCCCGAGCCAACTGATCCCTGGATGCTTTCAGAAGCAATAAACTCTTCTGCAGAGCAGTTCTGATGTCACTCAGTACAGGCCCAGCCTGGCTGCTGCACTTGGTGGTGGTGGTGTTTTACGCTTTATCAAACTGTCATCCCTTTTCTAACACATTCCCTGCTTTGCTGACCAAGAGTTTGTGCAGCAGGACCTCTGCTCTTCCTTTGGTTTAAAAATAGAACCTTTCATTAACATTTTCCTTCCCAGATCCTTCCTCCAGAACATTTCCAGAGCTTTTAGGCCAGGTCCTGTGCAGATTTGGGGGAGGGAAATAAATAAAGAGCCTTTCAGTAACAGTTTTATTTGCTGAGTACCTTCCTCCAAGCCTCCTCTGGAGCTTCAGGGACAGGTCATGTGTGCAGAGGCAGAGGGGTAAAGAGTCCCAGCACAGCAGCACTGCCAGGCAGCACCAGCACCTGGACTTCCAGGGCTGTTCTCTTTCCACTTCCAGCTTCTCCTGTGTTAGTGCAAGGCCTGAGTGCTGTGGCAGCTTGGTCATTGTTCTGCTGCATGCCAGCCCTGTGACCATAGCAGGGACAGGCCATGGGAACTCCTCTGACTGAGCTGGCCCCTAAGAGCAGTTCCACAAAGACAGATGATCTGCTCAGGGCAGAGTCTGAAGGCTTAGGCTTCATCCAAAGATTGTCTCCAGAGCAGGCCCAGGAAAGTGTCCCAGGGATGCAAACAACAGGGAACAGCTCAAGTGTGAGTGTGCAGGGCTGGGCACACAGCAGTGTCCTGACACAGGCCTCCTGCCAGAGGCCTGAAGGAGCAGGAAGCAGGCTCTGATCTGTGTCTGTCACTGGACAGCCTGGGAAGCTGTCCCAGGGTAATCATCCTACTCTAGCCACTCACCACCACCATTCACCCTGGTCTCTCTCCCCAGCTTGCAAAGTGTCTTGTGTCCCCCAGTTGCAGGTCACAGGATCAGGAGTTCAGCAGTGCCTGCTGGCATTGCACAGATGAGATGTAAGCATGGCCATGGTGTGTGGGGTGAGAGGAACTTGAGTGAGCACAAACACCATCAGCTGGTGCTGGGGTACCAAGGCACTGGAGGTGTGAGGAGCCTCCCAGCCTCTGGCAGGGGCAGCAGGAGGCCAGGGACACTCTGCCTGCTGCAGTGCAGAGCTTGTGTGAGGGATGGGGAAAGACTCTGTCTGAACATCCTGAGGTGGCAGGAGGAGTTCACAATGCCTGGCAGAGCCCTGACTGGATGTAGTCACCTTGACCTTAGTAAGCTTTTGACACTTGTGAGTAAGCTTAGGAAGGGTGGGATGGAAGAGTAGTGAGTGGGTGGATCAGGCTGGTTACAAAATAGAGTCCAAAGAGTGGTGGTCAAGGTGCCAGGCCCAGCTGGAGAGCTGTAACCGTGGAGTCCCTCAGGGATCAGTGCTGGGTCCTGTCCTGTTCACATCTTCATCAACAACATGATGAGGGCACAGACAAACAGACAGAGTCTGCTCACCAAATTGGAGGCTTGGCTGAGACCCCTGAAGGCTGTGCAACCATTCAGAGACTTGACAGACTGAGAGCTGGGCAGAGAGGAACCTAAGGAGGTTCAACAAGGATGAGAGCAGAGTCCTGCTCCTGGGAAGGAAGAATAACTGCAGCGGACAGGCTGGGAGGTGATTTGTTGGAGAGCAGCCCTGTGGAGAAGGAGCTGGGAGTGCTGGTGGGCAGCAAGTTCTGCATGGGACAGCAATGTGCCCTGGGGGCCAAGAAGGTCAGTGGGGTCCTGGGGTGCATTAGGAGGAGTGTGTCCAGAACATCCAGGGAGGTTCTTCTCCCCGTCTGCTCTGCCCTGCTGAGGCCCCACCTGGAATATTGCATCCAGTTCTGCATTCCCCAGTTCAAGACGGACAGGGATCTGCTGGAGAGTCCAGGGAGGGCTTCCAGGATGCTGAAGGGGCTGCAGCACTGCCTGGAGAGGATTCCTGAGAGCCCTGGGGCTGTTTGGTCTGGAGAGGAGAAGACTGAGAGGAGATTTAATAAATGTCTATAAATATCTGAGGGCTAGGGGTCAGGAAGGAAGGGACAGGACAGTGCTGGGACAGTGGCACCCTGGGATAGATAAAGGGCATGGCTATAAACTCCAGCACAGGAGGTTCCTCCTCAACTGGAGAGGAATTCTTCCCTGTGAGGGTGACAGAGCACTGAAACAGGCTGCCCAGAGATATTGTGGAGTCTTCTTCTCTGGAGACTTTCCAGACCCATCTGGATGCCTTCCTGTGCATCCTAGATTCTATGATCCTGGTCTGGCAGGGGGGTTGGACTCCTTTGGAGGTGCCTTCCAACCCCTAACATCCTGTGATCATGTCCATAGACCTCCATAGACATTTCTCTGTGTGACTGCAGAGCAAACCTCAGTGCCCCAGGAGATTCCTCTCAGGTGTCCTGCACAGGCTCATTGCAAATGTTGCTGTCTGCTCACACATCACCTTCCTGGGCTGTGCCCTGAAATGTGCACAGAGCCAGCAGAGAGATTCTTGCCCCTTGGGAAAGGCATCTTCAGGAAGGCCAAGAAGGAGGCTGGGGCAAACTCCAGGCTGGTCACCCTCAGCATAGTCGTGGTGCTGGGTCAAAAGTGATAGGTCAGAACACTGCAGGCCCTTGCAGGACAAGAGAGAGATCATCAAACCTGTCTGGGCAGGGGCAAGAAGGGCATGTTTTGTGCTGGACCTTAGCAGGCCTTTGCCATCATCTCTGTAGAGCAGACTGGTGACAGCAGGACTGAAGGAATGGATGAGGTGTTGAGTGGGAAGGTGGGTGGTGGATCAAGCCCAAAAGTCACCAGGGCAGAGTCCTCCTGGCAGCCTCTTCTCAGTGGCATCCCTCAGGGTAACCCTTGGGCAGCACTGTGCATTCTCTTCATCACTCCCTGCACCTCTAACCCAGGGCCTCTGCAGCTCCTTTGGGGATGAGGCCAAACTGTCCTCAGGCCTTGAGGGACCTCCTCTGCTTAACCCTGACCTGAGCAGGGTCATTGGACAAGATGATGTGCAGGGACCTCTTCCACAGATCACCAGGACAGAGCCAGCAGCTCCTCTGAGGAAGGTTTCTCCACTCAGAGCCTTGGTAGGAAATCTGCCAGATGGATTGGATGAAACTTTGATCAGCTCTGGCACATGGAGAGGATGGTTGGGTGTGGGATCATGTGGTCAGTTGTGTCTCAGGAGCTCATCATTCAGTAGGAAACCAATGAGTGTGAATGGCTGTGAGGTCACTTCTGACTGGGAATGGGATTGGCCAACAGCAGGAACACAGCTGGAAAGGGACTGTGAGGTTTCTTCTGTCTGTGATGAAGAGGTTATTAATTTAGATATGAAATATATGAATTTATTAATTATTACAATTATTAATAAATGTTTAATTAGTATTTTATTACTCAGTATTAAGTAGTATTAATCAATCAGTATTAATCAGTATTTTATTAATCAGTATTCTACTGCATGATTGTGAAATCTATCCCATAAGTGGTTTATTATTTATAATTTGGACTCAGTCAGGATATTTACAGAGGTAATTTCTATTACTATAACGCAGGCTGCAATTCCACTGCTTGTCCACCAGGTGGCGACTCGACAGGACTCTGGCGACTGCTAACTATATACAGACATATTATACTGTGTATCAGAGGACTGGACTGGAAAGAACATCCTGCTAGACTCAGGTGCTTTGAACTGAGTGTTAGTGAGTGGAAAGCAGGTGGATAGGTTCCAGCAGACTGCTGTGTCCTTTGTTTGTAGCAAGGTTCGGTTCTGGCAGGCTGCTGTCGCTGGGCTGACTCCTGGCTGGTCTGGACAGTGATGTATTCTCCCTTCAGTGGCAGCAGAGGGAATGGACCTTAGCCTAGCTGTACAGCAGGTTCCCTTCACAGGACTCAGGTGGCTCTCTCTGGATGGCAGGGAGCGGTCCTGCGAGGCTGGCCTGGCAGGGCTGGTAGGGCTGGTGCTGGGATGGGGTCGGCCCTCACAGAGTCAGCCTGCACAGCAGGGCGGGGCCACGGTTCCCAGTAGGCAGGCTTGGAGATTTCTGATCTGGCACAATGGCAGATGGGCCTGGACCCGGCAGAGGTCAGCCTAATGGCAACAGACTTTGGGGCTGGCATGGATGGCCCCAGGGAAGAGGCACAGGTGCATGAAGCAGCAGCTTCCCCTTTGCTTGGCTCGAAGGAGCGGCAGGACCCTTATCGGAGCGGTCCTGGCTTTGGGGCACAGTACATGAACTGTGCTCTGGATTCCCCTGGGGTTCACAAGGCACAGAGTGGCAGAAGTAGCAACTCCTCTCCTGTGATGGCAGGGTTACACAGGCATGAGGCTGACACTGCTCCTGCTCTCCAAGCTGACACACACAGGGTTGTGCCTCTTGTCAGTCTGCTGCATTGGTCTCTCCTCTGGAGATCCTCTCAGGGCTAAGGCTCAACAGGCCTGCTGGCTGCTGGCTTCTCCTCATCGTGGGAAGGCCACTAGTTTTTGCTTGCATAGGAGATAGACTTAATAGCAATGAGCTCAATGGCAGAGGCTATGGCATGAGCTCAGTCTCAAGCAAGGAGAGAGAACACAGTGAAAGGGCAACGTATTTACAAGCTGGGGCAATACTGATAGGTTCCTGGAGGCTGGATGTGGCCAATGGGCACTCTTGTAAACAACCGGCTGCAGCCTATGGGAGGCGTGAGCTGGAATTATGCCATGCTTGGCATCAGCACCAGCATCCCTGCCATGGGGGTGTGCAGGGTCTGTGTCACCTTGGCCTTTGTTTCCCCTCATGAAAGGAGGGGGACTTGTCCATATGCTGGGAAAGTTTCAATATCTGGCATAATTCTGGGCATAATGTGCCTTTACCACATAAGGTGGCACAGTCCCCCTGTCACTGGAACCTCCTCAAGACCTGATGTGATTCCCCCTCCCCCCTTGCTTAGGCCTGAGCTAGCCCAGGGTAAGTCAGGTATGGATCAGGACAGTGTTGTGAAGAGGTTATTAAATTTAATAATATGAAATACGAATTATGAAAATATTTTTATTAATTATCAAATTATTATAAACAATGAATCAACAACTTATATGTTCTAGTGCACGTTCGTGAAATACAGTCCATTCCATAAATGACTTAGTATTATGATTAGAACTTAATTAACTATCTACAGACTATTTTGTATGTTTATATAATGAAGGGTGCAGTTCCACCGCTTGGCCACTAGATGGTGACGCGGCGGAACGCGGGCGGCTTCTGCCTACATACAAAATATTGCAATCTTTCTGTGCATCAGCGATGACTGCTACACGCGGATGGTTTGAACTGAGTGCTAGTGGGTGGAAAGCACGTGGAAGATACTCTGTAGCTGTTGTTTGTAGTAAGGTGGGGGTCCGGCTGACGACTGCCGCTGGACTGGTTCCTAGTAGACTTGAAATGGTGTGTTGGGTATTATCTCCTCTCTCCGCAGCAGTGGAGAAGGAATGCTGGAACCTGGGCTTGGCTTGGAAGCAGGTCCCTTCAGGACTCGGTCGGTTTTCCCTCCAGACAATGGGATAGGTCCTGGTCGGGTCGGCCCTGGGAGTCGCTCGCACGGCAGGGCGGGGCGACGGTTTGCCGGTAGTGGGTCAGAGGTTCCCGGTCGGACAACAATAGCTATGGGGCCGGCCTCGTGGCGACGGATCTCGGGGCTGAGGTAAACACCTCGGAGAGAGAAATGCGGCTGCGCTGAGCTGCGGCTTCTCCGTTACTGGACATAAAGCACAGCGGGACGATCGGGGTGGTCCCGGCTTGGTGCAGTATAGGCACGAACAATGCTTTAGTCTTCCCTGTGGTTACAGGGCTTGGCGCAGCACACATGGCGGCTCTCCTCCCGCTATGGCGGGGCTAGTATATGTGGACTTAGTCTCTAGTAAGTCCCTCTCCCCGACAGCTGGGCAGATCTACCCTCGGGGGCTGGTCCAGTCCTCCGGTAGCACCTGGGCTTTCCCGGTCGGTACGACTGGCTGTGGCGACGCTGGCTTCTCGGCTCAGCGAAGGTCCTCCCTCTGAGATGATCCTCACGATCAGAGTGCTTCTCACGCTGCAGAGGCTTCAGTATGCATGATGGATGATGATAAGCTGACAACAATAAGCTCAATGGCAGAGGGTGTGTCTCGAGAGCTCCTCTCTCGAGCGAGTACAGAGACAAAGTGAACGAGGGGCAAGTTTGTTTACCCACAGGGTAATACTTATAGATTCCTCGAGGCTGAGTTTGACCAATGGGCATTCTCATAGACAGCTGGCTTCAGCCTATAGAAAGCGTGAAGCTGGAATTATGCCCATTGGTATTGCACACGCATTGCATACGCTGAATGCTTGCTGGCTGGCTAATGCCTTGGCTTTTGGTTTCCCCCTCCTGAGGAGGGGAACTGGTCCACATGCAGGACCCTAGTATCTGGGCAGAATGTGCCTTCACCACAACAGACTGAGGAGCTGGGGGTGTTCAGCCTGCAGAAGGCTCTGGGGAGACCTTATACAACTTTCCTTTGTCTGAAGTATACTGGATAGGACAGACTGTTTGGAAAGGCCTGCAGTGACGTGACAGGACAAGCTAGAGCAGAGCAGATTTAGATCAGTGTGCACCTGCTTGAAGGCTGCTGCTGCTGAAGCTTTTGGTGCTGGTGGGAAGGGAAGACCTCCATAATGTGCAACTGTAGGTTCTGACTGGAGGTGAGAGAAAGAAGTCACCCAAAGGGATCCTTGTGGTCCAAGAGGTCCTGGCTCTGGATTTCAAGAAGTGGCCATGGAGAGTAGAGAGAGAGAAGAGAGGGAACAGAAATGTCATGGAGAGATCTGGTAGGAAAGCAAGATGGGTGTCAGGAATGGAACAGAAGAGCTGCAGTAAGGAAGGCCAAGGGCTCTGACAGGCTGAGAAATCCAAACTCTCTGTCCATTTTTCTCTGCACTTGCCTCTGCCACCAAGGCCAGGGAGAGGAAACTTCAGCTTGAGCCTCTCTGCATCTGGCTGCCCAGGATCTGTGGTCAGGGCTTGGCCTTTCTGCTGCAGAAACCAAAGCCAGTGTGGGGGACAGTGTAGGACAACCTGTGGTAGGGATGGCAATGGGCACTGGCAAGGCTGGAAGTCATCAGGAGAACCCAAGGCTTTGCCTTCTTGGCTGTGGCAATCATCCACCACAATGGGCTGTGAGGAGACTTCCTAAGGCACCAGGGGGTCCTCAGTGCTTCCTTAAACACCCCCAGGAAGGCTGGGGACTCTCATCTCCTTGTTCTTCTCTCAGCATCACAATCCCCACACCCCACAGCACCTGAGGAGCTCTGACCCACACATGAGGGACAGGATCTGCCTGCCCAGGCACTGTGCTCAGGGTTTGGCCTTTCTGCTCCATAAACCCAACCCAGAGTTTGCTCTCTTGCACTTTGCCTTTGTCTGCTGCAATCATGGCCTCCACTGAGCTGCTCTGAGGAGCCCTTGGGAGGCTTTGTTGGTAATGCCCTCAGTGGGGCCAATCAGTGCTTCAAGGCACTTTGTGTTTTCCTTCTGACTTCTGAAGAAGTTTCTTCAGTCTTCCTTCAGTACCTGAGGTTCCTGCAATGAGTCCCAAGTGCCCTAAGGAGATGTTTGTGTCCCTGCAATCTTCTTCAGGATTTCAAAGTGCACCTCACAAAGCTCAATTTTGTATCTCAAAGATAAAATATTTTACTCCATTTCAGTTTAGCTCAGAGATGAGAATTCCCCAAGTGACACTGACCCAGGCTGTCTCAGCAGGACATCTGCACTTGCAGGAACATCTGTCCTTCAGGTCTGACATTGAATGGACAACTTTGCTCCTCACCCTCCCCAACCTCCCCATTGCTGTCACTGCCCACCTGGGGCTTACAAGGTGATTCAGCAGAATGTGTTCTAATCCAAGAGCCTCTGAAGGACAGAGTGGATAAGGCAAGGCTGACCCTGACTGCTGCAAGGATCCTGAAGTCAAATCTCTTTCTATGGCTGTGCCTGGAGAGAAGCACCAAGCACACAGACACAGGGACAGAGCTGGCTGGGTTCAGTGCAAGATAGAAACCTTGACCCTGGTGACAGCAAAGGTGTCTGTCCTAACACAGAGAGGTGCAGAGGAGGCTGGCAGAGGGTGCCCTAGAGTTCAGTGTCCTTCTCCTGGAGCTCACGGCAAACCCTCACAAATCTTTGGCATTCTTAGGGCACAAGACCTGAGCCTGGAGAAGTCTGACTTGGTGCTGGCCCTTGGTGCAGGTTGTGCCTGAGAGATGTCTGACTGGGGGAGATGCTGGACACAGCTGCTGGGATCCAGGAGAGCTCCACGGCTCTGGCTTTAGGGTCCCTGTTTTTAGAGGTGGAGATCATTGACTTCCATCAGGTGTTTCTCTGATCTGGAGAACCTTGGATGCTGAATCATCCTGGGATCTTTTGCCACTTGCACAGACCCTGAAGCTTTTGACCTCCAAAGTTTTCTATCAGCTCCCTGTTGGCTGTGATCCAAGCACAGATGCACTGAGCTGGCAGGAGGTGACCAACCCCCAAGCCATAGGGAGAGCAGTGCAAGGCTGGGAGAGCAAGGGTGCAGTACACCAAGGACACCTCTCAGTTCTCTGTCCGTCCTGATCCACACCTGCCTTACCCTGGGTGAGTTCATGGCCTTGGCAAGGGGAGGGGAACCATCAGGTCTTGAGCAGGCTCCCTGTGACAGGGGGACTGTGCCACCACAATCTAGTCTGTGACTTGAGTGCATCTCTCTCAGCCAGAGAGTGGCTGTGGTTGCCTCCTGTCTCTGTGCCTCTCAACAGAGAATGTCATCAGCCAATCAGAATGGGAAGGACATTTGGTGGTTCCTTAGCCTCCAAAGTCTTCTTCAGTGCCATTCAGTGACACAAAGCACACAGGAAACACTGATGATGGGAAATGTCTGCAGCAGTGTGACTTGCTTGGCCATCCTCCTAACTCTAACTGCAAACCAATGCTGAACAGTAAGCAGAGAGCAGAGCAGGCAGGAAAATCACAGTGGCTGTGCCACCAGGGGCAGTGTCCCAGCTGCTGCTGGACACCATCCTCACAGCACTTCCCACCAGCAGTGTTCTCCACTCCTCTTGATTACTTTTAGCACTCAATGGATTGATTCAGTGTCAGGGTGGGCTATGGGCAGAGTCTTTTGTCCTGCTTCTCCTGGTTGTTGCAGCCGGCTGATGGAATCAGGGTGCTGGAGGAGTTGTTGGGTTGCAGTGAAATTCTCCCAGTGGGTGTAGGTTGCAGCTAACCATACAACATGTGAGCAAAGACACATCCTGGTGAGCAGTGATTGGCACAGAGAATTTCCAATCATAGCCAATGATTGCAGAGACATCACACAGACAGAAACTGAACTGATTGCTGTGGTGGTGTTCTAGAACTGTGACAAATATTGTGGTGCAGGCCCAGCTGGTTCCAGCACCATGAGCTGAGATACAAACAGAGCAGTTGAGAGCAGGACCAGGGCTGCAAGGGGAGCCAAGGGGCCCAGACCGGGCAGAGCCTGTGGCTCCTTCTTCAGGCATAGGTGAATGTTACAACTCTCTTTTCCCACAGCCTATCCCCACTCAGCTCACTGTTGCATCTGGATTTGAGCAGGGGCTCTTCTCCCCACTTGCCTTTCCCATCTGCCTCAAGGATGCAGCAATTGGTTCTTTTTCACTCCCAGCCTTTCTCACATGGTTTGGTTGCACATGTCAACACCTCCAGGGCCTCACACAGACATGAAGGCCATCTCAACATTTCATTACCACTCCCTTTTTGAATTCATATAGATTGATTCTATTGCAAACTAAGTCATTGATCAACATGGATCTACAGGCTGCAGCCCAGGCTCTGGTTGTCTCTCTGGGCTGCAAGTGCTCACTGCTGCCTCCTGTTGAGCTTCTCCTCCACCAGCACCCCCAAGGGCTTTTCTTCATGGCTGCTCTCCAGCCAGTCCCTGCCCAGCCTATATCAGGATCCATGTACATGGTCTCTGTGCAGAGTGTCCTGTGGGTGCATGGAGATTGTTTTCAGGACTGTCCCTGGAACCCGAGGTGACCTCATTGTGGCCTTCCAGTATCTGAAGGGGGCCTACAAGAAGGCTGAGGAGGACTTTTCAGGCTATCAGGGAGTGATAGGACTAGGGGAATGAAATGAAGCTGGAGGTGGGGAGATTCAGGCTAGATGTGAGGAAGAAGTTCTTCACCGTGAGGGTGGTGAGGCCCTGGAATGGGTTGTCGAGGGAGGTGGTTGAGGCCCCGTCCCTGGAGGTGTTTAAGCCCAGGCTGGATGAGGCTCTGGGCAGCCTGATCTAGTGTAGAGTGTCCCTGCCCCTGGCAGGGGGGTTGGAACTAGATGATCCTTGTGGTCCCTTCCAAACCTAACTGAAACTATGAAACTATGAAACAAATAGCTCTTAGGACACTTGGGGATCATTGCCTGAGCCTCACACACTGAGAGGAGACTGAAGGAATCTGCTCAAGAAGTCAGAAGCAGAACAAAATTCCTTCAAGTGTGAATTGGCCTCACCGAGGGCCATGAGCAACAAAGCCTCCCAGGGTGCTTAGAGAAGCTCCATGGAGGCCATGATTGAAGGCAGACAAAGGCAAAGTGCAGCTGAACAAACCCTGGCCTTGTCTAGGAAAGAGAAAGGCCAAGCTCTGAGCCTCAGGCCTTGGAAAGGCAGATCCTGAGAGCCTCCAACTAAACCTTCCTCTCAGCAGCCATGGTGGCAGAAGCTGCTGCCAGAAGGACAAGGATCAGACCTTGTGCCTCTTGGTCCTTTGAGCCCTGCCAGAGCCCTTGGCCATCCCTCCTGCAGGCTGTGCTACACGGTCCCATGGCTGCAGCTCTTTCCCTTCAGGCTGTTGACATCCATCTGGCTTTCCCAGCCAGCTCTCCCCCTGACATTTCCACACCTTCCCTCAGGCCTCTCCACTCTTGCTGCCTGTTCCTTGACACACAAAGGATCTCCAGACTCCTTCTGGGTCACCTCTTGCACCACAGCTCTACACTTGGAGTGACATTTCTTAGTCCTGGCCTCCAGTCTGAACCTTTCAGTTGCACTTTCTGAAGGCTTCCTTCTGTGTCCACAACCAGGAAAGCTCCATCAGCTGACACCCCCCCTTCAAGCAGGTGCACATCACCCCTGAGCCTTCACTTCCCCAGGCTAAAGAAGCTCAGCAGCTTCAGGTGCTAGATAGAGACTCCAAACTCCATCCAGGCAGAACTCCTATAGAGCTTCTCCAGTACCTCTCCATTCCTCCAGAGTAAGGAACTCCACAGCCAGACACCAATGTTGCAGATGTGGTCACAGCAGTGCTGAGTGTAGGGAGCACAACCTCTGTGTCTGGGTGGCCACACTCCTTCTATCACAGCTCAGCTGCACTTGGCCTTCTGCACTCTGCTCAGGCTCTGCTCCATCCCAGGCCATTGGGAATGGTCCCTGCCAGAGTCCCTTCTGTCCATGGCATTGCCACCCCTCTCCTCCCTTTGTCCATCAGCTTCTCAGCCACAGTCCACCTCCTGCTCCTCTTCCAAGGCTATCAGGCTGCTCTGGGAGCTCCCAGCCCTGCCCTGTGCCAGGCTCAGAACACAGGAAGGAGGTTTGGGGCTGAAGTGTCCAGGGGAAGGCTGAGGGCTCAGAGATACCTTTGAGACCTAGGGCTCAGCCAGGGCTGAGGAGAAGATTTGGTGTCCTGATGAGCCTACTCTGACTGGGAGGGCTTAAACCACAGAATCAGAGAATATGAGGGTTTGGAAGGGACCTCCAGAGATCATCCAGTCCAATCCCACTGCCAGAGCAGGATTACCCAGGCCTGGTCACACAGCCACACATCCAGGCAGGTTTGAAAATCTTCAGAGGAGACTCCACAACCGCTCTGGCAGCCTGCTCCAGGGCTCCAGCACCCTCACTGCACAGGAGAGTGTCCTCATGATGAGGTGGAACCTCCTGTGTTCTGCCTTGCACCCATTGCTCCTTGTCCTATCACTGGGCACCACTGCCAAGAGACTGGCACCCTCCTATGATACCCCCCTCTGACATTGATAGCCATTGATCAGATCCCCTCTCAGGCTTCTCCTCCTCTCCTAAACAGCCCCAGGGCTCTCAGTCTTTCACAGAATCACAGAAACATTCAGGTTGGAGAAGACCCTCAGGATCCCCAAGTCCAATCAATAACCCTACTCTACAAGGTCACCCCTAAGCCATATCCCCAAGCACCACGTCCAAACCAACCTGAAACAGCTGCAGGGTTGGGGCCTCCACCACCTCCCTGGCAGCACATTCCACTCCCTGACCACTCTTGCTGAGAAAAACCTTCTCCTCCTGTCGAGTCTTAACCTACCCAGTCCTAGCTTGAGGCCATTCCCTCTTGTTCTGTGCCCTTCAGGGACTAGAAAGCGGCTATCAGGTTTTCCCAGAGCCTTCTCTTCTTTTGTCTGATCAACCCTAGCTCCCTTAGACTGTCCTCATAGCAGAGCTGCTCCAAGCCCCTGATCATTTCTGTGCCATCCCTGGGACCTGCTCCATCAGCTCCATGTCCTTCCTGTGTTGAGACTTCAGAGCTGGATGCAATACTCCAGGGAGGTCTCACCAGAGCAGAATAAATTGCCAGGATCCTCTCCCTCCATCTCTGGCCATGCTGCTTTGGATGCAGCCCAGGCTGCCCTTGGCCTTCTGTGCTGCAAGCTCACACTGCCTGCTCCTGGCCAGCTTCTCCCCCACCACCACACCCAAGTGCTTTTCCTCAGGGCTGCTTTCTATCTCCTACTCCCCCAGCCTGTATTGCTAGTGAGGATTGTTCCAGCCCAGCTGCAGGACTCTGCTCTTGCTGCTGTTGAACCTCATGAGGGTCACCTGGGCACCACCTCTCCAGCTTGTCCAGGTGCCCCTGGATGCCCTCCTGTCCCTCTGGCATCTCAACAGCACCACTCAGCTTGGTGCTATCTGCACACTTGCTGATGGAGTCTCCATCTCTCTGTCTATAGCACTGATAAAAATATTAAGCAGCACAGGATGGGATGAGTGAATCAGTTTTTCCTGGGACAAGCCTGGGCTGTACTTGGAGATGTTAATAGGACCCAGTTTGAAATGGAGATGGCCCAGACTGGACTCTGGTGTGATTAGGATATGGAGTTGTGACTGTGAGAAGGCCCAGCCTGTGGTGTGAGGATTTAAAGGAACCCAGTATGTACTGGGATGAGACCCATACTGTACTGGGATGTCCAGGGGACTCAGTTGTACTGGGATGGGTCCCACTCTGGCTGGGAGGGGTAAAGCGATAGAGTTTGTACTGGGATTGGTCCCAGTCTGGTCCTGGGAAGGGTTCAGGTGGTGCAGCTTTTCCTGGGATCAGGCAGAGTCTGTACTGGGAAGGAGTCCTGATCTCTGGTTTGCACTGGGAGGGAAGCAGCTGGAACTGGGAGGGGGCCAGGGCTTCAACTTTGCTGTGGGACGAGACCTGTCTGTACTGGGAGGGATCAGAGATGCAGTTTGCACTGGGATGGTCCCCGTCTGTACTGGGTGATGCCATGGATCCATTTCCATTTCTGACAGGTCTTGGACTATACTGGGATGGGATCAGGACACCATTTGTACTTGGACAGGGCCCAGTCTGTAAAGGAGGGGTCAGAGATGTAGTTTGTACTGGAGGGGACCCAGACTGTACTGGGTTGGAACCAGATACACAGTTAACATGTGGAGGGATGCAGTAGGTACTGGGAAGGCAGCAGGATCCACTTTTTACTGGATGGGAGCCGGAGTGTACTGGGATGGAGAAGATGATGCAGTTTGTGCTGGGCTGAGGCCATGTCTGCTCTCTGGAGGCACCCAGGTGGTTCAGCTAGTTTTGTACCAAGGCCCTGTCTGTACGGGAGAGCTCAGAGAGTTTCAGTTTGTAGCTGGAGGGGGACCCAGTCTGAACTGGGATGGCATCAGGGATCAGAAGATGCACTTTGTACTGAGATGAGACTCAGACTATGCTGGGAGATGGCATGGGATATCCCATTTGTACCAGGATCAGGCCACAGCTTCCCTGGGTCAGGATATCCACATTGTGCTGTGCTGGGTGCAGTTGGGACTGGAAGGGGTCCAAGGGATGCACTTTGTACTGGCACAGGAAACTGTATGGGAGATAGTAAAGTGATGCAGTTTTTCCTGGGATAAGAGCACATCTGAGCTGGGAGGGTTGAAGAGATGCAGCTTTGTATGAGAGTGACCAGGGCTGTACTGGGAAGGTTAAAGGATCCCAAATTGTAGTATTTGGGACAAGACTGTACTGGAATGAGCCCAGGGAATCAGCTTGTACTGGAATGGGGTCCAGACAGTACTGGGAGGGATAAGGGATTCACTTTTCATTGGACATGCTTAATATGTACCTGGAGGGATGAAAGGGATCCTGTTTGGACTGGACAGGGCACAGACTGGACTGGGAGGGCATGAGGGTGTGCAGTTTGTATTGGATGAGTGCATTCAGTAGTGGGAAGGAGCCAGGGGAGGATTCTGTGCTGGGATGGGACCAAGGCTGCAGTGCTAGAGGACAGTAGGATCCAGTTTGTACTGGGATGAGGCCACATCTGTACTGGGAGGGTTGAGGAACTATGTCTATACTGATGTCTATACTGGAAGGGGTCAGGGTATCCAGTTGGACTCTGAGTAGGTGCAGTCTGTAATGGGATGTGGTTGGGTATGAAGGCATGTTTTGATGGCAGTGCTGCTCTGGGCACAGCTCTGTCCCACAAGCACCCTGGACTCTCCCTGCCTGCAGTCCCAGCACTGCACCCAGCAGCACAGTGCCCAAGCTGCCAGAGCACTCAGCCCTGCCCTAGCTCAGGCTCAGCAGGAGAGGGTGGAAGGGCAGAAAGAGCAGCTGAGGACAGCCCAAGCTGTGGGGCTGCCTGGCACTGCTGCTGTGCTGGGAGTCTGCCCTTCCACCTCTGCACACAGGCACTGCCCTGCAGCTCCACAGAAGCCTTGGAGGAAGCAACTCAGAGAAACAACTCCCTGCAGGGTCCTTTCTTGTGTTGAACACCCAGGGAGCACAGCTCCTCATGTCTGCAGCCTCTGGTCACACCAGACAGGACAACACTGAACCAGAAATGATCTGAAGGAAGACATTTGTGTGGGAACAACACTCTCCCAAGGAGAACAGCCCCAGCAGAAGCCAGAACTCGAGCAGCCATGCTGGGCCTGCACTGAGTGACATCATCAAAGTGCTCTGCAGGAGAAGACAAAGGTTTATTGCTTCTGAAAGCATCCAGGGATCAGTTGGCTCAGGGCAGCCTTCATCTCCTGGTTCCTCAGGCTGTAGATGAGAGGGTTCACTGCTGGAGGCACCACTGGCGTACAGAACTGACACACACCCAGTCCAGGGATGGGAGGTGGAGGGAGGGAGGAGGGCTTCAGGTAGGCAAAGAAGGCAGTGCTGATAAACAGGGAGACCACAGCCAGTGAGGGAGGCAGGTGGCAAAGGCTTTGTGGCGTCCCTGCTGAGAGGGGATCCTCAGCACTGCCCTGAAGATCTGCACATAGGACACCACAATCAATACAAACAGACAAATACTAAACAGGCACTGGCCACAATAAGCCAAATTTCCTGAGGTAGGATGTGGAGCAGGAGAGCTTGAGGATCTGGGGGATCTCACAGAAAACTGGTCCCAGCATTGCCCTGGCAGAGGGGCGGGAAAATGTATTGGCTGTGTGCAGAAGAGCATAGAGAAAGCCACAGGCCCAGGCAGCTGCAGCTAGGTGGAGACAAACTCTGCTGCCCAGGAGGGTCTCATAGTGCAGGGTCTGCAGATGGCAACGTAGCGATCGTAGGACCATGGTGGTGAGGAGAAAATACTCTGCATCAATTAGGAATACAAAAAAGAGAGCTGGAGAACCATCCTGCATAGGAGATGTCCCTGTGTCCCTCAGGGAATTGGCCATGGATTTTGCACAGTGGTGGAGATGGCACCCAGTCAAGGAGGGCGAGGTTGAGGAGGAAGAAGTACATGGGGGTGTGGAGGTGGTGGTGCCAGGCTATGGTGGTGATGATGAGGCCATTGCCCAGCAGGGCAGCCAGGTGATGGCCAGAAGAGGCAGAAGTGCAGGAGCTGCAGCTGCCTTGTGCCTGGGAAGGGCAGGAGGAGGAAGTGGGTGCTGGAGCTGCTTTTGGCCATCTGCTGCCTCTGGCCATGGAGACCTGTGCAAGGAGGGAAGGCAGTGACAAGTTAGGGCACACTTCTCTCAGCCTCCTTTGTAACCCCTGTCCCTGACTGCATGAGAATGGATCAGCTCAGTCCCATCACTTCCAACCCTGACAGAGTTCATCACAGCTTCAAATGCAGCAGGGACCCAGAATTGCCATGAGATCCTCTGGAGTCAGAACGAAAGTGACCAACAGCCCAATCCCAGAGGACAAGAGTCCCATGTGGTGGTTGAATTTCCCCGCATTAGCTTTGCCAGAGCAGCTCAGTCAGAAGCAAATGAAGCTGTATGGACAAGCAACAGCTACACTCTACAATTGAATGCAATGAACAGTCAAACATACAGGAGTGACAATATGAGACAGGTATTCAATTAGCAAATCACATGAAACCCCCCTGGTCAAAGACCAGGGAAGCTGTTCCTCTGCCCCTATCCCCTACCCCCCTGTTTCCAAGAGAGAAAGGAGGAGTGGAGAGAGAAAAAAAGCAGTGGGTTAGACTTAGACAGGGCAGCC
>JAAWVA010000030.1:31305997-31371154 GCA_015227895.2 Colaptes auratus
GGGTGAGAAAGTCCCTCCCCACACAACAGGAAAGAAACCGCAGCTAGCTCAGTCGAAAAAGCAGATGAAAGCTAATTACAGGCATAAATGGAATGCAATGAATATGTACACAAATATACAATATTTACAATATATACAGAAATACACAGCAATGAACGTAATGCAGAAAAGCCTTTCCCTCCAGCCGGCCAGGGGGGTCCCTGAACCCCCTCTCTCCCTCCCACCTCCCTTTTTCCCAAAAAGGGTTAGAGAGAGAGAGAAAGGCAATTAAGGAAGAAAAATTCTGTTAGCTCAGAAAAGCATGCAAGAATTAGTGTTCTTATCTGGTTAGCTGTAAATCAAGGCCGTTCCTGCTTCAGAAAGAGAGAAGAAGCGTCCAGCCCACAGGACAGAGAAGCACAGACTGCACCCAGCCTGAACCCAGACCAGACACAGGACAGAACCAACAGAACCCAACCAATCTACCAATGAAATTAGTTTAGACTATCTGGTTTTTGTTCAAATATCAAAAACATTCAGCCAGAGTGTTCAGCAACTGTCTCTTTCTTAAAGGCATAGCCTCAACCGGTCACAATCCCCTCTTCTAAACAATTTCATTGCTGTTCATACTGTCCATCCAATCTAAAACAATATCTACAATTGTAAGTAAAGTTGATAGTCCATTCGGCTATCCTCAGGTGTAGATGATTCAGAAGTCCAAGAAGAAAACAAAAATGGAAAACAGTTTGTTCTTCGCAGACAAAGCGAAGAAGAAAAGGGAAACAGGGGAACAGGGACTCTCGTTGACTCAGGGCTCTCAGGGTTCTCAGGGTTCGTGCACAGTGGATTCCTCAGGATTCTCTCCTTTGGGCGATGTAGGTACAACACTCTGAAATTAAACTCTTCAGCTAAAGTTAGATTTCTTTGTGGAATACATGAATTTCACCATTCTCTTGCATTACCCAATAAGTGTGACCCGGACCTTCAGCTGAAACCACCCCTCGGACAGGTTTAGCCTCTCCTGAGGGAGAAAATACCAAAACAGTTGACCTAACAGATTCTTCTCTCTAACAACAGGAACTCTATCACCTACTTTCTGTAGCAGATCTGAGTGTGCGGTCCAGCTCGGTTCACTGAACCTCTACTATTTACCAGCCAGGTTGCTTGTGCTAAATGCTTTTCCCAGTTTTTCAAAGATCCACCCCCATGGCTTTAAGAGTGGTCTTCAGCAAACCGTTGTAGCGTTCAATCTTCCCTGCAGCTGGTGCATAGTAGGGATGTGGAATATCCACTCAATGCCGTGCTCTTTGGCCCAGCTCTTTACAAGGTTGTTTTTGAAATGAGTTCCGTTGTGTGACTCAATCCTCTCTGGAGTTCCGTGTCTCCACAGGATTTGTCTCTCCAGACCCAGAATGGTGTTGCGTGCAGTTGCATGTGGAACTGGATAAGTTTCAACCATCCAGTGTTTGCCTCTACCATAGTAAGCACATACTGCTTACCAGAACGAGAACGTGGTAGAGTGATGTAGTCAATCTGCCAAGCTCACCATACTTGTACTTGGACCATCTGTCACCATACCATAAGGGCTTAAGTCTCTTTGCCTGCTTAATAGCAGCACAAATGTCACAGTCATGGATGACTTGTGTGATAGCATCCATGGAAATGTCTGGATCTGTCACGTGCCCACTGGTAGGTTGCATCTCTGCCTTGATGTCCTGACGAATCGTGAGCCCACCGAGCTAAGAATATCTCACCTCGGTGTTTCCAGTCGAGATCAAGATCAGAGTCCATGTCTACTTGAGAAACTCTTGCAGCTAGATCTGCCTGATGGTTGTGTTGCTGTTCCT
The DNA here is from genome assembly GCA_015227895.2 of Colaptes auratus. Lineage (NCBI taxonomy): Eukaryota > Metazoa > Chordata > Aves > Piciformes > Picidae > Colaptes > Colaptes auratus. The sequence goes on from JAAWVA010000030.1 coordinate 31,307,824, forward strand.
CAGTAGCTTTGCTCTTAGGGATGTGAGCATCAATGTGTCTCACCTTCACTGGAATCTCTCGATTCGATCAGCAATGTCCTGCCACAGCTCAGCTGCCCAAATGGGCTTTCCTTTTCTCTGCCAACCATTCTTCTTCCAGTTCTTTAGCCAACCCACACGAGCATTGGCTACCATCCATGAGTCGGTGTAGAGATAAAGCTTTGGCCACCTCTCACGTTCAGCTACGTCGAGAGCTAGCTGGACAGCTTTTACCTCTGCGAACTGACTGGATTTCCTTCTCCATCCTTTGCCTCTGCAACTCGGCGTGTTGGACTCCACACTGCAGACTTCCACCTTCGCTTGTTCCCGACAGACGACAGGAACCGTCTGTGAACAAAGCATACTTCTTTTCATCATCAGAAAGGTCATTGTAAGGAGGAGCTTCCTCAGCACGAGTTACTCTCTCCTCTGGAGGTTTAGTACAGTTGGTACCTTCAGGCCAACTTGAGATCACCTCCACCAGACCAGGTCTTTCAAGATTTCCCATCGAGCTCTCTGTGTTATCAGAGCCATCCACTTAGACCAGGTGGAATCTGTTGCATGATGTGGTGTGGAACCTTTGCCTTTGAACATCCAATTCAAAACTGGTAATCTGGGAGCTAAGAGAAGTTGTGATTCAGTTCCAATCACTTCAGAAGCTGCTTTTACTCCTTCATAGGCAGCTAGAATCTCTTTCTCTGTTGGAGTATAATTAGCCTCTGAACCTCTGTAACCTCGACTCCAAAAACCAAGAGGTCATCCACGTGTCTCACCTGGAGCTCTTTGCCACAAGCACCAGGTTGGACCATTGTCACTTGCAGCCGTGTACAAAATGTTCTTAATGTCTGGACCATCTCGGACAGGTCCCAGACCCATTGCTTGAAACCTCTTGCTTATCTGGTCAAAAGCTGCTTGTTGTTCAGGTCCCCAGTGGAAATTGTTTCTCTTTCGAGTCACATCATACAGAGGTTTCACAATCTGACTGTATCCAGGAATGTGCAGTCTCCAAAATCCCACTCCCCAAGAAACGTAGAGTTTCTTGCTTGTTCATGGGATTGGCCATGGTAGAGACTCTATTTACCACATCCACTGGAATGTGTCGGCGTCCATCCTGCCACCGCACTCCCAGAAACTGGATCTCTCTGGTAGGTCCTTTCACCTTGTCTCGCTTGATGGCAAAACCTGCATTCAGAAGAATGTCAATGATTTTGTTACCTTTCTCGAAGACTTCCTCAGCAGTTTTACCCCAGACGATGATATCATCGATGAACTGGATGTGTTCTGGAGCACCACCTTTCTCCAGAGCATCGTGGATCACTGCATGACAGATGCTGGAGCTGTGGATCCAGCCCATTGGCAATCTGTTGAAAGTGTACTGGATTCCTCTCCAGGTGAAAGCAAACTGAGGCCTATTCCTCTGCTATGGGAATAGAGAAGAAGGCATTAGCAATGTCTATGGTAGCATACCATTGGCCTCTTTGGATTCCAGCTCATCCTGGAGTTCCATCATGTCTGGTACTGCTGCACTCATAGGTGGAGTTACTTCATTCAGGGCTCGGTAGTCGACTGTCAGACGCCAGTCTCCATTCTGCTTTCGCACAGGCCACACTGGACTGGTGAAAGGGGAATGAGTTTTGCTGATGACTTTTGACTCTCCAAGTGACGAATCAGATTCTGAATGGGCAACAAAGAGTCAGGGTGGTTCTGTATTGTCTGTGATGCACAGTTGAGAAGCAACCGGCAATTTAATGTCCTGAATCTTGTGTGTCCCACAACTGCAGATTCATCAGAAAGATCAGGTCTAACAGACAGCTTCAGCTTTTGTCCATCAGCTTCTACAGATGCTACTCCAAAAGCCATTTGTAACCTTAGGGTCTTTGAAACGCCCTTCTCTCAGAAAATCAATTCCCAGAATACAAGGTGCGTCAGGTCCGGTCACAACTGTATGCTTCCCCCACTGTTTACCAGTTAAACTTATATCAACCTCCACCTTAGTTAACTCTTGAGATCCACCAGTGACTCCAGAATAGTTATAGCTTCTGATCCCTGATAATTTGATGGCATTATGGTGCACTGAGCCCCTGTGTCAACCAAGGCCCTGTACTTCTGAAATTGTGAAGTGCCAGGCCACTGGATGGACACATCCCAATAGATTCTGTTATCTCAGTGTGCAGTGCTAGAACTGGAGCCACTGTGGAGCTACTAGAGTTGTCTGGGGCACTGTGGAAGTACACAGCCTACCTTCTGGTATTGACCTCGGGCTCTAACACTTGCAGTTCCCTCAGTCTCCTGAAAAGATTAGCAGTTGGTTGACCATCCCATCTGTTCATGTTCTCACCAAACTGATCACGCTGAGGTATCCAAATACTTCCACGTGATTGCCTTGGTGGTCTGTTTCGGTTGGATCTGTTTTGGAATGACATCCTTGGAGGACGCCTATTCCTCACAGAGGAAACCTGTATCCATCTGGAGGAAGAATTGGAATTATCTCTCTGTGTCAATTGGGAGATGGAATTTATAATCTCATCCTTCATCTCTTTCATGCAATTCTCATTTTTTCCAGACAGAGTTTCAATGGCTGGAACCAACGAAACACGTGTCATGCTATCCTCCAATTGTCTCATCTGATCAGTGAATTGGCCAACCGTAGGAGAAGCTCCGCCATAATTTCTTGCCACAATCCTGCTTGCCAGAATATTTGCATAATGAGGAGGAGCAAGTTTGATGAGCTTTTTAGCAAGACCAGTTCCTACAGGAATTTCATCAGGATTCAGAGTCTCATGGCCACCATAGAGTACCTCTCTAACAGCAAATTCTCTCAGACGCTTAATTCCTTCCTCTATGGTAGTCCAGGGCTTAGGATTCCATGGGAGATCATCTCGGGAAGGATATCTCATGAGGGTTGCCATTAAAAGGCGTATCCACAGAGTCACCTTACCGAGAGTCCTGCCTAGATGTCTATCTATTCCATTATCCTTTGAGAGAGTTCCTAGTTGAGTGCTGACTTGTCTCCAACCATTAGAGCTGGAGCACCTGTATCGTAGCATCTACCAGCCAAGCTAGGATTGGCTCCTTATCTGCTCTGATGTAATCTTTACGCACATCCGCAGCTCTTCTCTTGGGGACGAACAGTCCAGAATATCATCTGACTCCTCTCTTCCTCCTCTTCCTGAACTTGTTGCCCCATTAATATATTGTCACTCTCCTAAGAATCTCTTTAAGGTCAGGAGTACCACCTCTAGTTGTTCTGCTGTCAGCAATTTGCCCTGCATTTCCATCCAGTGATGTTCTCAATAACTCAGCTATATCTTTAAGACAAATCTTCTCCTCCTCCTCAGCAGGGTCTCTTAAAGCAGAAGTTCCCTCACAGCATCAGCCTCTGAATCAGCTTTGGTCTTTCCACCTCTCTCTTTAAAACAGCTACCTGCTTAACTGGAGCTGTGTTTAAATTTACAGCTGGCTTAACAGAAGCTGACAGGTTCTGAGACAGATCAGCTGCTGTGGAGGACACTTCCGGTCCTGCTGAAGAAGAAGGAGGAAATGGCTTTGCCGCATTAATGGCTGCCGAGGACGTGGGAGCCGCCATGTTAGGCGCTGCCGCTGCAGCTGGCTGATTGCCAGAACCACCAACAGCACCGTTCAGAGCAGCCTTTCCGATGGACTTTTTAGCTTTATCTTTAACTGATACAGATCCTGCATTCTCCTCATCACTAGATATTTCTGGGGTCGAGTTAGAGCTGTTCTTTCTCCTCTTGGGTCTACGCCTAATTACAAAACAGGCCCTAGACACTTTTCTCTCCCGGTACAGAGCATATAACAAGTACGCAATCACCATCACCAGCAGCAGATTCAAACACATCAAATAAATCACCTTTGGATCCAAGCCATCACTTAAAACAACTCTTTCACCTACTGGGATCTTAAACTCCTTTATCTCTATGGGCAGAGTGGTTGATGTCACATTCCTGTATCTATTAAGCCAAAAGAATCCCAGGCACCGGTCATAGAGAAGCTGAATCTTATACTTAAACCATAAATACAATTTATACATCAAGTATCTGCCTAAGCGATCGAAAATCAATCCCAGGAAGTACTTGTAGAGCAGTACCGAACAAATTGAAAAGACCAAATGCTCTAAAATCCAAAACACTTTCATCCTTGCAACTCCGACCTGAGCAGACAATAAATCAAGCAACTTTTGCTCTGCTTCTGGACAGCAACTATCCTTGAGCCCCACGTTGGGCGCCAATTAAAAATATGTGGTGGGGTGAGAAAGTTCCCTCCCCACACACAGGGAAAGAAACCACAGCTAGCTCAGTCGGAAAAGCAGATGAAAGCTATATTTACAGGCATAAATGGAATGCAATGAATATGTACACAAATATACAATATTTACAATATATACAGGAAAATATAACAATGAACACAATGCAGAAAAACCTTTTCCCTCCAGCCGGCCAGGGGGGTTCCCTGAACCCCCCTCTCTCTCTCCCCACCTCCCCTTTTTCCCAAAAAGGGTTAGAGAGAGAGAGAGAAAGGCAATTAAGAAGTAAAAATTCCGTTAGCTAAAAAGCACATGCAAAATTAGTTCTCTTATCTGGTTAGCTGTTAACTCAAGGCCGTTCCTGCTTCAGAAAGAGAGAAGCACAGACTGCACCCAGCCTGAACCCAGACCAGACACAGACTGAACCAACAGAACCCAAACTCAAAACTGAACCTTCCAAGCCACCAATGAAATTCGTTTAGACTATCTTGTTTTTGTTCAAATATCAAAAACATTCAGCTAGAGTGTTCAGCAACTGTCTCTTTCTTAAAGGCATAGCATCAACTGGTCACACCCACCACATGGTCCATCCATCAAACCCATGTGTCACCAGCTTGGAGACCAGGATGTGGTGTGGGACAGTGTCAAAGGCTTTGCTCAGGTCCAGGTAAACGACATCAGTCACAAGTGATGTGGAAAAGGCTGAGCTACTCAATAACTTCTTTACCTTACTGCAAGGGCCTCCAGCCACACTCCTGGAGTCATGGCAGATGATGCCAGGGACAGGGAGGAAGAACTGCCCTTCATAAGTGAAGCTCAGGTTGGTGATCACCTGAAGAACCTGGAAGTGTTCAAGTCCATGTGACCCGACGGGATACACCCACGGGTGCTGAGAGAACTGGCAGATGAGGTTGCTAAGCCCCTCTCTATTATATTCCAAAAGTCATGGCAGATGGGGAAGTCCCCACAGATTGGAAAAGGGCAAATATTGCTCCCATTTTCAAAAAGGGTAAGAAGGAGGAACCAGGGAACTACAGGCCGGTCAGTCTCACCTCTGTGCCCGGAAAGATCATGGAGCAGATCCTCCTGGAGGCACTACTGACTCAGAAGAGTAGTGAAGAGGTGATTGGGAGCAGTCAGCATGGCTTTGCCAAGGGCAAATCCTGCCTGACAAACCTGGTGGCCTTCTATGAACAGGTGACAGCATTAATAGATGAGGGGCGAGCAACTGATGTCGTTTTCCTGGACCTGAGCAAAGCCTTTGACACTGTCCCACACCACATCCTGGTCTCCAAGCTGGTGACACACGGGTTGAGGGTGGACCACTAGATGGATACAGAACTGGCTTGATGGCTGCACCCAAAGAGTGGCTGTCAATGGGTCCATGTCCCAGTGGAGGCCAGGGACAAGCAGAGTCCCTCAGGGATCAGTCCTGGGACCAGTCTTGTTCAACATCTTTGTGGGTGCCATGGACAGTGGCATCGAGTGCACCCTCAGCAAGTTTGTTGATGACACCAAGCTGTGTGGTGCACAGACATGCTGGAGGGAAGTGATGCCATCCAGAGGGACCTTGAGAGGCTGGGGAGGTGGGCACAAGCCAACCTCATGAGCTTCAACAAGACCAAGTGCAGGGTCCTGCATCTGGGTCGAGGCAATCCCAGGCACAAATCCAGGCTGGGCAGGGACTGGCTGGGGAGCAGCCCTGAGGAGAGAGACCTGGGGGTGCTCTCAACAGGAGCTCTCAATGTGCACTTGCAGCCCGGAAAGCCAATCAGATCCTGGGCTGCATCAGGAGAAGTGTGGCCAGCAGGTCAAGGGAGGGGATTCTCCCCCTCTCCTCAGCTCTGCTGAGACCCCACCTGGAGTACTGCCTCCAGTTCTGGAGTCCCTATTCAAGAGGGATCTGGAGGTGCTGGAAGGTGTCCAGAGAAGGGCCACGAGGATGATCAGAGGGCTGGAGCACCTCTGCTATGAGGACAGACTGAAGGAGTTGGGGCTGTTCAGTCTGGAGAAGAGAAGGCTCCGAGGTGACCTCATTGTGGCCTTCCAGTATCTGAAGGGGGCCTACAAGAAGGCTGGGGAGGGACTTTTCAGACTATCAGGGAGTGATAGGACTAGGGGGAATGGAATGAAGCTGGAGGTGGGGAGATTCAGGCTGGAGGTGAGGAGGAAGTTCCTCCCCATGAGAGTGGTAAAGGCCTGGAATGGGTTATCCAGGAAGGTGGTTGAGGCCCTGTCCCTGGAAGTGTTTATACCCAGGCTGGATGAGGCTCTGGCCAGCCTGATCTAGTGTAGAGTGTTCCTGTCCATGGCAGGGGGCTTGGAACTAGATGATCTTTGTGGTCCATTCCAACCCTGACTGAAACTATGAAACTATGATACTCAGTGCAGGCCCAGCCTGGCTGCTGTACTTTGTGGTGGTGGTGGTTAATGTCAGCAAGATTCTCCTTGATCCACAAGGGTAGAGCTGGCCAGGCTCCATCTCCACAGAGAAGGAAAATACTTGCAGGCAAACAGCAAGAGTGCAAAGGCTCCTTGGCTGGGTCAGGGATGAGATCCTGAATATTCATGGTTCTGCCCAATGGAAAATGAACATAACACACTATCCATTTTTACTCATCCTAACATACTGATCTGCTGATGCTTTGTATTTGCTAAGGAAAGGCACTGAGTCCTGTTGATACTGACTCTGGCCTAATGTTCTTCTTTCAAATTTCTCCTAGGTAAAACTTCCAGAACTCTTATATCCTCCATAAATTTTGTTAAATCACATTTGAAAACACATATAAAATGACAATTTGAGAACATAACATGCTTGAACCATTCATTTTTGTGACATAATACCTGAATTCCCTTTTTTTTTTGTTTTTATAACCTTAAATGAAAATGTCTTTTGTGCTATAATTAATTTTGACTTTCCCTTTAACTATTTAAAGTTATGACAGACTGGTGAGTTACCATATCAACCCATGTGAACATACTCCCTAATCACACAACAGTGAAGCAATCATGATATTCAGTCCTAATTCAGATGGGTTTTGGTGCATTCTTCTGATTGATGCTTTTGATCTCAGATTATCACAGCAGTCATTGTGATCAATGTTAGGTAGCTCTGCTGATCCATGGGAAGTGCTCTTTGTCCTGTCCTCTTGATTCTTGTGCTGTTGTTTGCTGAGATGATTGCAGTACTGCATTGCAGAGTTGATGTTTCGAGTTGTTGACTTGGGTTAGCTATTTCTTGCTGGTGTCACTAAAGCCTTAGTTATAAAATATGCACAATATGCATCCCTCTTGTTCTCTCTCTTTGGGTTTATATATATATATATATATATATATATATATTCTGGCCTGCATTAGGAATAGTGTGGCCAGCAGGAGCAGGGAGGTCATTGTGCCCCTGTACTCTGCATTAGTTAGGCCACACCTTGAGTCCTGTGTCCAGTTCAGGGCCCCTCAGTTTAAGAAGGACATCGAGACATTTGAAGGTGTCCAAAGAAGGGCAACAAGGCTGGGGAGAGGCCTTGAGCACAGCCCTGTGAGGAGAGGCTGAGGGAGCTGGGATTGTTTAGCCTGGAGAAGAGGAGGCTCAGGGGCGACCTCATTGCTCTCTACAACTACCTGAAAGGTGGTTGTAGACAGGAATGGGTTGGCCTCTTCTCAATAGCAACCAGCACCAGAACAAGGGGACACAGTCTCAAGCTGCACCAGGGGAAGTTTAGACTCGAGGTGAGGAGAAAGTTCTTCACCGAGAGAGTGATTTGCCATTGGGATGTGCTGCCCAGGGAGGTGGTGGAGTCACCATGACTGGAGGTGTTCAAGAGGGGATTGGACGTGGCACTTGGTGCCATGGTCTAGTCATGAGGTCTGTGGTGACAGGTTGGACTTGATGATCTTTGAGGTCTCTTCCAGCCTTTGTGATACTGTGATACTGTGATAATCCTTATCTTCAAGCAAAGGCAAACCTTCCCTAGAGTCTTCTAAAGCTATCCAAACCCAATCCTTCTCCTACACAGAAATATAGAATCACAGAACTGTTGTGGTTGGGAAAGACCTTCAGGGTCACCCAGGGCAGCCATGACCTAAGCCTACCAAATCTGCTGGTAAAGCATGGCCAAGGGCTCTGGCAAGGCTGAAAGCCCAACAGGACCAAGGTCTTGGTCTGGCACTTGTCTCTGCCACCCAGGCCTGGGAGCAGATCCTTTATTAAGAGGCTTTCAGGCTCTACTGTCCCCAGGGGCTGTGCTCAGGGCTTGGCCTTCCTGCTCCATAACCCAAACCCAGGGTTTTTCAGCATCACAGACTCCTGCATTTTACCTTTTTTTTGCTCTAGAAATCACAGCCTCCAATTACCTGCTCTAAGGACCCCCTGGGGAGGCTTTGTCAGTAACAAGCCCCAGTGGGGCCAATCAGTGCTTCAAGCTACTTTGGCATTTGCTGCTGAATTCTGGAGCAGTTTCTTCAATCTTCTCTCAGTCCCTGATACCTGGGGCCAGCCCCAAATCCTCCATGGGGCTCATTAGAATACAGAAGTCCCTCAGGAGCTGTGGCTCTGCCTGGGATTTCCTTCAGGTACTGAAGACTTGTCCAGCTCACGGAAGCTTTTTCACAGCTAATTGAAGCTGTTTCAGAGTGCAGTTAATGAGGAAGATTTCCCATTGGGCCTCATAACCCCTTGGGCTGTTTTTAAAGGAAGTTTTTAATTAGCTCAATTTGAAAGAAGGGAGCTGACAGCAGCACTCTCCATGTCACCTTGATCCACAGTCTCCTCAAGGGGCCTGGAATCAAAGGAAACACTCTTCCTGAAGATCTGACACTATATGAACATCTTTGCTCCTCACCCCCTCCACAACCTCCCCATTGCTGTCATTGCCCACCTGGGGCTTACATCACTGTCCCATTAGACTCCTCCACTGCTCTCTGCAGCTGCAGGTCACAGCTCCATGGCACCAGCTCCCCCTGCTCTCTGGCTGCACTCAGCCACAGGAGAATTGTCTCTGTTTGGAAGTTAAAAAAAAGCAAAGTCTGATAAAGTTGCATCAGTAATCCAACCCCTCTGGAACCAGCTGCTCAGCACAAGATGTCTCTCAGTAGGCTGCCCCTCTCCAAGGCATGATCTGAGAAGCAAAGTTTTAGGCAAGTAGATAGAAGAAGTGGAGAGCAAAAACAATCACAGAGGTGGCCCAGGGGACAACTGCAGCTTTGCCTCCCTAAAGGTCAAAGCAGCACAGGAGAGAGGAACCGGAATGAACAAAGAATAAGTGCAGAAGCAAATTGGAGAATGATGGAAAGGGCCCTGGGCTGTCCAGTCTGCCCCGGGAAAGGTGACTCCAGAGATGGTCACTGTGTCCTGGAGAGGACAGTACAATACAATACAATACAATACAATACAATACAATACAATACACCAGGTTGGAAGAGACCTTCAAGATCATCGCGTCCAACCTATCAACCAATCCAACCCACCTAAATACAATACAATACAATACAATACAATACAATACAATACAATACAGTACAATACAATACAATACAACCCACCTAAACAACTAAACAACTAAACCGTGGCACCAAGCACCCCATCAATCCTCTTCTTGACCACCTCCAATGAAGGTGACTCCACCACCTCCACGGACATGGCATGACATCTTAATTAAGCAGATGGTCTAAGAGGTAGTCACACCCCCACCCCTACCCCCTTTTCTGGTACGACTCTAGTCTACCAAAGCTCTGCTCTGATTTAAAGCAACAGTGCTAATTTCATCATTTCTGATTTTAATGTCTCTCAGAGGTTTGTTATTTGGAGGTTTGCTAAGTCTTCCTAGTAAGCATAATGAATAGTAAGCATTTGTTATTTACAGGTACTCAGTACATAGTAATTGCAGTAAGGCATAAGCACTTAGCAATGAGTTCACACTGTAAGTTCTTCTTTTGGTTGGAACCTTCTTTGTTGTGTGCCTCGGCATTGCAAAGGAGCTCCGTGTAATACAGTTAAGGTTTGTAGTAAATAGGTATTTGCTTTTCAAAGTATTCCTTAGCTAATGTAACATCTTTCTATTTCCTTCTTAGACATTGACTAGAAAACATACAAATAATACAAAAAATAGTTAAAAAAAAGTAAAAAAATAAATTAAAAATACAAATATATATAACAAAACCAAAATAGTACAACTTAGATACAAAAAGTACAATAAAAAATAATAAAATAGTAACAAAAAATAATGATAGAGAACAAATAAAAAAAAAAACAACACAAAATCAGAAGGATTTCTAAGAAAAAATAGCTATTAACAGAAAACATAAGGATTATTAGCAAAAAAACCAATAAGGATTATCAAGATTACTAGATTAAAACAAACAAAACCCTTATAAAGAAAATTTCAAGAAAATTAAAATGAAAAATAATAATAAAAAATAATTAATAGAAAAGAAGGTTTAAAAATTAAAAAACAAAAATCAAAATTAAAATAGAAAATAGATTAAATGCAACAAACAAAAAAAATTAATTGAAATAAAAAAATAAGATCAAAATTTAAAAATTAAAAACTACCAAAAAAATTAAATGCTCACAATATTTTTTAAAAAATTAACAAAAAAATAAATTACAATAACAAAATAAAAGTAATTAAAAATAAAAAATACAAAAATACAAACAATAGGAAAAAATAGATTAAAATTAATAAAAAATATTAAAAATTATAGATCCCATCAAATACATACAAAAATACATTAAACCAGTATAAAAATAATTAAAAAAAACAAAATATAAAATTAATTAAACATTAAACAAAATAAAATATATACTAATTTAAAAATATTAAAAATATAAAAATAATTTTAAAATAATTTTAAAATAAATGAAAAAATAAAACAACCAAAATTATAATAAAAAGAAAAATTAATAAAAATTAATAAAAAATAAAATGAAACATATTTAAAAATGAAAAAATATATTACAAAAATAAATAAAATAACAAAAAGGAGAAAAAAATTAAATAAATTAGAGAAAAAAGTAATTAATAAAAAAAAAAAAACTAAAAAAAAAATTAAATGCTCACAATAATTTTAAAAAATTAACAAAAAATTAAATTACAATAACAAAATAAAAGTAATTAAAAATAAAAATGACAAAACTAAAATAATTAAAACTAAAAAAATTAAAAACTAAAAAGAGAAAAAAATAAATTAAAAAAAAAATTAAAAGAGTGTAAAAATAATGTAAAAAAATTGAAATTACAAAAGCAGTAATAAAATCAAAACTAAATGAAGCAAATTTATTTAAAATAGAAAAAAAAAGTTTATATTAAAACCAAAAAAACCCAAAATTAATTAAAAAAATATATGGAATCATAGTCTCATAGAATGTCAGGGTTGGAAGGGACCACAAGGATCAGCTAGTTCCAACCCCACTGCCATGGGCAGGGACACTTCACACTAGATCAGGCTGGCCAGAGCCTCATCCAGGCTGGGCTTAAACACCTCCAGGGACAGGGCCTCAACCACCTCCCTGGACAACCCATTCCAGGGCCTCACCACTCTCACGGTGAAGAACTTCTTCCTCATGTCCAGCCTGAATCTCCCCACCCACAGCTTCATTCCATTCTCCCTAGTCCTGTCACTTCCTGACAACCTAGGAAATCCCTCCCCAGCATTCATGTAGGCTCTCTTCAGATACTGGATGGCCACAATAAGGTCACCTCGGAGCCTTCTTTTCTGTCAACTGCAATCATCGCAATGAACAATGGCAAAAGGATCAAGACTATGAGGAAACAGCATTTCCCATGGAGTCCAACATCGATCACAATAACTGTTATGATAATCTGAGATCAAAAGCATCAATCAGAAGAATGTACCACAGCACCATGTGAATTAGGAATGAATATTATGGTGGTTTGATTGTTGTGTGATTAGAGAAAATGTTCATATGGACTCAAATGTTATCTCACCAGTTTGCCATAATTTTACACACTTAGAGGGAAAAATCACAATTCATTATAACACCACATGCATTGTCATTGTAGGCTGGAAACAACAACAAACAAATAAACACCTAAAGAAAAAAGGGGAAAGAGAGAATAGCCCATAGCAAAAAAAGTTTTTAATGGTACCAACAAGAGATAGTTAGCTCATGTCAACACCTAGAAACATCAACCTTGCAAAGTGCTGCAACCCTCTCACCACAAGACAGCACGAACACGGCACAACTGTCATGAAGATGACAGTCAGTAAACCTGCCTAGCACTGACCTCAGCGACTGTCACTGTAATAAAAAGGTCAACAGAAAGCATCTAACTTATAACTGAGTGTCATGACTGCTATTGTATTCGATTCTATTGCTTAACTGTTGTGTGAACATTAAGAGATCAGTATCACTAGGATGAGCAAAAACACATGATTATGGGTAGTTTTATATTGGCAAAGCAATGAAGCTCCTTTGTGCTTGCTGTTTGCCTGCAAGTTTTCTGTCTGTGAAGCTAGAGCCTGGCCAGATCTACCTTTACAGATGGAAGAAATCTTGCTACCATTAAACAATTCATAATTTTTGACCATCCTAGAGATAAATAAAGATGCAACATACCCCTAAAGCAGATTGTAAAAGACAGTGCTGAGGATTGGATTTGTGTCTGAATCTCTGTGTGCAATGTGTTCAGGCATAATCAAGTCTTCTCTGGCCATAAGAAGAGGGAAATGTAAAGATCGGAACTGTTAAGACCTAAGTTCTTCTTTACAATGTTTGCTATCTTTGACCGTGTATTATGCCAGCTCTGTTAGAACATTCTAACTAGCTCAACTTAAGCATTGTGCCTTGTATGGGTTACATCAGTCTGTCAGACATGCTGCGCTACAGGACCTTTGCTTTTTGCTATACTGCTTAGCTTGCAGTGTATGCTTGCTTCTGTGTATGCAAAGAGTATTTTGTATGGGATGGGAACAACTCCCATGAGCAGATTGCTCCCAAAAGCAAAAAGGGGGATTTGTGGCAATGCCAGCACAAGCAGTGTGAGCAACCTGGCAGTGTAGGCTTAGAGCCTGACATGGTGGTAGGCCATGCTCAGCATAAGGGCAGAAGTGGCTAGCAGTGTAGCAAAGCAGTGCTGTACCTGCAGCATGTAACTAAAGCAGGGCACTGGTAGCTATAAACAGAGAGTTATCTGGGAATAACAGGACACACACCTGCATCAACAACCTGGCGTGGTATTAGTAGTGTGACCAATAATCTATAACAGTGAGATGTGTGGTCACTTGTGGGGAGCCAATGAAGCTGTGCCAGCGATGCTCCCCGAGTCTGTATAAGCTGTAGAGGTTCCCTTAACAAATGAACAACACTGGATCACATTGGTCATCCATATTGACTCCATTCTCTGTCGCCAGCAGCCAACTATTAAATGTTAACAACAGCCCTAACAGGACTCCTTCCCAGGACAGATTGTGCTCACTCCCAGAAAAGGCTGCACCACCTGAAGCCTTCCAAACACTCATCTGTGTCTCTTTCCTGTTCAAACTATATCCCCTTTCCCACTCCCTGACAGACTGGGCCCATCATAGTACAAACTCGATGCCTGTTCTTTGGAGCTGGAGGTTCTGGTGTGTCCCATCCCCAGTCAGAAAGACACCACAGCATCTGGGAGGAACCATTCCAAATACCCTGGGATGGAGCAGACCCTGCACACAGGGAAGAAGGCCAACTGCAGCTGGGCTGTGGCACGACAAGTGTGGCCACACACACACAGAAGTTGTCCTCCCCCAGACTCCTCACTGCTGTGGCCACACCTGGATGCTTGGTGTCTAGGTGTGGGGTTCTGCAGTCTGACAGAGAAGGGAGGAACTTCAGAGATTGCAGAGGAGATCTGGCAGCACAGGGGTGACATCTCTGTGGAGAGACTGAGGGCCCTGGGCTGCTTCAGCCTGATGAGGCTCAGGGCACTGCCACAGCAGTGTGCACATGGCTGAAGGGTGGTTTCAGAGAGGATGGAGCTCTTCCTTGGGAGTGGGGAGAGACTAAAACCTCCACACAGTGCAGCTTGGAATGTTCAGAGAGGATGGAGCTCTTCTAGGGAGTGGGAAGAGACCACAACCTCCACAAAGTGCAGCTTGGAAGGTTCAGAGTGGAGATGAGGCCAAAGAAATGTCCCTCAAAGGGCAGAGCTGCTATGCATGAGGCCATCCAGAGGGGTCAGGAAATGGCAGGGAGAGCTGAGACAGCTCAGGGAAGGGATGGAAATGGCAGGGGGAGAGCTGGCTGGGGAAGCAAGATTGGTGTCAGCAGCCTAAAGGGAAAGAGCTGCAGGCATGGGACAGTGTAGGAGAGGCTGCAGTAGGGATGGCCAAGGGCTCTGGCAAGGCTGAGAGGCCCAACAGGACCAAGGTCTTTGTGCCCTTGGCTCTGGCACTTGCCTCTGGCTCTAAGGCCAGTGAGGAGACACTTTGGTTTGAGGCTTTGAGGTTCTTCTATTGCAAGGGCAGTGGTCAGGGCTTGGCCTTTGTGCTTCCTACACCAAAGGCAAGTTTTTTCTGCCCTGTACTTTGCCTTTGTCTCCCTGCAATCCTGGCCTCTAACAAGCTGCTCTAAGGAGTCCCTGGGGAGCCTTTGGCAGTAACAAGCCGCAGTGAGGCCAATCAGTGCTTCAAAGTACTTGGAGTTTTCTTCTGCCTTGGACTTGTTGAGAGGCTTCTTGGCAATACCTAGGCAGAGTCTCCTAGCAGTACCTAAGGATGATTTTATCAGCCCCAAATACTCCATGGGGCTCATTAAATACTGCTGCACCTCTCATTATTGCCAAGGTTTCTGCAGCTAATTGGAGAGGTTTTTATTGCACAAAGCATCTGATAAAAATTATATTTAAAGGTACCTTTCATTCCTTTTCAGCAGGAGTTGTCTCTTTGCAAGCAAACCACAGCAATCCTGTCAAGTTCCTACCCTGGTCACTATTCATCCTCACTCCCCATTGCTCCAGCAGAGCCCAGAGCCACAGGTGAGGGACAGGGTCTGCCTGGCCAGGGGCTGGAGGTCTGGGCTTGGCCCTTTGCATCAGTGAAACCCCTCCAGGTTTGCTCAGCAGCAGAGCCACCTTGAGCTGCTTGTCCTGACCTCTCAGCACTGCCTCAGCTCTCTGCTCTCCCCACAGCCTGGAGATGCTTCAGTGCCTCCAGTGATGCTTCCCTTGCATCCACTCTCTCCTTCTGCTCTAAGCAGACCCTGGGGACCCTTTCCCAGTATGCTTCACTGGGACCCATTAAGAATAGAAGAAACTTCAGAGTTTGAATCTGACTTTGACTTCTGGAGAGGTTTCATCAGCTTCTCAGTCTCTGAGGTTCATGGACTTGGCAACAAAGCCACCAGAGGGCTCCTTTAAATGCCTTGGGCTGGTCCTGAGCTGCTAAGCTGCACCTGGTTCCAGGGCTGGAAGGAGCTGCTGGCAAGCAGGCAGCACTGCAGGAGACAGCTCTGGCCAGGAGCAGCTCCTCTGCACAGCACAGCAGGGCTGAGGACACTGCCAGAGCATCTCAGGGAGATGAGCAAGGCAGACTGAGCTTCAAGCTGTCCAGGACTGGGAGGATGACAGAGAGCTCACTGGAGGAGAAGTCACTGCAGTCACTGCCACAGTAAGGCTGTGGGTGCAGGACACTGCAGCTGGAGCTCCTGGAGGCATCTCCATCTCGGCAGCTGATGCTCAGCTGAAGGCTCCTGGAGTGTGCACACAGAAGGAGGACCAAAGCCCTTCAGCTCCATCCTGTCAGCAGCAGTGAGCAGAGCAGGGGAAGGAGAAGGCTTCACCCCCAGCCCCTCTGCCTTTCTCTCTTCCCTTCACTGTCTCTGCAGCACTGCAGGCCTGCTCCCTGTTCCTCCCCCTCTCCATGGGTGTGGTGGGTTTAGGCAATGCCTTTAAAAGTTAGTTACAGATTTTGAGCAGAAAAGTAGAAACAAAATAAATAGATCACTCTTGGGTGTAAAAAGGAAAAGAAGAGATTCTTCTAAACAAATTAATTGGATAAATCTCTGGAATCAGAGGAGCTGTCCCATAACAATTCTCTCTCTTCTCTTCTGATTTCAGCTGTTTTGATTCAATCAGGAGAGATCACCTGCTTTGGCTGGCCTTGGCTAAGTCTAACCCACTGCTTTTTTTCTCTCTCCACTCCTGCTTTCTCTCTTGGAACAGGGGGGTAGGAGATAGGGGCAGTGGAACAGCTTCCCAGGTCTCTGTCCAGGGGTGTTTAGTGTCATTTGCTAGTTGTAAATACCTGTCTCATATTGTCACTCCTGTATGTTCTGTACCTGTTCATTGCATTCCATTGTAGAGTGTAGCTCTTGCTTGTCAATTCAGCTTCATTTGCTTCTAACTGAGCTGCTCTGGCAAAGCTAATGCTGGGGGGAAATTTCAACCCAACAATGGGACTCTTGTTCTCTGGGATTGGGCTGTTGGTCACTTTCTGCTCTGACACCAGAGGAATCTTCATGGCAATTCCAGGTCCCTGCTGCATTTGAAGCTGTGATGAACTCTGCCATGGGTTGGTAGTGATGGGACTGAGCTGATCCATTCCTCATGCAGCTCAGGGACAGGGGTTACAATGAGGCTGAGAGAAGTGTGCCCTAACTTGTCACTGCCTTTCCCTCCTTGCACAGGTCTCCATGGCCAGAGGCAGCAGATGGCCAACAGCAGCTCCATCACCCACTTCCTCCTCCTGCCCTTCCCAGGCACAAGGCAGCTGCAGCTCCTGCACTTCTGCCTCTTCCTGGCCATCTACCTGGCTGCCCTGCTGGGCAATGGCCTCATCATCACCACCATAGCCTGGCACCACCACCTCCACACCCCCATGTACTTCTTCCTCCTCAACCTCTCCTTCCTTGACCTGGGTGCCATCTCCACCACTGTGCCCAAATCCATGGCAAATTCCTTGAGGAACTCCAGGCACATCTCCTATGCAGGATGTGCTGCACAAGTCTTTTTTATCCTCTTTTTGTTTTCAGCAGAGTTTTCTCTCCTCACCATCATGTCCTATGATCGCTACGTTGCCATCTGCAGACCCCTGCACTATGAGACCCTCCTGGGCAGCAGAGTTTGTCTTCACCTGGCAGCAGCTGCATGGGCCTGTGGGGTTCTCAATGCTCTGCTGCACACAGCCAATACATTTTCCCTGCCCCTCTGCCAGGGCAATGCTGTGGAGCAGTTCTTCTGTGAAGTGCCCCAGATCCTCAAGCTCTCCTGCTCCACATCCTACCTCAGGGAACTTTGGCTTATTGTGGTCACTGCCTGTTTATTCTTTGTCTGTTTTGTGTTGATTGTGGTGTCCTATGTGCAGATCTTCAGGGCAGTGCTGAGGATCCCCTCTCAGCAGGGACGCCACAAAGCCTTTGCCACCTGCCTCCCTCACCTGGCTGTCGTCTCCCTGTTTATCACCACTGCCTTCTTTGCCTACCTGAAGCCCTTCTCCATCTCCTCCCCATCCCTGAATCTGGTGGTGTCAGTTCTGTACTCAGTGGTGCCTCCAGCACTGAACCCTCTCATCTACAGCCTGAGGAACCAGGAGCTCAAGGATGCCCTGAGGAAACCCTTGGACATTTTTGAGCAGCAAGAGAGACTTTCAGCCTTTCTCTACCACTGACATGCCATGTGTGCCATGAGAGACTGTGGCTGACTTTTCCTCCTTTACTCTTTTTTTAACCTTTATCCATCTGTGGTGTTCTGCTCTGCACAGAAATCCAGTTGTTCTCTCCCTCCTATTTCAGTACCCCCTGCACCTTGTGTGACCCAGAGGCTCTGTGTCCATGACCAGCCAGGCTCTGTGTGTCTTTAACCACAATAAAGTAACCCACAGCTTGCTGTCTGAGATCCAACCTCAACAGGGCTGGAAGGAGTGAGGAATGAAAACATCTTTGTGCCTGCAAGCTCTGGGATGGCTCTGTCAGTGTGGCTGCAGAAGCAGCCTGAGGACCTCTCGGGCTGGGGTTCTTGTTGTGCCTTGGGTACATGGGGTGACATGAAGGGTCTGAAGACCTCTTTGAATCTTCTGGAGGGCAGAGCAGAGCACACAGGGTGACTTTCCTTTGTGACATGGATGCCTCTCACCTCTGCAGCTTACCTCCCTCTGACTCCCAGCAGCTGCTGTGCCTTTCAGAGTGGCTGAGGCTGTGGTGGGACTGCCCTGAGCACACTGCTGGGGTGGGCACTGCTGTGGGGGCAGAACAGACTGGGCTGTGCTGGGGAGAGGACATTGGCTCTGGATAGAGAGCAGGGGAGGTGGAAGAGCTTGGAGGGAGCTGAGCTAGACTGAGAAGTGATAGAAGAGAAACTCCTCTGTGAGTAACACCTATGGCATGGGCATGTGGGGTGAGGGCTCAGAGAAAAGTTTGTGGTGAAGAGCCAGGGCTGGTGGAAGGGAACAAAGATATGGAGGTGCAAAAGAGAGGAGCCTGGTCCCTGCCCTTGGAGATGTGAACAGAATGAGATGGTGCCACAGGGTATTTGTCCCCCCACAGTGTCCTTCAGTGATCATTTCAAGCAGTAGCAACCCAGGAACATGACCAAGAGGGTTTTGAAAGCCTCCAGAGGAGACTCCACAGCCTCTCTGGGCAGCCTGCTCCAGGGCTCCAGCACCCTCACAGTAAAGAAGTTCCTCCTTAAGCTCAAGTGAAGCCTCCTGTGCTCTAGTTTGTGCCTGTAGCCCCTTGTCCTGTCACTGCCCACCACTGAAATTATCCCAGTCCTGTGCTCATGACCTTTAGATATTCCTTGCACTGCTCAGATCCCCTCTCAGGCTGCTCTTCTCCAGCCTAAACAGCCCCAGAGCTCTCAGCTTCCCCTTGGACCAGAGCTGTTCCAGTCCCCTCAGCATCCTTCTGTCCTACCACTGGAATTTCTCCAGTAGTTCCCTGTCTTGCTTGTACTGGGGAGCCCAAAAGTGGACCCAGTAGTCCAGAAGGGGCCTCACTGGGGCAGAGTTCAGGGGGAAGGACAACCTCCCTTGCAATCCTTTGGCCTACTTGGGCATGAGGGCACATTGCTGCCTCACGGGGAACTTCACCATCACTGCCAGGTCCTTCCACACAGTGCTCCTGTCCAGCAAGGAAGCTGCTCACCTGCACTGGGGCAGGGCATTGCTCCTTCACAGGGGCAAGACTCTAAGCTTGTCCTCCTTGAACTCCAGGAGGTTCTCCTCTGCCCAGCTCTGCAGCCTCTCCAGGTGTCACTGCATGGCAGCACAGCCTGGCAGGGCTCAGCCACTCCTCCCAGGTTGTGTCACCAGCAAACCTGCTGAGGCTCCACTCTGCTCCTTCCTCCAGCTCCTTGATGAAGATGCTGAACAGGACTGGAGCCAGCACTGACCTCTGGGGAACATCACTGGCCACAGTTTTCCAACAAGACGCTGCACTGTTGGTCACAGCCCTCATATCTCCATCCTCCTGCTGGGCCCAGGGCCTGTGGCAGGGAACAGCCAGCCCTGCCCAGCCTCTCTCCTGGCACACACCCTGGCAGAGCCTGGCACAGAGCTGACTGGGAAGGCTCACAGGTGTCATGGCCTCTGCAGGGGCAGCCTGTGCCAGCAGAACTGAGCAGAGGCTCAAGGCCTTGGCTGTGATCAGAGCTGAGGGAGCTGGGCTTGTCCTGCCTGCAGAGCAGCAGCTGCTGGGGCAACAGGCAGCAGCAGGGCTCTGATCCCAGCGGAGGGGGGCAGGCTCATGGCCATGGCACAAGACACAAGGACAAGAGGCAGCAGGCTGCAGCCAGAGGCTGAGGCTCCCTCTAGAGCAACACTTCTGCAGCATCAGGAGAGTCTTTCCCTGGAAGCTCTTGGCCAGGGCCTTTGTGTCAACTCTGTCCCAGGACAGTGTGGACAGCCTGAGTCTCTCCCAGGAACAACCACATCCATCCCAGCACAAACTGGACACCCAGAGACCCTCCCAGCACAGTCTGGGCCCTGTTCCAATACTGTCTGGATCCCCTGACCCCACTACCATAGTCTGGGCCTTTCCCCAGCACCATCTTGATCCTTTGAATCCCTCCCAGTACAGCCCTGTCTGCCTCTCAGCACAAACTGGATCCTCTGATCCCCTCTGGTACTGATGAATAGAATAGAATAGAATAGAATAAAATAGAATAGAATAGAATAGAATAGAATAGAATAGAATAGAATAGAATAGAATAGAATAGAACAAAGCAGATCCCCTGCAGACCCTGATGCCATCCCAGTTCAGGCTGGGCTTCCTCCCTGTACAAACTCAATCTCTTGAGCCTTCCACTTGTGCTGTAGGCACATTTTGCCCAGATATTGAAACTTGTCTCAGCACATGGACAAGTTCCCCTCCTTTCATGAGGGGAACAAAGGCCAAGGTGGCACAGACCCCTGCACACCCCCATGGCATGGGATGCTGGTGCTGATGCCAAGCATGGCATAATTCCAGCTTCACGCCTCCCATAGGCTGCAGCCGGTTGTTTACGAGAGTGCCCATTGGCCACATCCAGTCTCCAGAAACCTATCAGTATTGCCCCAGCTTGTAAATACGTTGCCCTCTTTCACTGTGTTCTCTCTCCTTGCTTGAGACCGAGCTCATGCCTTAGCCTTTGCTATTAAGCCTGCAGCTGGCCAGGCCTGTTGAGCCTCAGCCGTGAGAGGATCTCCAGAGGAGGAGCCAATGCTGAGAGCCTGAGAAGCTGCAGCATTGCACTGCCAGCCTCACCGGTCAGAAGAGCCTGATGTGCCTTCAAGATGAATGGACCCCTGAGGGTAAGATCTGCCCATTTGCCAGGGAAGGGGACTTAGCTGAGTCTGGCAGTGCAAACGTCTGCCTCAGCCTGAAGCAGCAGACTGAGGAACTGCACAACCCTCTGTGTGTCAGCTCAGAAAGCAGGACCAGCACTACCCACGTGACCCTGCCATTGCGGGATAGAAGAGGAGCCGCTTCCACTGCTCTGTGCCCTGTGAACCCCAGGGGAATCCAGAGCACCGTTCATGCACTGTGCGTCAAAGCCAGGACTGCTCTGATAGGATCCTGCCTGCCAAGCAAAGGGGAAGTCACTGCTCTGCACAGCCACGCCTCTTCCCTGGGGCCATCCTCACTGGCCCCAATGGTCGTTGCCATGAGGGCCGACCCTGTCCTTGGACCAGCCCTACCGGCCCTGCCAGGCCGACCCCTGCAGAACCACTCTCTGCTGTCCAGAGGGAGCTGCCTGAGTCCTGTGAAGGGAGCCTGCCTACCAGCAAGCCTACAGTCCATCCCCTCTCAGCTGTCATGGGAGGGAGAAAGATTCCTCCACCATCACGGTCTAGACCAGCCCAGGAGCCAGCCCCGGCACCAGCAGCCTGCTGGAACCTAACCTTGCTACAAACAAAGGACACAGTGAATCTTCCACCTGCTTCCCACTCACTGATGTTCAGTTCAAAGCACCTGTGTCTAGCAGCACATTTCTACTTCCATCCTCTGATGCACTGTTATACCTCTGTATAGAGTTAAGCAGCTGCCAGCGTCTCATCGAGTCTCCACCTGGTGGACAAGCGGTTGACTTGCAGCCTGAGTTATATTAATAGAAATTAATTCTGCAAATATTCTAATTGAGTCCAAATTGTAAATACTGAACCACTTCTAGGATGTATTTCACAATCCTGCACTAGAATATGGATATGCAATAGTGACTCATTGGTTATTGATAATGTTAGTAATTAATAAAATTAATATTTATATAATGCACATTTCATATTCATAAATCAATAACCCCTTCATCACACAGGGGCACAGTTGCTTCTGAGGAAAGAAAGTGTAAAAGAGGAGATTTCAGGTCAATCTGCTGGAAAAGCCCCCCCCCAGGGGGGTCACGTTTGGCCTGGCAGTGCCGGAGTCGGTGTATTGCTGTGTCCCCTGGGGCACGCTGGTCACTGGCGTTGGGGTGACTGTGCCAGGTGAGGGAGAAGCTGCGGATGAAGCCCTTGCTGCAGCCTGTGCAGGTGGTACACTGGCACGGGTGTGGGTGCAGCGGTGCTGGCTGAGGGTGGCCATCTGAGTGCAGCTCTTGCCTCAGGCAGCTCAGAGGTGCAGCTGCTTCTGGGTGTGGACCCAGCAGTGCCGGATGAGGTTGGAGCTGAGGGTGCAGCTGTTGCCATAGCCACCACTGACAGAGGGCTGGGCACTGGGCTGGGGGCAGTGGGGCTTCAGCAGCTCCAGCAGCTGAGTGGGAAGCTTTGCCTAACCTCAGGGCACTGATGTAGCTGCTTGGGTGGCACAGAGGGGCTGATATGGGTTTGCCCTCTTCCTCCTCTTCATCTTCCTCCTCCTTCTCTTCTTTGTCCTATTCCATATCATCCCCCTCTTCTTCCACATCATCCCCTTTGTCCTCATAATTATTGTCATCCTCCTCCTAAACCTCATACACTTCATCCTTGCTGTCTTCAGCCATGTCTCCATCAACCACTTCTACTGTTTCTCAAGGCTGAGATTTGGCTCCTCCAAATTATTCTCCAGGAAATTATTCTCCTCCCAGATCTTGTCCAGGTCCTTCTGGGAGGCCATGCTGCTGAGAGGAATGGTCACCCCTGTGCTCTTGGGCAAATCCTTGGGGATCAAGTGGCTGAGAAGTAAGGACACTGTGTGTGACTCCTTGCAATGGAGGGATCAGAGCCCTAACTCCTCTGCTGAGTCCCCTGGTTGTAGTGCTGATGGGGCTGACACCCCCAGGACGTAGCCATCCCAACCATCCCCCTCTGGCCATGCAACTGATACCTGACCACCTGGGGCTCAGGCAGATGAACTCCTACATTCCCATCACAGCCAATGACCCTCAAAGCTCCACAAGTGGTGAAGTGTGGTTTGGGAAGAGGGTCTGGAGAGGGTTGGGAGGTGCTCAGGGGTCAGCTGGAGCCAGGGATCTTGCTGCTGTGCCAAAGTTGGGTTCTGTACCTTCTGGCCTGTTCCAAGGAGCAGATCTGCAAACTTTGCTCCTCCCCAGCACAAAGGAGCAGGGCTGATGGAGAGAAGAGAAGGATATGATCCCAGGCAGAGAGAAGCAAAGGGTTCAGAGGAGAGGACTGACTTGCAAGGAATGGCTCAGCCCTGACCAGGCTTGTGGTTTTGTCACCTCCTGGCAGCTCAGTGCATCTGTGCTTGGATCACAGCCAACAGGGAGCTGATAGAAAACTCTGGAGGTCAAAAGCTTCAGGGTCTGTGCAAGTGGCAAAAGATCTCAGAAGGATTCAGCATCCAAGGTTCTCCAGATCAGAGAAACACCTGATGGAAGCCAATGATCTCCACCTGTCAAAACAGTGACCCAAAAGCCAGAGCCTTGGAGCTCTCCTGGATCCCAGCAGTTGTGTCCAGCATCTCCCCCACTCAGACATCTCTCAGGCACAAGCTGCACCAAGGGCCAGCACCAAGTCAGACTTCTCCAGGCTCAGGTCTCATCCTCTGAGAATGTTGAAGCTTTGTGAGTGTTTGCCCTGAGCTCCAGCAGAAGGGAACTGAACTCCAGGGCAGCCTCTCTGTAAGCCACTTCTTTGGACAGACACCTTTGCTGTCACCATGTTTGGGGGCTCTATGTTGCACTGGACCCAGCCAGCTCTGTCCCTGTGTCTGTGTGCTTGGTGCTTCTCTCCAGGCACAGCCATAGGAATAGATTTCAATCCAGAATTGTTTCCTGAGGAAGGGCTGCTAGGATCCAACCTATTCATCTGCTTCTCACTCTCAAGAGCTCTTGACTGGCTGAGAAATACACAGCCATGCAAACTCTTGTTGGCTTTGCCTCATCTTTGTGGACAGGCAAGCTGCTGAGAGACAGCTTGTGCTGAGCAGATGGTTCCAGAGGGCTTGGACTGCTGAGGGAACTTTCTCAGCCTTTGCTTTGCTTCCAAAGAGCAACAAATCTTCTGTGGCTGTGTGCAGGCAGTTGTCTAAGGAGAGCAGGGGGCAGCTGGTGCCATGGAGATGTGAGCTCCAGCTGCAGAGAGCAGTGGAGAAGTCTGATGCAAGGAGCAGGGATGGAAGGTCCAGGTGGGCAGGGACAGCAATGGGGAGGTTGGGGAGGGTGAGGAGCAAAGTTGTCTACTCACTGTCAGCCCTCAAAGGACAGCTTCTCCTCCCACTCCAGACCTCCTGAGCAGACAGCCTGCATCATTCTGGCTTGGTGGATGTTGCTGTCACCTCTGCCCTCATCTGAGAAAGAACCAAATAGTTTACCATCAAAACCTGAGCTTTGTGAGGTGCACTTTGAAATCTGGAAGTGAACAACAAAGACACAAAGAGGTCCTCAGGGCACTTGGGGATCATTCCATGAACCTCAGGTACTGAGAGAAGAGTGAAGAAACTGTGCAAGAAGCAAGAAGAAAACACAAAGTACCTTGAAGCACTGATTGGCCCCACTGAGGCTTGTTACTGCCAAAGCCTCCCCAGGGACTGGTTAGAGCAGCTCAGGAGAGGCTGTGATTGCAGCAGGCAAAGGCAAAGTGCAGGAGAGCAAACTCTGGCTCTGGGTTCTGCAGCACAAAGGCCCAGGCCTGAGCACAGCCCCTGGGCAGGCAGCTCTTGTCCCTCATGTGTGGGTCAAGGCTCTTCAGGTGCAGTGGGGGTGGGGTGTGAGTTTCATAGCAGCATAGCAGAGCCTAGGTTGGAAGGGACCTCAGAGCTCATCTGCTCCAACCTCCCTGCCATAGGCAAGGATGCCTCTCCAATAGACTCAGCTGCTCAAGGCCTCATCCAGCCTGGCCTTCAACAGCCTCAGGAGAGGGCATCCTACCTAGGCAGCGTATTCCAGAGTCCCACAACCCTCATACAGAAGAACTTCTTCCTAAGGCCCAGTCTAAACCTCCTTTTCCTCACCTTCAAACCTTTCCCTCCTGTCCTGTCACCAGACACCCTCATGAAAAGTCCCTCTCCAGCCTTCCTTTAGCATCCCTGTAGGGTTTGTGGTGCTGAGTGGAGCACAAGGGCCTGACAGTCCCCAGCCTTCCTGAGGCTGTGGAAAGAGGCAGTGAGGCCCTCCCAGTGCCTTAGGACAACATCTCCTCACAGGCCTCGGGGGCAGAGAATTGCCAGAGCCAAGAGGGCACAGCCTTGGCTTCTCTTCATCACTCCCACCACTGCCATTGCCCTTGGCCAGCTCTCCCACAGCTTTGTCCTGCACTGTCTCACAGCTGCTTCTCCTGCCCTGCAGGCTGCAGACACTCCTCTCACTTCCCCACCTTGGCCTTCCCATGCCTTCACTGACACCTGCCCACACTCACCCTCTGCTCCCTGGGACACAAAGAGAAGGGCTGATCCCAGACTCCTTCTGCAGAACTTCCCAGGCCACAGCACTACCCTTTGAGAGAGGTTTCTTGCTCCTCATGGCCAGGCTGCACCTGCCAGGCTGCACCATCTGGCACTGTTCCTCTCTCCTGCTCTTGCCTACCTCAGCAGGAGCTCCCAAGGCTGCTGGCCTTGCAGTTTCTTGGCTGGACAGCACCAAGCCCTGTGCCTGCTGCTGTCCCATCAGGTCCTCAGGCAGCAGAGACACAGCAACCAACCCATCAGCCCCTTCCTGCAGTCAGCCCAGGCCCTTTGGCAGAGGCCATCTGACAGATCACTCTGCCCATCTGCCAGCCATGAGCCCAGGGCTGCCCTAGCAGCTCCTGCAGACACACCTGACCTCACAGTCCCTTTCCCAGCTCTGTTCCTGCTGGTGGCCAATCCTCTCAGGAGGCAGAAGTGGCCTCACCTCCCCCTTCCAGTCCTTGGCTTCCTACTGAATGGTGAGTTCCTGAGACGCAACTGAGCACAGGATTGCACATTCAGCCCTCAGCCTCCTTGTGGCCAGAGCCTGAGCAGATCAAAGTTTCACCAGATCCATCTGGCAGATTTCCTTCCAAGGCTTTGAGTGGAGAAGCTGCTGGCTCTGTCCTGCTGCAGTTGTGGAGGAGACTCCTGCACATCCTCTTGTCCAATGATCCTGCTCAGGGCAGGGGTAAGCAGATGAGGTCCCTCAAGGGCTCTGCCCACTTTGGCTTCATCTCCAGAGGGGCTGCAAAGCCCCTGGCTCAGATAGTGCAGGGAGTTCATGAAGACATTCCACACTGCTGGCCCTGAGGGATGCCACTGGCAAGTGTCTGCCAGGAGGACTCTCCACTGGTGACATTTGGCCTTCAGCCACACCCCAGCCACCACCTCACCCATTTCTGCACTCCAGCTCTCAGCAGTCTGGCTCTAAAGAGACTATGGAGGACCATGACAAAGCCCTCTCTAATATCCAGGCACAAAACATCCCTTTCTTGCCCCTACCCATATGGCTTCAGCACTACCTCTCTTGTCCTGCAAGGGCCTGCAAATGGCTGCAGAGGTGTTTGAGCCTTCACCTTCCCAGGGACTGTGCTGAGGGTGACCAGCCTGCAATGTTCCCCACCCTCCTCTTTGGTGTTCTTGAAGAGGCCTTTTCCAAGGAGCCCAGAACCTCTGGGATGGCTCTGTGCACATCTCAGGGCACAGTCCAGCAAGGGTGATGAGAGCAGACAGGAGCCTGCCCAAGCCATCTGAGATGAACAAACCCTACTGGCCCAGGCAGATTCTGGAGTGACACACAGCAATGTCCCAGCTCTGTCAGGTGTCCACATCTGAGCTGGCCTCTTGAACCCCTAATGCAGAACCCCCTGCAGCAGAGAGAGATTCTCCCTGGCCTCCTGCAGCCCCTGCCAGAGGCTGGGAGGCTCCTCAAACCTCCAGTGCCCTGGTACCTCCAGCAATAGCTGATGGTGGTTGCTGAGGTTCACCTCAGCTGAGCTGCTGACATCTCATCTGCACAATGCAAACAGGCTCTACTGACCTCCTGAGGCCATGTCCTCCTGTGGAGGGACAAAGAGTCTCTCCAAGCTGAGGTGTGAGGCTGCTGCTGGAAACGGTGGTTGTGAAGGCTAGTCTGGGGTGACTGCCCTGGGACAGCTCCCCCAGGGTGTCCAGTGAACACAGACACAGTCCAGAACTTTCTCTGCTGATGCTTCAGGTGACTTGGAAATTTTGGAAGGAGACCTAAGCCTTCAGACACTGCCCCAAGCAGATCACCTGTCTGGGTGGAACTGCTCTGGTGGAGGCCATCTGAGCCAAAGAAGTTCCCATGGCCTGTGTCTGCCTGTGGTCATGGGACTGCCACACAGCAGGATGGTGCCCAAGCTGCCAGAGCACTCAGGCCTTGCCCCAACACAGGGGCTCAGCAGGAGAGTGTGGAGGTGGAAAGAGAGCAGCCCTGGATAAACAAGTGCTGATGCTCCCTGGAGCTGCTGCTGCTCTGGGATGCTGTTCTTCTCCAGCTCTGCACACAAGAGCTGCCCCTCAAGCTCCAGAAAAGTCTTGGAGGAAGGATCTCAGGAAAAAAGATACTACTGTAAGGCCCTTTATTGTGTTGAAACAAACAAGGAGCAGAGCTCCACTTACACAAACTTCTGGTCAGAAAGAAAGAGAATGAATAGGAAAGTATAGGATAAAGATATAAAGAGCAAAAAACAAGACTCCCCCACCAGAAATTCCAGCAGCCAGGCTGGGCCTGCACTGAGTGACCTCAGAACTGCTCTGCAGGAGAAGACAGAGTTTATTGCTTCTGAAAGCATCCAGGGCTCAGTTGGCTCAGGGCAGCCTTGAGCTCCTGGTTCCTCAGGCTGTAGATGAGAGGGTTCACTGCTGGAGGCACCACTGAGTACTGAACTGACACCACCAGATTGAGGGATGGGGAGGAGATGGAGGAGGGCTTCAGGTTGGCAAAGAAGGCAGTGGTGAGAAATAGGGAGACCACAGCCAGGTGAGGGAGGCAGGTGGCAAAGGCTTTGTGGCATCCCTGCTGAGAGGGGATCCTCAGCACTGCCCTGAAGATCTGCACATAGGACACCACAATCAACACAAAACAGACAAAACTGAGCAGACACCAACTTGCTTAAGGCCCAGGGCAAAGCTCCTAGGAGCAAGCTCCTTGTAGCTGTTGTCTCTGCCAGGCCATCTGCCACTGCAGAAGAGCTTGGCTCCACCACCTCTCCAGGCAGGTGCTGGCTGCCTTGAGACTGCCCTGTGCCTGCCCTTCACCGGGCCAGAGAGGCCCAGCTGCCTCCAGCTTGCCACACAGCTCCTGTGCTGTGGGCCCTGAGCCCTTCATGAGAGAATTTCTCTGCACTTCTCCAGGTTCTCCACCCTCTTTTAGAAGTGGGAACCTCACCACTTGATGTGGCTTCCATCATGACTCCCATGCCCCCCTCCCAGGGACACTGCCCAGCTGGTCACATCACAGCCTGTCCAGAGGCATGAGGTTGTTCTGCCCCAGTGCAGACCTTGCCTGCCTTGGCCTTGTCAAACTTCAGGAGGCCTTTGAGGGCCAAATCCACTCACGTGTGGAGGTCCCTGTGGACTGGCATCCCAGCAGGACAGCATTTAAGGTTAGAGGGCCAGTGCCTCAAACAAGTTGACAGTGTGGGGGAGTGCAGGGCACTACAGGCATAGAATGGAAACTGTTCCATGGAGTTGCCACCCAAGGGGGTAAATACCACAGGAACCTCAGCAATACCATTAGAAGGTACAACCCACAAGTGCAGGGCCAGGAGGGTCAGAGGTTCTTTGTGGAGTGTATTGCAACAGTAACAGAGAAGATCTTGAGTGAAGCGAAGGATGTGGTCAGTGCTGGCTGGGATACCCTGTGAGAAAGCTCTGCACTTGCTGGGAATGAGTGCTGTGATCAGGGAGAGTCCAAGAGCTTTCCCTAATTGGAAGCTATGAAGTGCAAGGGAGGACAGCAGCAGTCAGGCTGGGAGGGACTTCAGGAGGTGTCTCAACCAACCTCCAGCTCTAAGCAGCATCACAGCAGATTCCTCAGGGTTTGAGCCAAACATGTAGTGGTCACTGCCTGGGGCAGAGCTCCTGCACACTCTGGGAAACAGCTTCCAGGGGCTGATTACCCTCATGTTGGCAAACTTTCTCTCTCTGTGTAGCCTCAACCTCAACAGTTTCAGACCGTTGTCTATTGCTGAAGTGTCCTGAACAATGGACAAGAGCCTGACACATTGTTCCCAGGACCAGAGCCTTGCTGCTGCTCATTCCTTCCTTTCTCCAGGCTAGACAAGCCCAGCAATCTCTACTGGGACTCTTTACCTCTGCACACAGGAACAGCCCTGCAGCTTCAGAGAAAACTTTCAGGAAGGAGCTCAGAGAAACAAACCTTGAAGGGCCCTTCATTGAGTTGAAAACACAGGGAACAGTGTTCCTCATGTCTGCAGTTTCTGGGACACAGCAGACAGAACAGTGCTGAATCAGAAATGGCCTGGAGAAAAACAATGGACTCTAAGAAGGTGCAGCCTGTAATGGGAGGGGGCTGGGGTATGAAGGCATGAGGAGACCTCCTGTTCTGATGGCAGTGCTGCTCTGGAGCACAGCTCTGTCCCACAAGCAGCCCTGGACTCTCCCTGCCTGCAGTCCCAGCACTGCCACACAGCAGCACAGTGCCCAAGCTGCCAGAGCACTCAGGCCTTGCCCCAGCACAGAGGCTCAGCAGGAGAGGGTGGAAGGGCAGAAAGAGCAACTGAGGACAGCCCAAGCTGTGGGGCTGCCTGGCACTGCTGCTGTGCTGGGACTCTGCCCCTCCACCTCTGCACACAGGCACTGCCCTGCAGCTCCACAGAAGCCTTGGAGGAAGCAACTCAGAGAAACAACTCCCTGCAGGGTCCTTTCTTGTGTTGAACATCCAGGGAGCACAGCTCCTGATGTCTTCAGCCTCTGGGTCACAGCAGACAGGACAACACTAAAGCAGAAATGGTCTGAAGAAAGACTTTTGTTTGGGAACAACATTCTCCCAAATGGGAACAGCCCCAGCAGCAGCCAGAACTCGAGCAGCTATGGTGGGCCTGCACTGAGTGACATCAGAACTGCTCTGCAGGAGAAGACAAAGAGTTTATTGCTTGTGAGAGCATCCAGGGATCAGCTGGCTCAGGGCAGCCTTCAGCTCCTGGTTCCTCAGGCTGTAGATGAGAGGGTTGACTGCTGGAGGCAACACTGAGTACAGAACTGATACCAACATATCCAGGGATGGGGAAGAGATGGAAGAAGGCTTTAGGTTTGCAAAGAAGGCAGTGCTGACAAACAGGGAGACCACAGCCAGGTGAGGGAGGCAGGTGGCAAAGGCTTTGTGGCGTCCCTGCTGAGAGGGGATCCTCAGCACTGCCCTGAAGATCTGCACATAGGACACCACAATCAAAACAAAACAGACAGATGAAAAAGAGGCAGTAACCACAGTTAGCCAAAGTTCCCTGAGGTAGGATGTGGAGCAGGAGAGCTTGAGGATCTGGGGGGATTTCACAGAAGAACTGCTCCACAGCATTGCCCTGGCAGAGGGGCAGGGAAAATGTATTGGCTGTGTGCAGCAGAGCATTGAGGACCCCAGAGGCCCAGGCAGCTGCTACCATGTGGAGACAAACTCTGCTGCCCAGGAGGGTCTCATAGTGCAGGGGTCTGCAGATGGCAACATAGCGATCGTAGGACATGGTGGTGAGGAGAGAAAACTCTGCAGTCAGCAAGAAAAATACAAAGAAGACCTGAGCAGCACATCCTGCATAGGAGATGTCCCTGGTGTCCATCAGGGAATTGGCCATGGATTTGGGCACAGTGGTGGAGATGGCACCCAGGTCCAGGAGGGCGAGGTTGAGGAGGAAGAAGTACATGGGGGTGTGGAGGTGGTGGTCCCAGGCTATGGTGGTGATGATGAGGCCATTGCCCAGCAGGGCAGCCAGGTAGATGGCCAGGAAGAGGCAGAAGTGCAGGAGCTGCAGCTGCCTTATGCCTGGGAATGGCAGGAGGAGGAAGTGGCTGCTGGAGCTGCTGTTGGCCATCTGCTGCCTCTGGCCATGGAGACCTGTGCAAGGAGGGAAAGGCAGTGACAAGTTAGGGCACACTTCTCTCAGCCTCATTGTAACCCCTGTCCCTGAGCTGCATGAGGAATGGATCAGCTCAGTCACATCACTACCAAACAGTGATCGTTCATCACAACTTCAAATGCAGCAGGGACCCAGAACTGCCATGAAGATTCCTCTTGTGTCAGAACAGAAAGTGACCAACAGCCCAATCCCAGAGAACAAGAGTCCCATTGTGGTGGGTTGAAATTTCCCCCTAGCATTATCTTTGCCACAGCAGCTCAGTTAGAAGCAAATGAAGCTGTGTTGACAAGAAAGAGCTACACTCTGCAATGGAATGCAATGAACAGGTACAGAACATACAGGAGTGACAATTACCAAATGACATGAAACCCCCTGGTCAGAGACCAGGGAAGCTGTTCCTAATCCCTAACCCCTGTTCCAAGAGAGAAAGGAGGAATGGAGAGAGTAAAAAAGCAGTGGGTTAGACTTAGCCAAGGCCAGCCAAAGCAGGTGATCTCTCTTGAGTGAAGCAAAACAGCTGAGATCAGAAGAGAAGATAGAGAATTGTTATGGTACAGCTCCTCTGATTCCAGAGATTTATCCAATGAATTTGTTTAGAAGAATCTTTTCCTTTCTACACCCAAGAGTGATCTATTTATTTTGTTTCTCCTTTTCTGCTCAAAATCTGTAACTAAACTTTAAAGGCATTGCCTAAACCCACCACACCCATGGAGAGGGGGAGAACCAAGGAGCAGGCCTGCAGTGCTGCAGAGACAGTGAAGGGAAGAGAGAAAGGCAGAGGGGCTGGGGGTGAAGCCTTCTACTTACCCAGCTCTGCTCACTGCTGCTCACAGGATGGAACTGAAGGGCTTTGGTCCTCCTTCTTTGTGCACACTCCAGGAGCCTTCAGCTGAGCATCAGCTGCCGAGATGGAGATGCCTCCAGGAGCTCCAGCTGCAGTGTCCTGCCCCCACAGCCTCACTGTGTCAGTGCAGGCAGTGACTTCTCCTCCAGTGAGCTCTCAGTCATCCTCCCAGTCCTGTCCACCTTGAAGGTTTCTCTGCCTTCCTCCTCTCCCTGAGATCCTCTGGCAGTGTCCTCAGCCCTGCTGTGCTGTGCAGAGAGGCTGCTCCTGGCCAGAGCTGTCTCTCTGCAGTGCTGCCTGCTTGCCAGCAGCTGCCTCCAGCCCAGGAGTCTGGCCCAATAGGGCAGCAGAGGACCAGCCCAAGGTGTTTTAATAACTCCTCTGATAGCTTTTGGTGTCCCATATACCTCAGGGACTGAGAGGAAGCTGATGAAACCTCTCCAGAAGCTAAAGTCAGATTCAAACTCTGAAGTTTCTTCTACTCTTAATGGGTCCCAGTGAAGCATACTAGGAAAGGGTTCCCAGGGGCTGGTTAGAGCAGAAGGAGACAGTGGATTCAAGGGAAGCATCACTGGAGGCACTGAAGCATCTCCAGGCTCTGGTGAGGGCAGAGACCTGAGGCAGTGCTGAGAGGTCAGGACTAGCAGCTCAAGGTGGCTCTGCTGCTGAGCAAACCTGGAGGGGTTTCATTAATCCAAAGGGCCAAGCCCTGAGCCCCAGCCCCTGGCAAGGCAGATCCTGTCCCTCACAATGTGGCTCTGGGCTCTGCTGGGGATGGTGGGGAGTGAGGACGAGCAGTGAGCAGGGTAGGACCTTGTCAGGTTTTGCTGTGGTTTGCTTGCAAAGAGACAACTCCTGCTGAAAAGGAATGAAAGGTACCTTTAAAAATCAGATGCTTTGTGCACTAAAAACCTCTCCAATTAGCTGCAGAAACCTTGGCAATAATGAGAGGTTCAGCAGTATTTAATGAGCCCCATGGAGTATTTGGGGCTGATTCCATCATCCTTAGGTACTGCCAGGAGACTCTACCAAGGTACTGACAAGAATCCTCTCAAGAAGTCTAAGTCAGAAGAAAACTCCAAAGTGCCTTGAAGCACTGATTGGCCTCCCTGAGGCTTGTTCCTGACAAAGGCTCCCCAGGGACTCCTTCGAGCAGCTTGTTAGAGGCCAGGATTACAGGGAGACAAAAGCAAAGTACAGGGGAGAAAAACTTGCCTTTGGTGTGTGAAGCAGAAAGGCCAAGCCCTGACCACTGCCCTTGGAATAGAAGAACCTCAAAGCCTCAAAGCCAAGTTTCTCCTCACAGGCCTTGGTGGCAGAGGCAACTGCCAGACCCAAGGGCACAAAGGCCTTGGTCCTGTTTGGCCTCTCATCCTTGCCAGAGCCCTTGGCCATGAGATACTCCCCCACCATTACCCAATAGGGAGCATCTCCCATGGGAGCAGAGAGGGAAGAAGGAGAAAGAGAAGGACTTTGCAGATGGATTTACGGGGTGTAGGGTAATTATGGGTATGAAATAGGCTGTTTCCTGTGTCCACCTTAGTGGGTTGGACCCTCTGGACACAGGAGGTGTAGCTTATGTGGCAGGAATAGAAGGCACCCAGCCTGAACTGCCACAGAAGGTGAAGGGAGAAGTCTGAACACAGCTGGTGACCAAACCAATGTCTTGTGACAGCACCAAGAGATTCCAAAACAGGCAGTCAAAGGTGAGGAGAACTTCTCCTGGCTAGCTGATGGAAGGGAGAACTCAAGGTTCTCCAAACAAACAACAGGAAGAAGTGACTCAGAGAACTGGAAAAACTCAACAGCTAACGCTGTGCAGTGTTGGCAGCCAGGAAAAAGGATGACCCCAAGATGTGCTCAAGCACCAGCCAGCAGCAGAGGCCACTTGATTAATGCACATCATGGCTTAGATCTTTTCCTTTCTGTGTCCCTGTGCCCTTTGTACTTAAGTGATTGGTTTAGGCTTGGTGTCCAGGCACCTCTCTCCCCCTTTTGGTAGCCTGGGGAGGTCTCTCCCTTTCTTCCTTTGTTGTTCACAGATCTTCTTTCCTGGAGTTGTTTGCATTCCTGATTCAAGGGCAGAGCTCTGCTTAGTTCAAGGTTCAAGCTGCCCATGGCCACCTGCTTTAGCTACAATTCCTCCTTTTTGCCCAGGGCTCATTCTCTTCTGCAGGGCCCATTGCAGACATGAGAATGAACAGGGCACTGCCAACACCAGGAGTGATCCAATCAGCAGTATTCACAACCCAGTTTGTAATACTCTTCTGTCTATGTTTAGAATGATCACTTCAGTGTGTACAGCACAGACCATCACATTCTGTCCAGCCCTGACCGGGAGCTGATAACAAAGAACCAACAGCAGCTGGATTTTGCAGGCTGCCATGGCTGACACTCTCCACATCAGTGGCTAATTCAAGCAACACTTTTGATGTTTCCTTGTCTTGTTTTGCAACCCAAGATGCCAGTTCCCTTAGCTGAGCTGCTGCTTTGCTGTAGCCATTTGAAGCAAGATCATCCTGGCTGCTATGTGTTCAGCTTTGTTCTACAAACCTCCATGATCATCTTCTTCAGCTGTTAGGCTAAGC
This sequence comes from Colaptes auratus, assembly GCA_015227895.2. Taxonomy (NCBI): domain Eukaryota; kingdom Metazoa; phylum Chordata; class Aves; order Piciformes; family Picidae; genus Colaptes; species Colaptes auratus. The sequence goes on from JAAWVA010000030.1 coordinate 31,342,382, forward strand.
CTGCATGGCTTTAAGGCAAAGGGAGTGTGATTAAAGATCATAGTACTACATCAGCTCCAGCTCTATGCTGCAGGTACACACAGCTTTCTGCTTGCAATGTCCCTGAAAGATCTAATTCTTGAGGCTCTAATGGGGCAAAGAGCAAATTATCATCCCACATGTCCTGATGCTCAAAACTCCTTACTGGTGTGCTACAATTTAGTTTTGACAGGCATTTAAATTCCAGGTTTGATTTCATGCATGCAGCAGTGCTACCCAAATGGTTTGCTATCCCATGGAGTTAGTTGATGCGGGCTGAGGGCCTTGTTTCCATTGGTCATGCTCTGGAGAAAGCCAAACACAACAAGCAGGGACCCACTGGATCCTGGCACCTGTGGAAACATGAGCATAGCCATGGCCCCAGGTCACAAGATCCCAGGGGCCTTCTGTGACTGGTTGAGGCTATGTCTTTAAGAAAGAGACAGTTGCTGAACACTCTGGCTGAATGTTTTTGATATTTGAACAAAAACAAGATAGTCTAAACTAATTTCATTGGTAGATTGTAAAATGCAATTTTAAGTTTGGGTTCTGTTAGTTCAGTCTGTGTCTGGTCTGGGTTCAGGCTGGGTGCAGTCTGTGCTTCTCTGTCCTGTGGGCTGAACAGCTTCTCTCCTTCTGAAGCAGGAACGGCCTTGAGTTAACAGCTAACCAGATAAGAAAGCTAATTCCTGCATGTGCTTTTTGAGCTAACAGAATTTTTCTTCCTTAATTGCCTTTCTCTCTCTCTCTAACCCTTTTTGGGAAAAAGGGGAGGTGGGGAGGGAGAGAGGGGGGTTCAGGGAACCCCCCTGGCCGGCTGGAGGGAAAAGGATTTTCTGTATTGTGTTCATTGTTGTGTATTTCTATATATATATTGTAAATATTGTATATTTGTGTAATATTCATTGCATTCCATTTCTGCCTGTAAATATAGCTTTCATCTGCTTTTCCGACTGAGCTAGCTGTGGTTTCTTTCCCTGTGTGTGGGGAGGGAACTTTCTCACCCCACCACATATTTTTAATTGGCGGCCCAACGCGCGGCTTGTGGATAGTTGCTGTTCAGAAGCAGAGCAAAAGTTGCTTGATTTATTGTCTGCTCAGGTCGGAGTTGCAAGGATGAAAGTGTTTTGGCTTTTAGAGCGTCTGTTTTTTTCAATCTTTGGGGTCCTTGTCTATAAGCATGTCCTAGGATTGATTTTCGATCGCTTAAGCAGATACTTGATGTGTAAATTGTATTTATGGTTTAAGTATAAGATTCAGCTTCTCTATGACCGGTGCCTGGGATTCTTTTGGCTTAATAGATACAGGAATGTGACCTCAACCACTTTGCCCATAGACATAAACAAGTTTAAGATCCCAGTAGGTGAAAGGGTTGTTTTAAGTGATGGCTGGGATCCAAAGGTGATTTATGTGATGTGTTTGAATCTGCTGCTGGTGATGGTGATTGCGTACTTGTTTTATGCCCTGTACCAAGAGAAGAAAGCATCTAAGGCCTGCTTTGTAATTAGGTGTAGACCCAAGAAGAGAAAGAACAGCTCTAACTCGACCCCAGGAATCTCTAGTGATGAGGAGAATGGAGGATCTGTATCAGTTAAAGAGAAAGCTAAAAACTCCATCGGAAAGGCTGCTCTGAACGGTGCTGTTGGTGGTTCTGGCAATCAGCCAGCTGCAGCGGCAGCGGCAACGCCTAACATGGCGGCTCCCACGTCCTCGGCAGCCATTACCAAGGCACTGCCATTTCCTCCTTCTTCATCAGCAGGACCGGAAGTGTCCTCCACAGCAGCTGATCCATCTCAGAACCTGTCAGCTTCTGTTAAGCCAGCTGTAAATTCAAACACAGCTCCGGTTAAGCAGGTAGCTGTTTTAAAGACGAGAGGTGGAAAGACCAAAGCTGATTCAGAAGCTGATGCTGGTGAGGGAACTTCTGCTTTAAGAGAGCCTGCTGAGGAGGAGGAGAAGATTTGTCGTAAAGATATAGCTGAGTTGTTGAGAGCATCACTGGATGGAGATGCAGGGCAAATTGCTGACAGCAGAACAACTAGAGGTGGTACTCCTGACCTTAAAGAGATTCTTAGGAGAGTGACAATAAGATTAATGGGACAACAAGTTCAGGAAGAGGAGGAAGAGGAGAAGTCAGATGACATAGACACCTGTTCTTCCCCAAGAGAAGAGATAAGGAATGTGCGTAAAGATTACATCAGAGCAGATAAGGAGCCAATCCTAGCTTGGCTTGGTAGATGCTACGATACAGGTGCTCCAGCTCTAATGGTTGGAGACAAGTCAGCAGCTCAACTAGGAACTCTCTCAAAGGATAATGGAATAGATAGACATCTAGGCAGGACTCTCGGTAAGGTGACTCTGTGGATACGCCTTTTAATGGCAACCCTCATGAGATATCCTTCCCGAGATGATCTCCCATGGAATCCTAAGCCCTGGACTACCATAGAGGAGGGAATTAAGCGTCTGAGAGAATTTGCTGTTAGAGAGGTACTCTATGGTGGCCATGAGACTCTGAATCCTGATGAAATTCCTGTAGGAACTGGTCTTGCTAAAAAGCTCATCAAACTTGCTCCTCCTCATTATGCAAATATTCTGGCAAGCAGGATTGTGGCAAGAAACTATGGCGGAGCTTCTCCTACGGTTGGCCAATTCACTGATCAAATGAGACAATTGGAGGATAGCATGACACGTGTTTCTTTGGTTTCAGCCATTGAAACTCTGTCTGGAAAACTTGAGAATTGCATGAAAGAGATGAAGGATGAAATTATAAATTCCATCTCCCAATTGACACAAAGAGATAATTCCAATTCTTCCTCCAGATGGATACAGGTTTCCTCTGTGAGGAATAGGCGTCCTCCAAGGATGTCATTCCAAAACAGGTCATTCCAAAACAGGTCATTCCAAAACAGATCCAACCCAAACAGACCACCAAGGCAGTCACGTGGAAGTATTTGGATAACTCTGCGTGATCAGTTTGGTGAGAACATGAACAGATGGGATGGTCAACCAACTGCTAATCTTCTCAGGAGACTGAGGGAACTGCAAAGTGGCAGAACCCGAGGTAGCAACACCAGAAGGGTAGCTGTTACTTCCACAGTTCCCCAGGACAACTCTAGTAGCTCCAACAGTGGCTCCAGTTCTAACACTGCACACTGTGCTCATTGCACATGTGGGCATGTTCCCCATAACTAGGGGTGCCCTGCCTCCCGCCAGGGGGAGGAGAGGGGTAACAGAGATAACAGAATCTATTGGGATGTGTCCATCCAGTGGCCTGGCACTTCACAATTTCAGAAGTACAGGGCCTTGGTTGACACAGGGGCTCAGTGCACCATAATACCATCAAATTATCAGGGATCAGAAGCTATAACTATTCTGGGAGTCACTGGTGGATCTCAAGAGTTAACCAAGGTGGAGGTTGATATAAGTTTAACTGGTAAACAGTGGAGGAAGCACACAGTTGTGACCGGACCTGATGCACCTTGTATTCTGGGAATTGATTTTCTGAGAGAAGAGCGTTTCAAAGACCCTAAAGGTTACAAATGGGCTTTTGGAGTAGCATCTGTAGAAACTGATGGACAAAAACTGAAGCTGTCTGTTAGACCTGATCTTTCTGATGAATCTGCAGTTGTGGGACAACACAAGATTCAGGACACTAAATTGCCGGTTGCTTCTCAGACTGTGCATCACAGACAATACAGAACCAACCCTGACTCTTTGTTGCCCATTCAGAATCTGATTGGTCAGTTGGAGAGTCAGAAAGTCATCAGCAAAACTCATTCCCCTTTCAACAGTCCAGCGTGGCCTGTGCGAAAGCAGAATGGAGACTGGCGTCTGACAGTCGACTACCGAGCCCTGAATGAAGTAACTCCACCTATGAGTGCAGCAGTACCAGACATGATGGAACTCCAGGATGAGCTGGAATCCAAAGAGGTCAAATGCTATGCTACCATAGACATTGCTAATGCCTTCTTCTCTATTCCCATAGCAGAGGAATGCAGGCCTCAGTTTGCTTTCACCTGGAGAGGAATTTAGTACACTTTCAACAGATTGCCAATGGGCTGGATCCACAGCTCCAGCATCTGTCATGCAGTGATCCACGATGCTCTGGAGAAAGGTGGTGCTCCAGAACACATCCAGTTCATCGATGATATCATCGTCTGGGGTAAAACTGCTGAGGAAGTCTTCGAGAAAGGTAACAAAGTCATTGACATTCTTCTGAATGCAGGTTTTGCCATCAAGCGAGACAAGGTGAAAGGACCTACCAGAGAGATCCAGTTTCTGGGAGTGCGGTGGCAGGATGGACGCCGACACATTCCAGTGGATGTGGTAAATAGAGTCTCTACCATGGCCAATCCCATGAACAAGCAAGAAACTCTACGTTTCTTGGGGAGAGTGGGATTGTGGAGACTGCACATTCCTGGATACAGTCAGATTGTGAAACCTCTGTATGATGTGACTCGAAAGAGAAACAATTTCCACTGGGGACCTGAACAACAAGCAGCTTTTGACCAGATAAAGCAAGAGGTGGTTCAAGCAATAGGTCTGGGACCTGTCCGAGATGGTCCAGACATTAAGAACATTTTGTACACAGCTGCAAGTGACAATGGTCCAACCTGGTGCTTGTGGCAGAGAGCTCCAGGTGAGACACGTGGACGACCTCTTGGTTTCTGGAGTCGAGGTTACAGAGGTTCAGAGGCTAATTATACTCCAACAGAGAAAGAGATTCTAGCTGCGTACGAAGGAGTAAAAGCGGCTTCTGAAGTGATTTGAACTGAATCACAACTTCTCTTAGCTCCCAGATTACCAGTTTTGAATTGGATGTTCAAAGGCAAAGGTTCCACACCACATCATGCAACAGATTCCACCTGGTCTAAGTGGATGGCTCTGATAACACAGAGAGCTCGCATGGGAAATCTTGAAAGACCTGGTCTGGTGGAGGTGATCTCAAGTTGGCCTGAAGGTACCAACTGCACTAAACCTCCAGAGGAGAGAGTAACTCGTGCTGAGGAAGCTCCTCCTTACAATGACCTTTCTGATGATGAGAAGAAATATGCTTTGTTCACAGACGGTTCCTGTCGGCTGGTCGGGAACAAGCGAAGGTGGAAGTCTGCAGTGTGGAGTCCAACACGCCGAGTTGCAGAGGCAAAGGATGGAGAAGGAGAATCCAGTCAGTTCGCAGAGGTAAAAGCTGTCCAGCTAGCTCTCGACGTAGCTGAACGTGAGAGGTGGCCAAAGCTTTATCTCTACACCGACTCTTGGATGGTAGCCAATGCTCTGTGGGGTTGGCTAAAGAACTGGAAGAAGAGTGGTTGGCAGAGAAAAGGAAAGCCTATTTGGGCAGCTGACCTGTGGCAGGACATTGCTGATCGAATCGAGAGAATTCCAGTGAAGGTGAGACACATTGATGCTCACATCCCTAAGAGCAAAGCTACTGAGGAACAGCAACACAACCATCAGGCAGATCTAGCTGCAAGAGTTTCTCAAGTAGACATGGACTCTGATCTTGATCTCGACTGGAAACACCGAGGGGAGATATTCTTAGCTCGGTGGGCTCACGATTCATCAGGACATCAAGGCAGAGATGCAACCTACCAGTGGGCACGTGACAGATCCATAGACATTTCCATGGATGCTATCACACAAGTCATCCATGACTGTGACATTTGTGCTGCTATTAAGCAGGCAAAGCGACTTAAGCCCTTATGGTATGGTGACAGATGGTCCAAGTACAAGTATGGTGAAGCTTGGCAGATTGACTACATCACTCTACCACGTTCTCATTCTGGTAAGCAGTATGTGCTTACTATGGTAGAGGCAAACACTGGATGGTTGGAAACTTATCCAGTTCCACATGCAACTGCACGCAACACCATTCTTGGTCTGGAGAGACAAATCCTGTGGAGACACGGAACTCCAGAGAGGATTGAGTCAGACAACGGAACTCACTTCAAAACCAACCTTGTAAAGAGCTGGGCCAAAGAGCAGGCATTGAGTGGATATTCCACATCCCCTACTATGCACCAGCTGCAGGGAAGATTGAACGCTACAACGGTTTGCTGAAGACCACTCTTAAAGCCATGGGGGGTGGATCTTTGAAAAACTGGGAAAAGCATTTAGCACAAGCAACCTGGCTGGTAAATAGTAGAGGTTCAGTGAACCGAGCTGGACTGGCACACTCAGATCTGCTACAGAAAGTAGAAGGTGATAGAGTTCCTGTTGTTAAAGAAAAGAATCTGTTAGGTAGAACTGTTTGGGTGTTTTCTCCCTCAGGAGAGGCTAAACCTGTCCGAGGGGTGGTTTCAGCTGAAGGTCCGGGTCACACTTATTGGGTAATGCAAGAGAATGGTGAAATTCAGTGTATTCCACAAAGAAATCTAACTTTAGCTGAAAGAGTTTAATTTCAGAGTGTTGTACAGCTACATCGCACCCAAAGGAAGAATCCATGAGGAATCCACGGTGCACGAACCCTGAGAACCCTGAGAGCCCTGAGTCAACTGAGAGTCCCTGTGTCCCTGTTTCCCTGTTTCCCTTTTCTTCGCTTTGTCTGCGAAGAGACAAACTGTTTTCCATTTTTCTTGTTTCTTGGACTTCTGAATCATCTCCACCTGAGGATAGCCGGAATGGACTATGAACTTTACTTACAAATTGTAGATATTGTTTTAGATTGGATGGACAGTATGAACAGCCAATGGAATTGTTTAGAAGAGGTGGATTGTGACTGGTTTAGGCTGTGCCTTTAAGAAAGAGACAGTTGCTGAACACTCTGGCTGAATGTTTTTGATATTTAAACAAAAACAAGATAGTCTAAACTAATTTCATTGTTGGATTGGTGGAGCGCAGCTTTGGGTTTGGGTTCTGTCAGTTCAGAGTGTGTTCAGGCTGGGTTCAGTCTGTACTTTTTTCCCTCTGTTCATGCGAGCCTGTTTCTCTCGCTGAAGCAACAGCTTTGCCGGACAGAAGCGACCTTGAATTAACAAAGCTAACCAGATAAGAAAACTAATTCTTGCATTCGCTTTGAGCTAACAGAATTTTTCTCCTTACTTGCCTTTCTCTCTCTCTCTAACGCTTTTTGGGAAAAAAGGGAGGTAGGGAGGGAGAGAGGGGGTTTCAGGGAACCCCCCTGGCTGGCTGGAGGGAAAAGGTTTTTCTGCATTGTGTTCATTGCTGTATTTTCCTGTATATATTATAAATATTGTATATTTGTGTACATATTCATTGCATTCCATTTATGCCTGTAAATATAGCTTTCATCTGCTTTTCCGACTGAGTTAGCTGTGGTTTCTTTGTGTGTGTGGGGGGAATTTTCTCACCCTACCACAAGTGGTCCCAACACTGAGCCCTGAGGAACGCCACTTGTGCCCTGCCACCAGCTGGATTCAACTCCACTGAGCACCACTCTTTGGACCCTGTCACCCAGCCAGGGCTGTATCCAGCAGAGCAGAGAGGGTTTCAGGAGATGCACTTTGTACTGGGATGAGACTCAGAGGGCACTGGGATATGGCAATGGGATCCCATTTTTACAGGATCAGGCCAAACCTGCACTGCGATCAGGATATCCACTTTGTGCTGTGCTGGGTGCAGCTGGGATGGGAAGGAGTTCAAGGGATGAACTTTGTACTGGCACAGGACATGGGAGATAGCAAAGCGATGCGGTTTGTACTGGGATAAGAGCTGGGAAGGGTTGAGGAGATGCAGTTTGTACTGAGAAGTGGCCAGGTCTGTACAGGGAGGGATTAAAAGGATCCAGATTGTACTGTGTGGGGACCAGAATGTACTGGAATGGACCAGAGAATGCAGCTTGTACTGGAAAGGGGAAGGGATAAAGGTATCCAGTATATATTGAGACAAGGCCTAATGTGTATATGGAGGGATTAAAAGGATCCTGTTTGAACTGGGACAGGGCCCAGGCTGTACTGGGAGGACATGAGGGTGTGCAGTTGGTACTGGGATGGATGCATTCAGCACTGAGAAGGGAGCCAGGGAATAGATTCTGGGACGGGCTGTGACCCAGGCTGCAGTGCTGGAGGACAGTATGATCCAGTTTGTACTGAGAAGAGGCAACATCTGTACTGGGAGGGTTTAAAGGAAGCATGTTTGGACTGAGACTATACTGGAAGGGGGTCAGGGTATCCAGTATGAAAGCTGAGTAGGTGCAGTCTGTAATGGGAGGGGGTTAGGGCATGAAGGCATGAGGAGACCTCCTGTTCTGATGGCAGTGCTGCTCTGCAGCCCAGATCTGTCCCACAAGCAGCCCTGGACTCTCCATGCCTGCAGTCCCAGCACTGCCACACAGCAGCACAGTGCCCAAGCTGCCAGAGCACTCAGGCCTTGCCCCAGCACAGCAGGAGAGGGTGGAAGGGCAGAAAGAGCAGCTGAGGACAGCCCAAGCTGTGGGGCTGCCTGGCAGTGCTGCTGTGCTGGGACTCTGCCCCTCCACCTCTGCACACAGGCACTGCCCTGCAGCTCCACAGAAGCCTTGGAGGAAGGAACTCAGAAACAACTCCCTGCAGGCTCCTTTATGTGTTGAACACCCAGGGACCACAGCTCCTCATGTCTGCAGCCTCAGGTCACAGCAGAGAGGACAACACTGAACCAGAAATGGTCTGAAGAAAGACATTTGTGTGGGAACAACATTCTCACAAGGGGAACAGCCCCAGCAGCAGCCAGAACTCCAGCAGCCAGGCTGGGCCTGCATTGAGTGACATCAGAACTGCTCCACAGGAGAAGACAAAGAGTTTATTGCTTCTGAAGGCATCCAGGGATCAGTTGGCTCAGGGCATCCTTCAGCTCCTGGTTCCTCAGGCTGTAGATGAGAGGGTTCACTACTGGAGGCACCACTGAGTACAGAACTGACACCACCAGATCAAGGGATGGGGAGGACATGGAGGAGGGCTTCAGGTAGGCAAAGGAGCCAGTGCTGAGAAAAAGGGAGACCACAGCCAGGTGAGGGAGGCAGGTGGCAAAGGCTTTGTGGCGTCCCTGCTGAGAGGGGATCCTCAGCACTGCCCTGAAGATCTGCACATAGGACACCACAATCAACACAAAACACACAAAGACTAAGGAGAAAGCAATGACAATTACCCAAAGTTCCCTGAGGTAGGATGTGGAGCAGGAGAGCTTGAGGATCTGGGGAACTTCACAGAAGAACTGGTCCACAGCATTGCCCTGGCAGAGGGGCAGGGAAAATGTATTGGCTGTGTGCAGCAGAGCATAGAGAAAGCCACAGCCCCAGGCAGCTGCTGCCAGGTGGAGACAAACTCTGCTGCCCAGGAGGGTCTCATAGTGCAGGGGTCTGCAGATGGCAACGTAGCGATCGTAGGACATGGTGGTGAGGAGAAAATACTCTGCTCCAATTAGGAATATGAAAAAGAAGAGCTGGAGAACACATCCTCCATAGGAGATGTCCCTGGTGTCCCTCAGGGAATTGGCCATGGATTTGGGGACAGTGGTGGAGATGGCACCCAGGTCAAGGAGGGCGAGGTTGAGGAGGAAGAAGTACATGGGGGTGTGGAGGTGGTGGTGCCAGGCTATGGTGGTGATGATGAGGCCATTGCCCAGCAGGGCAGCCAGGTAGATGGCCAGGAAGAGGCAGAAGTGCAGGAGCTGCAGCTGCCTTGTGCCTGGGAATGGCAGGAGGAGGAAGTGGGTGATGGAGCTGCTGTTGGCCATCTGCTGCCTCTGGCCATGGAGACCTGTGCAAGGAGGGAAAGGCAGTGACAAGTTAGGGCACACTTCTCTCAGCCTCATTGTAACCCCTGTCCCTGAGCTGCAGGAGGAATGTATCAGCTCAATCCCCATCACTACCAACTCATGGCAGAGTTCATCACAGCTTCAAATGCAGCAGGGACCCAGAATTGCCATGAAGATTCCTCTGGTGTCAGAAAAGAAAGTGACCAACAGCCCAATCCCAGGGAACAAGAGTCCCATGGAGAGGTGGAGAAACAGGGAGCAGGCCTGCAGTGCTGCAGAGACACTGAAGGGAAGAGAGAAAGGCAGAGGGGCTGGGGGTGAAGCCTTCTCCTTACCTAGCTCTGCTCACTGCTCCTCACAGGATGGAACTGAAGGGCTTTGGTCCTCCTTCTCTGTGCACACTCCAGGAGCCTTCAGCTGAGCATCAGCAGCCGAGATGGAGATGCCTCCAGGAGCTACAGCTGCAGTGTCCTGCACCCACAGCCTTACTCTGTCAGTGACTGTAGCAACTTCTCCTCTGCCTTTCTCATCTCCCTGTGATTCTCTGGCAGTGTCCTCAGCCTGCTGTACTGTGCAGAGGAGCTGCTCCTGACCAGAGCTGTCTTCTGCAGTGCTGCCTGCTTGCTAGCAGCTCCTTCCAGCCCAGGAGCCTGGCCTGGCTCAGCACAACAGAACCAGCCCAGGTATTTTAATGGAGCCCTCTGGCGGCTTTGTTGCCAAGTCCATGAAACTCAGAGACTGAGAAGGTGATGAAACCTCTCCAGAAGTCAAAGTCAGATTCAAACTCTGAAGTTTCTTCTACTCTAATGGGTCCCAGTGAAGCATACTGGGAAAGGGTCCCCAGGGGCTGGTTAGAGCAGAAGGAGACAGTGGATGCAAAGGAAGCATCACTGGAGGCACTGAAGCATCTCCAGGCTGCGGTGAGAGCAGAGAACTGAGGCAGTGCTGAGAGGTCAGGACAAGCAGCTCAAAGTGGCTCTGCTGCTGAGCAAACCTGGAGGGGTTTCGTTGATCCAAAGGGCCAAGCCCTGAGCCCCAGCCCCTGGCAAGGCAGATCCTGTCCCTCACCTGTGGCTCAGGGCTCTGCTGGGGGCAGTGGGGAGTGAGGGTGAGCAGTGAGCAAGGTAGGACCTTGTCACGTTTTGCTGTGGTTTGCTTGCAAAGAGACAACTCTTGATGAAAGGGAATGAAATGTACCTTTAAAAATCAGATGCTTTGTGCAATAAAAACCTCTCCAATTAGCTGCAGAAACTTTGGCAACAATTAGAGGTTCAGCAGTATTTAATGAGCCCCATGGAGCATTTGGGGCTGAATCCATCATCCTTAGGTACTGCCAGGAGACTCTGCCAAGGTACTGCCAAGAAGCCTCTCCAGAAGTCCAAGTCAGAAGAAAACTCCAAAGTGCCTTGAAGCACTGATTGGCCTCACTGAGGCTTGTTCCTGACAAAGGCTCCCCAGGGACTCCTTAGAGCAGCTTGTTAGAGGCCAGGATTGCAGGGAGACAAAGGCAAAGAGCAAGGCAGAAAAACTTGCCTTTGTTCTAGGAAGCAGAAAGGCCAAGCCCTGACCACTGTCCTTGGTCTAGAAGAACCTCAAAGCCTGAAAGCCAAGTTTCTCCTCCCAGGCCTTGGTGGCAGAGGCAACTGCCAGAGCCAAGGGGACAAAGACCTTGGCCCTGTTGGGCCTCTCAGCCTTACCAGAGCCCTTGGCCATCCCTACTGCAGCCTCTCCTACACTGTCCCATGCCTGCAGCTCTTTCCCTTCAGACTGCTGACACCAATCTTGCTTCCCCACCCAGCTCTCCCCCTGCCATTTCCATCCCTTCCCTCAGCTGTCTCAGCTCTCCCTGCCATTTCCTGGCACCTCTGGATGGCCTCATTCATAGCAGCTCTGCCCTTTAAGGGACATTTCTTTGGCCTCATCTCCACTCTGAACCTTCCAAGATGCACTTGTGGAGGTTTTGGTCTCTTCCCACTCCCCGGAAGAGCTCCATCCTCTCTGAAACCACCCTTCAGCCATGTGCACACTGCTCTGGCAGTGCCCTGAGCCTCCATTCAGCAGGCTGCAGCAGCCCAGGTCCCTCAGCCTCTCCACAGAGATGTCAACCCCCATCCTGGCAGATCTCCTCTGCAGCCTCCCCAGTTCCTCCCTACTCTTCCAGACTGGAGAATGCTTCATCCAATCATCCAGATGTGGCCACAGCAGTGCTGAGTCTGAGGGATGAGAACTCCTGTGTCTGGATGGCCACACTCCTGTCACAGCCAGCTGCAGTTGGTGTTCTGTGTGCAGGGTCTGCTCCCTCCCAGGATATTTGGAATGGTTCCTCCCAGATGCTGTGGTGTCTTTCTGACTGGGAATGGGACATACCAGAACATTCAGCTCCAAAGAACAGGCAGAGAGTTTGTACTGTGGTGGGGCCCAGTCTGTCAGGGAGTGGGAAAGGGGATGTAGGTTGTACGGGAAAGAGACACAGATGAGTGTTTGGAAGGCTTCAGGTGGTGTAGCCTTTCCTGGGAGTGGGCACAATCTGTCCTGGGAAGGAGTCCTGTTATGGCTGGTATTAATATTTAATAGCTGGCTGTTGGTGACAGAGAATGGAGTCAATATGGATGACCAATGTGATCCAGTGTTGTTCGTTTGTTAAGGGAACCTCCACAGCTTATACAGACTCGGGGAGCATCGTTGGCACAGCTTCATTGGCTCCCCACCAGTGACCACACATCATAATGTTATAGATTATTGGTCACACTACTAACACCACGCAAGGTTGTTGATGCAGGTGTGTGTCCTGTTACCCCCAGATAACTCTCTGTGTTTATAGCTGCCAGTGCCCTGCTTTAGTTACATGCTGCAGGCACAGCACTGCTTTGCTACACTGCTAGCCACTTCTGCACTTCTGCTGAGCATGGCCTACCACCATGTCAGGCTCTAAGCCTACACTGCCAGATTGCTCACACTGCTCGTGCTGGCATTGCCACAAATTCCCCTCTTTGTTTTTTGGGAGCAATCTGCTCATGGGAGCTGTTCCCATCCCATACAAGATACTCTTTGCACACACAGAAGCAAGCGAGTTAAAGCTAAGCTGGATAGCAAAAGCAAAAGTCCTGTAGCGCAGCATGTCTGACAGACTGATGTAACCCATACAAGGCACAATGCTTAGGTTGAGCTAGTTAGAATGTTCTAGCAGGGCTGGCATAATACATGGGCAAAGATAACAAACCTTGTAAAGAAGAACTTAGATATTAACCGTTCCGATCTTTACATTTCACTCTTCTTATGGACAGAGAAGACTTGATTGTGCCTGAACACATTGCACACAGAGATTAAGACACAAATCCAATCCTCAGCACTGTCTTTTACAATCTGCTTTAGGGGTATGTTGCATCTTTATTTATCTCTAGGATGGTCAAAAAATCATGAATTGCTTAATGGCAGCAAGATTTCTTCCATCTGTAAAGGTAGATCTGGCCAGGCTCTAGCTTCACAGACAGAAAACTTGCAGGCAAACAGCAAGAGCAAAGGAGCTTCATTGCTTTGCCCAATAGAAAATTACCCATAATAATGTGGTTTTGCTTATCCTAGTAATACTGATCTCTTCATGTTCACACAGCAGTTAAGCAGTCATGACACTCAGTTCTAAGTTAGATACTTTCTATTGACATCTTGGATTACAGTGACAGTCGTTGAGGTCAGTGCTAGGCAGGTTTGCTGACTGTCATTTTCATGACAGTTGTGCCATGTTCGTGCTGTCTTGTGGTGAGAGGGTTGCAGCACTTTGCAAGGTTGATGTTTCTAGGTGTTGACATGAGCTAACTATCTCTTGTTGGTACCATTAAAAACTATTTTTGCTATGGGGTATTCTCTCTTTCCCTGTGGTGGGGTGACCTAAACCGGTCACATTCCCCCCCTTTTTTCCCAGGTATTTATTTGTTGTTGTTTCCAGCCTACAATGACAATGCATGTGGTGTTATAATGAATTGTGATTTTCCCTCTAAGTGTGTAAAATTACAGCAAACTGGTGAGATAACATTTAAGTCCATATGAACATTTTCTCAAATCACACAACAATCAAACCACCATAATATTCAGTCCTAATTCACATGGTGCTGTGGTACATTCTTCTGATTGATGCTTTTGATCTCAGGTTATCATAACAGTTACTGTGATCGATGTTGGACTCCATGGGAAATTCTGTTTCCTCATAGTCTTGATTCTTCTTCTGTTGTTTATTGCGATGATTGCATTTGACATGGGTTAGTTATTTCTTGCTGGTGTCACTAAAACCCCTTAGCTATAAAATACACAGTCTTTTTTCTTTTTTGGTTTACTTTTTCTTGATATATTTTTAAATTATCTTTAAAAATTTTATTATTTTTCTTTTTTTAATTTTTAAATTTATTTAAATTTTATTTTAATTTTTATTTTCATTAATTAAAAATATTTTTGGTATTTTTACATTTCAATTATTTCCTTAATAATGGGGTTTAATTTAATTTAATTACTACTTAATAAAATTTTAATTTTTTAGCTTTTTAAAATTTTTTGATCTTATATTTTTTCAATTTTTAAATTTTTTAAATTTTTTAGGTTTGTTTTATTTAATGCATTTTAATTTTAATTTTTTTATTTCATTTTTTAAAAAACAATCAATTTTAAATTTTAATTTTTTTTTAATCTGATCATTGTTACCAGCTGTCCAGCCTTGCTCATCACAGAGGACATCCTTCCTCTGACTTCCCTTCTCTGGCTGGCAGGCCTGCAGAAGCTGCTTCTTGTTCTTTGCATGCCCAGAAAGGTTCAGCTCCAGCCATAGCTTGGCCTTCCTGACCCCATCTCTACACCACAGGGCAGTGTCCCTGTGCTCTTCCCAGCATCCCTCTCCCTGCTTCCACTGCCTGTGCAGTTCCTTCTTGCCCTTCCCTTTCACCAGCAGGTCTTGACCAGCCCACCCAGGGGAGCACCACATCCTGGTCTCCAAGCTGGTGACACACGGGTTTGATGGGTGGACCACCAGATGGATAAAGAACTGGCTTGATGGCCGCACCCAAAGAGTGGCTGTCAATGGGTCCATGTCCCAGTGGAGGACAGGGACAAGCGGAGTCCCTCAGGGATCAGTCCTGGGATCAGGCTTGTTCAACATCTTTGTGGGTGCCATGGACAGTGGCATCGAGTGCACCCTCAGCAAGTTTGCTGATGACACCAAGCTGTGTGGTGCAGCAAACTGCTGGTGGGAAGGGATGCCATCCAGAGGGACCTTGCCAGGCTGGAGAGGTGGGCACAAGCCAGCCTCATGAGCTTCAACAAGACCAAAGGCAGGGTCCTGCAGCTGGGTCGAGGCAATCCCAGGCACAAATCCAGGCTGGGCAGGGACTGGCTGGGGAGCAGCCCAGAGGAGAGAGACTTGGGGGTGCTGGTGGACGAGAAGCTCAATATGAGCTCTCAATGTGCACTTGCAGCCCGGAAAGCCAATCAGATCCTGGGCTGCATCAGGAGAAGTGTGGCCAGCAGGTCAAGGGAGGGGATTCTCCCCCTCTACTCAGCTCTGGTGAGACCCCACCTGGAGTACTGCCTCCAGTTCTGGAGCCCCTATTCCAAGAGGGATCTGGAGGTGCTGGAGCGTGTCCAGAGAAGGGCCACGAGGATGATCAGAGGGCTGGAGCACCTCTCCTATGAGGACAGACTGAAGGAGTTGGGGCTGTTCAGTCTGGAGAAGAGAAGGCTCCGAGGTGACCTCATTGTGGCCTTCCAGTATCTGAAGGGGGCCTCCAAGAAGGCTGGGGAGGGACTTTTCAGACTATCAGGGAGTGATAGGACTAGGGGGAATGGGATGAAGCTGGAGGTGGGGAGATTCAGGCTAGATGTGAGGAGGAAGTTCTTCACCGTGAGGGTGGTGAAGGCCTGGAATGGGTTGTCCAGGGAGGTGGTTGAGGCCCCGTCCCTGGAGGTGTTTAAGACCAGGCTGGACGAGGCTCTGTCCAGCCTGATCTAGGGTAGAGTGTTCCTGCCCATGGCAGGGGGGTTGGAACTAGATGATCCTTGTGGTCCCTTCCAACCCTAACTGAAACTATGAAACTATGAAACTAAGACCAGGCTAGATTAGGCTCTGGCCAGCCTGATCTAGTGTGGGGTGTCCCTGCCCATGGCAGGGGCGTTGGAACTAGATGATCCTTGTTGTCCCTTCCAACCCTGACTGAAACTATGAAACTACAGGATAGGATAGGATAGGATAGGATAGGATAGGATAGGATAGACCAGGTTGGAAAGACCTTTGAGATCATCGAGTCCAACCTATCACCCAACACCATCTAATCAACTAAACCATGGCACCAAGTGCCACATCCAGTCTCTTCCTAAACACCTCCAGTGATGGTGACTCCACCACCTCCCTGAGCTGCACATTCCAAGGGCAAATCGCTCTTTCTGTGAAGAACTTCTTCCTAACATCCATCTTCATCCTCTCTTCTTGCCAGAGCTGCTAAGCTCCTGCCATAGCCTTTGCCATTAAGCTCATTGCTATTAAGTCTTTTCTCTCCTAGATGCAAGCAAATGAGTGGCCTCTGCAAGGTGAGGAGAAGCCAGCATCTGAGCAGGCCTGTTGAGCCTCAGCCCTGAGAGTATTTCCAGAGCAGAGACCAACGCTGAGAGCCTGAGAAGCTCACTGTTGCATTGCCAGCCTCACCTGTTGGAAGAGCCTAACGTGCATTCAGGAGGACTGGACGCCCGAGGGTAAGATCTGCCCAATTGCCAGGGAAGGGACTTAGCTGAGTCCGGCAGTGCAAACGTCTGCCTCAGCCTGAAGCAGCAAACTGAGGAGCTGCACAACCCTGTGTGTGTCAGCTCAGAAAGGAGGACCAGCACTGCCCACATGACCCTGCCATTGCGGGATGAGAAGAGGAGTCACCGCTTCTGCTGCTCTGTGCCTTGTGAACCCCAGGGGAATCCAGAGCATTGTTCATGCCCTATGCTCCAAAGCCAGGACTTCTCCAAGAGGCTCCTGCCTGTTCCTTCAAGCCAACAAAGGGGAAGTTGACGCTCTGCGCAGCTGTGCTTTTCCCCCAGGGTCATCCTCACCAGCCCCAAAGATCATTGTCACGAGGGCCAACCCCGTCCTGCTGGGCTGACACCGTAGGTCCACTCCCTGCCATCCGGAGGGAGCTGCCTGAGTCCTGCAAAGGGACCCTGCCTACAGGCTAGCCTACGTTCCGTCCCCTCTCTGCTGACATTGGGGGGAGGAGGTTGCCTCAACTGTTGCTGTCCAGACCAGCCCAGGAGCGAGCCCCAGCAACAGCAGCCTGCTGGAACCTAACCTTGCTACAAAGGACACAGTGAATCTTCCACCTGCTTCCCTCTCACTGATGTTCACTTCAAAGCACCTGTGCCTAGCAGCACATTTCTACTTCCAGTCTCTGATGCACAGTAATACCTCTGTATATAGTTAAGCAGCTGCCAGCATCTCATCGAGTCGACACCCGGTGGACAAGCGGTGGAATTGCAGCCTGAGTTATATTAATAGAAATTAATTCTGCAAATATTCTAATTGAGTCCAAATTATAAATATTGAACCACTTCTGGGATGTATTTCACAGTCGTGCACTAGAATATGGATATAAAATAGTGACTCATTGGTTATTGATATATTTAATAATTAATACAAATTAATATTTATATAACTCATATTTCATATTCATAAATTAATAACCTCTTCATCACATCAAGAAATTTCATCTCTTGTCCTGGACCTTGACATTTGGAAGGTGGAATGACCAACCCACTCTTGGTGGGCTCATAGGAAGGGAAGTGTCTCCCTCTCTCCCTGCCGCTGGTCACTGGCGTGGGGGTGAATATGCCAGGTGAGGGGGAAACTGTGGCTGAAGCCCTTGCTGCTCCCTGTGCAGGGGAAGGGCTGGCACCGGTGTTAGTGCAGCGGTGCTGGCTGAGGGTGGCCATCTGAGTGCAGCTCTTGCCTTAGCCAGCTCAGAGGTGCAGCTGCTGCTGGCTGTGGACGCAGCAGTGCCAGATGAGCTTGGAGCTGAGGGTGAAGCTGTTGCCGTGAGAAGGAACCTCTGTCCACCCTCAGGGCACTAATGTGGCTGTTGGGTGGCACAGATGGGCTGATATGGGTTTTCTATCTTCCTCCTCTTCATCTTCCTCCTCCTTCTCTTTATTCTTCTCCTATTCCATATCATCCTCCTCTCCTTCCACATCATCCCCTTTGTCCTCCACATAATTATTGTCATCCTCCTCCTAATCCTCATGCACTTGATCCTTGCTGTCCTCATTTATGTCTCCATTAACCTCTTCTACTATTCCTCAAGGCAGAGCTTTGGTTCCTCCAAACTATTCTTGGTCTATTTTTCTCCTCCCAGATCTAGTCCAGGGCCTTCTGGGAGGCCATGCTGCTGAGAGGAATGGTCACCCCTGTGCTCTTGAGGAAATCCTTGGGGACCAAGAGGCTGAGAAGTAAGAACACTGTGTGTGACTCCTTGCAATGGAGGGATCAGAGCCCTAACTCCTGTGCTGAGTCCCCTGGTGGTAGTGCTGATGGGGGGGACACCCCACGACATAGCCATCCCAACCATTCCCTTCTGGCCATGCAACTGATACCTGACCACCTGGGGCTCAGGCAGGTGAACTCCTACATTCCCATCACAGACAATGACCCTCAAAGCTCCACAAGTGGTGAAGTGTGGTTTGGAAGAATGATCTGGAGTAGGTTGAGAGGTGCTCAGGGATCAGCTGTTGCCTGGGATCTTGCTGCTGTGCCAAAGTTGGGTTCTTTACCTTCTGGCCTGTTCCCAGGAGCAGATCTGCAAACTTTGCTCCTCCCCAGCACAAAGGAGCAGGGCTGATGGAGAGAAGAGAAGGATATGAGCCCAGGCAGAGAGAAGCAAAGGGTTCACAGGAGAGGACTAACCTGCAAGGAATGGCTCAGCTCTGACCAGGGCTCTCCCAGCCTTGCATTCCCCTCCCTATGGCTTGGGGGTTTGTCACCTCCTGCCAGCTCAGTGCATCTGTGCTTGGATCACAGCCAACAGGGAGCTGAGAGAAAACTTTGGAGGTCAAAACCTTCAGGGTCCATGCAAGTGGCAAAAGATCCCAGGATGATTCAGCATCCAAGGTTCTCCAGATCAGAGAAACACCTGATGGAAGTCAATGATCTCCACCTCTCAAAACAGTGACCCTAAAGCCAGAGCCTTGGAGCTCTCCTGGATCCCAGCAGCTGTGTCCAGCATCTCCCCCACTCAGACATCTCTCAGGCACAACCTGCACCAAGGGCCAGCACCAAGTCAGACTTCCCCAGGCTCAGTTCTCATCCTCTGAGAATGCTGAAGCTTTGTGAGTGCTTGTCCTGAGCTCCAGCAGAAGGAACTGAATTCCAGGGCAGCTTCTCTGCCAGCAACCTCTCCGCCTCTCTGTGTCTTTGGACAGACACCTTTGCTGTCACCATGTTGGGGGCTCTATGTTCCACTGGACCCAGCCAGCTCTGTCCCTGGGCTTGTGTGCTTGGTGCT
This sequence comes from Colaptes auratus, assembly GCA_015227895.2. NCBI lineage: Eukaryota > Metazoa > Chordata > Aves > Piciformes > Picidae > Colaptes > Colaptes auratus. The sequence goes on from JAAWVA010000030.1 coordinate 31,361,602, forward strand.
TCTCTCCAAGCACAGCCATAGGAATAGAGTTGAATTCAGGATTGGTTCATGAGGAAGGGCTGCTAGGATCCAACCTTTTCCTCTGCTTCTCACTCTCAAGAACTCTTGACTGGCTGAGAAATCACAGCCATGGCACAACTAGTTGGCTTTGCCTCATCCTTGTGGACAGGCAAGCTGCTGAGAGACAGCTTGTGATGAGCAGATGGTTCCAGAGGCCTTGGATTGCTGAGGCAACTTTCTCAGCCTTGGCTTTGCTTGGCTTCCAAAGAGCAACAATTCTTCTGTGGCTGTGTGCAGGCAGTTGTTTAAGGAGAGCAGGGGGCAGCTGGTGCCTGTGGTGAAGGCACATTCTGCCTATCTGGTCCCTGCATGTGGACAAGTTTCCCCTCCTTCAGGAGGAGGACAAAAGCCAAGGCACTAGCCAGGCCAGCACGCACCCAGCGCATGGAATGCTTGTGTGATCACCAAGTATGGGCATAATTCCAGCTTCACGCTTTCTATAGGCTGAAGCCAGTTGCCTATGAGAGTGCCCATTGGTCAGACCCAGCCTCGAGGAATCTATAAGTATTACCCCTGTGGGTAAACAACTTGCCCCCTCGTTCACTTTGTCTCTGTACTCGCTCGAGAGAGGAGCTCTCGAGCCACAGCCTCTGCCATTGAGCTTATTGTTATTAGCTTCTGTCACACATGCATGCATACTGAAGCCTCTGCATCGTGAGAAGCACTCTGATCGTGAGGATCATCCCAGAGGGAGGACCTTTGCTGAGCCCGAGAAGCCAGCATTGCCACAGCCAGTCGTACCGACCGGGAGAGCCCACCGTGCTACCGGAGGACTGGACCAGCCCCCGAGGGTAAGATCTGCCCAGCTGTCGGGGAGAAGGGACTTACTAGAGACTAAGTCCGCATATACCTAGCCCCGCCATAGCTGAAGGCCGTGGGTTCAGTGCTGTGGAGACTGAGTTCAGCAGAGGAGCAGCCTGAGAGTGCTTGAGGACTGCTTTGAGACTACTTCATAGTGACCAACTGCAAGAGCAAGAAACAAAGCCATGAGGTGCAGCTGGGGAGATCCAGACTGGATATGAAGAGAAAGAAATGTCATTGCCAGGGCAGTGCTGAGGTGCAAGACATGCCCCAGCAGGAGCCTGGAGCACTCCAAGGCTTTGTGTTTCAAGGAACAACCAGCAAGGATGGAGGGAGAGCAGGAAAGGAAGGTGCCAGCAAGGTAGGGCAACTGGCTGGGTGACTACAGCCTGCAGGGAAAGAGGCTCAGCTGATGCAGCAGCAGAGGACAGCCTGAGGGACAGATGACAGAGGGATGAGGAAGAGCTGAAAGGCTCCTGGCAGAGCCAAGCTCTTCATGCCTTGGGTTCTGGCTGTGGTCTGTGCCACTGATGCCCTTGAGGAGACAACTCCTCCTTCCAGCCCTTGGGCCTCATTTCCTCCTTGTCCATCCTCAGGAGCCTGGGAGGGGTTGTGCCATAGTCCTGCTCTTGACATTGGTCCCCTCCACATCTCACTGCTCCAGGAAGAGCCCTGAGGGGTGAGTGAGGAACAGGATCTGCCTGTCCAGGGGCCAGGGCTCAGGGCTTGACCCTTTGCATTAATGAAACACCTCCAGGTTTGCTCAGCATCAGAGACATCTTCCTCTGCTTGTCCTGACCTCTCAGCACTGCCTTCAGTTCTCTGCTCCAAGCACAGCCTGCAGACACTTTCCCAGCAGTGTCCTCACTGGGACCCATCAACAAGAGAAGAAAGTTCAGAGTTTGAAAGTGACTTCAACTTCTGGAGAGGTTTCATCATCTTCCTCTCAGTCTCTGATGTTTACCTGGCACCAAAGCCACCAGAGGGTCATTAAAATGCCCTTGGGTTGGTCCTCTGCTGCTCAGCTGGGCTGAGCTCTGTGGCTGGAGGGAGCTGCTGGCAAGTAGGCAGCAGAGAAAAGTGTCAGCTGTGCCCAGGAGCAGCTCCTCTGCTCTGCACAGCTGGGCTGAGGGCACTGCCAGTGGATCTCAGCAAGATGAAGAAGACAAAGGGAGCTTGGAGGTGTCCAGGAGGGTGACTGAGAGCTGACCGGAGGAGAAGTCACTGCAGTCCCTGACAGGGTGAGTCTGTGGGGGCAGGGCAGTGCAGCTGCAGCTCCTGGAGGCATCTCCTAAAGCTGGCACAGCCACAGCTGCTGGGGGCTGGAAGGAAATCTTCCTGTGCAGAGGCTCTTTTCAGGCTTTTCTGAAGAGCTGTGGAGGCCTGGGGTGCAGGCAGGGGTGGTGAGGGCTGTCCTTCAGAGCAGGGTCCCTGCAGCCCAGGGGCTGTGTGCTGGGGCAGGGACTCTGCTGCCTGCCAGGCTCAGCTCTCAGCCTGCCCAGGAGCTCCACAGAGTGCTGTGGGGAGAAGCTGTGAGTGGAAGGAGACAGCCCTGGCAGGGCAGGGCAGGGCAGGGCAGGGTAGAGCAGGGCAGGGCAGGATCCTTCTGCTGTGGGGAGGGAGCTGTGTTGGCCAGAGCTCCTCACAGTTCTAGCTCCCCCCTGGGCATTTCTGAGGAGGCTTTGCAGAAGAGCATCAAGGCAGCATTTTGCTGGAAGGGAAGGAGTCTTGGCTTTGAATGGTTGATCCCCTTGGTGTGCTGGGTGGGCAGTGTGAGACTGGAGTTTAGAGTTTGTTTCTCCACTCTGGAGAAGACTCTCATTAGCCTTTGAGCTGCTCCTGAGCCCTGCACACCCAGAGCTGCCCCTGGGCAGTGTCCTGCTGCTGGGAGGGGTCTGCAAAGCAGAGCTCAGCACACAGAAGGTGGGATGGGTGGCAGGGACAGGCAGGAGAGCTGGGCACAGAGAAGCAGCTCCTGGCAGGGATAGCTGCAGGCAGCAGAGAGTTGGTCAGGGGGGAGAGGGATCTGCTGGCAGGGGTGCCCTGGCAAGGGGGGATCAGGCTCCTCTGTGCCATTCTCTGCACTGCAGACACATTTCCCAATGCAGCCTTTTGCTCTCCTCTTCTACCCAGCAGAGGCAGTGCCCTCAAAGCTGTGGGCTCCAGGTCAGGAGTCACAACCTTGGCAGCTGACATTCATCTGAAGGCTCCTGGAGTGTGCACACAGAAGGAGGACAAAAGCTCTTCAGTTCCATCCTGTGAGCTACAGAGAGCAGAGCTGGGGAAGGAGAAGGCTTCACCCCCAGCCCCTCTGCCTTTCTCTCTTCCCTTCAATGCAGTGCTGTTCCCTGTTTCTCCACCTCTCTATGGGACTCTAGTTCCCTGGGACTAGGCTGTTGGTCACTTTCTGTTCTGACACCAGAGGAATCTTCATGGCAATTCTCGGTCCCTGCTGCATTTGAAGCTGTGATGAACATCCCACAGGCTGGTAGTGATGGGGACTGAGTTAATCCAATCCTCATGCTGCTCAGGGACAGGGGGTTACAATGAATACGAGAGAAGTGTGCCCTAACTTGTCTCTGCCTTTCCCTCCTTGCACAGGTCTCCATGGCCACAGGCAGCAGATGGCCAACAGCAGCTCCAGCACCCACTTCCTCCTCCTGCCATTCCCAGGCACAAGGCAGCTGCAGCTGCTGCACTTCTGCCTCTTCCTGGCCATCTACCTGGCTGCCCTGCTGGGCAATGGCCTCATCATCACCACCATAGCCTGGCACCACCACCTCCACACCCCCATGTACTTCTTCCTCCTCAACCTCGCCCTCACTGACCTGGGTGCCATCTCCACCACTGTGCCCAAATCCATGGCCAATTCCCTGAGGGGGACACCAGGGACATCTCCTATGCAGGATGTGTTCTCCAGTTTTGCTTTTTCATATTCCTAATGTCAGCAGAGTATTTTCTCCTCACCACCATGTCCTATGATCGCTACGTTGCCATCTGCAGACCCCTGCACTATGAGACCCTCCTGGGCAGCAGAGTTTGTCTCCACCTGGTAGCAGCTGCCTGGGCCTGTGGCTTTCTCTATGCTCTGCTGCACACAGCCAATACATTTTCCCTGCCCCTCTGCCAGGGCAATGCTGTGGAGCAGTTCTTCTGTGAAATCCCCCAGATCCTCAAGCTCTCCTGCTCCACATCCTACCTGAGGGAACTTTGGCTTATTGTGGCCAGTGTCTGTTTAGTCTCTGTCTGTTTCATGTTCATGGTGATGTCCTATGTGCAGATCTTCAGGGCAGTGCTGAGGATCCCCTCTCAGCAGGGACGCCACAAAGCCTTTGCCACCTGCCTCCCTCACCTGGCTGTGGTCTCCTTGTTTCTCAGCACTGCCTTCTTTGCTGACTTGAAGCCCTCCTCCCTCTCCTCCCCATCCCTGAATCTGGTGGTCTCAGTTCTGTACACAGTGGTGCCTCCAGCAGTGAACCCTCTCATCTACAGCCTGAGGAACCAGGAGCTGAAGGCTGCCTTGAGCAAACTGATCACTGGGTGGTTTCAGAAGCAATAAACTCTTTCTCTTTTCCTGCAGAGCAGTTCTGATGTCACTCACTGCAGGCCCAGCCTGGCTGCTGGAGTTCTGGCTGTTGCTGGTGCTGTTCCCCTTGTGAGAATGTTGTTCCCACACAAATGTCTTTCTTCAGACCATTTCTGGTTCAGTGTTGTCCTGTCTGGGGTGACCCAGAGGCTGCAGACATGAGGAGCTGTGCTCCCTGGGTGTTCAACACAAGAAAGGACCCTGCAGGGAATTGTTTCTCTGAGTTGCTTCCTGCAAGGCTTCTGTGGAGCTGCAGGGCAGTGCCTGTGTGCAGAGGTGGAGGGGCAGAGTCCCAGCACAGCAGCACTGCCAGGCAGCCCCAGAGCTTGTGCTGTCCTCAGCTGCTCTTCCTTCCCTTCCACCCTCTCCTGCTGAGCCTCTGTGCTGGGGCAAGGCCTGAGTGCTCTGGCAGCTTGGGCACTGTGCTGCTTGTGTGGCAGTGCTGGGACTGCAGGCAGGGAGAGTTCGAGGCTGCTTGTGGGACAGAGCTGTGCTGCAGAGCAGCACTGCCATCAGAACAGGAGGTCTCCTCATGCCTTCATCCCCCAACCCCCTCCCATTACAGGCTGCACCTTCTTAGAGTCCATTGTTTTTCTCCAGGCCATTTCTGATTCAGCACTGGTCTGTCTGCTGTGACCCAGAAACTGCAGACATGAGGAACACTCTTCCCTGTGTTTTCAACACAATCAAGGACCCTTCAAGGTTTGTTTCTCTGAACACCTTCCTGAAAGCTTTCTCTGAAGCTGCAGGGCAGTTCCTGTGTGCAGAGCTAAGGAGGCAGAGTCCCTGTAGAGGTTGCTGAGCTTGTCCAGCCTGGAGAAAGGAAGATCTTGGGAGGAATGAGCAGCAGCAAGGCTCTGATCCTGGGAAGAATGTGTCAGGCTCTTGTCCATTGTTCAGGACACTTGGACAATAGACAATGGTCTGAAACTTGTGAGGTTCAGAATGTACAGAGAGAGAAAGTTTCCCAACATGAGGATAATCAGCCCCTGGAAGCTGTTTTCCAGAGTGTGCAGGAGCTCTGCCCCAGGCAGTGACCACTACATGTTTGGCTCAAACCCTGAGGAATCTGCTGTGATGCTGCTTAGAGCTGGCAGTTGCTTGAGACACCTCCTGAAGTCCCTCCCAGCCTGACTGCTGCTGTCCTCCCTTGCACTTCATAGCTTCCAATTAGGGAAAGCTCTTGGATTCTCCCTGATCACAGCACTCATTCCCAGCAAGTGCAGAGCTTTCTCACAGGGTATCCCAGCCAGCACTGACCACATCCTTTGCTTCACTCAAGATCTTCTCTGTTACTGTTGTAATACACTCCACAAAGAACCTCTGACCCTCCTGGCCCTGCACTTGTGGGGTTGTACCTTCCAATGGTATTGCTGAGGTTCCTGTGGTATTTACCCCCTTGGGTGGCAACTCCTTGGAACAGTTTTCATTCTATGCCTGTAGTGCCCTGCACTCCCACACACTGTCAACTTGTTTGAGGCACTGGCCCTGCCCTCTAACCTTAAATGCTGTCCTGCTGGGATGCCAGTCCACAGGGACCTCCACAGGTGAGTGGATTTGGCCATCAAAGGCCTCCTGAAGTTTGACAAGGCCAAGGCAGGCAAGGTCTGCACTGGGGCAGAACAACCTCATGCCTCTGGACAGGCTGTGACCAGCTGGGCAGTGTCCCTGGGAGGGGGGCGTGGGAGTCATGATGGAAGCCACATCAGGTGGTGAGGTTCCCACTTCTAAAAGAGGGTGGAGAACCTGGAGAAGTGCAGAGAAATTCTCTCACGAAGGGCTTAGGGCCCACAGCACAGGAGCTGTGTGGCAAGCTGGAGGCAGCTGGGCCTCTCTGGCCTGGTGAGGGGCAGGCACAGGGCAGTCTCAAGGCAGCCAGCACCTGCCTGGAGAGGTGGTGGAGCCAAGCTCTTCTGCAGTGGCAGATGGCCTGGCAGGACAACAGCTACAAGGAGCTTTGCTAGGAGCTTTTCCCTGGGCCTTAAGCAAGTTGGTGTCTGCTCAGTTTTGTCTGTTTTGTGTTGATTGTGGTGTCCTATGTGCAGATCTTCAGGGCAGTGCTGAGGATCCCCTCTCAGCAGGGACGCCACAAAGTCTTTGCCACCTGCCTCCCTCACCTGGCTGTGGTCTCCCTGTTTCTCACCACTGGCATCTTTGTCTATCTGAAGCCCTCCTCCATCTCCTCCCCATCCCTGGATCTGGTGGTGTCAGTTCTGTACTCAGTGGTGCCTCTAGCAGTGAACCCTCTCATCTACAGCCTGAGGAACCAGGAGCTGAAGGCTGCCCTGAGCCAACTGATCCCTGGATGCTCTCAGAAGCAATAAACTCTCTGTCTTCTCCTGCAGAGCAGTTCTGATGTCAGTCAGTGCAGGCCCAGCCTGGCTGCTGGACTTTCTGGTGGGGGAGTCTATTTTTTTTACTATTTATATCTTCATCCTACTGTTTCTAATTCACTCTCTAGTTTTTCTGACCAGAAGTTTGTGTAAGTGGAGCTCTGCTCCTTGTTGGTTTCAACACAATAAAGGGCCTTGCAGTAGTATCTTTTTTCCTGAGATCCTTCCTCCAAGACTTTTCTGGAGCTTTCGGGGCAGCTCCTGTGTGCAGAGCTGGAGAAGAACAGCATCCCAGCACAGCAGCAGCTCCAGGGAGCATCAGCACTTGTTTGTCCTGGGCTGTTCTCTTTCCACTTCCACACTCTCCTGCTGAGCCCCTGTGTTGGCAGCTTGGGCTCCACCCTGCTGCATGGTAGTCCCATGACCACAGGCAGACACAGGCCATGGGAACTTTGGCTTAGATGGCCTCCACAAGAGCAGTTCCACACAGACAGGTGATCTGCTTGGGCAGTGTCTGAAGGATTAGGTCTCCTTCCAAAGCTTCCTTCAAGAGCAGGCCCAAGAAATTGTCCAACAGATGCAAAGAGTAGGGAACAGCTAAAGTGTGTGAGTGTGCAGGGCTGGGGAACACAGCAGTGTCCTCACACAGCCAGGCCTCCTGCAAGTGACCTGAAGGATCAGCAGAGAAGGCTCTGGACTGTGTCTGTGTTCACTGGACACCCTGGGGAAGCTGTCCCAGGGCAGTCACCCCAGACTAGCCTTCACAACCACTGTTTCCAGCAGCAGCCTCACACCTCAGCTTGGAGAGACTCTTTGTCCCTCCACAGGAGGACATGGCCTCAGGAGGTCAGCAGTGCCTGTTTGCATTGTGCAGATGAGATGTCAGCAGATGAGCTGAGGTGAACCTGAGTGAGCTCAAACACCATCAGCTATTGCTGGAGGTACCAGGGCACTGGAGGTTTGAGAAGCCTCCCAGCCTCTGTCAGGGGCAGCAGGAGGCCAGGGAGATTCTCTGACTGCTACATGGCAGGGCCTGTGTGAGTGATGGGGAAAGACTCTGTCTCTGAACATCCCACACTCCATTAGGGGTCCATTATCGTCGACGGAGACTGGAGAATCAATACGGATGATCAATATGATCCAGTATTGTTCCTTTATTGTACCAATATTGTACGGCTGTAGTGCAGCATAGTGAGTATAGCACAGCAAAGTAAAGTGAATGAAAGGAGGAAAAAAAAGATGTAGTATTAAGGGAACTTCTACAGCTTATATAGACTCAGGGGGCATTGTTGGCACAGCTTCATTGGCTCCCCATGAGTGACCACACTTTGCACTGTTATAGATTATTGGTCACACTACTAATACAGTGTGAGGTTGTTGATGCAGTGTGTGTCCTGTTACCCCCAGATAACTCTCTGTGTTTATAGCTACCAGTGTCCTGCTTTAGTTACATGCTGCAGGCACAGCACTGCTTTGCTACACTGCTAGACACTTCTGCCCTTATGCTGAGCATGGCCTACCACCATGTCAGGCTCTAAGCCTACACTGCCAGATTGCTCACATGCTTGTGCTGGCATTGCCACAAATCCCCCTTTTTGTTTTTGGGAGCAATCTGCTCATGGGAGTTGTTCCCATCCCATACAAGATACTCTTTGCATACACAGAAGCAAGAGAGTTAAAGCTAAGCTGGATAGCAAAAGCAAAAGTCCTGTAGCGCAGCATGTCTGACAGACTGATGTAACCCATACAAGGCACAATGCTTAAGTTGAGCTGGTTAGAATGTTCTAACAGAGCTGGCATAACACATGGTCAAAGATAGCAAACATTGTAAAGAAGAACTTAGATCTTAACAGTTCCGATCTTTACATTTCAGTCCTCTTATGGACAGAGAAGACTTGATTGTGCTGAACACAATGCACACAGAGATTAAGACACAAATCCAATCCTCAGCACTCTCTTTTACAATCTGCTTTAGGGGTATGTTGCATCTTTATTTTCTCTAGGATGGTCAAAAATCATTAATGTTTAATGGTAGCAAGATTTCTTCATGTAAAGGTCGATCTGGCCAGGCTCTAGCTTCACAGACAGAAAACTTGCAGGCAAACAGCAAGAGCAAAGGAGCTTCATTGCTTTGCCCAATAGAAATTACCCATAATAATGTGGTTTTGCTCTCCTAGTATACTGATCTCTGATGTTCACACAACAGTTAAGCAATGGAAAGAATACAATAGCAGTCATGACATCCGTTTACGTTAGATGCTTTCTGTTGACATCTTGGATTAAAGTGATAGTCGCTGAGGTCAGTGCTAGGCAGGTTTGCTGACTGTCATTTTCATGACAGTTGTGCCGTGTTCGTGCTCTTGTGGTGAGAGGGTTGCAGCACTTTGCAAGTTGATGTTTCTAGGTGTTGACATGAAGCTAACTATCTCTTGTTGGTACCATTAAAAAAGTTTTTTGCTATGGGCTATTCTCTCTTTTTTCCCCCCTTTTAATTTGTAGGTATTTATTATTTGTTGTTGTTTCCAGCCTACAATGACAATGCATGTGGGGTATAATGAATTGTGATTTTCCCTCTAAGTGTGTAAAATATAGCAAAAATGGTGAGATAACATATAAACCATATGAACATTTTCTCTAATCACACAACAGTCAAACATAATATTCAGTCCTAATTCACATGGTGCTGTGGTGAATTCTTCTGATTGATGTTTTGATCTCAGGTTATCATAAACAGTTCTTGTGATCGATGTTTGACTCCATGGGAAATGCTGTT